>OZ007573.1:63206440-63803940 GCA_963931925.1 Onchidella celtica
AATCTTGATTTTATGTAAGTACTAAGAACATGCCAAGTTCACATCTCATGTCTTGGAAACAGTTCTAGAATTGACAGTGAGAAATGATTTTTGACACTTTGTGTGATAGAAAGAGATGGGGAAAGTTGTTGTTGTGTTTTTTCACTAATTTGGACGCTTTTGACAGTTGGAAACATGCAATTGGCTTAAATTGACTGCAAATATTTAACGTGTTGCTTTGTTGTACAGTGGGATAAAGATCATTTCTCAAACCACAATGGCCGTGGACTCGGCACTGTAAATTCCATAGGTTTTTATCCCCACGTCAATAATAAATTTCCAATTTGTGGGCAAAACAGAAAATCTCTCATTTATTGATCACCAGTGCAGGTTGTGTTGATGTTTTTTAATTTGAAATCTATTTGATGCTTATCGTGAAATAACAGTGTCTTGATTAAACCAACGTTTGATGAGATTTTCATGTCTTGAACAAAGTAAATTCCATCAATTTTCAGTCACTTTAATGGGGTTAAACGAGTTCTGTTTGATTGTTCGTCAATATTGTCCTGAGCGAATTCATGTAAATTGAACGGTAAATTGAGATGATGAGTGATCTGTGTAACGTTGGAGTAAGGAAAATGTGGATCAGTGTATGTTATAAGAGCAAGGTTTGGGAATAAAGTGAACAAACATTTGCAGGGGTGGGCAATTCGCCACTAGAATATTTTATTCGATTTCTACGTCCCCTTTAACCCAGTTGTCTCGTCCTTGTCCACGCTTCGAAGTAATATCTGTAATCGATTTGCCCTCTTTCTGCTCTCATCTCCAACCTTTCACCTCCTCCATTGGACCGTGGGTCTTGCACCAACAGCCAGCGGAATTTCTTCCATTGATTTCCAGCTCAGGCCAGTGTTTGATGTGAAGGGGAGAAAATGGGTGCAGTTTCTTGTCTTAGCTCCATTTATGTCATCATCATCAATCACACGGGGCAATTTCCCTTGCAGAAACCGACGATTCTCATGATCTTTGAATACGATCTTGCCCATTTCTTGTAATCGGTACCTTTTTTTTTTTCTTCGATGCATCCAGCAATTCCAAATGCCACATTCAGATGTGTAGCTGGAGCTTTGAATATGATCTTGTCCGTTCCTTGTAATCGCCATCTCTTTTTTTTCTACCGATGCATCCAGCCATTCTAAGTGCTATGTTCAGCCATGTAGCTCGATCTTTGAAAACGATCTTACCCATTCCTCGTAATCGGCACCAGTTTTTTTTTTCTCTGTACAGGATTTGACAATTGTAAATGCCATGTTCAGTCATGCAGCTGAGGACGTTTGACCTATGTCTGGCACCTTCAGACAGCATGATAATGCACGCTTGTCGTAACCTGTAACATAAATACTGTCCGCACACACCAATACTTCTTGAACAGTGCACTCATAATAAACCATATTCAGTGTGTTGATTTAGGAAGTGATATACAGTATTTCAATTCACAACCTCTCTTGTACGGTCGTGTATAACAACATTATGTAATCAGAAATAATTATAATGTATGTAGGAAATCATATTGAAATATCATAACAACAACAAGAAGAACAACAGCACACTTTCACAGTTCATCTACACGCATGCGCGCAAAGTAAACAATTCATAAAATGTAGAAACGTTAAGGTTTTTAATAAAACAATATTTTAAATAAACTCACATATCCACACGCATAAATACGCCCATAAAAATATAAGTAAAAGACCTGAAATTCTGCCGTCTTCTTTTGACAGTTTCATTTTATATTTTCTTTCCCCTTTCTTTCTGTCTGTCTCTCTTACTCTCTGGCACCCTGGAGGCTGAACAATCGGCCTTAACGATCCATTCAGAGGCCTCTGGACTCCCTTGCAATGCCAGTCTATACAACGAGTTGACGGCGGCCCAGTACAGCACGGTTGTTTCTATTCAATACACTTGTCAAATTGCCCGCATGTTAAGAGTGTAATGAAGTGGTGCACGATGTCTGTACAAGCGTTCCATTTAGTCTACGATTTGTTTACTTTCATTTCATTCTGCTGAACGTGTCAGGTTTAGAAATGTCCACTTTTGTCTGTACGCATTTCTTATGAAAGTAGAACTAATGATGTCGGCAATGGAAAATGTACGCATCTTTGCTGATGTCGGTATTTTTGTCTGCCGACAATTTTCTTATTGTGTCTTTTTTGTCGTTGTTTTTTTTTTAATGCTAAATTCAATGTAGAAATCTAAGGTTTTGGATTTTTGGTCATGAACATATTTATCATGTGAAGAACTATACGATATTATTATATTCTTTGTGTTCCTGAAAGCTGTCATATGTGTTGAGAATGAGTTCAGCCTGACTGTGTGTATGTTGAAAGTCTGAATCGTTCATATAGATATATATACACTTCATGCCTTCATCTCTTAACCCTCTAATGGTCAGTCAGAGACAATCGCCTGATCCAAAACTTTTAAACATGCAAAACGGACGTGGAATTGTATGGAAAATGTAAATCTTTATTTCGAACACGAAATTTTGAGAAATTAGAAAGTGCATTAGAAGAGAGAGAGAGGGAGCGAGAGAGAGAGAAAGGGGGGGGGGGGCACCATATAACATGTTTCAAATGTGCAGCTCTGCAATTTAAGGGTTAAATAGGCTTGGTGTCAGCATTGTCAGGACTTTTCATGCCATACTGTCTCAAACGAATTTGGGCACCTGCGAGCCGTCCTTCCAGTAACGGGAGGGCCAACTTCCCACGAATGTCCATTCAACCTGTAACGACATTGGGAAGGGTGGGGAAATTTTGCATTCAGAGCCGTCGTCGGAAGACGTGGAATTTATTTGACAGTCTTCTGAAAGACTGATGCCCTAGATATGGGCGGGTCTTCATAGAGTCTGAGGGCCGAAACACTTTTTGACAGGGCTGCTCTACCCGTGGAGATCTCCCGTGGTCTCGCTCTCTCCGAGAAATTCAATTTTTCTCTCACTGAAGGAATCAGACTGAAACTGTCACCTTGAAATTGATCCATCCTGAATGTTAATGAAAATGCCAAGGACCTAGTTGGTCTTAAACTCCGTCGAGACTGGATGGGCGTGAAAGGTGAAGATCCTATCGTGGCAATTTACATGAATGAGGAGCAGAATCGATTTTGCATCCGTCTTAATACAACTTTCAGACAAACTGACCAATATCGTTGATCGTGTTAATGGCCAGTGCCATCCATGTTATTTCCGTGCTGAATGAAGTCCGACATTTGGAATGGACGGGGTGACCCCCTACTTACTGCAGCAATGGCAGTCTGGAAATTGACCAGCCATTGGCTAGGTCAAAAGCAGCAATTCGTTCAGCATTTGTGGACATTTCGACTGAATGTAATATCCCGAAAAGAGAAATACGCTTGCGATTGATGCGGCAGAGACGTTACCGGGGTTGATGGCGTCCCTAGCTGACTTTTGAAACACCGGAAAAACGGGCCCCTCCAAAATAGATCTTCAAAATTCCTCTAATTTTTTTTTAACGGCGTAATACTGTTTGTACAAAAATGTCATTTGAATTTTGCAAACGTGGAGTTTTTGCATTTTGTAAAACATGGATGGCAGCCGGAGCTCGTACCCATCTGTCCTGCTCTAGTTACGCCCATGTTGTGTAGCCAATGCCTGGTCTGTATAGGACACTTTGCTTTGGTCTCACAAGATTTTTCGCTTCATTTTGAACACTAGATCGTAAACGTGACAGCATTTCCTAGAGCCTATGTCGCTTGAAGGGAAAACGCGGCATTTCAGAAATGAGATCTGAGATCTTCTTGCCTGTCAGTGGAGACTGACCTTGTCCTGGTGATGCTACATCAGTGAGTCTCTCTCTTTCTCTGAGTGTGTGTGTGTGTCTTTCTGTCTCTTCTCTCTAACTCTGTGTGAGTGTGTGTGTGTCTTTCTGTCTCTTCTCTCTAACTCTGTGTGTGTGCGTGTGTGTTTGTCTCTTTCTCTGTCTGACTCCTCTCTCTCTCTCTCTCTCTCTCTCTCTCTCTCTCTCTCTCTCTCTCTCTCTCTCTCTCTCTCTCTCTCTCTCTCTCTCTCTCTCTCTCTTCCTAGCTCCCCACTCTCTTCTTTTCAGAGAAGTTTTCTGTCTCCATCTCCCCCTTTCCTTCCTCCCAGCTCCACCCTTCTTTCTCTCTCTGAGTTTGACATTGATAGATGGATGCATTAAACTGTCAGCTCCACCCTTCTTTCTCTCTCTGAGTTTGACATTGATAGATGGATGCATTAAACTGTCAGCTCCTCCTGCAGTTTGACATTGATAGATGGATGCATTAAACTGTCAGCTCCACCCTTCTTTCTCTCTCTGAGTTTGACATTGATAGATGGATGCATTAAACTGTCAGCTCCTCCTGCAGTTTGACATTGATAGATGGATGCATTAAACTGTCAGCTCCACCTGCAGTTTGACATTGATAGATGGATGCATTAAACTGTCAGCTCCACCTGCAGTTTGACATTGATAGATGGATGCATTAAACTGTCAGCTCCACCTGCAGTTTGACATTCATAGATGGATGCATTAAACTGTCAGCTCCACCTGCAGTTTGACATTGATAGATGGATGCATTAAACTGTCAGCTCCACCTGCAGTTTGACATTGATAGATGGATGCATTAAACTGTCAGCTCCACCTGCAATTTCAATGCCTTGCACTATGCAGGCGATTACCTCCTCCTGCCTGTTAAGACCCGAGACATTAGCTGTTGGCAAGACCCTGTGTCATGCCCGTGCTTGCCAGAGAATTCTGCAATGATTTGAGCATCGACGTGAACACGATGTGCTCGTAATTTTGTAACTATTTTTTTTTCAACGGTTTGATGATTCGGCCGGTAGGTGTAAATTTCATTTCAATTTTTATCTTTATTTTTAAAAATATTTTTCTTTCAAAGGTTTGATCGCATGACCTGTTTAAATTTTATTCTGTTATTTTATATCTTGTTTTCTGACTATTTTCCTCTCAAACTTTTTATCATATGGCGTGTACACTTTTTTTTATCTTAGTTCTTATCTTTAGTTTTAACGATTTAACTTGGAAACTTGAAGAATTAAAGAAAAATGGCGACTGGCTGTCAAACTGACGTCAACCGAGTCCGGCTTAATGGTAACCCTAGTCAGGGTTCAGATTTCAACAGTGGATGTTCAGATGGGCTTTTAAGAGTAGGGGATATTGATAAAACGCATAATCCTCAGAGTTCACATTGAGACTGCATTAAGGGCAGGGGAAGGGGCGGTTTTGAGTATTCTCTAAAACAGAATGGTGTGAAGTTCCTGCAGTAACACTTGAGGTTCAAACGTCAAGCACGTGCGAAATTTGACTGAAATGGCTGAAACTGTAAATTATCCATCTACTGAATAGGTACCAGTTTTGCCAGAAAATCACACCTTCAGCTGCAGTCTAGCATAGCGATATTGGCAACCTGTCCTCCCAGAGGCTGTTACCATGCCCCCCGCCACCATACATACAGCTGTGTCGTGCCGACGCCTACGGCAGAGCGCTGTAAGTAACAATCGCTGTGAACTCGGTGGGTGTGATCGTGAGTAGGGCAGTGCCTGATACGTGCCTTTAAGTCAGTCGGACGCCCAGAAGAGAGAGTCAGCGGATGTAAGTACAAAAGCCGGCGTCATGTCCTATGGCGGAATCGGAAAGCCATTAGCGCCAGTGATAGATGAGCTGCTCTGGCCCTAGTTACAGACACCCCGGGTTAAATCACGCCAGCTGCCAGAATGCTTGAATAGATTACACTAAAACCATATTTTTTCTGGGGAATCTCCGGATGCCTTTAATCTTTAAACCTTGTTGTGTAAGCTTTGTAACTGGTCTCCTGGTGCTTCTGGTCAATGGATGGCATGCATCCTGCGGGACCCGGGGATCTGTCTCTCTCTCTCTCTCTCTCTCCCTTTCTCTATCTCCCTCTCTGTCTCTCTCTTTCCCCTCTCTTTCTCTCTCTCTTTCTCTCTCTCTCTCTCTCTCTCTCTCCTCGACCATTTTTTTTCAGCATTGGTTTTAATAGCAATTATACCCCCTTTCCCGCACCCTCATGAATTCCTCCTCCAGCGACGTTATTTGAAGTGATCTATGTTTTCTTCTTGTGCCCAGCGAGTATCAAGTTTTGCGTGTTTGCGCCCCAACTCAGTTATTTGCTATTGTATTGAGCTGATTCAAGTCTTGATCCACTGACTTTAACTTTTTCAATAAAAAGTTGATCCTCGGGGCGTTACAGAAAGTCTGTACATGACTATCATCGTTTTGTGGACGTTTGAACAAACTCACGAAACCGTCAAGAGGTTCGGATGGTAAGTCAACCACACAATGTCACATTTGTTTCACTGTGGGTAAATTGATGATGTCATTGACCTGAACTTGCTGCCACTTCAGGACTTCATGTAGGTATTTCAGTATTTCTCTGTGTGCCATCTGCCAAACCTCGTTCTTGTTAGACCTTGTCCGTCCTCTACAGGGTGTAATCCCTCGACTGCAGGATGAAGCCCCTCCACTACAGGATGTAGCATTCCGCCAATGATCTCCTCTCTCCTCTGTTTTCCCCCATCTTGTCCATGCCTGTCCTTCTGTCTTCACTATATCATCTCTCCGTCGTCTTTCGAGGCGTCCTCTCGTCCACTTTCCTTTTCCAGGCCTCCATTCAGCCATTATGTGGCTTTAGAGAGTTCCCTGTAACACCGTCAGGAATGCAGCTAGTGTACCAGTTTTGTCCATGTCATATCTAAACTGTGAGATCATTCATCTGTCCGACACGCAATTAGTGAAACAGAATGTATTGGTAGACTTACAGAAACATACGTCGTTGACATGCAATAATTGAAGCAATCTTTCAAATCTTGAGATAAGCCTAGAAACCTGCACGTTACAGAACCATTAACAATGAATTCCGCGCGTTACACAACACGATTCTGCACTTAATGGCTGAGCAGCTCTATGTGATACAAAACAAAACAAAAAAACTACTTTCTCTGAGGAAAGCATTAAAAATAGAAGTTTATTCTGATAAGAATGTAACGCATGTATGTAGGTGCATATTGAGCTGGGTGTTTCTGATAAAAAAAAATGTGGCGCATGATATTGATTGGAAATATGTTCAGGCCAAACAACTGGGTTTTTTGTGTGTATTTTTCGAATGTCTTTCATTCAAGGACCTTTGTATTGCAGTCTATGCAGGCGGTAGTAAGAACTATTCCTCCATGTGCACCAATATCCATGTGTGAGGTTCATTCGCTCGGTGTCGAACTCATGATAAAATTAACCTTCTTGCCAGCGTCTGATTAAGAAATTATAGTTATGTGGTTATTCTAGTGGGTGAAATGAACTGCAAAATAAGGCATTGGGATTCTGCACTGACCATTTTCTGGTTCCTGTCGACACATGAGTTATTTTTTTTTCTCTCAGATTACAGTAAAACGCCCGTGTCTCAATAAAGAGAATGGACGTTTGGAGAGGATCAATGGAAATGAATGGAAAACAACATTAGAGAGGGAGAAATCTTGAATGGATTTGAGACTGTCAGGCGAATAGTGCGTAAAGCTTAATTGATTCCAACAATTGCGCTTTCCTGCGCAGTTTTATGAAGCAGAAACCTTGACTTGCAGGGTCAGGCGTATCGTTTTCAAGTTGATAAATTTTTATTCTCAACAAATTTCCACATGGGATTCAGCGCTCATTTAATTCCCTGGTGTACAGCAAACATGCACAGGGGTGACAAATTGTAGTAGTTCCAGTTTGCTTAATGTCGGTAGCACAGATTTATGGTTTCAAAGCTACTTTGACAGTCACGAAATTTAAAAGGCAAATCTAGAAGGCATGAATTGATGCATCCTCCTCTGCTATTTCTACTTGTACATCAGTAGATTATAGTCAGTAATTCTTGTTTTATAGTCGAGGTTTACAAGGTCCACAGGCTGGATGTTTTCGAGGCTTAAAGATACCGATTTCTGGAGCAGCTGCAGGTTCTATCAAATTCTGTCTGTGACACTCACAGATGCAGCCTCTTTATTCACAGGTCCTGGTTATTGCGATACTGCCCCTGGCCTGTGTGCAAGTATCGGACAGGCATGTTGTGATGATAGTGAACCAGCGACCAAAACGTAGACCAGTGTCAATTTGAACCGGAATTCTCTGAAAATTGTAAATGCTGCATGGTCGGAACGTCATTCACAACATTTGCCCCAGGAGTTTCCGAGAGTTCTTTGTTTCTCTTCCTCCCTCCTCGCCCACCTTTGGGTTTTTTTTTTCCTCCTGGGCTGGTGTCTCCATAACGTCATCATCCTTTGAAGTCGCCTCTACTGCAGCCCGCAAACATCACCAAGACATATTGTTGAAGGAAGATGGTTGTTTTTCGCAGCCACAGGAAATTCCATTTATTTTTTTTGCGAGAGTCTGTCTATCTCAGGTTTCAGTATTGATCGCCTACGATAAAACTCGTCTCTCATCCTATCTTTGATGGTGCAAGTAAAGCATTGGTCTCTCTTTTGTATGATGTCCTGCATTTCTTATTGCTGTTTCTACGCCAGACATTCCATAATTTCTTTGTGGAGTTCAGCTCTCAGATTTCAGTCTAGACGTTCGTCATAATATGAAACCAGGGCAAACTTCTGAACGTTGGGAAATGAAAGAGAATACCGGTGGGATACGTGAAGTGGATTTATTTTCTTGTTTCTATGGCCTGAGGGCACTGGACAGACATGAATTATCATAGATGATAGGATGTATTGATGATTTGCCAGGAAGACCTGGCATCAGACATTGCTGTCTGGAGAGACATATCAAACTTGGCTGGTATTCTGGCACTTTGCAACATCAGTGCACTCTGAAATTGTCCTGATCATTGATATTTGCGGCACTGGGCGGTCCATCAGTCTAGGAAAGCCATTGATTCTGTTTGTATGACGGAGAGAGTCGGTGGTCAGAAAATCGAGAATGATAAAATACAGAGCCCCCCCCCCCCTCCCCCACCCCGCCCTAATAACTCTTTATTTATCTCCTAAATTATTTTTTAATGTTTGGCTGGTCTATGCAAGTGAGTTCTCCTTCCTTTATGATGCAATTGAACAGTGCAAATACAAGAACGCCATTTTGGAAGCATGAAAAATTGAAAATACCCTTATTATAATTCACGCCATCATTTGTTTTGTCCAGGTCCTGCTGAATATTGCCATATAGGCCGGTGACTTTGTGGTGCTTTCTGGGTGACATTCAAGATCCAGTTGAGTGCAAATTGATAAGGAAAGATATTTCCTGTTTTCCTCTGAACTATTTGGGCGCGCTGTGATAAAGTTGAGCACGTCAGTCTGACGGCCACTGAGAGCGTTATTGGAATGTTTTCATGGAATGGCCCTCCACGAGGCTCATATTGCTCTAGTTCTGTGTACCAACTATTTTTGTTGTTGTTGTTGTTTCTTCAAGCATGTAACAATATGAAACTTGGACATCCCGTGGAAACTGGTGGCAGGAGCACCCTTTCATTCCAAACTATTATATCAAACTATGAAACAATTTCTATTTGACATTTTATTGCTTCCCCAGGAAGTGAAACCGGAGACAATGTGAGAACAGTTGTTTGACACTCTTCATTCTCGGGAAGAGAAATAGCCGTATGACATTCAGTGCACAATTATTGTCTTTTGTCCGCGACTGAAAGACAGGGTTCTGTATTTTCTAATTGATATTAGAACAATTGGTTGAACAGCCGTGGTAGAAAAATAATCTGTTGTAGACATCATGCCGGAATAATTAAATCTGCCTTGCGTGACATTTTCAGCTGTAGTTTTATTTTGCCAGGCTGTGAACTGGTCCAGGGATCGGTTTGTTTATTTACAATATGTACGTTAGTGGCGTGTGGCCGATTGTCGTTAGTGGCCTGTGGCCGATGGTCAGGAAAGGTTGATGGTGTCCGCATATTGGGTACAGTTGTTCTCGTCCTCTAGCGGATGCAAGACCAATGTACATGGACTGATCAGATAGAACATTCCAAGCTCTGCATCACTTTGGCCAGAGTGTCTGATAGTTTTCCCAGTAGCGGAGCCATTCTGGAGAGAATTTGTGAAAGTAAATCTACAAAGGGCAGAGTTTTATCGCAGCAGCTTTCTGAGTATCAAATCGCTGAATTAGGGTCTGTTTCAGTCGTGTCAACTGTCACACCTTCGTTTGCAAAGAAATAAGTGCAACCACGATCTTAGGAATAATCAAAAGTAAACAAGAATAGAGAAAATGGAACAGACTGATTAAAAAAAAAAAACAACTTAAAGATCTGTAAATCGTTCAGCTTTTATAATATTGTATTTCTTACCCGGCGCATGTGGAACTTCAGTTTTTATTTTTTTCGACCATAATTATTGGTCTTAATGATTTACCAAAACGTTGAGATGAGGCGTGAAGGCCTCAGACAAACGTGACGACAATGGAAGTTCGGAGCGTCACACACACACGATTATGTCTTCTAATATTGCGCGGCATTTTTCCTGAATGTCTTTGATCACCCGAGTGTCATTTAAAATTGGGTAATCGATTCATTTGTCTTTACGAATACTTGCCAGGTGACGCACCGCGCGTTCATATAAAATATTGTGAACGAAACAGATTCATTCTTGGGCTTTCAATTTAGTTGTCAGTCTCCTACTAGCTAAGCTTACCATGATATTTGAGATGCATAAAGTAAACATTTCAGGAAAGATTAGGTCCCTGTCGTTATAAGATGTCTACAAGACATCCCATTGTTTTATGGTACCGACCCAGCTGTTTACGGAAAAGGCTTCCGTGTACGACTGTGTACACAAGGAAAAGGAAAAGCCCATGTATCTATGACAATTGGAAAGCAAAACATGGAAACTGGGAAATGTATGGAATGACAAATACACATAACACCATTTGAATTCTCTGAATGTTTTATTGGATGTTGTTGTAAGAATCTGAGAGCTGAAAACTTGCCCAGAGTACGACCACGAAAATACAGCGAAATGCCTAGAATGGCCGTTATCGTGCCGTTTCGCCGTTAAACTCAAACTCACAACTCTCTGAATGTTTGAATACTGGCAGTTCGATTTTTTAAAGCCAGGTCGATACAAGTGTTTGATCATCGATCACCTCAGCGCGTACAGATGATAAGATGATAATATACTTGATCGGTGCTTCGGATTGTGAAGAATAGATAAAAATCAGGGCGATTGATTTTGTGAAAAACGCAGTACCGTTTCTCCACTTGAGCTCTGTATGGACTTGTTGTGTCTGACTGATCTAGCTTTACGCGAATCGGAAAGGGATATAGATTATTTTGGTATTTCAAACGTTGTTAAAGCCTCATTTCAATACAGCAGGAAAAAATCGTGTTGTTCATTGGGTTGCTATTTGTCCCGTTCGATTACCTCTATTGTTGGTTCAGCGAGTACGCCCATTTTTTGGCGAGTAATTGCGTGTCATTGCTACGACGAAGTATGAGCTTAAAAGCACCATTTAACCAAGTTCGATGAGAGCTTTGCTCTTTAAAGAACATATTTATTCGTTCTTGTGTTCTGGAATAGTTCTGTGGACAGTGTCAGCAGTTGAAGTGCGGACGTGAAGAAATCAATACAAGCCAGTGAAATATTTTTTTTAAAACGTATGGCTATAAGGTCATTTGTCTATCTTTCTATCGACCTATCTATCTATCTATCTATCTATCTATCTATCTATCTATCTATCTATCTATCTATCTATCTATCTGTCTATCCATCTGTCTGTCTGTCTGCCTCCCTGCCTGCCTTGCCTGTCTGTCTGTCTGTCTATTCGTCCGTTTGTGTGTCGGTCGTGGATCTGTCCGTCTGTCTATCTGCTCCAAACTTGCTAAATGTCATCCTGTGTTTAAATCCATGCGTGGTTCATGCACAACGAGAATGTTCTCATCCCAAACCCCCCAAAAACATACAGGAAGAAAGCAACAACAACAACAACAGCAACAACAACAAAAGAAATGGCCTTGACCTTTAACCAAACTTGTAATCGTTGCTTATATCTCAGCATTGTCAATCCCGGCTGTCCAAACTACTCCAAGATCGTTTCTTTACTCAGCTCCGTCTTAATTGAGATCGAGCCTGTTTGCACGGGCCGCCCAAAGTCAACAGGGACAGAAGCTCAGCACAAGGATCTGGACACACACATTATGCTGCTCACGTTCTGTCCGCCCTGCGTCCCACAGGATAAACAGCCAACCTGCCTTTTGAGCAGGCCCTTGGGGGCAGCGTGGAACGTGCATAATGAAGGGCTGGGTACTTACAGGACGGGTATATGACGCTGGCTTGTTGTATTACAGTATTTGTGTAAGTGAAACATCTCACACGATCTCAGCGCCGGTCATCTTATCTGCCGCTCAAATCTGACAAGGGCGAAGGGGAGAAAGAAGAAAGCTTTTTTAATTTATTATTTGCCATGATTAGGTGATAATGTAGTACATGTAGTTTGCTTTTGATATTTTGCCGAAAGGATGGTTAGCTCTTGTTAGTTTTGATAATTATATAAGGTTTTCATCGGGTTCTCATTTCTACTCCAAACTTTCCCTATTTGGCGTGACTTGGCCAGCGCTAGTTGTGCATTGAATTGCCAACTGCTTGATATTCTGATGATCTTTCCCTTCTACAACTGTTTCTCCTTAGATTCCACACACACAAAAATAAATAATAACAAAAATAGCGAAGCCCGGGGCTTGACTGGAAGGGGGGGGGGAGGGTATAGATACTGCAGTTACTGTGTTGTGGTATTGGTTAATATACTATTCTTAATGTTGTGTTTGTAACAACACCGCTGTTATTGTTTCATTGGTAAAGATTCCGTTGCTTTGCTGCAATCCTGTCCAGGCATTTACCGATGTCGCTGCTACTGTAAAACTTCCCATGTCTCGCGATCGATTTATTTCATCCCTGTTTGTTTGTTTTCTTTCGGGGCAAAGACTGGAGTCTGAAGGTCAAGTAGAAAGCCAATCATTTGGGCAGGGTGCCAGGGTGGAAGGATGTGCGCAGTTCACAAAGCTGATTCATGGATTTGACAGGTTCAGTGAGCAAGTTGTTGTGGGATGGTGAAAACTCGTATGTCAAAGTTCAGTTGTTGTTTTTTTTTG
This sequence comes from Onchidella celtica, assembly GCA_963931925.1. Lineage (NCBI taxonomy): Eukaryota > Metazoa > Mollusca > Gastropoda > Systellommatophora > Onchidiidae > Onchidella > Onchidella celtica. The sequence goes on from OZ007573.1 coordinate 63,219,560, forward strand.
TGAGATTTTTGTTTCCCCAGTGGTTTGTTTTTGTCTTGCATTTTGTTTCCAATGGGCAGCCGGGGTTGATGAGGTTGTGGTATTGACGCTGTGGTAGTTGCTGTTGGTATGGTAACTTTGTTTTTTTTTATTGTGTTTATAAATTTACAAAAAAATTGTCCTGGTGGTGGCCACAAGAACAGGTCGGAGCTTTGTTATGGTCTGCTGGTGTTAGGGGCTGCTGGTGTTAGGGACTGCTGGTGTTAGGGACTGCTGGTGTTAGGGACTGCTGGTGTTAGGGACTGCTGGTGTTAAGGACGGCTGGTTTTAGGGGCTGCTGGTGTTAGGGGCTGCTGGTGTTAGGGACTGCTGGTGTTAGGGGCTGCTGGTGTTAGGGACTGCTGGTGTTAGGGGCTGCTGGTGTTAGGGGCTGCTGGTGTTAGGGACTGCTGGTGTTAGGGGCTGCTGGTGTTAGGTTAGGGGCTGCTGGTGTTAGGGGCTGCTGGTGTTAGGGACTGCTGGTGTTAGGGGCTGCTGGTGTTAGGGGCTGCTGGTGTTAGGGGCTGCTGGTGTTAGGGGCTGCTGGTGTTAGGGACTGCTGGTGTTAGGGGCTGCTGGTGTTAGGTTAGGGGCTGCTGGTGTTAGGGGCTGCTGGTGTTAGGGGCTGCTGGTGTTAGGGACTGCTGGTGTTAGGGGCTGCTGGTGTTAGGTTAGGGGCTGCTGGTGTTAGGGGCTGCTGGTGTTAGGGACTGCTGGTGTTAGGGACTGCTGGTGTTAGGGGCTGCTGGTGTTAGGTTAGGGGCTGCTGGTGTTAGGGGCTGCTGGTGTTAGGGACTGCTGGTGTTAGGGACGGCTGGTGTTAGGGACTGCTGGTGTTAGGGGCTGCTGGTGTTAGGTTAGGGGCTGCTGGTGTTAGGGGCTGCTGGTGTTAGGGACTGCTGGTGTTAGGGGCTGCTGGTGTTAGGGACTGCTGGTGTTAGGGGCTGCTGGTGTTAGGGACTGCTGGTGTTAGGGGCTGCTGGTGTTGGTGTTAGGGGCTGCTGGTGTTAGGGACTGCTGGTGTTAGGGATTGCTGGTGTTAGGGACTGCTGGTGTTAGGGACTGCTGGTGTTAGGGGCTGCTGGTGTTAGGGACTGCTGGTGTTAGGGACTGCTGGTGTTAGGGACTGCTGGTGTTAGGGACGGCTGGTGTTAGGGACGGCTGGTGTTAGGGGCTGCTGGTGTTAGGGACTGCTGGTGTTAGGGGCTGCTGGTGTTAGGGGCTGCTGGTGTTAGGGACTGCTGGTGTTAGGGGCTGCTGGTGTTAGGTTAGGGGCTGCTGGTGTTAGGGGCTGCTGGTGTTAGGGACTGCTGGTGTTAGGGACTGCTGGTGTTAGGGACTGCTGGTGTTAGGGGCTGCTGGTGTTAGGGGCTGCTGGTGTTAGGGGCTGCTGGTGTTAGGGGCTGCTGATGTTAGGGACTGCTGGTGTTAGGGACTGCTGGTGTTAGGTTAGGGGCTGCTGGTGTTAGGGACTGCTGGTGTTAGGGACTGCTGGTGTTAGGTTAGGGGCTGCTGGTGTTAGGGACTGCTGATGTTAGGGACTGCTGGTGTTAGGGGCTGCTGGTGTTAGGTTAGGGGCTGCTGGTGTTAGGGGCTGCTGGTGTTAGGGACTGCTGGTGTTAGGGGCTGCTGGTGTTAGGGACTGCTGGTGTTAGGGGCTGCTGGTGTTAGGGACTGCTGGTGTTGTTGTCTGTTTGTTTTGTGTTGTTTTGTTGTGAGAAACTGATATGTTGCTGTTTTTATGGTGAGTTTTGTGCATTTGGATTTTCTTCTTGGCCACTTCAGGGGCGATAAGAACCACGGACGACTACTCTGGCTACTCAGCGTAACTGCAGTGTCAACAACCAGCCTGGAGGGCGCTGAAAGCCCCCCCCCCCCCTAAAATGGTGTGCTGTAAGGCGCTCAACTAAATGTAGAAACAGCACGTTTAAAGAAAGGGAAAGAAAGACTGTGACGATGTGACTCAATGTGTTTCAGGGTTTTTTTCCGGATTCACCCGCCTCCCCCCCCCCCCTTAGTATTCTGCAAATGCTTCTTTTCGGGGGGGGGGGTGGGGGGGCGGACAGTAATCTTGTAGATGCCCCTGGGGGGCGGCAACCCATTGTCTGCCTAACCTCTTGCTTTTTCCTAGCACAGTCAGTGTGACCGTGATGGCATGGACGCGCTTTCTCCAGACTCAAACTCAAACCTACTGCAACCCCTGGCCTGTCGGTGGCCATTCACTGGTTGTCCTGATGGTCGCTGGCCATGAGTGGTCGTGTGATAAAATGATGGAGAATTTGTGATGTTGTTTTCCAGTCACTGTCTTCGTTTTCTGATGTGTCGTGGTGATGCGGCACTTCCCAGTTTCCGTTCCTGTGGCTTACTTATCTACAGACATGAAACACCATTTCCGTATCGTCGTACCGCCATTTCCAGCTGCCTGGACCGGAGGTAAATCTTTCATGTGGACCCAGATTGGGCTAGGACACCCGGCAGAGATCAAAGCCAAACTTTACCAGCAAAACTGCAACTGTTGACTGTTCACGCGTGAAGTAGACAATTTGTCATTAATCTGGAAAAAAAAATCCTCCTTTGATTTCCAATTAAAATTTAGTTTGTAGTTAACCCGTCTCTGTATGCTCTTGTTGACGCGCTGGAATCAAACATTCTGTTCTTTTTAAATCTTTTATCCGTAACTTTGAAAGTGGTGGACAGGACCAAACTGACTCACTGCTTCCTTTGTAATAAGTGGAAATTGTCAGCATCCCCAAGTTTGTTTGTGTAACTAGACGAGGTATCTGGTCTCTTCCCCGGGATAAACCTCTTTCTATAGTTTTTGTATTTCCTGGAAAGGCAGATCTGCCCGTGTCTGGCCATTTTGCAGTTCTGCCCCGTGTCCCCTGTACATTAGTGAGCGACACACTGAGCTGGTACAGTAGAGACACCAAATGGAGCGCCAGGGAGGGGCAGTCAAGTGCTTCACATGTACCTCAGTATCTATAGTAGGTCTAGATCAAATAGTTTACTCTAGAAAACAACAACAATGTATAGACAAATAAACATACAATCAGTCAAAGAGATAGGTTGACCAGTCCTTCAGTGAAACTCCGTCACGTCAAATTATCTTCTGTTGACCAAATTACATCCTTGTCAGTTTGGTGAATTGATCTATGGGTAACAAGTCAAACACACAGACAGAAAACGACAAATATATACATTAAGTAAGAAAGACCAGGTTCGTTAATTGATCGGTGGGTGGCTGACGAGCGATACCATTAGAGTCTCTGTCAGTTGTGTTCTTGTCTAAACATTGACCAGTACTCGCCCAGGACACAGAGTGACCATTGTGATGTCATGTCCATGTACTGCCATTAGAGCACCAAACTGAGTCTCACTGATCGATGCAACTTATTTATGCAGTGTTTTCTAACGGCTGGAAACTTGGTCAGTCAATGGTATCAGAATGGTCAGCCATGGTTGAGAGAATCAACACTTGGTATGACGAATCCACTTGTGGTTATTGCATTAGTCTTCAGTCGGGAAAGTGAAGAGCAGACAGTTGAGGTGCTAGACTGTCTGACACAATTACACTCTTAATTAAAAGCCGTAAACACCCGGGGTGGGGTAGGACAATGGTTCTCAAAGTTTCAGACAACCTCAACTTTCTACGAGCCTTGCTGTGGGGTTCGGCGAAGGTCCTCACAAAATTGCCGTGCTACACGAAATATTTCAGAGAAGTCAGGAAACAAGAATTATCCGGCAGCATTTGTATTCACTTCAGGTGCCATGGTCGTTTCCCCTTTTATTTATTTGTGTGTGCGGATCTGGTCTCGGGGGAATTTAGTACTCTATAAAAAGGTTCCGTGGCCGTAAATGTTTGGGGCACGCTGGAGTTGGGAACTTTGGTAGTGAGACCTATACAGTGCGGCACCAGTGGGTGACGTTCACTGTGATGACGGACTTTCAATAATTCATCAGCTTGCCAGAATAGATCAATCAATCAAGAATGGTTTTAGTTTGAAAAAAATGTTTTGCTGTTTTAGGGAACGATTTTGTTTTTTTTCTTTGCTCCTGGTCTTGTCCAAGTGAACGTAAAATAATTCTTGAGTATTCCTGAACTTGTCGCCTTCAGATTTCATCTTGAACTCAAGTTGTCACGGTGTCACCAGCGATTATATATAAACAATTTGAAATGGACGCAGGTGGGGTTGGGTGTGGGGGGATGGCGGTAGGACTGACTGATCGGTCACGATGTGGGGGCAGAATGAAAGAGAAAAGTGTGTTCTTTCGGCGCTCTCGTGGGTGGGGGCGGATACCTCAAAGTTAACCCTGCTGGGACCAGTGTTGTGTTGCACATTAGAAACATTTAGCTTGGCGCCCAATGCCCTGAACGTGGAAGTTTCCCTTCTAATTTGTCAACATCGTAGTTTTGGGGTGATCAAAGTTGATATTTTTGCACTTCTGTGACTGTCCTAGGCCTGGTTTGCAATGTTTCAGAAAGATTTGCTAGACAAACCGCGCTCGAGTGCTACAGGGCTCAATGGAGACCAAGTCGTTCTCAAATGTTTGGTGGTCTCCACTCAGTTAACTTCAATCTCAGCCTTTATGGCAGGTGGACGCTTTTGGCAGGGCCTCTGTCTGTCTGTCTGTCCTATCGCTCTGTTACATATTCTGTCTGTCGTTTTGTCTTGGCTTCTGCTTAGGTCAATGTGACCGTTATCAGGTCCACGTGCTTTCTACAAAATCAAACAGAAACTCACACCCGTAGGCCTTCCTTCCCAAACACGATTTTTAACCAAACACTGAAAAACATGGACCAGGAAAACATTTTGTGCGTACATGATCGTGTTGCAGTGGGCGCCGGCAATTCTCCGCCTTCATATTGTCGTTTGACGCGTTTGGAAATGAATTATTTTTTGCTGCCGTCATTCTCTCTCAAGTGTTTTTTTTTTTTTTAGTTGTTTAACAATTGCATTTACATCCCTTTGAACAAGGAAATCGTTTGAAGTTGATTGTTCTACACAGCCAAACGTGACAACATCGGTGGAATGGGCAAGGGGAAATAATCCCTCAGGATTGCATCAACGGGGACATGAATTTTGTTATGGGGGTGATCGGTTTAAATGAAACATCTTGATGATATTGATATCAAATTCACAAAAATAACAACTTGGAAAACATTCAGTCACTTGGAAATGCAATTCTGATGATTCGAATACGTTTTCTTTATGGGGGGGGGGGGGGGGGCAATTTGCTCCCGGGGGACGTAATTCTCATTTCGGTTTTTATTTGATTAATTTCTCTTTGTCACTTGGGCTGCAATAACATGACACCTTTTTGTTGTTTTTTTTTCTTCTTCCTGTTTTGTTATTGTTTATTACTGTTTTCCTTAGCCGTGATGCTTTCAAGTTGAGTTTTTATTCATTAGCTGCTCATTATCTCAAGCGTTGCGTAATGTTTGATCATCTTTGTCCTTCTCTTTGTCTCTGCCGCTCTCTCTTGTCTCCTCCTTCTTACTTTCTGTCTACATCTGTCTGTGGCATTCTCTCATTCCCATAATGACATTGCCATCATTTGGACGTTCGAGCACGTCCATTGTAATTTCTCTGTCTGCCTTTTGGAGTTTTGTCTTTATTTTCAAGCTTAAACTTCCGTCATTGATTGATTGAACTGTTTGAACTTTTTTTGCTTCATAGTTTCCTTTTTGCACTTGCAGCACATTCCTTTCTTTGCTTCTTCCTACTTGCTTGTCTATCTATCTATCTATCTATCTATCTATCTATCTATCTATCTATCTATCTATCTATCTATCTATCTATCTGTCTGTCTGTCTGTCTGTCTGTCTGTCTGTCTGTCTGTCTGTCTGCCTGCCTGCCTGCCTGCCTGTCTGTCTGTCTGTCTGTCTGTCTATCTGTACTTCCACCCGCTTGTCCGCTTATCTGTCTGTCTGGCTGTCACTGGTTGCCTATTTTGTCTGTCTGTCAAAGTATCTATTTGTTCGTGTCTCTGTGTGTCTGCCAGTCAGTCCATCTGATATTATAACCATCTATGTGTCTGTATGTCTGGCCCCTATCAGTTCCATTATGTACTACATCATGTACTGTGTATATGGATATCTCTCTCAGTAGGTTTTGCGTCTCTCGCTCACGCCCACACGTTCACCCCGCGGCCACTTTGATCGTGCCGTACAAGCGCCAGGACTGAGTTCAATGCCACAGTTCCTGCATCCCAGGGGACACACCTTTGATGCCCGGGGCTGTCCAACCAATAGCCAAAATTGGGTTATTGGTAAACAGTAAACACTGCAGGGAAACTCAGGCTCAGTTTGGTTACCAAGCATTGATGTGGCTGTCGTGCACTGTAAGTTGCTTTTTGTTGCACCAGTATCGTGATGTTGTCGCCATTTGAGTATACAGGCCAGCACAGTAGGTTTAAGCACTTATGGCCATGAGCTTTGTCTACGAGCGTATATGAGGGATGAGGGCCATGAAAACAGTCACTGCTTCAACTGTTCAGAATTGTTGTATTGACATCTACAATTACTGCCGCTACTACAATCAAAACATTCCTGATTGGGCGAAAGCAACTTGAGTGTATTCTGCCACAGTTTATATTCTATGGCTTTGCTTCTTGCCAACACAATACGTCCATTGTCGTGTCGACGACGACATGCTTTCTGCTCACCCAAACGTATGTCAGTATCCGGATACACAGCCAACAGGAATTCCACATAGTACAGCACCCAGACACTCGTACGTACAGGCCACCTGATGTTGTCTCCATCTGTGACGTCCTCAGCTTGACTTATCTACCCTTCTGCCAGAGTTCCTGCCCCTGGGAAATGTTCTCCTTCTCCTCCTTGTTTGCCTCCCTTGGCCCCCTTAGAACCACAGACAGTAATGTCCTCCCGTGCCAGTGTCCAACAGACTCGAGGCAAAGTCCACGTGCACCCCGAAGGCCCATGTCTTTACCGACTCGGCACATTGCTTTTGCTGTTCAAACCAACAAACATTACGGCAGCATGCTCATTCAGATATCTTTATGTGTCTTTTCAAAGCAATCACAGAAAAGCATGAAAATAGCTTGGAGCTGAACCAGGATTGCTAATGAAATTGTGTTGACATGCGATGTGAGTTGGCCGTGCTGAAAGGCTCATGAAATTTTAACCAACAAGCTATCGGGTATAGGAGTTTGAGAGTTTTAACTTAGTGAGCTGATCAGGAAGGCGATGAATCATTGATGAGCCTGACAGCGGCAGATTGTAAACATTCCAGCGGGGCGTTGGTGGAGGATTGAATTGGCATTGTTGTTGTGGTGGTGGGCGGGTACATTGTTGGGATAGGAATTGATACATTTTGATGTATGTGGCGTAGTTTTTAGGATGAGGATTTTGAATAGGGGGATTGTTACAGTAGATGTTTGTGTTTAATTTTAGCCCTGGACTGATGCGTCTGGTGTTTTGGGTGTTTATGTTAGGAGATTCGCTGCTTTTGGCATTTTACACCTCAGGTTTCTTGTTTTTATATTTCTTCTTAATGTTTTTGTGCACTTTTGTGGTGGGGATTTTTTTTTTTTAATTTTACCCGGGCAACGGCCTTGTTAGGTGTGCTGTTTTCGATTCCCACCTGCCAGTGTATCTTTAACGTGCCCAAGGTGCACACATCACGGGCCCTACGATTTTTTCGTGCTATCTGACAAGACTGGGTGCTCGATCCCACCTACCACAGGATCAGGGACAGGAAAGAATCCCCCCCCCCCTCCCAAATTCCAACATGCCCGCACCGACCGACAATCGAACGGTACCTTCGGCATTAGAGGCGATCACCTTGCCAATGTGCCCCCACCCCCACCTTCCCGACGAGTGTGGTAGTTATTATTGGCTGTGTTTAATATAAACGGTGGCGGAGTGGGCAGTGCCGATTGTGTTAATGTGATATATAAATTATGGGCGGCGAGTCACCAGTGTGGCGCCAGCACCAGCCTTGGTCTGATTCAGCCCTGAGTAAGAGCAGGGCCTACACTACCAGTACCATTGAACGCGCGCTACTTTCAACAAACCTCAAGCTCAACAGGCTGTGTTCACTTTCTCTTGAGATGAAAATAATTACACCGGGTAAAACCATCAAGTTTATAACATGCCCGGCTTATGATGAAATGCGGCCTGCGCTAGACACGGGAATGTTTATTAATGCCCGTTGGGAATCCATGTATTATTGGATGGCGTGGTTCAGTCAGGATTGCGGCATCAGCATAGCTAGCTTTTATCATGCAATCTCGTATTCGTGTCAATGAAAATACAAGAAAAGTGGAATAAATTTTGCCTTCGTGTCACATTGTACAATTAAAAACAGAATTCAAAGAAAAACAACGGTAGTAAAAATAAGGCATAGTTCTAGCTCTTTCCTTTCTTTGATGCCAGCAGTAACGCAGAGAAATAACTATAATACAGCGACAACAATTATGTGTTTATAATGACAACCTGGGATAAACAGCCACATTTTGCAGCAATTGTCGCCTTCAGTGGGCCGAGCCCTGCGGGAAAGCCAAAAATCCAATGACGAGGTCAATACAGAACGGCAGAAAACCATTGTTCTGTTTTTTGTATAGTTTAATGAAGATCATCCATCCAAGTTGCTCCGTGCCCCCGGGGGACTAGACTGAATTGTGTCCATTCGTGATCTTCCTGATTGAACACCCTGGCTGCCATGGAGGGGGTCGGAAATGAATGCCCTGGAGAGGGGCTTTGGGGTCAGATAGACACCAGAAATTTTGCGGGTACGCCCGCGTAAGCTCCATTTGGGGGCGATTTTTAGGTGTACAATTTCATTACAGCGAGCATAGAACTGAAGTGGAAATTACAGCACTGTCGCGATGTGGGTTACATGGGGATATTTCGACTGACACTCTTTCGAGGTCTGCTCCCACAATCGACGAACACACAAAAATAAATACTTGCACTCTAAAAACTAAATAAATCAATTGCTTTCAATTTTAGCAGAACTGTAGGGCAGTTTAATTACAGGAATTAATGTAACAAATATAATTATAAATATAAATATCAATTCAAAGGCAACTGAATCTAACTAATGGAACTACAGCTTTTATAAAGACTAACGAATTCAATCTAACTACTTGCAGGTCATATGAGTTATATGCCAAATAGAATCCGCGCACGTGGCGACGGATCTAACAGTTTAAATTCTATTAATTCAATGAGACATGTTAGGATATGGACATTTCCTCTAGACACGCCATGGAGAATGCTTGTACAACCATGCGTTGTCTGGCGGTAGCTCTGAAACTGTCTTCAAAAGTAAGTAGAACGGTTCACTTTCATCATTACAAATTAGTATGAACTCTCACCATGCGGCCCTCACTGGGAGTGAGAGCGCTGGATGTAAACGCTGTGGGTTTATATCAAACCAAGTAGCTTAGGCTCTGGAGCTTTAAATCAGGCCCCTCACAATGGACTGCTCAACTGCGTCTCTATGTCTCTCATCTGGCTGAGGACTATCGCCGTCCACCTCGTAAATGGATTTTCTACATGTGGCCCAGAACTAAGTTCTGTATGGCCTTAAATACTGGACTGCATCTGCAGCTTACCGTCTAATTCCTGGATTGTGATTGGTGCAACCACTTCTAGCTCAGCTGCCGAACTGAGTTATTTTAAGTAACAGCCCTACGCAACGACCTTGGGTCGACATCAAAGGTCGAATTACTTCAATACAATATAATATAAATTTTATAGCAATAAATTCTTAACATGTTCAAAACCCCGAGCTTTTACTCTGGATCACGGTATTTTCTGTACGTCAACAGACGTCTCAATAACATTTAATTCCTACTCACCCCTTCCCTCTTTACTAAACCTAGTTCAAAACACGAGATACAACAAGTGCTCAGTCATGCACACCTACGCTGTCCGTCTATCCTTCCCCACATCTTCTGTCTATCTATTATAAAAAAAACTGTTCAAAACAACTTGTTTACGAGACCAAGTTATGCTGGCTCGCACAATAATTGCGTTTGTAAAAATTACTCACTGCTCTCTCACAAAAATTTAGTCAGTGGAAACATTTATGAATTAAATCTATTCTTGACAAGCACATCTGTGCACATAATAAAGATTGGCTTGCAAGGCGTTCTCCGCTTACTTCTCCATTGTGGAAGATTGTAGGGAAACGAAATGGAAAAATGTTTAACTTGTGGTTGCTTTGATTTTTCTACTTTTTATTTGATGTATACGAGTGTCTGATTACCCTCAAACATGTTGGGCCTCTTGAACCCTAGGACGGAAGGCCGCTAAGCTAGTGGTCTGGATTGTTCATAACAAGTCCAGCATGCATGCAAGCCAGGAGAATGAATCGGAATGGGTGGGAGATCTTAGTTATTTATACATTAAAAAGTGTTTCAAATATGGAAGTGTTTGGATGGGGACAGTCGTAGTTTTACGTGGTTTGATGTTTTTTTTTTAAAGAGTTCAGAATTTTGTTGATGATGATTTTGTGTCACATTGAAAGAATTTCTTCATGTTTCTGGTCAGTTGTTAATGTCACATGGACTTTTATTCTGTGGACTGTTAGTCATCGCTTCGATTCTGTGTTGTTCGATTGGAGTGTTATTTTAGTTTTATTTTTTAGAACTCGTTGTTGTTGTTGTTGTTGGTGGTGGTGGTGGTGGTAGTGGTGGTGGTGGTGGTGGTGGTGGTGGTGGTGGTCTGCAGTTTCTGTTGTCATTTGTCTTTTTTTGTTGTTTCTATTTTTGTTTCGTTATTTTGATGTTTAGTTTCAATTTTTGTTGCTTTTATAACTTTTTCTCACTTCCTTCTCTGACCTTTGGGGTCCTCAATGCCAGTATAATTGTCGGCGCTACCACCGGTTTGATTGTGGCTTTCATTACAGGTTGTTGTTGTTGTTGTTGTTGTTGTTTTCGTCTTGACTGTGGTAAGTTTTACTTTTTGTATCATCCGCCGCTTTTTGAAGTTTGGACCAATGAAATTCTGCCATTTTATTGATCGCTGTCCTGGAAACCTCTAGCCAATCATACATGCACGTTTGATCTGAAGATCCTGCCAGCAGCTGTAATGAAATAATTATGGTTGTCTTTGCAGTTTCCTCTGTTCACCTGAGAACATTCCTTGAATTTCCAAGTATTCAATTATGCATCAAGAACGACGCATTTGCATTGTCTGTGTATTTAAACTACGTAATGAGCTTTTATCTGCGGTTATTTTCGGTAAGAGTGTTTTTAGAATGTTGGCTGAGAGTGGTTTCCTATGTCGACCTGAACTGGAGTCTTAATCAACATGAATTCTCGGGAGATGTAATTAGAGGCTGAATGTATAAATAATTACACTCACCCAGCGTGTATTTAGCATAGATGAAAAATAGATCATAACTTGTTTTCATCTCTGACTGACTAATATTTTCAGGTAGAATTTTCAAATAGCAATAATGTTTCTTTAATGGAGATATTCGTGTGTGTGTGTGTGTGTATGTATGTGTATGTGTGCGTGTTTTGATTTGAACAATTAGGATATCTTTATTATTGATTTGATGACCCACCAGCGCGTTGTGGAAGCTTCATGGGCAAACTCCATTTTTCCAGATTGTGGATAAGATTCTAGGACGTAGCAAAGCGTCTTTTGTTTCTCTTTCTCTCTCGGCAGTGTTTATCAGCAAGTAACTTCCGGTGCCTGCTCTTGCCAGTAGCTTTCATTCCTTCACTGTTCCATCCTTCCGAGCTGAATGTTAAATTACTGCCCAGTGCCGGGCATTCTTCGACAGTCTTGAGGTGTCGCTCACCAGTAATTTTCTAAAGAATTCCGGTGAGGTTTGCAGAGTACAAATAGATTATTGCACGGAGTTTTAGCTCATTCTGGGGGTTTATGTGTCATTTACACGAGTATCTAAGGCACGTGATACGTTACGGTTGTCGGAATCATTTAAGCGGCATTTTATTGAAATTGCCTGGCAGCTGAAACTTTGTAACAGCTCTTGTGAGTTCTGTCAGTTAACATATCGACGTTTCCTGACACATTCAAGTCTTCTTTTCTTCGCTGAGTGTGACATTTTAGAAACCTGTTGGTGGTTGAGGCTGGTGCACTGAGGCGGGGCTGTTTTGTCTGGGGTTGAGTGTGATCTGTGGACTCGACAGTTACCCGGGACCCGCGGTGCTGGCGACATTGATGGCAAGGCTGTCTCACTGGTTAGGCTGTGGACTCTACAGTTACCCGGGACCGCGGTGCTGGCGACACTGGTTCAGGGGAATGGGGGGCGTCTCAATGGTTTGGGTGCGTCAAAACTGTCGTCAGACTCAGGGTTGCCAACTTAGCGACTTTGTAGTCAGATCTAATCTTTTTGAAAATTTCTAGCGACATTTTGGAGCGATTTGCGATTTTTGTCCAGGTTTAGGGATTAGCAGATTTATCCCCTGTGGGATGTTCATAATTTTTCCTTCCTCCCATAAATCCGATGCCATTAAGTAAATTTGACCGGGCCCCCCGTATCTTTGACGGTGATTTATGACAGAAATGAGATTGAACGTTGGTTTTTAGATGATCGGCAATCCAGATGATCTTGTTTCGTTGCTTCTCAGTGCTGTTTTTTGTTATTTGGGAACTTGTTTGCTGAGGATGAGAGGAAGAAATTTTTGTATACGTCATGTAAATGTAAATCGTCTCCTCGGAGACAGTAGGAAATTCTATGGCGAGGGTCTGAATTCAGTGAACGAAAATTGAGATGTGGCAATTTCATTTAATGACATAAAACTGTAGATTTTACCGATAGACCGCTCCATACTAGGTTATCCAATTATGGAATTTATATGTTCCATCACGCCAACTACGAGCTTGGGCTGATGTTGCAAGATTAGAGGTTCCAACTCTGTCTCGTAGATCACTCGGTGAACGATCATTTTTTATTTTTTATGGCCCAGAGACCTGGAATTGGCTGTTTCAAATTTAAGAGATGTACAGAATACTGAAGTGTTCAAGAAACCATGATAAAACACTCGTTTTCAATTGATGTACTACATGTACAACCACATCTGTTTCTACCCGTTATCACATGTTGTAGTGTGTCATGATCACATTAGGATCATAAATGCCGTGCTAGGTCACGACGTCAGTGAGTTAATTTTTACGATCTTGTTGATTATAACCAGCGTAATTTGTCCTTGAGCTGTTCTCGTGAACAGTTTGTTTTGAAACACCTTTTTTCTGATAGATGGAGAGAAGGAGAGGCGAGACAGAATAAATGTATAGCTAGGAATGACAGAGCAGTTCTCGACCCCGTGATTTTGATTAACATAGATAAGGGGCGAGTAAAGGTAGTTTATTTAGACGCTTAGTTGGCGTTCGGAAATTCGTGCATAAGAGTAGAAAGCACGGGGTTTGAAGATTTTAGTAGTTAATGTTTCGCATTTTAACTTTTGTCTAGACCGTAAAACTGACCTTGATTTTGGCGCAAGGCCATGACAAGCATAAATTAATATTGCAGGCTGAGCTGAAGCGACTGCACCAATCAAATGTATGAATCTGGACGGAAGATCGAGACATAGCTTTAGTATTTAAACCCGTGCAGAGCTTAGATAGAAGCCACATGTAGACAATCCATTTACGAGGTGGACGGCGATAGTCCTCAGCCAGATGAGAGACATAGAGCCGCAGTTGAGCAGTCCATATTGTGAGGAGCGCCATGATTTTAAAGCTCCAGAGCCTAAGCTACTTGGTTTGATATGAACCCACAGCGTTTACATCCAGCGCTCTCACTCCCAGTGAGGGCCTAATGGTGAGAGTTCATACTAATTTGTAATGATGAAAGTGAACCGTTCTACTTACTTTTGAAGACAGTTTCAGAGCTACCGCCAGACAACGCATGGTTGTACAAGCATTCTCCATGGCGTGTCTAGAGGAAATGTCCATATCCTAACATGTCTCATTGAATTAATAGAATTTAAACTGTTATATCCGTCGCCACGTGCGCGGATTCTATTTGGCATATAACTCATATGACCTGCAAGTAGTTAGAGTGAATAAGTTAGTCTTTATAGAAAGCTGTAGTTCCATTAGTTAGATTCAGTTGCCTTTGAATTGATATTTATATTTATAATTATATTTGTTACATTAATTCCTGTAATTAAACTGCCCTACAGTTCTGCTAAAAATCAAAGCAATTGATTTATTTAGTTTTTAGAGTGCAAGTATTTTTTTTGTGTGTTCGTCGATTGTGGGAGCAGACCTCGAAAGAGTGTCAGTCGAATTCTCCCCATCTAACCCACATCGCGACATAGTGTGTGTGTGTGTTTGTATTTGTGAATTGGTTGTGAGTGGTAGAATGACTGTAAAACTCTTAGAGCTTGTAGTACCGAACGAAGCGCTATATTCATGTTATCTGTTACTAGTATCATTGTTATTATTATTATAATACGTGTATGTTATTAATAATACCTGGTATTTCTTTTGGTATTTCTCCAAAGCATGGTTCATTCTTCAGCAATGTTGAATTTTATAGTGTCTCCAGCCAATGTTGTGACAAATCCACTTGTTTGGCCTTAGTAATTACATTTCTGTTCAAAATTCCCATCATCTCAACCAGATGTGTGGCATGGACGCGTAAATTGTAAGAGAATTGTCTACTACATGCACTTGTTCTGTCAGGTCAGAGAAGACGACCTTTATTATTATTAGCTAACGATATGAATTTTGTTCTAACTTTTTTCTACAACTCAAACGTTAAAAAGGACGAACGCGTAGCAAGACTTCACTTCCGGGGTCTCAGTGACCCACCCAATCAGACCATGGGGAAAAGACAAAAATAATCGATGAAAAAAAAGGAAAGGATAGAAAGAGGAAAAGGAGAAATAAGCACCCCCAGACAGTTCAGAGTAATCATTGTTCTTAACTCTCGATGAAAATGAGAGAGAGAGAAAGAGAATACATTTTCATTTGGGTAAATTGTGTTGCATGTTGCATGCTTGGATCGCTCTGGTGCGGTCTGGCTATTTATCTGTGGTGATGTATGAGCTGAGTAGTCGCCAGTTTTTCTCCTCCTGTACGTAAAATGTGGTGCAGTATTTTGTTACGCCAGCTCTTCAATCTTATGGTGATGTAGATTGATTTTGTCTGACTTACAGGCATCAGTCTAGACAACACAACTCTAACCCTCATCTTAACTCTCACACTAACTCAAAGTGCCAGAGGACAAGAAACCTCCACGGACAAATGTCCTTATCAAACCTTTTCCTAGAAGAAAAATCCGGAAAGAACGGCTGTCAGTGCCGGCGAATTGCTGCATCTGTAATCATACGCAAGGATAACTTTTCTCATTGAGGATTGAAAGCACGGCTGTGACCCAGACTCCAGAATCCAGAGGCTAGAGCGTAGAGATGATGTACAGACTTTCAATGTGTTGAGTTTCCAGCTGACTTGCTGGCCTCCGTTCCCTCGGACATTCAGTGCCTTCCAAAAACATCATGCCACTGCAATTATTTGGCTGGTTTTGTGTGTGTGTGGGTGTGTGTGCGCGCGCGCGTGTGTGTGTGAGTGTGTGTTGGGTTAAAAAAAATTGGCACTGATTGAACGAGGGACATGGAACCATCCCAAAAATGCTTACGCTTAAATGAGGGGTGGGGGTTGAGGGAATAACCCCCAGCATCTGAATCGGGCACTTTTAAAAAAAAATCATTAGGGTGTGGGGTGGGGAGGATGGGAGGCGTACGTGCGGTTGGCAGTTATGGCAATGAAATAAAACATTTGGTTTCGTCTACTTGTATTTATAATATATATTTTTTCTACCAATGCAGTTGCTAGGGTATATAAAAATCGTGGTTTGGATCTAATAAAACAGACAAATAATCCATACAAGATGCCACTTCAAGTGTTAAAACACCAAAGCTTTATGGTAGACATTGACAATTCCAGTGGCAGTAGGCTCGTGCCAAGGGAGGAGAAGCGCTGAGGTCAACTGTGTGAAAAGCATATCAAGAGGGAGGGGCAGGCGGGGAGATGGGGGGGTGAAGATTTTGCAAAATGGAACGTTTGTTCTTTATGATAGGAAATTGACCATTTATTACAGGCAACAAAGAAAAAACAAAAGAAAACAAGCAGATAGGATCGCGGTCGGCCTTGAAGCAAAGTCAAAATGCCTTTAATTTGATCCTTTCTGTATTATTCATTAGGCGGGGCTTTGCAATATACACGCTTTTCTTGTTTGCCACATTTTTGGCTTTGTCAGCTGTAGGGAAACAGATCCAGTTTCTACTCCGATCAGAAATAGATCACATCATCCCCTTTTATCTCAGAGATATTCTTATTAAATTTCAACTATATTATTCTCGCAGGTTCCATTTCTAGGTTTGTCTTAATTAGTTACATGAAGCCGCGCTCTGTGGGTTTCATGTCCCTTAACAGGTTCTGTGAATTTCGTTTCTTTCCCCTGGCGCGATCATCGCGCATCGGGTTGCGCACCATATATAGACGTGGTGTGATTCCCTGTCGTTTCTCTCATTAAATTGAACGTAAATTGGATGTTTGATAACGACAAGTTTGATTGACGGTTTTGTCGAAGCCCAGAAACCTAATTTTGGAAAAAACATCGAGACATAATTAAATGAATGAATTGTTGTTGCAGAAGAGTTTTTTTTTTTTTTTTTTCTTTAATATTTAGCGTTATTAGATATTATTCAGTAATGATTTTGTTATTAATGTCATTATTTACTTAAATATTTCTTTACATAAGTGTTGGAAAGAAAACATACCGTTCTCAGTGTCGGCATTTGTCGGCATTATTGGCATTTTTCGTGCACTGTAGTCAATTTACACTTTTTCTACTTTTCTCTCTCTCTCTCTCTCTCTCTGTCTCTCTCTCTCTTTCTCTCTTCGTGTGTCTCTATATCTCTCTTTCCCTCTCTTTGTCTCTCTCTCTCTCTCTCTCTGGCTGTCCGTATAGCCATCTATCGTCTGTCTGTCTGTGTATCTGTCTGTCGGCATATCTACCTATCTCTCACCCTTATTTCTCTCTCTCTCTCTCTCTCTCTCTCTCTCTCTCTCTCTCTCTCTCTCTTTCTTTTTCTCAGTCTATCTCTTTCTTAACGCCGATCGAGACATCTGTAGTTCACTTTGCCACATGCCGATGTTGAGTAACTTACAGACCCGTAGATCATGCCACTGTCTTTTGTCCTCACAATGCTGTATTGGCGGGCAGGACTTCTGACGATAGCATCAGTGGACGGGGTTTTCTTCTGTCCTGTGATAAGTCCTGTAGTGTAATATTTCATCTTCATTAGCTTAGATTTTCATCATGTTTGATTGTCATCAGTTCAGTAGTTCTACGGGTTTCCCTATCACAGTCATGTTTTGGGGCTCGAAGATTCTGAAGAATACACAAGTACTTCGTTTTGTCAGATGTCTGGTTAATTAGCATCGTAGACGACTGGGCTGTGGGAAAGCTGGTCACAACCATTCCTGACTTTCACATTATTTTGTAGTGTGAGGTCAAAACTCATTGACAGCAACCCTTGGTATTGCTGAATGGAAATGGCAACTCGATGAACATTCATTGCAAGTGTGAGACGCCTGTTTCATTTCTTATGTCATTTGGTGGCCACGTGAATTGGTTCAAATATTTTTAAAAACCACAGAAAATCTGTGAGGTGGCAGGCAGAACTTGGAACAGTGACCGAAAAAAAAGTTTTAGGATCAGCAACAGCTTAGAACTCCGTTTAAAGTCGGTGAATTCTTCTTGTGGAATTTCTGTCAAAATTTGTTTCGATTATTTCAGGTTTTTGAGAGCTCATAAAGTTGTTTAGTGTGCCAAAACTGGCTGTTTTTGTTTGCTTCTATTTCTGATTCTGTTGGAATTTATTGTAAAGTTTACGTTTTGTGTGTTTCTATGCGGGGTTTTGTTGGTCGTGTGAGATTTGTGTTTCATTTCTCATGTCAGAGAGCAGATAGGTGAAGATGTTTAGAGATGAATAAAATGCGATGTGGCAATGCTAGACGGATGACATCAGAGATAACTGACACACTGACTGTTTGGCAAATTTAGCATCTTAGTTTCAGCGTAATCGTGGGAAAACCTGTCAGATTTTCAGTTAAGCTGGAATAAAATGGAAATCACGATTTGCTGGCTAATTAACTGTCTTATCCTCCCCGCCTCGCCTTCGCCCAGCACGATTTTTTTTTATGACTAGATCTATCTCTTCTCCAGTGGCGTATCTACTAGGGTATGGAGGCATGCATGGCACGTGCCGCGGGCAGCACTTGAAGGACGGCGCATCTGAGCATTTTCTGTTAACGTCAGACAAGCCCGTGTGTCACATGTTTGGATAGGGATGCACATTCAGTGTTTGCCCTACGCGCTGTTTTCGGTAGACACGCCCTTGATTGTCTCTCCCACCATCTTCCCGCCCCGGTCACGCCTTTACCCGCTTCACATACTCATTGTCATGTCCAGGAGCGTCAGCTGCCTTTTTTTTTTTTTTTACCGTGGTCGGAATCAAAATCGATTGTCTGGAAAACTGTGTGTTGGATTTATTTTAAATTTTGCTTGGGGTCATACAGTATTATTATTTTTTTTACACTAAAGCCTAACTAAATGATTTTTGTTTTTTTTGTTTTGCTAGACTGTAGCCCTATCTTTCAGTTTACTTCTGTGAACGTTGTAAATCATAATAACTGGACCAAATTATTAAAAAACAGTAATTATACAAATGAGCACAGTTCCAAACTATGCTAAACGCTAAAATGTTTGTTCACCTTGAACAGGAAGTCGATCGGAGTAGATCTAGATTTTTAGCGACCAATACTCCACGTATAAAAATACACATTTGCTGAGCACATTTGAGTGTTGAGCACATTTTGGCTACTGTAGAAATGTGTTTGTGATACACACCATTTGGTCGTTCGTCTTGCTCTGTTAACTGAATCGGTATGGAAAGACGTTGGCATAGAAATCTACGCTATAGATCTATTTGAAATTAGCACTCAATGACAACATAAACATATACGTGCCCGTAATTTCAGCCAATTTGGCTGGAGATGGAAATTCCATAGAAAGAAGAGAAAGATTTGCATTTCCCTGGAAATTTCATTCTGCCACAGAAAAAAAATGCAGCGTTTTCCTCGGCCAGGGGAGGGAAGGGGGGTGGGGAAGAATACCGGTTGTCTGAGACGTTGAATCCTAAAGAGAAACTGATTTGCTGCAAATGAAGGGAAATGATGTGTTGTTGGCTTTGAATATCTGACGTCCAGGGGAGACTGGCGCTGACCTAGAAATTCTGCCTGATGGGGGGGGGGGGAGGGGGGGGGGGGCTACAACAAAAAAATAGACGGGGTCATGGCCGAAATGTGCATGGCTGGAATGTCAGGCCAGGTTTGGTAGTTGATGAGCAATTACCTGGACGGTCGATGATGTCATCATACAAGTCTGTGCTTTACTTCTGAGTCCTCCTTTCTATCTCTCTCTCTCTCTCTCTCTCTCTCTCTCTCTCTCTCTCTCTTTCTCTTTCTCTCCCTCTCTCTCTCTCCGTCTCTCTCTTTCTCTTTATCTCTCTCTCTCTTTGTCTGTCTCTGTGTCTGTCTGTCTCTCTCTCTCTCCCTGTCTCTGTCTCTTTGTCTCTCTCTCTCTCTCTCTCTCTCTCTCTCTCTCTTCCACCCCCACCCCTCCCCTTCTCTCTCTCTCTCCCTGTGTCTCTCTCGCATTGTCTTGTGTAGAGAATCTGAACCGGTAATTAATATTACATAAAACTGAGTGACCGTATTTGGAGTATTTTGCATTACATCTTCATTATACACGATAATATTTTTATGTGTTGATATTATAAATGAGATTCATATGATTACAGTATCCCATACCGTATGCCAGAAATAGACAGCTCGGCATGGGGGCGAAAAATATCAACTGATACATCCGACACGGGAATAATTCCCTGTTACAGAAATAACCTATATAATTATTTGGTCTGAGAGTTTTTAGCTGGCGTGTAAATTATATCCATGTCTGTCTTCTGTTGGCTTTGAACACTGTTTTAACAGCGATATATAATAATAAATAGTTTGCCAATACGTTGTTTTAGGCGTAACTGAAATTGCAGAACTTAAAGGGGCATCCATATAATTCCTGTACATACGCGCGATGGTGCCCATTTGTGACCGATAGGGCAACCAACCAATAGCCCTGGTGGTAGCCGACGTGACGCGTAGGATTGATGTCAAGTTTGAAATAACGTAATTCCTACATAGATCCGCTGGTTTCACCATCGCGCCGGGACATGGGTTGGATGTCAGGGTTGTGGCCCTACGGTCATCCTACCAACCTTACGGAAATCTTATTCAAATCTGCGTCGGATTGAGGTAGGGCTGCAGACTGGGAACCAACCTCAAGGTGGTGTTGAGCCCGTCGACCAGGGGACGTGGAAGAGACGCCATGGAAAAGCTGGTGTTAGGGGACCGTAGTGCAATGAATGACAAAGCCTTACGAAGAAAATCTTGAGTTGTGGTCACTGATAGGCCCAGACAGAACGATGGAATAGAGGAATTTATCATGGGGTTTAAGTGATTCCTGGCAGAGGACAGGAAAAATTGAAGAATGAACATTGGCAAAGAGAACATTCTCTTATAGTAAAAAAAATAATAAAAGAAAGAAAAAGTATCTTTTGGACAACATTTTAGTGCTAAATTATGTCATACTTAATAATAATAATAATGGATGGCATTTATGTAGCGCATATCCATTTAAAATGCTCTATGCGCTTTACAGAAGCAACATGTCAACCACAGAGCAGAATGGAGCGCCGTCGAAGCGCTCAACACACTACACTGCTTCTTTCTCTCTCCCTGTCTCGCTCACTCTCTCTCTCTCTACCTCTCTCTATCTCAGAGCAAATTGTAACGCAGCCTTTTAGGCGCAGTTCACAACTCACAACAGTTCACAACTCACAACTCAAGTAATATTTGAATATTTATTAATAATAATATATATTTGATAATGAATAATAAATTTTTGTTGTTGCTGGTTGGGGGGATGATATGGATACATTTTAATCTATTAATTTCAATTTTGCACAGGCAGCGGCCTGTTCGGTCTGCTCCTTACGATTTCCAACTGCCAAGGTATCTTTAACGTGCGCAACTACTTGTACGGCAATTCCCTTACACCGAATGATCAAGCCCAGTAACGTTGATACGAAGATTTCTCAGCAATCATAAAGCTTTTCCATGGTGAAAGTCACAAACAACGTGCAGCTGCTGGAGGCAAAACTAGCGCGGATCCAGGCGGAACTCCAGAAAAAAGATCGCGCGTAATGGATTGGAAGAAAGTTTTTAGGCTTGCGAGGTGAAATGTTTTGAATTTAATCACCGGGTCCTGAATGCATGAGACACGGTATTCCCCTGGCGTGAGTACATTAAGGCCGGGGTGGCAGACTGAGCTGACAGCCACTGGAATGAAGGTGTCCAGTCGGAAATCTCGGCCACTGAGAGAGAGAGAGAGAGAGAGAGAGAAAATAGCAAGAAGCGATGAGGAGGGTAAGACAAATGGGAGGATGAGCAAGGGTAAGGAAACAGGAACGGCTGGGAGTAACAGAAGGAAAGAGAAACAGGAGGAAATGGCTAGAGAACTAGGAGGAGAGGACAGGAAGGGAAGGTGAGGGATGGAGAGAAGGAGAAATGAACATTGGTTTAGGAATGGAAGAGCTCGGCTAGCGGACCCATTTATTTTATTTTGCAGCAGACAGAAAATGAAAATACTATTTTTTAAAGACGAACTCTCTAACTGTAGTGTGGACGTGGCCAATCGCAGTAGCCGTTGTGTGTGGCTAAAAAAGGTCCAGAGATTTGTGAGTTTGAGATCAATTGTAAGGTCAACATTCTTGGCGACTTTAATTTTCAGGGGGAAGAAATTGACAGTGACGGATCGAAATAAGAGACTTTAGGCTGGGTGAGAAATGACAACAATGCCCTGACTGGGTGAGAAATGACAACAATACCCTGATTGGGTGAGAAATGACAACAATACCCTGATTGGGTGAGAAATGACAACAATACCCTGACTGGGTGAGAAATGACAACAATACCCTGACTGGGTGGGAAATGACAACAATACCCTGACTGGGTGAGAAATGACATGACAACAATACCCTGACTGGGTGAGAAATGACAACAATACCCTGACTGGGTGAGAAATGACAACAATACCCTGACTGGGTGAGAAATGACAACAATACCCTGACTGGGTGGGAAATGACAACAATACCCTGACTGGGTGAGAAATGACAACAATACCCTGACTGGGTGAGAAATGTCAACAATACCCTGACTGGGTGAGAAATGACAACAATACAATGAATGGGTGAGAAATGACAACAATACCCTGACTGGGTGAGAAATGACAACAATACCCTGACTGGGTGAGAAATGACAACAATACCCTGACTGGGTGAGAAATGACAACAAGACCCTGACTGGGTGAGAAATGACAACAATACCCTGACTGGGTGAGAAATGACAACAATACCCTGACTGGGTGAGAAATGACAACAATACCCTGACTGGGTGAGAAATGACAACAATACCCTGACTGGGTGAGAAATGACAACAATACCCTGACATTTGGAAATCTCTTGCACTGAATTAAGATTCAAATTTCAGACACTTTCCTCGGTTGGAGTTGAGACATCCTATGTCTTCGGGTCAGGGTCACCTGAACGCTTTATGTTTAGTTCACTTACGAGTTTCAATTCTTCTTTTGTTATTAAAACTACTTTTTTTTTGAATGGGCATGCTCAGTAGCCCTGCCAAAAAAAAAAGAAATTCTTTCCTACTGGGGGGGTCTGCTCAACCGTCATGCACTGAGGCGCGTGGGTGCCGTGCGGTCAACATCACAATTGTTGATGACGTCAGTTAAACAAATCAATACTGCTAATGTTGTTTCTTTTTGATGTTATAATTGGGCGTCCACATTAAATATGGTCGTCATGCCTCATCTACCTGCTGTCATTCTGGTATTAGGCTGGCAAAATACAGTGTTTTTCATCTTTCGTTTGAAGACTATGTCGATGCTGCATTTGTTTCCATTTGTGAAACACTGTAGCATTTAATGTTAATAGTTTTCTGTGTTGATGAGTCGGTATACTCCAGACTGGGGCTCTAGCATGTACTTAATACATCCATCAAACAGCAATAAAACCAATTTCTGTCAAAGAAACATTAATGTGGTGGCGAGACAGATTGCGAAATGAATGTAATAAATTCATAGCATCGGGACACTGCGTAGATCATAGTATTGAATCATGATAGGTTAAGCTCATGCATTTGTGACTGTGATGTTGTACACAGAAATAGCAGGGACACAGTGTTGGGTAATGAAAGTTATAACCTCGTACGTCTGTGATTAACTTTGCAACAACAACAAAATCAGCTCAACCTACGGCCCAGTGTAAGTGCCCTTGAATCAGATGCGAGAGATCTCCGGTTTGAAACCCCTTCAAGGCAGAGTTTCAGTCTGACTGCATCGTGGAATTGCTCTAGATTGAGGCGCTTACTGGTCTTCGGGTCCGAGTTGTCTTTGTGATATCGTCTGGCTGAGGGTCACCCATGACATACTTCTGCTCGATTCTGACGTTATCGCCCCCTCCCCCTTGTCCCACAACTGCTCTTCGTAGGCTTGGCTTCAAATTCCACTCCACTCCACTCCACCCCCCCCCCCCACCCCTATATTTTTTTCCCAAATGTACCCTGTAGGAATGTACAGCCGTTAGAAGAGCGAATGTCCACGACACAGCCTTGATATTCTGAAGCTCTGAGTGGCATTTTGTATGGATTGTTTTGCTGTTACGTTTGAAACAGATGATTTTTGTTGATCTATTCTAAAACTTACTTTGCCTTTTTACCTCTTTGTTCAGTTGCTACCATCGTTAAAACAGCATGCGTTACGGTACGCTCCAGAACTCTGCTTTACCCCGTGTACGGTTTTCATACTCTAAGGGCAAACTTTCCCCTCCCTCAGTTCAATCTACAGCCACCAAATTTGTATTTATGTATTGGTTTGTATGGCTATTTTACAAGTGCTTTCAGCACATAAGACCATTAATAAAGTTTGTGTACGTGTGTTAAGATCTACACGTCTGTATACATAGATGTCGCTTGAGTCAGCGCGCCATTTCAACTGTGAGAAGATGTGGATGTCCTTCACACAGAATGGTGAATGTAAATGGTGATGACCCCAGCGACGTGAAGGGTTGAGATTGGGAGAGAGCGAAAGAGAGGGAAGGGGAGAGAGAAAGAGAGAGTGAGGGAGAGACATAATAATGTAGAGAGAAAGTGAGAAAGAGGGAGAGACAAAGAGATGGGTGAGGGAGAGAGACAGATAATAAAGAATGCGATGGCGAGAGAGAAAGAAAAGAATGAGGGAGTGAAGATGAGAAAGAGGCAGGATAGACAGAGTGAGGGACAGAGAGAGAGAGGGGGAGGAATGAAACTTAGAGGATGTAGCAGGTAATGAAATTCTGCAGAAATCAATATACATGTCTCTATCACCAGAACCGTAATCAAGTCAATGGATGCCATAGAACATTATTACCCATTAATAGCATTTATTAGTGATCTATTTCTGTACCTTTAGTGTTCTGTTCCTTGTTGCCCTCTAGTCTCCGGCAGACCGCGCACTACAGACAAAGACCATTTTTATATATGCCAAACTGGAGCGAATTGACTTTTTACATGATTTTAACTGTGCGGTTTTTTTTCTGTGTGGGTTTCTGATTTTATGCGGCTGATAAATTCATCTGGTCGTTACAGAGTGGAAATTGAAGGTTAACCAGAAGTGAAAGCCCGTTCTTTTGAGAATTGTACAATGTAATAAAATTTATACGGAGCTATTTACTTCTATTTGTGAGTTTAAATTGATGAAGCTCTGAATACCAAACATATTAAGTCAAGTCCCGAAGTAGACTGTGACCGGGGTAAGGTGACCGTTATCCTGCCGACGCGCCGTAAGCCCCAAACTCTAATTCAAACTGACACCCATGAAGCGTGTGTTCAGGGAATTTTCTGCGCGACTTTTTCACTCAGTCAACATGCACGTGTTTTCTAGAAACCGCTTCCTTTGATTTGAATTGTCCCTATTCCAATGTAAGCGCAGCGGACTGCTGAGATATCAGAATACTTTTCCAAAAAACACGCTCGTCAAAAAATGTGCAGAAAAAGCTCTTTATGAGAACTTTTTGATGCCAGGCACGACGCCAATTCTTGTTGTTGTTGTTGTTGTTGTTGTTGTTGTTTATCTCTTAATGAACTTTGGTTTGTGGTATTGATATAGGCGTTTGTGTCTTTATTTAATTATTTATTTCATTTTATGTCCTCTCCCGTTTCAGTCGTTCATCTCATCCCCTCAGGCCCTCAGCTTCATCTCCGTGATTAAATCTCATGATTAGAGAACTGGTTTCTTGTTTCCCTCTCGTGTGTTGTGGATGAATAAATAATTACATTTCATTAGTTTTCACGAATGTCCTGCTGCCCCCCCCCCCCACACACACACAACTAATCCCCATTTCACAACATCCGTTTTTCAGTATGCCATGCAGGTCAAATCACTGCGAGTGCGAAGCCATATATCCTTTGCCCTCTGCTCACAGCAGGCAATTATACATTTCTGTTGTCGTCTTCACCATGTAGAATGGATTCCATGCGAAAGCACGACATCAAAAATCATGAACTATATGGTTTCTTCCCCATCCCAGCCTCCCCAAACTGACCCCATGGCCCAACCCGCCCTTTGAACTCCTATTTTCCCGGTCTTTCATCTCAAAATAAGATACGATAAAACAAGAATGACGTCATTGTCCATGCGGAAATTCATTTTCACATGGCGTTTAAGAACTCATACATGGCACACATACATCTACAGCATCTTTACATAAACATGTGATACCTCAGTGACAGGCGTATTCCATGACGTAACGCAGTCTGGCACTGTAGTAAAAGGTGGCATCCGTCTAGCGTCTTGTGGTGAACTGTGGAGGGGAACAAACATCTCAAATGAGAACGCGCTTCGGTAGAAATTCATAAATGGGGTTTCCTGAACTTCTGGGCTAGGGTTAGGGTTAGGGCTGCTCTGCTTGTTTAGGCTGGCGCTGGAATTACAGGGAGTAACTTTTTCTAGGAGGGGGGGGGGGGAGAGAGAATTCGATCGCAGCAGTTGTTCCTGTTGGTTAGGGCAGGGGTTGTTTTAGGTGGGTATCGGGAATTTTTTTTTTCGGGTGGGGGGGGGGGGGGTGGGGGTGTACCACGCTAAGGACAAGATACACATGGTAGTTTGGCTATTTCCGGCGGGCATCAACTATCAGCCTGGACAAATCTGCCCTACGCCATAACTCTGATCCATAGAGACAGTGACAGTACTGTGGCCACGGAAAGCCCACAGGAACTAAGGACTGTCCCTTCCCCAGCTCTTTCCTCAGTTGATGTATCATTCCCTTCCTCTTCTCCCGGCTGTTGTGTCGTCAACATTTCGCTCTTTCTCTCCACCACCACCTCCCCTTCATCCACCATCACCCCTCTATCTCCTCCCCGCCCCCAAACAATCCAACAGGCCATGGATTTTATTGCTTTGTCCCACCTGGCTAATCCGCCCATGTTTTGTTCCATCTGATTTCCTCTCTAGTCCAGTAGGCGACAAATGAAGATCTCACCCTCATCACTGCCCCCCCCCCTCCCTCGCGCTTCTCTCCACCCGCCCCCTACCCCCCTCTTCTACCCCCCCCCCCCAGTCCCTCTTGGCTAAAACTACGATCTCAGATCAATCCCTGATTTTTTTTTGTATCCTCACTATGAAGAGCACAACTCCTCTCCCTTGCTTAACTCCCTCATTTCTTCCCCAATTCTCTGTTCATTTTGCTTGCCTTGGGTCCCCCGTGCCCCGGTCCACTATTCAAGTTATCTCCCCACATTCACACAGTTATTGATCCTTCCATGAAATCACGACAGTTTTGTCATCTATCAAGGCAAAAGAAGGAGTTCCTTGCTGGTTACTGAAGTGCTTGAGCGCACACGTGAGCGATGGGCCCTCTATACCTGTCAGTCTCACGTGCATGTGTAGGTAGATAGACACTCATGTTCGGGGGATGGAAGACAACATGCTGTGACTCATGGTGCCATGCAAGCCTGGTGCCATATGTTTCGGGCGCTTGTAGAGAGTACACAGGACTGGCTGTCTGTGTGTGATTCTTGCTAGATTTGATCTGTGTGACGTCATCACTGACACTGAGCGTGGATTTCATAGGGGGAAAGAAAAAGTCTTATCTATCTATCTATCTATCTATCTATCTATCTATCTATCTGTCTGTCTGTGTCTGTTTGTCTGTCTGTCTGTCTGTGTGTCTGTCTGTCTGTCTGTCTGTCTGTCTGTCTGTCTCTCTCTCTCTATCTATCTGTCTGTCTGTCTGTCTGTCTGTCTATCTATCTATCTATCTATCTATCTATCTATCTATCTATCTATCTATCTATCTGTCTATCTATCTGTCTATCTACTTTGATCAATTCCCAGCACAGTTCCAGCGTTATGGTGTGGACGTGCATACTCCAAACTCCGAGTCCACTCACCCCTGTAGAGCGGTTGTACAGAGTTCTGTGACATCCCTTTGAACTTTGGCTGAGGCTGCCAGAATTGTAGACCCCCCGTGTGGTTCCCTTGCATTCAGATTACCGCTGTTCAACGTTAGCCAGATACCCTCATTCGTCACGGGAAAAGGCATAATTACGTTCTTTGTTGAGATTGTTAGTTAGAGAAGAGAAAGTTTGTGAGCCGATGAAACAATGGACGTGCAATGTTGGAGGCCCCGCCAGTGCATTAGTTGTAACAATATTGTTGTCACAGCGCTTTTACTTTCCAGCTGGGAGAAAATGCTGACGTGTTCCAACTTTGCAAAGATGTTTTTCTTTCATTCTGACCAGTGAAAGCTTTGCTAGTGAAAGTGAGTGGTCGCTCACCCGAGAAAGGTATCCTTAGGGTGCCCACATAAAGGCCACCGAATTCTGTCACCGAGCCACTAGGCGCTTTAGGTGAGAAGAATTGTACCAAATAATTTCAACAACTGCACATAGAGCCCACCCAGATTCGGTGCGTTTATATAGTGCAATTCTTCTCACCTAAAGCGCCTAGTGGCTCGGTGATCGAATTCGGTGGCCTTTGTGTGGCTACCCTAATTCTGCCACCGAGCCCACTAGGCGCTTTAGGTGAGAAGAATTGCGCTATATAATTTCAACAACTGCACATAGAGCCCACCTAGATTCGGTCCGTTTCAGCGCCGTAGGTGCTGACATTTTTTTATCGGAATCCGAAAGACATTCCTATTGCGCCGAAAGATACCGATCCCGTGACACGGTGAAGGGCAAGACCGTCGCTCGACAGGAAGGTGTGATGAGTCATACTCATTTACGGTGAGTGGGGCGATTTTCTACTGACCAAACCACATCTGGACGGGACGATAGAGGAAATTTGATTGAAGATTTGGATTCAGCGGCCTTAAATTAACAAAGTCATCGAGCAGAATTTGTTTAGTTTGAAAGAGAACAGTTTGGCCTAAGTCTGACTGCATTGCAAAAGAATAAATAAGGTTGTTTTTTTTTTTTGCGATTTCCTCAGAAGTGCAAAAAATGACTTAGGCCAAAAGGTCAGCACCATGACGATATTCGGAAGGCATTTGCTAAGTCTGGCAGGCTGTTAACCTTGGTGTATATGGCGACTCTATATGTTTTTTGTTATACTGTATCTCCGTGTTCTGAAAAACTGGAGATCTTTTAGTCTGTAGAAGAGATATAACAAATGCACACTTTGACACTTGTTTAAAATGCGTTATGGCATTTATCAAGCGGTTTCCGCAGTTCCAGTTTATTCTTACGCTATATGATAATGGCAGGAATACTAAAGCTGCAAACGTTTAACCTCCAATTTCTCAGTTAAGTGGAGCTGGAACAAATAAGAACTAAAATCGCACTATAGAGCTCATGAGAAAGAGACAGGGACAAGCTGAGGGGGAGGGGAGATAGAAAAGGTACGGGTGGGAGGAGGTATAATTGCTTTCCGATAGCCTGGATCAGTGGACATTGATGAGTAAGTCCTAGGCCAGACTACCCAATTCTCAATTTTGTGAGTGAACGCGAGCGGTTAATCCAGGTCTTGCCGAGATGTCGTCGCTTGAGTGCGAACTATTGAAGTCCTTGCTTGACGCTTTTGTTTTTGTCTTCGCTTCAACACTGTCCCTGCCTGTGTTACATCATCCTGGTCTTTCTAACAGAGATGGGGGTTGTTTTTTTTGGTTTTTTTTTAAGCATGTTGTGCTGCTTTTTGCATAATACGTTTAGTTAGGGAAATCAGACTTCGTATTCGTTGAATATCATTGCAACCTTTGCAAGACTAATTTCAGAATGTCAAGTACTTAATATTTTCTAAACTGCAGTTGTTTTGGCTTCTTTATTCTGTTGCAGGTTTTTAAGCCAGGTAAAACTGTTTGATTGAGTGAACTTTGGTTGACCTCGTTACTGTGCACAGTGCAGAATTCTGACTCCAAACTGGCATTCGCATTTCTGAAAGAATTTTATTGCCGGATGAATATTTGGAGGTCGTGTGTGTGCAGCCAGACAGTAGTTTCTGTGGTGATTTTGACAGGGCATGTAACACGCGAAGGGCATGCGAGAGCAAACTTAGTGACTGTCACACACGATTGTCGAGTCATAATGAGACATTCTGGCCATAGTAATAATTGCTGAGATCAGTGGGACGCTCTAGCCAGAGCTTGAACATTAAATTAAAACGGAAGATTGAGTTTTGATGGTACAGACTGGTCTCCAAAAAGAACGGGGATTTGATCTAAGAGACATAGTATGGCCAGAGCTTGTGTTCCAAATATTGCGCAGTTCAAGACAGAGCTTGTGTTCCAAATATTGCACAGTTCAAGACAGAGCTTGTGTTCCAAATATTGCGCAGTTCAAGACAGAGCTTGTGTTCCAAATATTGCACAGTTCAAGACAGAGCTTGTGTTCCAAATATTGCACAGTTCAAGACAGAGCTTGTGTTCCAAATATTGCACAGTTCAAGACAGAGCTTGTGTTCCAAATATTGCACAGTTCAAGACAGAGCTTGTGTTCCAAATATTGCACAGTTCAAGACAGAGCTTGTGTTCCAAATATTGCACAGTTCAAGACAGAGCTTGTGTTCCAAATATTGCACAGTTCAAGACAGAGCTTGTGTTCCAAATATTGCACAGTTCAAGACAGAGCTTGTGTTCCAAATATTGCAGTTCAAGACAGAGCTTGTGTTCCAAATATTGCAGTTCAAGACAGAGCTTGTGTTCCAAATATTGCAGTTCAAGACAGAGCTTGTGTTCCAAATATTGCAGTTCAAGACAGAGCTTGTGTTCCAAATATTGCAGTTCAAGACAGAGCTTGTGTTCCAAATATTGCACAGTTCAAGAGAGAGCTTGTGTTCCAAATATTGCACAGTTCAAGAGAGAGCTTGTGTTCCAAATATTGCAGTTCAAGACAGAGCTTGTGTTCCAAATATTGCAGTTCAAGACAGAGCTTGTGTTCCAAATATTGCAGTTCAAGACAGAGCTTGTGTTCCAAATACTGCACAGTTCAAGACAGAGCTTGTGTTCCAAATATTGCGCAGTCCAAGACAGAGCTTGTGTTCCAAATATTGCACAGTTCAAGACAGAGCTTGTGTTCCAAATATTGCACAGTTCAAGAGAGAGCTTGTGTTCCAAATATTGCACAGTTCAAGACAGAGCTTGTGTTCCAAATATTGCACAGTTCAAGACAGAGCTTGTGTTCCAAATATTGCACAGTTCAAGACAGAGCTTGTGTTCCAAATATTGCACAGTTCAAGACAGAGCTTGTGTTCCAAATATTGCACAGTTCAAGACAGAGCTTGTGTTCCAAATATTGCACAGTTCAAGACAGAGCTTGTGTTCCAAATATTGCACAGTTCAAGACAGAGCTTGTGTTCCAAATATTGCACAGTTCAAGACAGAGCTTGTGTTCCAAATATTGCACAGTTCAAGACAGAGCTTGTGTTCCAAATATTGCAGTTCAAGACAGAGCTTGTGTTCCAAATATTGCAGTTCAAGACAGAGCTTGTGTTCCAAATATTGCAGTTCAAGACAGAGCTTGTGTTCCAAATATTGCAGTTCAAGACAGAGCTTGTGTTCCAAATATTGCAGTTCAAGACAGAGCTTGTGTTCCAAATATTGCACAGTTCAAGAGAGAGCTTGTGTTCCAAATATTGCACAGTTCAAGAGAGAGCTTGTGTTTCAAATATTGCAGTTCAAGACAGAGCTTGTGTTCCAAATATTGCAGTTCAAGACAGAGCTTGTGTTCCAAATATTGCAGTTCAAGACAGAGCTTGTGTTCCAAATATTGCACAGTTCAAGACAGAGCTTGTGTTCCAAATATTGCGCAGTCCAAGACAGAGCTTGTGTTCCAAATATTGCACAGTTCAAGACAGAGCTTGTGTTCCAAATATTGCACAGTTCAAGAGAGAGCTTGTGTTCCAAATATTGCACAGTTCAAGACAGAGCTTGTGTTCCAAATATTGCACAGTTCAAGACAGAGCTTGTGTTCCAAATATTGCACAGTTCAAGACAGAGCTTGTGTTCCAAATATTGCACAGTTCAAGACAGAGCTTGTGTTCCAAATATTGCACAGTTCAAGACAGAGCTTGTGTTCCAAATATTGCACAGTTCAAGACAGAGCTTGTGTTCCAAATATTGCACAGTTCAAGACAGAGCTTGTCCCCCCCTGTCCCGCCCGAAAATGCCGCCCTTTGATCAGTTCTGTTTTGCTCTGGGCCAAATGTTGAATGCACTTGTATCTATCGATATTTCCATGACAGTACAGAGATATGATGTGCTGCTACAGCATTGGCATCCTGGGGGGGGGGGGGGGGGGGTGTTATGGTATTGTTGTTTTGTTTGTTTGTTTGTTTGTTTTTGTCTTCCAATCTCTTTTGTCGTTTTTAGTATTCCTGGCCACTTTTCTATTTCTCTTCATCTCAAGTCTCAATCCCATCTACTTTCATTGATTGATGGATTGATTCAGTCATTCATTGTTTCTTCAATTGGCTCAACCATTTTTATTCATTTATTCAATCCTTCAGTCATTCACTTTTCTGTTCTTCTGTAATTTTTACAGCAGTTCGTTGTTTTCTCCCTCCTTCTGCCATGAGAAACACTCTCTATGACCGGGCACTCGTTTCTCCTACCTTGAAGTGATGAAACTGATGAAAACGTGGATGGCGATAATGAAACATGGCTTTCCGTTCTTTTTCTTCTTAGAATTCCATACAGAGGGATCTAGAGAGAGAGAGAGAGAGATAGTGATCGCTGTAGGCCAGACGCCATTATCAAAGCTATTGAGAACGAATCATGATCCTGTGAAAATCATACGACTGGGCATTCAGTTTCACCCTAAAGATCAATAAAGATGTGTTCAGATTACTCTCCTCTACCCCATACAAAAAAAAAGGGAAAGGAAAAGACATGATTTGATATCATGCTGTTAAAACCGCGTGTTATTCAGACCAGGAGGTTAGACCTGAGGCCACCCTGAACTAGACGAGCGTAAATGTGTTGATCTAACTTATCAACCATTGATGAGTTTCTGTTAGTTGGTACAGTGCTAGGGAGACGTTTCCTCCCTATTGAGTAATACTTGATGTGAGGCGGGGAGATTGGACTTTATTTTGGAGGTGAAATGATTTATTGGTCATTTTGATATGGCCAGGGAAGCCATTCGTCACGTTGTGATTGCTGCACTTGTTGTTGGTTAATTTAATGTGATGATACATCGTAGGTAGGACGCCTGAATTGCCGGTTTGGATTCTTGGTATCGATTGGTGCCACGACATGGGAAATCCAGTTGTTTGGTGCCAACGCTGAATGAAAATAAAGGTTACTGCGCAAGCGCCGCTGGTAATTTTCAAGATTTTTTATTTTTTCGTTTCTTGTGCCAGAAAACTTGAACATGTTTGGAATCATTTACGCTGAAGCAAATTTTTGCTGTTGTTTTTGTCGTAGATTGGCCGTGGGATGGGAAAAGTGAGGTGATGCGTCATTTGTGCCATTGTTTGTTTTGAAAGAATATTGAAGGAATTCTGTATCAACCTCGGCAAGACATGAATGAAAATTTAACCGCAGTAGTAACTTTTTAGTTTTGTTTTGTTTGTTTTTTTCATTTGTTTTTTATCGAACCAATTCGTGTGTTCACAGTCGCCAACAGCAGCAATTTGGGTCAATGCGCGTGGGAGGTGGGAAGTGGTGTTTTGTTTTATTTATAGCTCAATTTGCAACGCCGCTGTTTG
This sequence comes from Onchidella celtica, assembly GCA_963931925.1. Taxonomy (NCBI): domain Eukaryota; kingdom Metazoa; phylum Mollusca; class Gastropoda; order Systellommatophora; family Onchidiidae; genus Onchidella; species Onchidella celtica. The sequence goes on from OZ007573.1 coordinate 63,252,913, forward strand.
TTGACGATATCTCTGATTGTCTGGCGAGGTCGAAAAGCGAGGGAAATCGAGAGGAAAGTGAAGAATTTGCTTTCTGTCTTGTTTCTGACCACTTTGACACCGCGTCTCCTCCCGGGAGGGCTGGGAGCTCCAACACCGTGTCCAGCGGATCCCATGCCAAAAGCACGACATCTGAGTCATTCATTTGTGGCCAGAACATTTGAATATGAAGGAACCGCAGTGTAATTACAAAGTCGTGTGGAGAACATACTGAGTTTTGTATTCGCTAAAGCTTATTATGTGAAATGGTATGGTCTGGCTACCAACAGCCTGTAATGAAAGAAGTGTGAGAATCATGGATGCCTAAGCTAGCAGAGTGGCCCAGAACATGATTTGGGTAAACAAACACAGAGTCAACCTTAGACGCGTTCTAGCCGAGGTGAATCGGTCGGCCAGTTGGATGCTGATGTCACGGGCATCGGGTTTCAGTCAGATTCCAGCAGTCGGCTGGTGGGCGGGGGGGGGGGGGGGTCTCTTTCAAACCTGATGTCGTGACGTCATCATCCAACTACTTGGACGATCAAAAAATCGGCTGATGGGACATCTGATCTAGGCTTACACGGGCTGTGAAGTGTAGGAATAGGGAGGAAAGAGGTGAGAAAGGTGGAACTCAGACTGAAGGGAGGACGAGATAGGAGGTGAGAGAAATGTCCTGGAGAGGCAAGTTGATCATTATTGGAGGAAAGGGGAGGGGGGGGGGCTTATGTTGTAGATGGTGTGAGGTGGGATGGAAATAGGAAGGATAACGTTGGAGGAAGGGTGAGGGGGAAGGGAAAGGTGTTTGTGCAAGAATACTAAGTCTTATACTCTAGAGAGATTTTGAAGCCTGAGGTGTGGGGAAAATCCCACTTGGCGCCTTGACTGTCTCTCAGTGTCAGATTGGGTCGGGCGTGTGATGGAACCAGGCAGGTGAGACGGTCAGGAAATAGGTACTACGGTGATTTTTGTTTTGTTTATTTCAATTTTGAAGCCATCCGTATATTACGGCCTCGCAAGTTTGGCCATTTTTAACTCTCCCCCCCCCCCCCCAAACCTACGCTTAATATGCGCTAGGCCTCAGCCCCCACTTTCTCTTCATGTAGGAACTTAAGGTCTTCAGCATGATGAATGTTCATGAATAAGGTTTTGATGTTCTTAAACTTTCGATTTTTGCAAAGGCGTTTTGATTGTTTCTTCAGGAAACATAGCCTAAATTGTATTTTGATCAAAACCCATCACGTAGGTCTATTGTGCTGAACAGGCAATTAATTAAACAATTTCATTGCCATAATTGAAACGCCTACGTACGCTTCCTAGCAACCCCCCCCCCCATGGGCCCTTATCGGATTGCGCCCCCCCCCCCAAGTATTTTATAGCTGGTCTATTATTTAGGTGGGAGTTCAGATAAAGAGAGAGAGAGAAAAAAAAAAAAAGAAATAGCGGATGGAGAAGACGGCTGAGTTAATCGGTCACTGGGTCTGCGGCTGTGCCAAACGTGAGTGGATTCCTGAGTGGGAACAAAATATAAAACTACCAATGAATGAGTATCGAACGTAGGGGACATTTTCAGCATGGCCTCAACTTTAGCATTCCAAACCCGCGCGCCGATCTGACGCTAGCGGTGGCGTCTCGCTCGCCCATTGATCAGCGCGCGCTCCCCGAGAGTTACGAGAATTCTAAGACTTTCAGTTCTCTCGGCCCGGCACTCGGGATCTGGTGCCGCAGATTGTCACGAGGTGGGCTAGAGGCGTGAGTTGATGGTCGTCCCTCCAATGTGTGATGAGAACTGGGTGATTAATTCACGGTTACAGGTATGGAATGGTTACAGACACTTTCTGTGCTTCGTTTCATGGATTTCACATTGTGGTCAACAGATGATAAAGTTTTCTGGACATTTGGAGAGTTTCAGCATGGAGTTTATTCATCGTAAGGGAGATCGGCCATTCATACTTGGCACACCCATATTTGTGCATTGAGAGTAGATTTCAAAATTGGTCCTATTTGATTCAACGTGCAAATATACTCTTATGGTCTTCAGTTTCAGTTACATACCTGTTTGCGATTTAGATTAGCATGGCGAGGTTAAAAGAGATGCATGCTCGAATGCCCATGTGTTGGAGTTTTCTTTGCATGTATTTTCGTATATTCTGGGGTCGGTAAGGTAAACAGACACGGACATGTATGGATTGATTGTTGTTCGCACTTGCAAGGACCAGAAAATGAAATGACTCATACGTTCGCTTCTGTTATGATTTATGTAAACTTATGAAAAGTCGTACCTGGACATATTTTCTTGTGGTAGGTAATTAAAAAAACACACGGTACAACTCTTGGGTGGTTGTATTCCAGGAAGTTGTGATGTCGCTCTGCGGAATGAGATTAGCCAAGCGGAACTAACTACATACTATTACTCAGTCTACTTTTCTTTTTTTAACTTGCTAAATGATGTTGCTGTAGTTCTGAAGGTTGGCGATTATTGTGGTATTGATGTGGTTGACATCGGCTTGAACATTTCAGTTCAGATATGACATTTGTTGTCTTCATATGATTTACTCGTCGATCTGGGAGCACGGAAATCTGGTTATGACTGTGTATTAGTTCTGGGCAATTTGATTTCTTTAATGATTATTGTCTGCGTCATTATATGTGGCATTTTGAATGAATGTATATCTGACGCTTAATGTCAAAAAATTATCAGCAAAGAAAAAATGATTTTGCCATTTGCAGTGCAATTTTTTTTTTCCTAGAGACAAAAAACCTGTAGAGTCTCTTTGCGTTGTTCAGTGTGTCTTTTATGATACATACAGTTTTTTCTTTTTGCCACACTCTAACTACGCTTCAAGCCGTGCTGCGACTCGGCAGATTTCCTGTGTGTGTTTTTCAATACTACTTTATAATACATGTAACACTAGTATGGGACGCATTCGTATGAAAAACGGGTAGGTGGTTTAGTAGCTTGAAAAGTGGAATTTTGTTCGTTTTATTTTAACAAAGTAAAGCAGAATGCAAAAACAATAACATCAACTATAAACACTAAGAGACATTTAGTCACTGGATTCCCCGCGTGTAACCTGTCAGCTAAACCTTCTCAGGCCAGGTCAGAGGTTCAGTAGTTGCGCATACCGTGGAGCATTCGTCGGTAGCCAGAAATGGTACATGTTCCCACATTGCCTTTGTGGTCCGGCATACAATTTCGCTTCCTCAAGCCGAACCGCAGAAGGATCCGTTCCCTAACTTTCGCACCTATTGGTAACCGGGGGGGGGGGAGGGGGGGGGTCTCCTAAAGACCAAATATGACAAAAACAAAAAGTTGCATGTAACAAAGCCTCGCGTCAGAAACCGTACGGGAACGGTACAATAGAACGCAAAGGAAAAAGGAAAGACAAATCCAGCATTCCGTCCGCTGATCTTCTTCAGGAAACAAAAATGTAACAGGATAGAAAACTGAATAATTAACTAAACTGAACCAATTAAAAAATTGTAGAATGTTTTACAGACACGGGTGTTTAGCTGCGACTGTTGTAGTTTAGAAAAGAGAATGTCTGTGAGGGATTGACCGAGAGAAAGGTAACTCGCTACTCCTCTCACGTGATGGACATTTGTACGGAACCGTCGGGTTTGGTGCGTTTTTCTTGTGTTACCGTAGTTGTTGTGGTGTCCGCCGGTGGGAGGTGGCCGCTTCTGGTAGGGTTTCCTACTGTCTTATCCTTCTGTTCTATTCTGTCTATCGCCATACTTCTTCCTAGCACAATATGGCCGTGATCGTGTGGAGTCGATTCCTCCAAACTGAAACTCAAACTCTAAACTTGTGTTGTCCATCAGATCTCTTTGGAGCAGCCCTAATGTTTGGAAGCCGTGTATGATAAGTTAGGTCGCGAATAGTTCCCGGTGACCTGTGTTTTAATGGGGAAAAACAGCAACAACAACTGTTTTTCACTACGTAATAAATTTGTGTTATGGAGCAAAATCTCTGCCCGGCTGCGTATTCGCCTGTCTGGTATCTGTCTGGTATTTGTCCATCCATCCAGTCTTGAACTATTTGACACTCTTAACTCCCTCAAGCACATTCCCCTGTCTGGTATTTGTCCATCCATCCAGTCTTGAACTATTTGACACTCTTAACTCCCTCAAGCACATTGCCCTGTCTGGTATTTGTCCATCCATCCAGTCTTGAACTATTTGACACTCTTAACTCCCTCAAGCACATTCCCCTGTCTGGTATTTGTCCATCCATCCAGTCTTGAACTATTTGACACTCTTAACTCCCTCAAGCACATTCCCCTGTCTGGTATTTGTCCATCCATCCAGTCTTGAACTATTTGACACTCTTAACTCCCTCAAGCACATTGCCCTGTCTGGTATTTGTCCATCCATCCAGTCTTGAACTATTTGACACTCTTAACTCCCTCAAGCACATTCCCCTGTCTGGTATTTGTCCATCCATCCAGTCTTGAACTATTTGACACTCTTAACTCCCTCAAGCACATTGCCCTGTCTGGTATTTGTCCATCCATCCAGTCTTGAACTATTTGACACTCTTAACTCCCTCAAGCACATTGCCCTGTCTGGTATTTGTCCATCCATCCAGTCTTGAACTATTTGACACTCTTAACTCCCTCAAGCACATTCCCCTCCTCCCTGGACATCAGGTTTGCTACACAAATGTCTCAGGTGATTTTGGCCACCATTTGAAATCAGCCTGTTTGTTCTACACGTCAAGTCACTTTGCGTTGATGTCTCATTTTCCCGTCACTTGCCTAGCAGTCTGAGCGTCCAATATCGTCACCCTAGCACCCCCCCCCCAACCCGGCACGGCATCCACCCGTCTAGCTCAATCAAGTCAAAGCTCTGATTCTCCCAGTCTCCGGCACAGCAATTTTCCAGCAATTTCATCAATCGCAGAACAGATCCTCTCTCACCTCCTCGCTCGTTGCTTGTCTGAGCCAGTCGAGCTTTGAAGAGTTTTCGTAATTATTAGTATAATTATTCAACTCTTTTCGATTTCCCTTTGGGGGAAAGGAGGGTGGGGGGGGTGGACAACGATTGATTGACTGACATCAAACGGAGAGATCTGACACCGGCAGTAAAATGCAGGTTTTGTAATATCCAGCCCCCCCCCCCCCCTGTCTATATTTTCTAGAATAAGATGGGATATCGTAACCGTCCAAATAGTAGAACCCAAAACTACAGTATCTCTGAATATCTTTTAACTGTCATTTCAGTGCCACGTCGATCTTTTACATTCTATTATGCTCCTTGAAACTAATACAGACAGGATGTGTAAGTCAAGACCGTGTCCTTGCCACATACAGCAGTTTGTTTAAAAGTTCATCTTTGTTTCAGCGCCTGAACATTGTCTTGTCAATTGCAGTCCGGGCTGTGGAGGGTGAATAGAGATATTGAATTCAGATCAGACGGAACTGTGGTCTGTCTCAAGACAAATGAGCTTACGCAATTTCTTAATTTTTTGGTATAATTTGCTTTAATAGATGTAAATCTGTAAATTTATCGATAAGCGTAGATGTCAGAAGGTGAACGTACTAGATCTAGATCTCCCCACAGCCGACAGAAAGTTCTTCGTGTGGCAACGTTCTGTTCAGTCTGAGCGAATGAAATTCTGGTCTGAGATTACTGTACTTGTCCAAGGCAGTCCTGATCTTGCCTATTTCCTGGACTGTTGGAGCCAGACGGTGCGTGAGGTCATTCAGATCCCCCAGCGGGATGCTGATGAGTGCTCGCCCCTTTTTCATGTTACCCATCTGTTTTTTGCCGTCATCGTTTCAATCAAATGATTGATCATGATTGTGTGCTGCAATTGCCGTGCTAGCTCATGAGATGAATGCAGCTGAAAATAAAGGGTGTTTCATTTGTCCTTGGTGTTGTGGTGGGGCCATGAAAACATCGTTAGTGGTTTTTGTTGTTGTTGTCGTTTTCACGGCCATAGTCTGTGGTCTCAATCGCGAAGTTACCGACAACCACCTGCCTGCTCCGAGGGATCAGAGTGGAATACCAAACAGAAGATGTAGTACATGTATGTACAAAGGTGTTTGGAAAAGATTCGTCATTGTTTTTGGTACCCCAGAATCGGAAAAAGTATGTTAAGGAAGTTTGGGTGGCTTGTTGGTCCTTGTCTATCTCTCGTCAGCATCTCATGCCTGTAGTTTACAAAACAGTGACGTTTCCGTGTGCTGTGGTTCGTTGGCTGGAGGATTTAGCCCCCTCCCCCTTCTCTTCAACACAAAGAGCTTTATCAGTGGTAAGGTTTGGGTTGACGTCAAGGCTGCAGGCCAGAGAGTGCCTAAACGATACCACGAGAAATTTTGTTGGTAGGATCATAAATGACGGACATTTATGGGTAGGATTTTTGGCCTCTTGCAGAATTTGAACCTGGACTGGCTTGCAGCCGAATCAAGGGCTCTAACGACTTGTTTCCTGCACCAGATTTCCTGTATATTTTATGAACAGATCAAAAATGTTTAATGCCCAAGTGTACCTGGGTGCACTGACATAAGTGTACATTTCAAAGGAGAAACAATCAGCTTTGTGTTTCTTTATTTCCCTGTAGACCCGATGTAAATTAGAGTTTATATTTCGTGTGATCTTATCCATATCGGAGCCCTGGTTGTAATGCAGTCTAGAGCGGAGATTCCCAGTCTTTTCCAGTCCAGCTGTGGACTGGATGATTTAATTCGTTTTCAATTCGTCTGGGTCAGCACACTGGCAGAATAATTATGACAAATGTCGTTAAAGTGTTGTTGTCTCTGTTAAACTGTATCAATGCTGCTTGTAATTACCGTCCACCAAATGGCACCTTCATACTGTATCATGTTGAACCAATTATGAGGGTGTTCTTTAGCTGTTTGAGAATCCTTGCCCCAGGTTAATTATTGAGTGAACTGATCCAGGCCTTGTGCTGGGTGCTGCCTGCGTGAAGAACAACTCTTTTGATGTAGAAACTGGCGGTGCGCAGTCATCGCTCAACCATGTCAAAGTGCTCAGTTCACTGTACCTGCAATGTTTGCTGATGGTGTTGACAATACTTTATTTTTATTTCAAACTGCAGTTTCGCAATTCTTAGCGGTTTCTGAGACAGCATTGCGTTGCCGGTGCTATCAAGTACCATTATAGGCATTACCAATGTGTCACTTTCAGGACAATACAAAATTTAACATTTATTATCGTAATAACTGTTGTTCTGTGGATAAAAGGAGTGGTAGAAACGGGCTGTTTTCTGTTGAACTTTTCTTGCAATTGATCAGATATAATGTGAAACTGAACAATGAATCTAATTTCAACTTTGTTGTTGTATTTCCTCCCAGAGTGCAAGAATGAAATTGTGAAAATAATAGATTGTGCGCGCGGACTTAGTTAGAGTTTTTGATGAAGCTGTCAAATGACAAGTTTTGCCAAACCCTTGTGTGTGGTGATTAAATCGGCCATCAAAGGCATGCGCTCAGGAGGTCATTTTGTCACATGTTGGTGAGGTCTGAAGGGAGAATCTGTGAAGAAAACAGACTGGCAAAACCAGTTCAGCAATACACTGGCCCTGTCACGAAAGTGCTCAGGTGTGAAGAACGCAAATTTACAGAAGATGGTAAAGAAACTGTTGGCCTGAAACATTATACCTGATCTTAAATATATTTTTCATTATGGCATTGGAAACATTGCACTTTCACCGTAGAAAATACAATATTCCTTCAAGGAGTTCATAAAATATTTGGGGTAAAAAGAGAGTTGTGTCATCTGCAACTGTGGAAATACACTTGTGCAGTTTCATTATGGGGCCGCGGAATCGATCAGCTGAAGCTGCAGAATCGTAGTGGAGATCTTTGTTTTTATTTTATTTACTTTCTTTGAGGGTCGCTGCACTGGGCATTTACATCTCATTCAGTTTGTTTTCTTTTCTTGTTGTTGTTGTTGTTATTGTGTTCATCATTTTCGTGGCCATCTTAGCCCTCAAAAGGGCTCTCTAACGGGCTGCCATCTTAGCTCTCAAAAGGGCTCTCTAACGGGCTGCCATCTTAGCTCTCAAAAGGGCTCTCTAACAGGCTGCCATCTTAGCTCTCAAAAGGGCTCTCTAACAGGCTGCCATCTTAGCTCTCAAAAGGGCCCTCTAACAGGCTGCCATCTTAGCTCTCAAAAGGGCTCTCTAACAGGCTGCCATCTTAGCTCTCAAAAGGGCTCTCTAACGGGCTGCCATCTTAGCTCTCAAAAGGGCTCTCTAACAGGCTGCCATCTTAGCTCTCAAAAGGGCTCTCTAACAGGCTGCCATCTTAGCTCTCAAAAGGGCCCTCTAACAGGCTGCCATCTTAGCTCTCAAAAGGGCTCTCTAACGGGCTGCCATCTTAGCTCTCAAAAGGGCTCTCTAACAGGCTGCCATCTTAGCTCTCAAAAGGGCTCTCTAACGGGCTGCCATCTTAGCTCTCAAAAGGGCTCTCTAACAGGCTGCCATCTTAGCTCTCAAAAGGGCTCTCTAACAGGCTGCCATCTTAGCTCTCAAAAGGGCTCTCTAACAGGCTGCCTTCTCCTCTGCTTGTCTGGCCATGTTTCGTTTTCTTGTTGTTTTAAAAGAATAGGCAGAAGAAGGGGGCTGTCGCTGTCTGTTTACTGGGCCTTCTGGCAAGTTGCAAGTTGCTGTGCAGACAACACATGCCATTTTGATGATCATATGACAAAGGTGAAATGTCACCCATTTAGGTTCAGGGTGAAGAAATTCACTGCTCATCGAAATTTGTGAAAAGCCGCAGTGTCATTTCCTTTTGCTGCATGAGGTTTTAGAAAAATGGCTTCACTTTTCGAACAGATTTTTGCAAGCGAAAAGATCAGTCTAAAGGGCAGAGATTGACGGGCTGAGGAGCAAGAAATTTTCCATACAGAAACTTCTGGATGCGACCCGGCGTTTTTCAAAAAGATGACAACGTGGTTCGTGATTTTGGGTCAAATGTGAAGCTTTTTCCGAAATGAGATATGAAGTTGATTTGAAAACATACCCACGGGGAAGTCAAAAGGGTTTTTGTAGACTGACGAATTTGTGCAGTCAGAATTCATTAATGGAGGTGAATTCAGGCGGAAGCCAATTTAATTGTAAGTGTTTAGACATTGTGATATCAAGGTTCCTATGCACCAGTGGAATCCCAGGGATCTGTGGGAAAGTCCTGGAATTTAAAAGTTTGAAAAAAAGGGGCGGTGGAAATAGTAGATCAATTCTGGTGTAGTCGCGGAACTCTCCTGGGGCTTGAAAACGTTTTTAAAAAGCCGAGGAAAATGTAAACTTAAGTCAATAAATACATAAGTTTTCTCTCATTGAATTGCATTTAAGTAGTCTTGGAATTTACTATTTTAGCCATGGGAAAGCCCTGGGAAGGCCGAGGAATAACTTACTCAAAGTGTAGGGGGAAGCGCGGGGAACCCTGAAAAATATGAAACCTCTTTCATTCTATTTTTAAATTCAACCAATCAGACGTCTCGGTTTATTGTGGAGCCCCAGCCTGAGGCTCTGAAATGGAGTTGGTGTCTGAAAATGACCACGGCCAGCCGGGTCTGGCGACGGAAACAACGCCGCGAGTCGGTTCATTCTCTGGACAAACCAGAACATTCACAATACATGGCAACACGATTTTATTTGCATATTTCAGCAATAGAAAGATCGATCTTTACAAATACGTAACTTTGAACCAGGTTTTATACAGTTTTGAGTGAAATATTTCAAGTTGAAATCAGGGATTTTAGCCTGTGCTGCCGATCTCTGCTGGATGGCCGGCGGGTTTTGAGTGCCTAAAACAAGATTCTCTGTTGCGAAATTCCATTGTTCTTCAGGCAAATTTGCCCACAGATACCCGCCACTAATGGGTAAATTTGAGACGCAAAGAGCTATAAACCTTGGGGAATTATCCATGTATAAATAATGGCGGCATTCTTCTGTAAGCAAATCTTGGCATGATGATAAGCCGAAACAGATTCTGAATAGTTTCTGTGATTGTTGTCGACAGTGTTGGTCGATGGTGATTTGAGAAAGTTGAAACTGTCGTTTGGTTTGAGCTGACGTGGAAGATGATGACTTTGAATGCTTTTTAAATGCTTATCATATAGTGGAATTGTTTGCTTCTGAAAGTGGCAGAATAGTTTGTTTCTGGAAGGAGCGCAATGATTTGTTTTTGAAAGTAGCAGAATAGTTTGCTTCTTTAAGAACAGTTTGTTTCGGAAATTTGCAGAATAGTTTGTGTCTGGAAGTAATAGAATAGTTTGTTCAGGGAATTGGTAGCAGAATACAGTTGTACTTTGTTTCTGAAAATAAGGGAGTAAAACCCGGCATTCATCACGTGCTGACCCGAGAATAATCGAGCGCTCAGCCAGGAGCTCCACGAGAACACAGCCCATATTTCAGTCTCTCCATATTTTACTGTAATCTCTGCGTTCCCCGGGATAATATTCCATTTTCATTATTTGGCCATTATTTCTCTATTTCTTCGTGGCTGGTTACACTTACAGTAATGAATATTCAGCTGGATACCCGGCACTGGTCTCTGATTTCAGTCTCAGAAGCGTTGAGATATCCTGAGTCTTAAACATTCAGTCCTTAACTGCCGTGTGAGTTCCTATCTTGGCTAGTCCGTGATCAAGGGAGCGGGGCAAAGCTTGGATTTCCATGTCTGGTATCGATTTGAACATAATTGCATGCTGGTTCTCTTTACCTGGAAGAAGAGAAAGGCGCCATAGGGTGTGTTGTTTACTTTTCTACTGGCAACGATGGAACGCTGAAGAGCTCCGGGTCAGCCGTGCTCTCAGTGCATGCAAATAGTTGCGTGTTATTCCCCAGAGAAAATCGTTGGAGGCGGTGAATCATTTTCATTTCTTCCTCAGCGTTTTCTTTCATTTAGATCAAATTGTGCTTAGAGCCGCAGTCTGATTGAGTAAGTGGCTCTTCGTCAGGCGATCCGTATGTAGAATTTCTCGACCTGAGCACATCGGTCCACGTCCATGTCTTAAAACTTGAAACTGAAAATTGATTTTTTGTTCTTCTCTCACGGCGTTTTGTTTGGGATTTGTTGACAGCGCTGATGGAAATGCTAATATTGTATTTCATGTTGTGAAACACCAACAACGGATGGAAAAAGACAGAGGCTGTGGGGATTGACAGGGAAGAATGAAACACATCGATAAACCTGACAAAATGAAACAGAAGAAGAAGAAAAAAAGTATTCATGTAACTCTGACACAAGAACAGTAACTTAGTACGGAAAGAACGATAACTCGGCAGTTAGAACCGTCAAAATTGTTGAAAACGCCAAATGCAGGCTTAAGAATAGTTACAGAACTATCATGAAACTGGTTCATGTTCTGCGAATGGCATATGTCACGTAAAAGAATGGTTCTACCAGCTTTGCTGCGAAGTCCTAATACCTGCCAGCGTATTAAGACACTTACTCTCACCATTTCTTCTTGGATGCTCGGCGCGCGATAGCCGCTTTTTGATCGGCGGATGAATTGGATGGTGAAATCTTGACATTGATTTTCCATGAGATCCAACCAGTTGACTGATGCGCGAGCTCTCGTTGAAATTCAGTGTCATGACGTCATCGTACAGCCAGTCGGATGATCAAACTCTGTCTGTGCGCGCTGGGTCTAAAAATAGCATTTGAACACGAGTTTCTTGTTTACATAAGCCAAAACTCCAGCCTGTCACAAAAACAACTTGGAGTAAATGAGTGACATTCATGGCATACTTTTTTTTTTTTTGTAATCTTTCTCAATGCATTTTTTTTAGCTTTTCCCTGTTGTCGATGAATCAAACTATTTAATTGTTTCATTATTTTTAGATCACGGGGACTCAAACATTCCTCAGCTTCCCGGATAGACATCTGAAAAATACTGGTGTTCTTCAGGCGATGTTTCAAGTACATGTAATAATCTGTAGTAGAACAGTAAACCTAGGCTGCAATTTTTATGCCACAGGAGAGCAGATCGTGTGTCATGTTCAGTCTCTCTAAATGACATAGATTAAGTATTTTTGATCCCATCGAAATTGTGTTTGAGCACTTGTAAACCTGAGCATATGCGTCATTTTTTGTGTACAGACATCAATTCTGCTTACATTTTAAGTATCTGTTGACAGTAATTCTTGTCAGCATGTGGTTACGGGCGATTGTGCAGGAATTTCCGCCACTTTCCCAGGATTTCGATGTGCTGACGTTGTTGACTTTCTGTCGTTTAAACTGTCACATTTTGCTGATGGCAGTTTTGGCTTTGTTGATCTGTGCTATGGTAAAGCAGTGGATCTCTGTGGAATTGTCAGACTTGCATTTTGTATTCAAAGGGGACAAAGTTGCTGCAATTCTACGACAGTCAGATCGGTTGTTTCCTTAGATTGACAGTGAACGGGAAATCTGGTGGTAATCTTTCTTCCCCCCCCCCCCCAACACACGCACTATCTGGAGACGTTTATTTTGTTTCTGTATAAAATGCGTACTCTCCCCTTCCCACAGGAGTTCCGACCCTGGGTTGGTCTGAATTTGAAATTGCATACCAGCCGTGCTGTAACTTCTCATCTTGTGACATTTGAGTATTTATGGCATACGTTTTTTTTTTTATTGAGGTCACCATGTTCCAGCCACACTGACTGACCTGATGGCCTGCTCTCGCCATGCTTCAATAGTCAGTGGTATTAAAAATTGTATTAAAGTATGAGTAAGGTTTCATACCAGACAACGGTGTGAAGTCGTGTGAACCTAGATTTTGAATGAAAGTGTTTGAAACGTGTATACAACGTGTATTTCTAAATCATACAGCGACAGCTTCAAACTTCCAACGACTTTGAAATGGATGTACGAGCGAGTTGAGTGAAAGTTTGAGAGTTTTGGGAGATTCGGTTTGTCCAAGAACACGGCTGGATGTTGGAGGGAGTCTACACCAGGTTATCTTCGGCTTTAAGCAAACTGTGGATTGTAACATGGTTGAATACAAAACTGATTTCGGCGGCTCTCGAAACGTTTGAACGTGCAAAACTGGAAGCCCCCAGCGCCTCGACCTCCTCTTCACCTGAGCACTCGCAACTGTATAGCCCGTGTGGCCCAGTGGCTAGGGCGTCACCTACCACCACGGAGGAAATACGTCGGATCCTCCTCTCCATCCATGACACGCTGTCCAGGGAGGTGGGACTACTCCTGGACGGCGGTCAGCGAGAGGCAGATGAGTCGGGGATCATCAAAAAGGTAAGGTATACGGTAATAACAAAAAATACCTGTAGAGGACAGAAAACTTCCGACACTAACAAAACCACTATAGTATGGTCATGAAACTTGTGTATGGGCGTCGTAAAAACCGAACTTATTTCATTACATCTCTCAAAGTTCTTAGACTGCTGGACGTTCAGGGGGTTCTTTTTCTTAATTGTGAGGACATAATAATTATTAGATTTCCTCCAAGTTCCCAAACCATAATAATAGATTATACCGTACCCAATTCGTAGACCGTGGGCACCCAAATAATTATCACAAAGATAATGCCGGTTTAAGACAGAACATTTCTGCCATTATCTCGTGTGCATTTGCAGGATAAACGCTGAGAGAATCGGTTCATGTCCTAGATGTTGTGTGAGTCGTGATGTAAGAGGATTAAATGCTCGCCCGTGACTACACGAGAGATTATTCTCGCATTTGGTCCGGGCCTTGATCGAAAAAGAACACTTGCCATTGCGTTGCCGATCCAGATGACGTCACCAATCCTGAAGAGGTCGCAAATCCTGATGACCGCAGAGGTTCGGTGAATATAATGAGCATACGGACCTGCGTATATTGGTCACACGATATAAATCTTACCACGGTTGTTTATAATCCCAAACAGCCGATCATTTCAAATTTGAATTTATCCGTTTGGAATAAAGGAGGGGAAGTCTGATTTAGTATGCATTAACTCCAACATGATCAACTGGTGACACCGTGTACCTAATGAAGGTATTTTGGGAGGTCCTCCACCCGTCCGCGCCAGTCAAGAAAACACACTAAAGAGGGGACTTTTGAGCTGGCTTATCAAATGGTTGGGTTTAGTATTTGTATGGGACAAAGAAAGAAGAAAGAAGGAAGGAAAGCGCGGGTTAGGGAAGGTTTTCATCATACATGTACTATGTTTGTTAACTTTGTGGTAAGTGGCGCGGACGGGGGGAAGACTTCCGGCATTTTTTCTTCCATGTAGTCAGATGACAAAAGAGTAACTAAAATCCTTGACCTTGAATTCAACTTTGACCTACTTGTTGCAAGGGGACGCCACTTTGAGCTGTTGTCGGTTTTTGGTCAGGCCCGGTCAGGCCTACTTTACTTTGGTCCAGCTCTCAGCTCTCAGAGTCTTATAAATTTTATAAGATCAAATAAAAGAAAAATCTAACGAGGAAAAGTCTGCACTGAAAATATGGTAGAAATCTTTTAAATCAGGTGGTAGATGTCCGTCCTCTCTAGAAAGGACAATATGCGCTGATGCGCGTGCACGTCAGAACATTTTTTGTTCATGGATCCTGAGGCGTAGATCGAATTCTTTCTTCGGATGTGCGGGAAATCCACACATTCTGTTAGGATGGGGCTGACAGCTAGCAGCCACACGCTATACATTGGGGGGAGGTGGGGGGCGATCTTCTCCCCGAAGTAAAAAGCTATGAGTGAGGTGGGTATGACCCAGAGGAAGTCTACTAATGACAGGTTCATCTCTCCGATGTTGCTGAGAGGCATGAGTCCATGATTTGTGCAGTCCGCATCTGCTAACATTGAATCCATATGGCACAGAGTCCCAGCACTAAAGATGTGCGCAAGTGGATGGCGGGATATCCGTGATCATTCCTCTGTTTTATCTTGTGTGACCTGCGATATCAGTCGGGACTCGGGCGAGTGGTCATGTCAGTTTGATAATTGTAATAACAAGTGATAACAAAGCTTATATGAGTAGTCGCAATCATCAACAGAAAAGAAGTAAATGCTATCCAATCACGTCCGTCCACTCAGCTTTGAGGTGACCTTCATGTGCCGCTAGGTGACCTTGATTTATCTCTATTGTATTTGGTGATAACAAAGTTTTATCAGGCATTTATTTGAACTAGCCCAGGTGTGGCACAGGACAGGTGTGCCTGGCCATTTTTAGTCATTGTTTGCGGGTGATGTTATACCTATGTATCTTCTTTTTTACTTGTGTGTGTATGTGTGCGTGTGTGCTCTTGTGGGTGGTATAACACTGAAACAAAACCTTGGGGGTGTGTCCGTGTGTGTAGATCTGAGCGGTGTGTCATGAAGGCAGAGGGGGTGGCGTGTGTGGATGTTGTTTAACCCTCTACCGCCTAGACAGAGATGGCGCTTTCCAAAACATTCTGAATCTTACAAAAATGATTTTAAACAGTTAAATGAATGGAAAAGATATTAACGTTTGTCACAACAACAACAGCAACAACAAAATAAGATTTATTCATGAAACAGGAAATGTCCTAAATGTAGGATCTGAGGCATCGGAATCAGATACCATGTTTTAGTTATAGCACAAAAGGGTTCATTAGGACGGGTGAAAGGAGGTTTATTGTGGAGACGGTGACCAGTACAATACTGTGCAATAAGGACGGACGTCTGTGTTTTATGTTAACTCACTTAAAGCATGAAGTCAGCATTGTTACCGTGCTCGTTCATTGTGTTCCAACAGGAGTCAAAGTACATAAGTTATCTAACGCAGTGGTAGACGGATCGCTGGAGGGGTGGGGTGGGGTGTGTGTGTGTGGGGGGGGGTGTTAGTCATTGAATGCAGAAATTTACAACCTGTATAGTCCTAATGCTTGACCATGCTGTGACCACTCAAGATACGTGAGGCGGGACCTAACGTGCAAATAACATTATGACAAGCATGTATAATTAGCATTAGCAGGACTGGTACTTGTATGTAACTGGCCGAAGAATGTAAGTCTGTGGATACATGAATAAATGTATCCATAGAGTGTCACAAATCCCAGACTGGGAGATGTAATAGTTTATGACAGGACGACAATCACGAACAAACAAGTTTAACACTTAACAAAACAATCCATCAGACTCACACATTTATTAAACATAATTGTACATATAATAGCGCAATTACATATATTATATTATTGAAATGACTGCCGTACAACGGCCTTATTCTCACACACACGCTCCCTCGGATCCACAATCCGGTAGTTACTCCTAAAGGCACTTCGGCCTCAGCCTCTCCCCTCAGGGTCTTAATAGTACATTAATGATTCACTGGCACCGCAGTCTCTCAATATCACCTTCCTATTGTCATACACCTTAGCACTCCCCTAGCACCTCAGCAGGGCAATAACACATTATTATTTCCATAGCCATCAACATGGCAACAACATAATATCAGTTCACTAGCCTATCAACATGGCAACAATATAGTATCTCATTCACTCTCATATCTACGTCCCTGTCCGTGGCCTGACTGCCACGACTTTATGTGCCTCTACTGTCCTGCACTGACAGCCTCACTTCTGGCCTATGTGTGGCCTCCGGCCCTATGCTGGCCTATCCCCTGTGCTCATCGAGGTGGCTCTGCGGCCCGTCCCCGACACCAGTCATAACTGGAAAGACTCTCACTAGTCTTCTCGACTGCTTCCCCTTTATGTCCGCCCGATGGGCTCTTATGCACAGGTCCGATCCGTAGGACCTTCTAACTTGCAGTGATAGTTATACAGCGCTTTCGCCTCCTTCAGACCCCCCACTCATGACATGCACGACTTTTCTTCCCTGTCTCCGTGCGTTAATTTTACTCTCCTCCTTTCCCCCCGTAATTATTAACTATCGCTCACTCCACTCGTGACATCATCCCCCACCCCAAAAAAATTAATGCAATTAATTTCAAATCGCATCAAGATGACTGTCAACGAGTGAGCGTGAGCAATACCTACACTAGAAAAATGACCTATCAGTTCCCCCAGTATATAAAATACCGAAATCAGGGAAAAATATGGGGATCCGTATGGCCTGCAATATGCATATATGTGTCACATCATGAATAGCTAACTAATCACAATACTTAATACAGAATCAAAAACCACTCAACCTATCAACCATTCTTCATATCATATTTATAATGTCAATATTTTAAAGTCGACTCATTCACACAGATCCCGTCAATGTTCCTGTCCTCCGATGTATAAGCTCCTGAAATCTTCCCCTAGGCTCGACTAAGGTAGTCGGCGATATGATTGCTGGTTCCTGGAATTGGTTGAATAACGAAGGTGTACGGCTGTAAAGCCAATGCCCATCTAGACAAGCGTGGGCTGGACGAACGATTCTTCGACAACAATGTCAGTGGCTTGTGGTCTGTCTGGATACAAAATTCTCGTCCCATGAGATAACGTCCTAGTTTCTGGACGGACCAGACAATGGCAAGACACTCACGCTCTATCACAGAATACTTTCTTTCTCTCTGCAATAACTTCCTACTGACATAACATACAGGATGGAGACATTCGTTCTTCTCCTGTAGAAGACAAGCGCCGACACCAGAGTCCGACGCATCCGTTCTGAGGATAAAATTAGATCGAAAATCGGGTAATATCAAAATGGGTGACGATGATAATGCTGTCACCAAATTATCAAATGATGTCTGACATTCAGACGTCCACTGGACCTTATCGGGTTGTCCCTTCTTAGTAAGGTCAGTAAGAGAAGATGACAAGGAGGAAAAATTTGGAATGAACTTTCTGTAATAATTTAAAATTCCCACTAAGCTTCTGACTTGTTTCTTTGTGTGTATTGTTTAGACTCCTCAGTGAGCGGGATTTCCCAATAACCTTTCGTTAAATCTATCTTGGAAAACCACGTGGACCCGGCCAATGAAGCTATTAATTCCTCCTGAAACGGAATAGGCTCCCTATCGCCTACCGTAATAGTGTTCAATCTTCGAAAATCAATACAGAACCGCACCGATCCATCGAGTTTTTTCACGAGGACGATGGGTGATGAATACGGCGATGTTGATGGTTCTATCACATCTAACTTCAGCATTGACTCCACTTCCTTTATGACTCTATCTCTCGAAGAAAAAGGCAACGGATACGGTCTAAGAAATACTGGCTTATCCGAAGTCAACTTTATTTGGTGCTGGATCACCGTAGTGCGACCCGGCAAATCCGTAACAACATCCGGAAATGACGCTAACAGGGTCTCAAGTTCCCTACTCCTTGAACTCGTAAGGTCAGGGTTAATTTTTACGTCCCTGTAACCTTGTGTCGGAGTTAACTCCGGCAATTGAATTTGCAACTCTTGCTGCGCCTCGGTGTCGCTTACGTCACAGTCCGACTGGTCTACGACCCCCGTACAAGCAGTAGAGAAGACAGTCTCCTCTGGTCTTGTCTGTGCACGCAGATACTGTGGTCTCTCATAAAATCTCTGTAGCATATTAACATGGAAAACCTTACTCGCTCCATCAATGTGGATAGCGTAATCTACCTTTGAAACAACTCGCTCAATAACATAAGGACCTTTCCATGTCATCAATAACTTATTATGGTCCGTAGGTAACAACAACAGAACCTTGTCTCCTGGCTTAAAAATTCTCAGTTTGGAACCTCTATCTTTATAGTCTTTTGCTCTTTTCGAAGCGATACTAGACGCTTCTTCTGCTATAGTGCGCGCTGCAGATAGTCTTTCTCTTAAATCAACAAGGTACTGAAACACCGAAATCTGCTCATCGTCTCCCGATGATGGCGACGTCATCATGTCCCGAAGAACATCAGTTGGGCCCCTAGGACTACGACCGTACATCATTTCGAACGGCGAGAATCCCGTTGACTCCTGCCGTACCTCTCTGTACGCGAATAACACTGCAGGGATATATCTATCCCAATCTTTAGGGCGATCAGCAGCTACCTTACGCAGCATCGACTTTAACGTCGAGTTCAATCTCTCGCACATGCCATTAGCCTGCGGATGATAAGGGGTGGTAGTGATGGGTTGTATGCTGAATAAGCGGAACAATTCCTTCATCATCTGCGACGTAAATTGCGCGCCCCTATCAGACAGAATTTGCTCTGGTATTCCTACCCTAGCGAAAATTGCAAACAACGCTTCCGCGACTGCCTCAGACGTTATGGTCCGCAGAGGAACCGCCTCTGGCCATCTCGTAGCATTACATATGACCGTTAAGAAAAATCGATTCCCCCTATCGGTCGCTGGGTGAATGGGGCCAACAAGGTCTATCGAGACCTTTTTAAACGGTTCTGAGACCGTGGGGATCTTCTGAAGAGGGGCCTGGGGTGTACGACCCTTATGCGTCGTCTTTTGGCACGCACTGCACGTCTTACAATAGACCTGCACATCTCTGTGGATCGATGGCCAGTAAAAATTTTTAAGAACCCTTTCTTTGGTTCTAGCTATCCCCATATGACCCGCTAATGGGACATCATGTGCCAAATGCAATACTGTTGCGATCAGCAACGCTGGCACCACGACCTGCTTTAAAATGGAGGACACCGTTACATATTTACGGAACAGAATGCCCGCCTGAACAATAAAGGAGGACGACCCGTTCTTATATCTCCTCGTTTTCTCGGTTCGCGCTTCCCCAAAACATGGGTTTAATGATGGATCCTCCCTTTGTAATTTCGCCAAGCGCTCTGGCGTGATATCTAGGTTGACCGCTGGCGTAGCCAAAGGTCTAATCTTATATTTATCAGCTACCCGTCGACGTGTTTCGACCGCGGCGCAAAAGTCAATACCTTTTGATTGCGACCATGCTTGCACGTTCTCATCGGAAGGGGAAACCACCCGTGATACATTCCCAATGATGAGCTGGGCGCCTGGAAAACAACCAACGACTGCTTCGACTTCCCCGCTAAGGAAAGGTGTATCTATCATTATTTTTGCCATGGGTAATTTCTCAATGGCCCCCGAAAATTGGATGCACGGGACAGTCTCACCTGTAAGCTGTGAATCCCGAATGCAATCCCTATGCACTCCCACAACGGTAGATCCTGTATCTCGTAAAACCGAGACCGGTTCGTCCCCAACAAACCCCGGATAAACCCTAAGACCACCTCCTGTATGACATGAATTTATGACGGGGATCTTTCTCCCACAAGGTAAAACACCGGAAGATAATAACTTCTCACAACTGGGACACTTAGAATACTGTCCGCCTCCGTTGTCCGATGTAACACACGCAGCCGCATGATGAAATTTATTTGGGGAACATGGACTGGAGCTACTGTCCACGTTCGCCGCTATCCTACCTGCAGGGCAGTTCACGCTGATGTGATCCGCTCTACCGCAGTTCCAACACTTCGCGGCCCTACACTCGCGTGAAAAGTGGCCCACGCGTCCGCAAGTCCAACACTCCGCTCCCTGTGCTGCTCTAGGCCTGGGTCCCCGTGACCCATCGCGACCGGAACTAGAGTCCCTATGCCGTCGGTTATCGGCAAAGGTTACAACTCGCCCCCGGCCATTACCGCGACCTAGCCCTCCTGCTCGGTCAAACTTACCGGATCCATATGCCGGTGATTGGTGATAGCCCCTACGCTGCCCCTGGGCTTGCCCGCTATAGGCACCACGCTGACGCGACCTGTCCCTAAGTCCTGCCGGCGACCCCTCGACAACGGCGACGTACCCAGCATCTTGGACGTACGCCCTGGCGACTGGTTTGGACGGGTGCGCCGTACGGTATGCCTCCGCCAACTTAGACGCCTCCTGCACCGTCGCGGGTTCGTTCTCTTTCAGGAAAGCCACCAGATCTTTGTGGCACGACGCGTACAGCTGGTCACGGATCATTAAGTCTTTCAGTTTAGCAAAATCCGTGCCCACATGCGCCAAGTCTACCCAGTTCGCGAAATACTCCGTTAGTCTCGCGACGAAGGCAGCAAAGTCCTCCCTGGTATCTGCACGTGCTCGCCTAAACTGCTCCCGGAAATATTCCTCGGTACGCGCAAATCGGCGAAGCAGCAAAGCCTTCAGCTTATCGTAGTCTTGCACGTCTTCGCGCTGTAGCTCTTTAAAGTAGGTTAACGCTCGCCCCTGCAATAGCGATGCCAGGTACGTGGCCCATAATTCCTTATTTTCCCCCCATTGCAATTGTGCGTTCAGTTCGAACCTGTAAAGGAAGGCGTCTATGTCGTCCTTCCGGTCGTCGAACGTAGGGAGCTTAATCCTAACGCCACCTTTATTGGGTACCTGCCGCTCAACTGTTTCTGTTGGCGCATTCTTTTTGAGTTCTAATTCCGCGATTCTTACTCGCGCGTCTGTCTCCCGCTCTTGAGCTTCTATCTCCTTTAACCTTAACTCCCTCTCCTGCTCCTGAGCCTTAGCCTCTCTTTCCTGTTGCTTAGCCTCTAACTCCTTTAACTTAAACTCTCTTTCCTCTTCCTTATCCTTAGCCTCTCTTTCCTCTTCTCTCTGTCGCTCTCTATCCTTAGCACGCTCATCGCGCAAATCCGCCTGTTGTTCTTTAATCCAGCCGCGTAGCTCCTCTCCCTCCAGGCCAAGTTCCTTACCCAACTTCATTAGTTGTTGGAGTTCCGCCATTTCACAGATTTATGGTTATGGTATCTATTATGCGAACGACCAACCTGTCGGTATGGTCACTAGTAACACGACCAGAGACCTGAGATCACACCAGATATAACAATACCCAGTTCAGAATACAATTCAGAAATTTACCTTTACAGCAAAACTACTTCTATATCTACAAAATGTATAGCACTATTAATTATAAAAGAAAATAGAAACGACAAGAATGAAGAAATACAGTAGAAGGACCACAAGTACGTCAAGGGCAACGAACCAGACTAGGACAAAGACCTAAAAAAGAAACTATAATGGAAAAAAAAAAATGCAACCTAACTACGCCGATTACACAACAAGGTACGAACAAGAACAGAGTCTGAAAAAAAAGAACGTATCTATAGATAGGTAGAAAGAGGGACAAGAGAATACGTCTTCCTGCGGAACAGAGAAGATATCGACGCTACAACTAAACAATATTACAGGTCCCTACAGAACTGTTCACTGTGATGAACGAAGTTCCAAAGTTTACCACACCTTTTTAAAAGGATAAACTAAGTTCAACACAGCAAACCCGCGCCACCGCCCGTATAATCAATTACAACGAAAACAGCAAAAACAGGGAAACAGACAGATGAAAAGACAGCCCTTAATCCAGGGTACAAAATTTTAGACTTTTACTTAACTTTCAGCCTTATGAGTTTAAGTCCTCGACCTAATCGGAGCTCTGGCTGCTTGTCTCCTCAGGCTGCACGCACACACTCTGGAAAGTTTAAATACAAATTAATACCTATTCATAGCAATACATGCATCAATATACATTCATTATTATACATAAATCATATCATGAAATGTCCATTCATCCAACGAACAAGACAGCACAATTACCTACTAACTAACTACAACTAAATATTACGAAAATGGACGAGTCACAATGGACGAGCCCCCAATGTCACAACGGACGAGCCCCCAATGTCACAAATCCCAGACTGGGAGATGTAATAGTTTATGACAGGACGACAATCACGAACAAACAAGTTTAACACTTAACAAAACAATCCATCAGACTCACACATTTATTAAACATAATTGTACATATAATAGCGCAATTACATATATTATATTATTGAAATGACTGCCGTACAACGGCCTTATTCTCACACACACGCTCCCTCGGATCCACAATCCGGTAGTTACTCCTAAAGGCACTTCGGCCTCAGCCTCTCCCCTCAGGGTCTTAATAGTACATTAATGATTCACTGGCACCGCAGTCTCTCAATATCACCTTCCTATTGTCATACACCTTAGCACTCCCCTAGCACCTCAGCAGGGCAATAACACATTATTATTTCCATAGCCATCAACATGGCAACAACATAATATCAGTTCACTAGCCTATCAACATGGCAACAATATAGTATCTCATTCACTCTCATATCTACGTCCCTGTCCGTGGCCTGACTGCCACGACTTTATGTGCCTCTACTGTCCTGCACTGACAGCCTCACTTCTGGCCTATGTGTGGCCTCCGGCCCTATGCTGGCCTATCCCCTGTGCTCATCGAGGTGGCTCTGCGGCCCGTCCCCGACATCATAACTGGAAAGACTCTCACTAGTCTTCTCGACTGCTTCCCCTTTATGTCCGCCCGATGGGCTCTTATGCACAGGTCCGATCCGTAGGACCTTCTAACTTGCAGTGATAGTTATACAGCGCTTTCGCCTCCTTCAGACCCCCCACTCATGACATGCACGACTTTTCTTCCCTGTCTCCGTGCGTTAATTTTACTCTCCTCCTTTCCCCCCGTAATTATTAACTATCGCTCACTCCACTCGTGACATAGAGTTCCAATTAAACGTCCTGGTAGGTTAGTTTACATGTTTAATGTAGTTGAAATTCTGTGATTTGGGCGCCACCACTAGAGAAGGAACTCAGAGAAAGAAATCAGAGTTTGTATGTACGTGTACTTTCATGAGTTTCTCTGTGTCACAACGAATAGTTCTCCTTACAGTTGAATTGTTCGGGGAATTTTTATCTCACCATTTACCGGGAATGTTCTTTTTTTCCCGCTTAAAGGGAATATTTGGCTGTTCCAGTCCTAGCACAAATTTCATTGTACCAGGAAAGAATGTTGGTGTTGACCTTGAACTGAGAGCACAGATGTTGCATGTCTTAATCGCTCGTGACAAGTTGCAGCTGTGGTCGTGTGTGTGTGTGTTTCTATGTGTGTTTGAGCGTTGACTCGTGTTGATGTGCTAGAAGTCGCTACCAGGAGTTTATGTACTTGTTTAGGTTTATGACCCGTTATGTGAGTGACCGTCTTCACGATAACATTTGACCTGTCCAGTGTGGTTGACAAGTGCTAGGTGCGGTGTACAGCAGTGGTTCTCAGAAGTTAGACAGGGGTGGGTTCCCCATAGAAAGGTGGGGTGGATGGTGGTTGCAACTGGTAGGGTGGATGGTGGTTGCAACTGGTAGGGTTGGGTGCTTGGTGGACGCGTTTGGCAGGATCTCCGCCTGTCATTCTGTTACCTTCTGTCTATAATCTTGTTTCTTGGTAACACAACACGACCGTTCTCGTGCCGACGTGCTCTGTCCACATCCAACCTTCACACCTGGTAGAGCTTCATTCTGTCCTATGGTTCTGTGGACATGTGACGCTGTATCTACCGTCAGGCCATTTTCTTGGCACAATGTGACGGTTGGCGTGACGTCATACTTTCTCCAGGCTCAAACTCAAAACCCCGTAGGAAGAAAGTTTTGGATTTCAGGGTGGAAGATACTCGGGTGGCAATGATTCTGTGAACTGTATTGTGAAAGAATAGAGACACGTTTGTTTTTCATTATGTTATATCCAGGGTGTGCGTAGTAACGTTTATTGATGTTCAGTTTAATATCTCCGTTGTTTAATTCCTTTGACCTGGGTCGGCCGATTTGTGTTGAAATTCTCTATGGAGTCACACGGCGCAGTGAGTCAAATCTGTGGTGCCTGGATCTTGTGGTGTATTGAGCTAAGCTGGACCTCCTGCATTGGTGAGACTGAAACAATCCTGTCTTGCAATTCAAAGATAGTTCCAAGTCCTGGGTCAAAGCCGAGGCAAAACAGACATAATTATGTCGGCGCGCTATTCATCTAAATGTTTGGGAAATACAGCCATACATATGAATGTAGAGTTGACAATGTTGAGGACCCCTGTGTGGTATAGAACGATACAGACTGCCCAGGACGTGCCCTGCACCAGTAGACAACAGGCCATAATATTATATATATTTAGCGCATATCTCTAAAGTGCAGCAGATCAGAGGTTATGTTGACCTAGAAAAGAGTGAAAACAGAGGATGCGTGTTGTAATTAACCGCAGCACAAAACTCTTGATACTGATGGGACTGAGTTTGTAGCACGTCAGCTGTACAGCCAGGCAAACCCCTACTCAGGCGTGCACTTAGTCGCTCTTGTAGATATGAACTGTCGGCAACACATGGGTGTCTGTCTGTGCTGTAGCAGCGGATAGTGTATTATTTATTGAGTTCAAATTGAAAGCGCACACGGGTGGATGTTATCCTATTCTCACCACAATTTGTATAGATTCTATGCACACTCGCGCAGTGTCCAGGAGGACCGCACGCTAACGATCAGTATCATGGATGGTCAGGAAAGGGCTGTAAGTGTTGTTTTTAAATTATTTACTCCTTTTTTATATAGAATGTTTGGGAGTAGGAGCCATGTTATTAATGTTACTGTTTGCGACGATGTTTGGAACTTGGGGGCGGGGGTGTACGAATTTTTAAAAAATATATCATGACTGTTTGTGAGGATTTTAGGACTGAGGAATGGGAGGAGAGCGGTGTAAATGTTATTTTTGAATATTAGTTATGACTATTTGAGAGGATGTTTGGAACCGGAAGGCAAGTTTTATTTTAATGTTACTGTTTGTGAACATGTTTGGGAGTGGGAACTGAAACATCCAGAGAATGAAATTAGTTATTTTATGAAACTGAAGCAGTAGTTTTGGAGAACCACTCGTGGTTTGCGAGCTTTGCACAGATGTACAGTAGAACAGTAAAGCCAGGCGCGCAGTTTTTAGTATCCAGTCCGAGAAACTATTTGTTACTGTTAATTAAAATGTTACTTTTACTCGTGGGAGCGTAAACCGGCAAGCGAACTTGCATAGATCTACCACTGACCAGTGTTTGTATCTTTTCCATGAGAAGTTTCGGAGTCTTTTCGGCGTTTTGGCTGACCAGAGTTCTGGCCCAGGTCCGTTGTACATGTGGTAGAGCGGTGAGTGTCCCTGCCCTCAGGAAGTTACGCCTAACTCTTACACAAATTTTTGTGGTTACTCAGGGTTCACTTTTTTTTAAAACTGTGGTTAGCCCGATATGATCTGAGAGAAATGTTGAATGTTTCGTTGATGTTCATAATTTTGTGTTGTTGTTAAAGCATGTTTCATTGTCCAAGTTACAGCAGTGAAGTGCTCGGGTTTGTCGGGAAACCTGAAAGATACTCGGTTTTATCAAACGCATGTTCTTCTCTCTTTGAAGTCTGAGTCTGTCTGTCTCTCTGTCTGTCTGTGTTTTGCCATTTTTCTTTCTCTTGTTAGCCGCACGCACGCGCATAGAATGGTCTGCGCATGTATGTCATCCATTTCTCTGGGAAGTGTATGAGTGAGTCGAGGTAATGACATGCACGAGCACACACTAGCACGCTCTGACACACACCCATATACACTGTTGCTGTCAGAATATTAAGAAGCTTTTACTCATGTTGTTTGGGAGGATTGGAGTCATCAGTGTTGATGCAACGATGAGTCCCTGAAACACACATTCGCGGACCGTCGTTTTCTTCTTACTGCTCTCTCTCTCTCTCTCTCTCTCTCTCTCTCTCTCTCTCTCTCTCTCTCTCTCTCTCTCTCTCTCTCTCTCTCTCACCCTCACCTCTCTCTAACCCCTCTCTCTCCCCTTTTCCGTCTCTTTTCTCTTTCTGTATTGTCTTTCTCTCTCTCTCTCTCTCTCTCTCTCTCTCTCTCTCTCTCTCTCTCTCTCTCTCTCTCTCTCTCTCAGCATTTATTACTCATCACAGCTTGAGCAATTTATGGTTCCCTGCGGCGCCGGTTCAGCATTCTGCGAAAAGTCCAAGGCCAGAGCACGACCATTTAGCTGCTGACATAGCTATCTGTCTGTCTGTATGTCTGTCTGTCTGACTGTCACTAGTGCCCTGGTTCTCATGACCCATACATGTCAAGATTACCCATCTACTCCTCCCAAGTTGTTTACACATTCAGCCATCCATTCATGGAGCCCAGCCAAACAATGAAATTTGCATGTTTTTTTTAAATATCCAACAATGTGCGCCTTTGAAGTGCACTTGCAACACGCTGTAGCACTTCAGCGGACACAGCCGGAATGATCTCCATGTTCGAAAGAAGGGAAAAAGTGGGAAAAGGGAATGGGGGAATATTGAAGGAGATACATGCCATGGAGATTGTGAATGATTTCAGTAACGGTGTGGGCGGATAGTGGTTTGGGGGAGGCTGGGATTTCTGGGGAATTATACGTGCGTAAAGTTAGGAAAGTCGCTAGATGTTGGGGCTGGCATAGAGTGGACGATATTGATTTCTTTCAAGCAAGGAATTCCATATATGCAGAATTAATTTTTGGATACTAACTCCGTCCGCTGTATGAGGATATCATTCTGAAGTCAGCCGTCAGTCCAGATCTGGGTTGGGGATTGATACATGTATATATTATATATATTTATAGTCTATACTGTTTTCTAAAAATTCCTGAGCCTGACGAAAATGGACAACCCAGTGTGACTGTGGACTGACATTGTAACCATCTCGTTTGCTATTGGATTGGTGAACCCTCCACTGATGTCCGTGTGCTCTGTATTTGGAACATATTTTAAGTTGCCTGTAGAGAATGTTTCGTGGTTAAGATGTGTATATGTTTTAGCATTCATTTCACTGTTTTAAATCAGTCTTGCAAGTGTCCGATGTTTCGGACAGCGGCAATCTATGTCTGGTCATTGGGAGATTAGGGGCCGTTCAAATATGATATCACGCCTGGAGGGGGGGGGGGGGGGTCTGGCAAAAATGTGAGGAAGTGTGAGGAAGGGGGGGGGGGTCTCATGGAAAAGTGATATCACACCTTTTAGCCTACTTCAGTGTATTAGAAATAGATTGAAAACTAAGATTTTTTAAACATTTCAAACTAACTTTCATTTGCTCTCGTGTAAGTATATCTAGAATCTAGGTTATTTGTGTAGTTGTTGTATGTCAATTTCCATTTGAATACCTACAGTACAGCTATTTCTTTTTCTTCTTTAATACATTCCATGCTCCCCATTGCCTACAAGTCTAGATTAGATCTAGATCTTACCTTCCAGATTATCACAAATCTCTAGGCAATTAGAGAGTTCATATACTTATAGTTATATGGGCCTATAGACTATGGCAAAATCCTGTTGTATGGTGTGATTTCTTAGGAATTTGTTTTTAAAGATATAGATCTAGCAAAATGTCTAGGTAGTAGGTAGGCCCAAAAAAGTGTTGGCACTCTTAGTTTCTTTTACAACTAAATATAGTTGAAATCATGCGCGGGCCATTTGTATTAGATGAATAATTTTTTTGTATTTCTTGTATTTTGTCAGCTTTTGCCTATTGTCTCTAAATAAATTGTCTCAGCTATTTCTATGCCAAATATGCCTTTGTATCTTTAATTTATCAATGCATTTTACTATTTCGAAGTAGTCTAACATTTGACCTATAATGTCTTATATGTCAAATGTGTGATATCACGGGGGGGGGGGGGGGGGTCTGGCAAAAATGTGAGGAAGTGTGAGAAGGGGGCGGGGTCTGAAAATCCCCCCAAAAAGTGTGATATCATATTTGAACAGCCACTTATTGAAATTGAGCATTCTTTGACATTTTCAAGAGTGCAGTCACGCGCAGTTTTAGCTTTAATCACAAAGATTCAAAAATGCTGGTAATGATGATGAAACGGGCAAATGGATGCGCTTGTTGCCATTTTGTCACCGGGATAGCTCGCTTGGCAGTTTAAAATGGCTGATGCAGCAGCAGCGGCCAAATTAAAAATGCATGAGCTGAACTCTCCGCTAATGTTTGCATTTTGTAGTGGCACTTCACTGTGCTCGCTTTCGCCTGTCTCTGTAATTTGTGATCTGGCCCGGTATTGGTGAGCACTCCAGGGAGTCAAGGGTCACATGCCTAGGTTATGTTAACCTGGGATTACATAATGATATTGAGTGAACTGTACAGGATTGAGAGCTACTGGAAATGTTCTACATGTCCTTTGACTTTCACTGATTCTGATTTCTGTCCATATTTGAGCCACGTTTAACCCTTTTAATGCTCAGTTCTATAAACTTGAAACTTGCCACCTGGTGACGAGTGCAGTGCATGGGTGAAAGTTGTCCGGATTATTCCGGATTTCCGGTTTTCATTCCTGAAAAAAATATCTTATCCATTTTCAAAAATGTCCGTGACCACTCTGAGTATGACCCGGGGATATGTAATGCCGTCATTGAACGGACCCCACCAAGGCGAAACGCCCATGATCTCCACTGCCCACACAAAGGCGTCATGCCAGTAGCCAGGACACGGTAGTACTACATCTACATGTATACCTATTGTATGTACTACAAGCCTGTGGTGACAGCATACATGGTGTAGGCTACGCGTGAGGAACAGGCCTGTTGGATGATCAGTAGACCATGTGTAATACAAGGCATTTCTAAAGTAGGCCTGGCTAACTCACACACTTTTGTGGTTCAGACTGGGTCAGTAGGCATCTGAAGATTACCTGGTGATGTCATTTACTATTTGTAGCTATTCTTGTATTGTTCCTTTTTTCAAAACTGGGGGGGGGGGGGGGGGGGACACTGGCCAGTCGGTTTGTAATACTGATAGGACACTTACGTTATAAATCAATAATAAAATAAAATGATAAGAAGAAAAAGAAACTGGCAATATTCACTGAAGAATAGTATGGACAAAGTGGTTGATTGCTGGCTGAAGTACAGACTGAGGCTGATACAAGAACCTCCGACCTGAGGGAAATGTTTGATGGCCAGCCAATTTTTGATTGACAATTTCAGTTTCAGGAATTGGAACCTCTGGAAATTTTGGTTTTCAGGTTTCTGAACCGTCAGTTGCTTTCACCCATGCGAGTGTTTTAACTTGAGAATACTTTCTTATTTGTCAAAAATACTTTTTGGTTCTACATACTTTAGACGTTTTGATAAGTTGCTCTGTGTTGGAGCTCTATAATGACAACAATAATAGATCTATTATTTTTGTACATTGCTCTGTGGCCTAGGCAGACTCAAGGCGTTTCACAATTCGTGTTACATTTCACATAAAACAAATACATTTAAAAATAGAAACAGTCGTCAGTGGTTTGAGCTACTGTTGTCATCAGTCCAAGCCAAGACTCAGTAATGGCAAATTTTATCTGAGCTCTCGGTGTTACTTTTGAGGTCTACATGGCACTCCGTAATCATCTTTCACCTGTGTTATCTATCAGAATGTATCAGTGATTCATGTCTTTATGATAGCACAGGCTACGTGTACTTATTTCCAGTGTAAGAGATTTTTGTTTTGGCTTAGGAAAAATGTCCTTTCTTTGTCATGGAATTTGGCTAGTGGTAGTTTTTCCATTGAAACTCTGATCAAATCTTGACATTCAGTCCAGCCAGGAATTCGGAGTCTGCGAAACTGTTGAATATTCAACGTTCATAAGTGACCGCGACACACATTGTGTGTGTGTGCATGCGTGCGAGAGTGCGCGTGCGAGGAAACTTGTCCATTCCATTAAGCTGTACTCTGTTCTGTAACCGTCATTATGTTTGAATGATGTGTGTAGGTGTACAAATACCGATGGTTGGGGGTGCTTGCTGCAGTATGTGAGCTAATGTGAGTATTATGACGAGTGAGTGACACAATGAATGGAAGAAAGATGTTGACTGGAAGAGCTTGACCTCTCTGAAGGAGGGAAAGAAGGAAGGAATGGAGAAGAGAGAAGAAAAGAAAGGAAGAAGAAAAGGAGCTGTAAACCCTCTAGTGAATGGCTGCCGTAGTAACATTTGTTTTAGAGTGATGCTAGTTATAGTCATGCTGACCTGGCATCTGTGCTGTAAATCCTCTAGTGAATGGCTGCCATAGTAACATTTGTTTTAGAGTGATGCTAGTTATAGTCATGCTGACCTGGCATCTGTGCTGTAAATCCTCTAGTGAATGGCTGTCGTAGTAACATTTGTTTTAGAGTGATGCTAGTTATAGTCATGCTGACCTGGCATATGTGCTGTAAACCCTCTAGTGAATGGCTGCTATAGTAACATTTGTTTTAGAGTGATGCTAGTTATAGTCATGCTGACCTGGCATCTGTGCTGTAAACCCTTTAATGAATGGCTGCCAACGCAGTTATTTCCTTATTGCCGTGGGATCTTGAAATTATATTGATTCTATTTAATTATTTGTTTTTACAGTTCTTTGCCAAAAGCCTTGGGGATTTGGAAATATGGATGGGATTGGGCATGGGGGTGTGGGTGTGGAGGTGGGTGGGGTGTGTAATCATGTAATTTGGTGGATGGATGGGTGGATACATGGGTGGATGGATGGATGGACAGATGAATGAATGGATGGATGGGTGGATGGACGGAAGGATGGATAGGTGGATGGATGGAGAGAGAGAGTGGGCCAGGCAAATAGGATTTGTGGTCTATAATGGACGGATAGATGGACGTGGTGGGTGGATGAATAGATTTGTCAGGTAAGAAAGCGCACAGATAGCCATGCTGGGATAAGTATAGAAATGGAAAGAAGGAAGGTGGGGGGCGGGGGGGGGGGTTTGGGGGTGGGGTTACTTCGTGGCACGGTTGCGGTGTACTAGAATGGCCGGGGAGATGAATGGGTGTGGAATAATAGGCCTACCTGGTATTGGAGGACCGTGTCAAATTACAAAGCTGAATAGAGAAAATGCTGAGTTTTGTGTTCACCTGTTCAGTTAGACTTAGAGCTTATAAATGTCAAGTACCAACCTTCGCCGAGAGGTTAGATTGAGAGAAATGTGGGATATAAAAAAAAAGGGGGAAGGTTTGAAGGCCATTGTATACCTTCATGTCTGTGTAAGTGACGCTGTTGTGTACACACTGGTAGGGTAGAGACGGGGGAGGGGGGGGGGGTTAATGAACGTGAAACAAACGAATCGTGCTAAGCTGGGCGTGGATGTGTGCCAGAACACATACACAGAACTAGTGCGTGACTGATTGTCTTGTGAGGACTCGCAACAGGTGCTGTGTGTGTGTATGTGTGTGTGTGTGTGTGTGTGGACGCTACGGTTAAATGCTCGCCTTGAATTGGATCAGAAAGAAACACGCAACAACACAGTCATATGTCATGCTTTTGTACTACATGTGTATTGGGATAGATAGATAGATGGATGGATGGATGGATGGATGGATGGATGAATGGATGGATGGATGGATGGGTGGACGAACTGACGGATAGATAAATATTATATAATATAATAATAAGGTACACGAGCCAGACGCTATTGCCGTATCCCTGTAATTTATTAGATTAGCTTACATACCGAGACAATTCAAAACCTGATAGTCTGAAAGGTTAACATGACCTCCCAGTGAGTTTCTGGCCATCTGAAATGTAGGATATTTAGCAACCTGAGAGAACATTTAACAAAAGAAAACGTCTGTCAACAAAATAAATGACGTAAGGCACAAGATT
Source organism: Onchidella celtica (assembly GCA_963931925.1). NCBI lineage: Eukaryota > Metazoa > Mollusca > Gastropoda > Systellommatophora > Onchidiidae > Onchidella > Onchidella celtica. The sequence continues at coordinate 63,285,197 of OZ007573.1, forward strand.
GATCAACCAGAACAGCAAGATGTTAAATGGATCAGATTAGCCACGTCACAAGTCAATTGAACATACAAAGGATTGCGAAATATAAAAGCGTTTTATTCATTTCTATAGGGTGTGACCTAATTGTATGATTTTGTATATCTTCATGTGTTTATGTGGCAAGACGTTGTCAACCTGGAGTCATTGGTATGTGTGTGTGTGTGTATGTGTGTTTGTATCCGGACACATGACGCGGCCTTGGGGATATTTATGTACCACCTGCTACCCGAGCTTTTTTGTGGTGTCAAAACTTCCGATAGTGAAGTCGTGGGTTCAGCGCTTAACGTTTGACTGGGTCTTTTGACTAGGAGTCTCGCATTCCGGAAGTAAAAGTTGGATACAAAGTGATAAGCAAGGAGTAGAAAGACGGGACTATGTGTTTTACGGCAAGCCTTATCACAAAGCATGGAGATATTTACCGGCTACGAATCAAAGATTGCGAAGGAAGCACAGTCATGTGTTTCATTCCTCGTATGACTGGACGGGATTTAACTTTTTTGATCCAGTGACGGTCTGGGCTTTCGCCTTCGGCGTAACTGATACGAGAACAGGAACGTTTTTCTAAGACCTGGAGTTGAATGTTTGATCTAGTGGAATATTTATTCATTGTGGATTTTTCATAGTAGATTTGAAGGTAGACATTGGGAGACAGACGGACATACACACACGCAATATGAAGAAGAAGGCGTTTAAGGCACTGTTGAAACGTCGGCAGAAGAGAACTAGAACTGGCCGCTTTTCATTCCCACTAGAGGTAATGGTAGAGCAGAGGTTTACATGTGATAGCATGGACTGAGTTACGTGTTTCTGTCATGTTTTGTTCAAATGTGTAAAATGCGAAGAGAGAAAAAAAAAACGTGATATTGTTGGGAGACCGCGACTACAGGCGGAACAGCTGTTCAACACGAGTGCTTCTGCCCCAATACTTCATCTGATGCCAATACCTTTGTCAAGTCTATGAAAATGTGTTTGTGAATTTACGCAGTGACGGATTTTGAATACTTGAGCGTCGTATTGTCAATTTGTTGTTGACCTAGGTAGAATTTTGCACTTCAAAACAACTGGTTTTTGTGTGTTTTCAAGGTGCATTTAGTAGTGTTGGCTATACCTGCTCAATTTCTCAACGTCAAATTTTCAGATAAGATGTGATTGTTGTTCTATGAAAGACGGGCCGAAATACTGTCATAACGGGTGTTCAGTTTGTCAGATGATCTACTGTAGCGCTTTCCCTAGAGTTTCATGTTTTGTTTTTCCATATAATTCACCAGTCAAATCTTCAATAGAACTGATCCGCGTAAGGGGAAAAACCCAATCTATTTTTAGATCCACCGGAAATAGGTACACGAGACAGACGCGGGGCAGTAGAAGAGTGTTATTTCTTGCTGAAGTTGTGTAGAAAAGTAAATAAAAAGCGTAAAAGATGTGCCTGGGGAACCTGCAATAGCGATAACAAATATGCAGGTCAGCCACACATGGATGACGTGATATTTATTCCCATCCCCAAGCCCAAAACAAACCCTGAGCGATGTAAGAAGTGAATTACCTTATGCAACCGGCCTCACGAGCAGCTCAACTTCAATAACATAAGGTCGCACCACTTTGTATGTTCCATGGTTAATAAAATTATTTTTTTTTAAAGTAATACTGGAACCCACTACACATAAATCTACAGTAGCCACTCGTTCGTCCTACACCTGCAATCACAAAATATTATGAACCAAAAGGAATGCATACTTAGGAAGAATAAACATAGTAGGCCTATGTTGGGTCCTTTTCTTACAGTGAAGAAACACCAAAATTTAACGTCCATAAAGAAAGAGCATAAAATGGTGAACCATTAGTTTTTGTTTAAATGAATATCATATCTTAAATCTTGATCTTTAGGCATAGATCTAGATGAAATTGATGGTGTCTACTAACATGTGTCGCGGAAAAGTTCCGAATGCTTTCACACTCCCAGTGGCTAGAACGCTAGATCTAGATTCTAGATTCTAGATGTTATACACATAGATATGGAATTGAAGAGCACATCGGTCAATATCTACATCTGGATCTAGTTTGTTCACCTAATTTCCTCATAAAACCCCAATAGTCTGTGCAAGGGAAAGTTTTAGGGCGAGATGAAGGGGCCTGGACAAATGAAGGGCTGCGGCTAGGATCAGGGCAAGAAAATGGGGAACGTATTCAGAACTTTTGTTTGAAGAGTTTGACTTTCATAGTTGAAAAAGATAATTTATTGTCCTTGTTTTGTATTTGGATTGTTTCAAACTGTAATTCAGTTTTCTAGTTTCAGTGCCACTGAAAGTTAGTCATAAGTCGCTTCAGTTTCACAAAATAAGAACAGATCAATGCAGAGAACGCTAGTTAAGAATGGTTTGTTTACTGTAAAGTGTACCTACTTCCGGTCGAGTGGTGTATTTCTATTTTTAGATTGGGGCAGTCCAATTTCTGTGGATTAATTCTATTGAGAAATTTCCCTGTGGACCGTGGACTTCCTGCCATCGGAGATTTGACCATCAATTGATTCGACATCTCAAAATTTGATGGTCAGCTTTAGTCCAGTAGTTTCTTTGTCCTCACACTTTTCGTCTTGAAATCGTAGTCATTGTCGGCAGAGGGTATCGTAATAGACAAGACTGCCGTTGTTGTTTTTTTTAAATCTTTTTTTAACGATGTTTTCATTAATCAAGAGCCAGTAATTCATGTTAAAGGTTCCACTCCGTTTGACAAAGACGCTGTCAACTGATCTGCAGCAAGGCTGTTGGGATTGTAGAAATGTAGGACGGCAAGAATTTGATCAAACTGAATACGTGACAAGGTTTATGGTATATGTGACGGGGGAACAAAGACATTGGAAATCTATGCGTGCACCATTGGGTCTTGAACACTGTAAAACTGTGATGGAAAGCGGGCACCTGTCGGTGATACGTCTCCGTTCTAAGGTAAATTACGGGTACAGAACATCACGATGCCTTGTATCAGAAGCTACCAAGTCAACTGCTGTGTCAAACCGTCAATAATACATGTGTAGGTTTTAAGTGATTCACTCCAGGTTAGCTCTCTTAAGGAGACCAGAGTCTGCGTGCTATCTAATCTTTAACTGGTTGGCCACACTATTTTAAAAGATCTAGGAAGAAACACATGTAGAGTCTAGCTGGCGTCTCAGAATGGCGTATAGTTGGACATTTAATATAGAATTTGACCGTCTGTGTTATTGATTGGAGGCAAGTATTGAAGTATTCGTATCATAGCGACTTATCGTGGCGTTATTTCCAGCGATGTAAAAAAAAAAAAAGGTTATATCTCGTACGTCTGTCTTCATACACTGTGGTGGCCATTTCCTTCCCCTGCTCCCCTTGGCACTGTGCCACATGCCCACCCCCCCTAACCCCTACACTACCACCTCACCCCGTCCACCACAACAGCACCGGGCCACATATACCTGCTGATCACGGATTTCCCAAACACGATACACACCGGTTTTCCCAGAAATCAAGTACCCGTCAACCCCATGCAGTTCAAGCTCTGGGTGGATTATTAAAAAATATATATCAAACAATACCCGGGAATACACAAAACCGGTCACAAATCCTTCCTTGCCTCTCCCATCCTCTCCCCACCCAGTTCCCATTTTCTCTTATTGGTTGCGATTTGCTTGTGGCGTGGTTTTTGTGTTGTTTTTTTCCTGTTTGTTTCCGGTCTACTTTTGGAGCCGTTTTCTTATCTTGAACACGCTGAATTATGTATAAAACACGAGTTGATCCTTTCCGTGGGCAACTACCGAGGAAACGTCAATTAATGGCTGTGTGCTCCGAAGAGATGAAGTGGAGGGGGGGGGGGGGTGTCTTACTTGCCTGGCTTTTCCATAATTGATGCCTGTAGGCTTAGGCGAAGGCCAGGCTGAAGTTCATTTGGATTGATTGAGCGATTGTTCAATTGAAATAGGAAAGCTCAGATTCAGAAAGATTTCACGGGCCAGAGGCTTTCAATAACTTTGCTTAGGTGGCGGCTTTGTATGCCATCCATAACTTCTGTGTGCTCAATTTGGGCCATTTTTGTGCCCCACCCCCACCTCACTCCTTCTCATACAGTTGGCCTCAGCACACCCCCCCCCCCCTCTATCTCGGAGCAAATTGTAACGAAGCCTGTTAGGCGCAGATCACAACTCACAACAGTTCACAACTCACAGCAGTTCACAACTCACATCAGTTCACAACTCACAACTCAAATAATATTTGAAAATTTATTAATAACAATATAATTATATTTTAATAATGAATAATAATAAATTTTTGTTGTTGCTGGTGGGGAGGGGGGGTGATATGGATCAATTTTAATCTATTCATTTCAATTTCAATTTTGCCCGGGCAGCGGCCTTTCGGCCTGCTCTTTACGATTTCCAACTGCCAAGGTATCTTTAACGTGCGCAACGTGCACACGGGCCCTCCGAACTTTTTCATCCTTATCCGAGAAGACTAGGTACTCGATCCTACCCCCCAATAGGACCAGGGACTTGAAAATATGAGAAAAATCCAATTTCCAACATGCCTGCACTGCCCGGGTTTAGAACCCGGGACCCTTGGCATGAGAGGCGAGCACCTTGCCTCTAGACCACCTTGTCCCCAAGTGAAGGGTATTGTAATAATGCAAGGCTTCATGGTCCTTTTTCGAATCCTGTCTCCAATCCTTCTAGTCCACCACTTGTCTGTCTATCTGTCTGTCTATCTATCTATCTATCTACCTATCTATCTATCTACCTATCTATCTATCTGTCTATCTATCTATCTATCTATCTATCTATCTATCTATCTATCTATCTATCTATCTATCTATCTGTCTATCTATCTATCTATCTATCTATCTATCTATCTATCTATCTATCTATCTATCTATCTGTCTGTCTGTCTGTCTGTCTATCTATCTATCTATCTATCTATCTATCTATCTGTCTGTCTATCTATCTATCTATCTATCTGTCTGTCTGTCTATCTATCTATCTATCTATCTATCTATCTATCTATCTATCTATCTATCTATCTATCTATCTGTCCATCTATCTGTCTGACTGTCTATTTCTCTATCTATATCTATCTATCTATCTATCTATCTGTCTGTCTGTCTGTCTGTCTGTCTGTCTATCTGTCTGTCCATATATCTGTCTATTATCTATCTATCTATCTATCTGTCTATCTATCTATCTGTCTGTCTGTCTATCTATCTATCTGTCTGTCTGTCTGTCTGTCTATCTATCTATCTATCTATCTATCTATCCATCGATCTATCTATCGATCTATCTATCGATCTATCTATCTAACTATTTATCTGTCTGTCTCTCTCCCTCTCTCTGTCTCTCTCTCTCTCTCTGCCTCTCTCTCTGTCTCTGTCTTTCTTTCTCTTTTCTATTACCTGCACACTATCACTCTCCCATTTTGCTAACACATTACGGTCCGTATCCCGTAAGTTACTTTGGGCCAGACAGTAGCTGCTGACATCCAGTTTTATTTCTATCAGCTGAGTTTAAATACCATTAATATTCCGCCATTTCTGAATAAAATACATTTAAGTGGAAATGTAACATAGTTTGATGGTCGGAATACGTAGGCTTTCTAATGAACGTCCCTGAACGTCCGAAGGGAGACCTGACCGCGGATACAAATACCTCTAGTTAAACAAATTATGGTGACATAAATTTTCTGCCCACATGCTCGACTTGAAATCGTGTGAAAAACTACCGTACAAGTATCGGGTAAATGTTACGTGACATTTCAAGCTTGTTCACTGTGTGGAACTACCCCGTTTGAGAATAGAGATCGATTTCCGCTTTGGGGCGTTGGCCATGCTCGTACCGGGCAGGCGAGGAGCTCCGTTACGCAGAACTGCCACAGATAATTTCATTACGAGGTCTAACGGCTTGTTTCTGGTTGTTCTTTGTGTGTGTGGGTGGGTGTATGTGTGTGTTTGTTTGTTTGGTCCCGGGTCCATGCGTGGGTTACTCATTCCCTAGCATGACGCCCCCTGTGTGTACAGCATGCGGGCTGTGAGCACAATTGTACTGGCACGACGCAAATATTCTGTGGAGGTGAGAGGGAGGGCTGTGTGAATTGAGCCAAGAAGTGGGTGAGGCTTTGATGATTTGGGAAGGTGAATGGTCTTGATAGAAATGATACGGAACATTACTGTGGTCCGTGGGGAGAGGGGGAGCATGGGGAGAGGGGGGGGGGGGACTGGGTTGAGGAAGTTTGGTCTTGAGAAAGCAGGTCGACCAGAGTATGGTCACATTACGATAGGAAAAGCCAAGAGATTGACAAGATGTAACAGAATTAGACTGTACAAGATGCGCCCACCGACCACCCGCGGAGATTAAAGAAGAAACTTTTTTAAAAATCACATCAAACTGAGGATTCACAGCCGTGAATTGGATGTAATTGATGGCATTAGCATGCAGTGAACAGATGTAGACATTCACTAAAGCCACTTGGAATTCAAGTTAAAGCTCTTTACTTGCCGAAAAAGATAAAACAAAAAACCAAAAAAAGTTATAAATAATAAAAGGCAACTGTTTTCTACCCAGAAGAGTTCTGTGATATTGAAATTGGTGTTTGGTGGGCTGAAGTCTTTAGATGAACATTGAACGAATCTTTAGTTATCGAATGACTCATCAATCGTAACTTTCAGTGTTTGTTACTGTGTAAAAACAGCATTTAAAAAAGGACGGTGATCATTAGATTCAGATCCGGTTCCAAATTTCATACCCGCGGGTGCCGGGAAGGCGGGTGTAACTCAATTACTACACCCACGCACATTATATCCGCTGTGGTAGACATTGGCTCCAGTGGTTCTAGGTTGGTCTCTGGGGGCGTTGGGTGTTTTTTTTTTTCTTCTTCCATTGCCGCCTGCACTTGTAAATGTATTGATTGCTAGAGATCTTACTTTTTGTGTAACCCGATCGAAAACCGCGAGTCTGGCATGTTATGGTGTATTTGGAGCAGATCGGGAATACATGACCTTTTTTTTTTTTTAAAATTATTGTGGCTATTAATTTTGGGCCATATAGCAAAATACTCACTATAGTTTTTTTGTGAGCAGTTTGTGGTTAACATTTCAGGACGTTGCTATGGCAACTCCGCCAAAGAAAAGATTATTGTGGACGGCGAGACAAATGTAAACAAACCCTTGAAACCTTCCACAAAAATCACCGCGCAAAAAAAACAACAACAGCAATTTTTGTTATTTTGTTTACATTTTGTAGTGTCCCCTTGTTGTTCAGTTCAGAATCCGAATAAAATCTGCAGACATCAGTCCCACAGAATCGAAAAGAACACTCAGGTTAGTGAAGGAAAAACCCAGAATTCCAAGTTCAGGACAGTAAAATCTGAAGACATTAGAAACACCACCCTGCTGTATTTGGTAAACGTAATATCTTTATAGAAGGAAAGTCGAGGCTTGCAGCGCAGAACCAGACGATATGGACAGCCATTGTTTATAATCCTTTCCCATTAGCCAAAACGTGAATATTTGCCCTAAATTTTACTCCACATTCAAGGGACCATTAAGGATTTTTTTATCAATGCCCGCTCTTTCCTCGGGGCTGATGCAGCACAGGCTGAGACCCGCTGGTGTGGACGGCAACACCTCTGTGAGGTCAACCAATCTGCTGAGTGTGGCCTCAACTGTTCCATTATTCATACAATTTATTCCTGTTCCTTCCCCACTTGTCTTATCTTGCCGGCCACTCATTTCTTTGCCAATCTCACTGGTGACCTTATCTTGTCCGTCTCCATCCTAATCGATGACAACCAAAGAGAACGACAACGATCACTTCTTCGCTTTGGTGTTGCTGGTGTCGTTGTCTTTGTCTCAGTACTGATGACGTATTACATGTATATCAGGAACCAACTTTTCACAGACTGATCTTTGTATGCGCTTTTTTTTTCCCACTTCCTTTTTTACTTTAGGCGTCAGACATGAAGGTCAGGGTGATGTAGAGTTATGCGTTTACTTGATCTTTGGCCTGATGAATGTTTCAGTCTTTCAGCCATTTTCTACAGAAGAGCTCTGGTGTTTTTAAGTTTACACCAATAACTGAAAAATTGCCACCGCAGGTCAGTGAAATTTGACTTCGGCTAAGTAATCGCAAAAGACGCCGCTTACGGAGAACCGAATAAAATAGACTTCGTGTATTGTGTTCGTGTCTATGTGATAAACCCCCGTGGTGCATCTGCTATCTTGAATATCATCTGTTTAGCAATTCCGACATGGTTCATTACCGAATTGCAGGATTATGAGACCATGACACTACAGTTCTCCAGCGTGTTGTGGTATTTGAGATATTGCTCGTGATACTGTCCTTGTTTTGCCATCTGTTTAGCAATTCGGATATGGTTCATTGCCAGATTGCAAGCAGGATTAGGAAACGATGCCACAAAAACTCTGGGATATTTGGGGATATTTGATGTACATGATAATATACAGTAGCATGTGATGTCGTCCTTCTTTTGCATAAGCCGAGTTTTTCTATGCCCTGGGGAGATAGGCTCTTCTATTCGAACGGATTCTGACCGAGAGAGCATAGAAAGCTTTTATGGAATTTGCGATAATGAAGGGTTCTTGGAACTAGGTCAGCTGTGGCGTAATGAGATATAAACATCAACTTCATCTTTAGACGAGGATGCCGGAGGGCTGTTGTCATGTCACAGAATAGCACTGACACTTTGTCTCCCAAATGTCGAGCCGAAGTCTGGTTGTTCTAGGGAAGAGAAGAGGCGGCCGTTGTGGTGCAGATTTATTGTGTCTTACATCAGCAGACTCGGCATTCGCTGTTTTGTATTTAGTGATACCGAACACGTCCGTCATTTTAATGAGTAGTGCTGTTACGCGTTTCATATCTCGAGGGTTATTAACCAGAATGTGTTGTGTCCAATTTCATTCATTGCTTTAAAATGCCTGCAGATATCCAACACATAAAAGTGTGACTTTATTTCAAACCCCTATAAAACTATTAACGTGACTTCTGTTTTGAAGTTATTGCAGTTATTTGAATGTTCATTAAAGTAACAAATATCAGACTTGTTTTTCTCAATTTGACTTTATTGGACACAAAACATTCTGTTCGATATCGAGGGTTGGGATATGTCACAAACACTGTGTTTATGATTTTACTATTATCCGTTTTGACTCGAGGATACATCCATGTTATGTGTGTTTTCTCAGCTTATTTTAGGAAATAAGGCTGGAAACTGTATAACAGAAATTAAAAGCTGGATGAACCAAAACAAACTGGCTCTAAATGAGGATAAAACTGAGGTTATTTTATTAGGCCGTGAGCGGGTTCTGCAAGAAGTGGACAGAACTGAGATGATAATTGGCACTAATTCAATAGAAATTTCAAAAAAAGTAAAAAACCTAGGGGTTTACATTGATTCGAATCTTTCTATGTCATCTCAGGTTAGTCACCTCATTCGCATTCTATACATGGAAATCTGGAAAATCGGTAAAATCAGACATCTTATTTCAACTGAAACTGCGGCTGTTTTAGTAAATTCTTTTGTACTTTCAAAGCTTGACTATTGCAACTCCCTTTTGGCTGGAATTTCACAAAAAAATATTAGAAAACTCCAAATTGCTCAAAACAATGCAGCGAGACTTGTTTTGAAGAAAAAGAAAAGAGATTCAGCACTGCCACTTCTGCAGAGTTTGCACTGGCTGCCAGTTGAGAAAAGAATAATGTACAAATTGTCATCCATTTGTCACAAATGTGTCAATAATACTGCTCCATCGTACCTAGTTGATTTAACTGATTACTATGTTCCATCTCGTCAATTAAGATCATCATCTGACACTACAAAATTGAAAGTACCTAAAATGAATCTGTCCACTGTAGGAGAAAAGTCCTTTTCATTTCTTGGCCCTACCATCTGGAACACTCTTCCAAAGACAACCAGGGAAATTAATGACATTGGTTCTTTCAAATGCCATCTGAAGACCCATTTCTTTCAGACAAACTAGGCTGGGTGTTTTTCGGCAGCAACAATAGTAAATATTTTTGAATTTCTTTTGTGTATGCGTGTGTGTGTGTAAGAGTTTGTTAAAGCGCCCAGAGCTTGTCATCGACGGGGTTGGGCGCTATATAAATGCAATATATTATTATTATTATTATTATCTTGTTGTTTTGTTGTTGTTTATTTGTTTTTGTTAAAATTAGTTGGCTAATGCTTATATAAATCTGTTTTCTCTTGTCTCGTACTCATGTACTTATCATAGGGTTTTGTCTGGCTGGCGCAGTAGAGCGGTAACAGCTTGACGCCATCGCAGGAGGGAAACTGACTCGTGGCAAAGATACCAGAAACGATCAGATGAGAGACTTCCTTCTTCGCACTTCTAAAAAATCGTGCACAGTTTGCACGCTGATCGGGGACAGGGCCCATTGCGCATAGCATGAAAAAAATGCTTGATATAAATGTAAATTAATGATGTAGATTTGTTACAGTGCTACTGCGACACAGTAGCACGTTGGGCAGGACATGTTGTCAGAATGCCCGACTCCAGACTCCCTAAGCAAATCTTCTTCTCTGAGCTCTCCAATGGAACGAGGAATGTTGGGGCCCCAAAGAGACGTTACAAAGACATTCTCAAGCAATCACTGAAGGCCTTTGCCATTGATGTGAGTGAGTGGGAAAAGCTCTCGCTTGATCGTGCAAATTGGAGGGCGGCCCTTACCAGAGGCAGCAAAGCATGGGAAGCTGACAGAGTCCAGCAGGCTATCAAAAAAAGAGAACGGCGCAAGAAAAGGCCCAGTGGTACTGAACCAACGGAGCACTCTTGTCATTTATGCGGAAGGGTCTGCAGGGCAAAAATAGGACTTATCAGTCACATGAGAAGCCATAAGTCATGAAAGAACAGTCTTTCCATTCTGTCCTCTGTGTCCTTTAGTTCTCTTTATTGTCCATGTGTTGAAATTCTCAACAATTTCTGTTCTTTATTCCTCGGGTGTTGTTAAGGTCATCATCATACCTGATGGACAAACTATTATTTATTATTACTGCGATACAAAAAAAAAAAAAAAAATAGCCAGAGTTTCCCCACACGATTGAAGTTGAAATTACAAAATGAGTGACGTCAATTAAGGCCTACAGCGATAGTAGAACAGTGAACGAAATCCAATATTTTCCCTCTTTGGCTTTGTAAAATACGGCATTGTTCATGACGTCCGCGCATTCGCTGTTGGGTGGCGGTGCGAGATCTGTGCACGTTCTGTCTCATCTTATTGCTTCTAGTATCTTTGCTCGTGGTCTGCAAGAATCAAGGTCGTGTACGTGTGTTTGTGGCCCTAAATCGTACACACCGTTTTTTGTTTTTTTTTTTAAAAAGACAAGCAAAGTGCTGAGTCTTGGTGCTGTGTGTGCCATCCAGTCTGTGTCTCATGAGATTTCACTTAGGGAAATATTTGACGCCTTGTCTTTGTGGGGTTAGCAAAGATAGATTATCAAGGTTCCTGTCTCCCGTCTGTTTGTGTGTGAGTGTGTGTATGGATGTGTGTTTGTGTTTTCATCCCGGAACAAATTGGTATCCTTCACTCAGTTTTGACTGACATCGGCGTCACCTGTTTGAGCACTGTCGTGTGGTGGGGTAAATAAAAAATGTGTCAAACTGCCATCCATATCTCCTGGATATTTCTCCTTCCCCCTCCCTGTCTCCCTGTCTTCTCAACGGGGGGGGGGGGGGGGGGGACAATCCTTACCATTCAAGGGTGACAACATACAGGGTGCAGCAAAAGTAGGTAAAGAGTTGTTTGCCTTTTTTAAAATTTATTTATTATTTCTTTTCCTGTTACACTGGGGGGAGGGGGGCGGGGCTTGCGTTCTGTCTGGGACAGCTGGACAATCCGTCTTCTTTGGGGGCAACATTTTGATCATGACCTTGACATTGAAGCACATACAAATATGTGCGCGCACGCCTACACAACATATACACACACACACACACACACACACCGAGAGAGAGGAGGGAGAAAGCGGCGTAAAGAAACAGGGGGAAAGAGAGAGAGAGAGAGAAAGAGAAGCCGGGGGGGGGGGGGGTAGCGGCAAGGTCTGGCACATAGTTATTATATGGAGAAAAAAGAAAGTGATAGAACATAGTATTCAAGTTCTGTACATGTTTATAGCTTCTAGCAGTTTTCTGGCCTGGTGAAGGTCCTGATTGACCGAAAGCTGCTGCAATGTCCATTCTGTGTGAATTTGTTGTGTAATTGTCTTATTTCTTTCTAATGCTAGGTTTTGTGAAATACGTCTTTTCTTCTCTTCACGGCACTAACACAAAGACCTTGGCAGCATTGATAGAGGACAGACATTCTGACCCCAATCTCGTATTTTCTGCTTTTTTTATCTCATGAATTTGGATTTCACACCATATCTTGCAGTTCTTATAGCCGGAATTCCCACACTGGAGGTCAGAGATAATGGCATAGTGTTTCAGTTGGTAGATCAGTGGTTCTCAACAATCTCATTCCAGGCCACATTTCTCCCTTTTGCTATCTCAAGTGTCCTCAATTTCTCCCCCATTTTTGAATTGTCATCTAATCATTTTATCACTTTCATACTTTTACAATGGTGATTATGAAAACAAATTATGGAACTAAATTTCTTTATTAATTGTGAGCAAATGAAAATATCAATTCCTATATCAATGGATCATGATATACCTAGAACAGTGTAAGTGTCCATTCTTTCCCAGTGAGCAGTTCCTCCTGTGACTGAAAGGTCTAGACTGTGACCCAATTGTCTCCCGTTTGAGAGCAGATGGTTGGTGGCCGCCTCTGGGAGGGGCTCACGCTATGCTGTTGTTCTGCTGCTGCATTCTGTGCAATGTGCTTGCTAAACCCGTTTGAGAATGAGTGCTGTAGGTGGGGACAGAGAGAGAGGTAGAGAGTAGAGGGGCTATGATCCATCTTGTTACACGCAGTTAGCAACTGGGTTTATGCCACCGTGAAATGTTTGTGATTTCTGGCAAGGGACAGTAGATCGGTTTTCTTGGACTGTCTTCTCTATTATGTTCTTGTTGTTGTTATTGTTGTTGTTGTAGTTGATGATGATGATGATGATGTTGTTGTATGAGGGACACGTGTTTCATGACGTTTTCTTGGCTTTGCATTAAGAAAAAAAAAGTCCCGACATGTTTATTCAGTGATTGATTCCGTGTTTGCTTCCGCCCACCTTTAGATGTAAATATTTTGCGTCATTTCAGATTTGTCCATTTTTTATTATGCTTGACCTTGATGATGCTGCGGTCGTAATGCTTATTATGCAAAGTTTGCTCTCTGGATGTTCTGTGTGTCTGTGGGAACAAGTCCAGAGTCAAACGCCCAGTATTTGTTACACCTTGCCACAATTCATTCTTATTATGGAATGCATTGTAACACAGATGATGTACAATGTTTTTTTGATATGACTATTGGAAGTGGATAAGTTCAGTGTTCAGGGAAGAAAATGACATTCATTCTGTTGCAATAAACTGTCAGTCTTCATAGCTTTGATGGACATGATCTGGAGCTGTTCACGAGACGTTGGTGAGAACAATGGTTTGGAAGTTTTTGGCTTTCCTGGCAGGAAAAGTCTGTCGCTTCTCGGCGTCCAGATACCAAATGATAAATGGAAAGGTCTGATGGTGTCCGTGTTTGTGTCTGTAGAGATGGCGGCCTTCTGTTTGTTATTTGGGAATTTCATGGGCTCATCAGCAAGTCTAAATGGTATTGTCCTCGAGAGGGGCAGTAGAGGGTAGGCGAGGGGTGGGGAGGAGGCGGGGGGGGAGGAGATTGATCAGTCACGAGTAGGCCTATATCATCCTTTGGATCGTAATGAAGATGTCAGTCCTGGGTCCAGGGAATGTTTGTTGATGGGTCAAGTTCAGCAACCGGCCAGTGTGCTCCTGTACCTATGGTCAGCTTTTAGCTGCTCTTTATTGAGATCTTAGTCCCAGAACATAGCGCTTTGTTGTTGTCGTTGTTGTTTTGTATTTAGATGGTATACATTTCAAGTTTTTAAATGCCCTTTATGGAGATCTTATTGTGAAAACATCGGCGTTTGCTGTGTTCAAATTGTACATAATTCAAATTGTAGGTCGGGTAGTGTGGCTCGAGGGTTTGATGACGCTGTCATTGAGCTGATGAACGAGTTGGATCAGTGCTGCGTTTTTCTTAATTATGCACAGACGGACAGGATTTTGGGCTGGTCTAACTTTGCGCTGCGCGTTGTTAGTGAGTTGGATGTGGGGGGGCGGGGGTGATGTTAAAATCCCCAAAGGACACAGAGTTTGTGGTGTTACTGTGTAATTACTGTGATCGCCAAGCATGCCTTTGGGAAGCTGGGCTGTGTATCCGGCACGCACAAATAGCCAGTGTGAAATACCAATTTCCCATGAGCTAGTGAATTGTTACTTGAACTATTAGACCATCGATAGCGATTGTGGTTTAATGTTTGTGGCATTAGATTGATTGCATTCAAAACTTTTGCGTTTTATTCCAAAGTAAACGATTTAAGTGTAGCTTGTTTCACAAGTATTGATCGTGTTTGACTAGGGATGATGGAGGACGATAGCTGGCAAAATAAGGTATTAGTGGAGTCATGTTGGTGTGAACTAGCATGGGAAAATGTTACAAGGCCTATGTGTGCATATACTTTGTCAAAGTTGCCACAAATATAATGTTATGGTATATATTATCTTAATTGCGAGCTGTCGAGCAGAACTCCACACCCGCCGATATTCATCTAACGTGACTGCGGATGATGTTCTAATTTTGTAGACTGAAGACTGACATAGTTTGGTAGATTGTGGCACAGAAACATAATCAAAGTAAAGCCAAGCATCATCTGCCATAGCAAATGCACAATTAGGATGTGTTTCAGGGATAGGAACAAAGACATAGAAGAAATGCGAGAGCAGAGAAGCTGACGCAAGCACAACCATAGACGATCGAAAAGCAGAGCTCTTCCATCTTCCATTGGCATAATTGAAAAATCATTGCCTTGCCTGATGTCAAACCACACAGTCCAGAATACGAGGAAGAGATGTGGAATGTCGAGAGAGATCATTATATTCAGAGCAGCGCATCCACTCACGAATTGCAGATAAGAACTGTAAATTCCGACTCTAAGGACATTTGCTTAATGTTCCAATACTCCGACCTTTGGTGGCATCATGTCGACAGAGCCAGAAATCGGATAATAAATTGCGATGTCGCTCAGTACTCGGGTAGTCTTTGGGGTCACCGAGTTAAAAGCCTGCTACTCGGGGTCAAGTTGTAGTCGAATTATTATATCCGAGGCTCACTTCCTTCATTTTAGTGGTAAATGCATCAATTTGCGGTACAGTAGAGACTGCCAAAGTGAATTCATTTGGTCCTCTGGGCAAGGGGAATTTATGGTTAGGAGAGAGCAAGACAGAGAGAAAATTGGTAGGGGTAAAGATGTGGTTTTAAATGGAAACTGGGGGCGCTGAGGTTCATTTCAAGCCTAAGGGTCGTTAAGTCAGTATTTCTCAAAGTGTGTCTGAGTTTGGTTAAACGGGGAGTCGGCACGACCGCGGCCACTTTGCGCTCTTTACAGTATTTTTTGGGATACCTTATTATGGTTTGATTCTCAGAACTTGATCAATGAAAATTGCACCAATAAAAATCTAGCGGGAAAAACCCTTGTAAAGTAGTTTAATCGGTTCCTGGCCTTTTCAGGCTAAGATCAAAGTGTGGTTTCTCAAAGTGTGAGTTCTGGAAACGCCGGCAAGGAATCCTGGGCGAGATCCATCTCGTTATTTTCTGACATAAGTTTATTTGTATTCTCTGGGTTTTAAAAACTATTGCCAGAGTATCAAATTGTTGAAAATATATTTGAGTATTGGCCCCTAATTATGGTCAGAAGAAGGTTGTGTTAACACTATGGGTTTGATGGACGGAATGGATTGCAACTGATATGTCAACGCTGTCAGGTGGGTGACGGTAAGCGAAAACTGAGAAACCCTGTGTAAGGGGTTAGAGCGCAGACACAGTGGCTTCAGTTTCCTTTTGCTTTCGGGTCGCCTTCAACGGTTTTTGCCGAACTGGGCCAGTCTCGTTATTGCCGGCTAGCCGAGAAGATGTCAAAACCTTCACAGTGGTGCAGTGCTACTTAGAGCTCATGGTGCTTCCGTCATCGTCTCCTCTCGTTTCTGGTTGAGACTGGCGTCTTTCAGCAAACCTACCGAAAGCCAGAGGAAACCGAAGCCGCCAGTGTGTTTGTGTGTGTGTGTGTGTGTGTGTGTGTGTGTGTGTGTGTGTGTGTGTGTGTGTGTGTGTGTGTTTGGGCCCTTAGTCAGTTCCCCATGATTAGATGAGAACTACGCCAGATGAATTACTCATGAAAACTTCTCAGACGCTCTCAGGACAGAACCTCCCGGCGGAAGAGGGAGCAACTCGGATCTTTGCAGAACAGTTGATGTGCATTATGATGACTTTAGCAAAAAACACGGGAACCTGGCTGAAGAAAGCTACAGGGAGGGGGAGGGGGAGGTGGGGGTGTGAGCAACATTTAGCATTCTTGGATGTAAGGCAAATGTTTCCGTATCAGTGCTGGCCAATTCCGAAATTTAGCAATTTTGGTTTGTTTGTTGTTTTTTTTTTTTTGGTGACAACAGAAAACGGCCTCATACTGTACCGCTGTAGTGTAAATGTATATGATAATATTGGAATTATTGTCTGTGCATTCTGCGCGGCTTCGTCAATTTGTCACACCACAAAAACATTTCACCCCTGTTGGCATTATTATACTTGGGTTTCATACTACTGGATCTAGAACAATACATGGCGATCAATGATTTTTGGTGAAGGTTTTACTTCAAGCACTGTGTGTTTTTTTTTCTCCTGTAAAACTGATCGTCAGCAGATTAAGCGGCTAATTCCCTGGACCATCGGTATATTATAATAATATGACTGGACGAGCTCCCATTTCACATATTTTACGCGTCAATGGCGGAACATAGTCCTGAATTCTCTGTGGAACAGAAAGCTTGGAATTCGTACAAAATGAGGGCTGAAACGCTGTGTATTAATCTCATTTCCTCAGACCTGGCGTTGGTTCCGGTGCTGTTAGGCAGAAAAGGAAGTATCAATCGATGTGGTGACTCGTGAGCCATGCCTTATCAGTAAACACGGTCGGCTTCGGTGTTGAGTTGGTTAACCGCTGGCTGATTCACTCTTCGGATAGACCTGCCACCTTAGAATTACGGTACAGAGTTTGTTAACCGTAATCTGGTTCACTCACATTCCAGTATGTCAGTACCTGCTCAATCCTTTTGTAACTTGCAATGAAAGAACATCTGTTTCTTGGTCTTTTTCCAGGTATAATGATGTTGTTGTTTCTGTAACACGACAGAGCGGACCAAAAACCTGAGTCATAGCCCAGGTACAGTGACATCCGTTTTGTTTCAGTTTTGGCCGGCTTTCCGCAGTTTGCCAAATGTCGTAAGTCTCATCTTGCCGAAAAGTCGAGAAGATGTCAAAAACCTTCAAATCGCCTTTTAGACCGCGTAGACTTTCGTCTCGTTTGATTTTCCTCTGACACTGACGCCTTTCTGCTGATAGCGAAACTGAAGCCACTCTCTGGGCGCCTTAGTAGGAAGATCAGTATTGGTGCAGTTTTGCTGTTGGTTGTGTTTGAAATTTGAAGATCTGTAGAGAAGACGAGATGTATCCTCCCCATAGATATTATACACTACTGAACGGATCCTCCCAGGACAGGCATCCTGCAGAGATTTGACAACCTGAAGAGTTTGGGAGACATGGTGAAGGAGACCGTGGGAGACCGTACTGTGTCATTGCGGTGTTTGTCACACCTGTGTCGCACAGCACGTGATGGCTGTTTGCTGACGTCACTTGCTTGGTTTTAATTTGTTTTTGTCTGGCACCCGGAGGTAGTGGTGTGATAACTGCAGTTGTGTCTCGCGGGCTGAAACAGAATCATAATGGAAATCCTGGCTACGTCTTTGTCTTTTGTAATCTATCAGTACCAGTGTGGTTTTCTGTTCTTTTTATTTGTCTGTCTGTTTACTTGTCTGTTTATCAACATATCCAGCAAAGTAGTCGTTATCGTGCCGACACGCCATCAGACCCAAAATCAAAATCAGAATCTGCCTGCCCACTGTCTGTCTGCCCGCCTGTCTGTCTGCCTGCCTGCCTGCCTGCCTGTCTGCCTGCCTGCCTGCCTGCCTGTCTGCCTGCCTGTCTGTCTGTCTGTCTGTCTGCCTGCCTGCCCGCCTGTCTGTCTGCCTGCCTGCCTGCCTGCCTGTCTGTCTGTCTGTCTGCCTCTTTGTCAGTTTGCTCGTCTTTTTCTGTCCCTCACAGCCAGACATTCTTTTATTCAATGCAGCAGAATCCTCTGGTAGGCAGTGGGAGCTCAGTGCGTACAGAAATTGTTGAAAGCTGTGGGTTATAGTAACTTTGGAGAACAAAATAGTCCGGTGGGGGAGAGATTGGAAGTCATTTTTTATATGGTGGTATTCATGTAATTAATTGTTAGGTAAACTTTAAACCTTCTTGTTATGAATGGAGTTCCACGTAACCAAAAGTATACAATAGTTCAGACGCTATAGATAAATGCTCCAGTCAGTTGTCCAGACCTTTTCTGATAGACAACTCGATGTTTTTAATTACACTTTAATTAAGAAACGTTGACCACAGGGCATTGACATCGGTTAAGTATTCAGATTTCCCTCTGGGACGGTTGTGAGAAGGCAATCGTAACAAACACAAATAGACTTTGTAGAATTATTAGTGTTACTCTGTATCGCCGTGTCCATGCTGTCTTTACCGAGCTTTGCTCTCATAATGTTAGAAAAGTTTAGCTCTGCCATTGCCGCTTCCTTTTTCCGGGGAGAGGTGGGGTGGGGTTGGAGGGGGGGGGGGTTGGCGTTGACCACACTGTGGCACCAGCAGGTCCTCAGAGACTATACAAAATTAAGCAAGGTTTGCGCTCATGAGCGGCAGTGTGGATGTGGTCCAGGCGTGGTGCATCATCGATCTCGCCAGATTCATTAGTCCTCAGACAGCATGTGCTCTGGCCAATCGACTCACGATCCCAAAGTATTGATTGGTTCTGTGGGGAGTAGCATGGGATATCTGGGTACTCCCACCCATTAAATGTTTTAAAGTCTTGTTTGAATGGCACCCATTGAACTTTGAATTCTGATGATTGTGAATGCAGAGTTGATTCACTTGAGTATTGGTATTTGTCTGCGGTGAGCTTGATTGGCCCAGGGCGACGTAACCAACTCCTTCCATTTGCTTTGGTTTCATGCTGTACAAGCGCTGAGGAAATTGGATGATAGTTAAATAAGCATACAGAGAGAGAGAGAAGCTTGCGTGACTGGGTTAGTGGAATGAATGGAGCGATGGAGGGGTGGTTAGATGGATGGATGGAAGGGAGAGATGGATTGATGGATGGATGAACAAAGATGTAGAGCAGATACAGATATTCTGTTGCCAGTATAAACAGGTGAGTACTACTCACAGAGCTCTGTGGTACTAGTCTTTTTCGTTCAGTTGTGAAGGGGGTGTGGTGCGAATTGTTGCATTGTTGACATGGACGGTACGCGCACAAGCCAGCGGACGGAAAATGATGAATTGGTCCGTCTCGATATCCTGTGTTTCGGGTTACAGTGTCATTTTGTGGAGAAAAACCTCACATTGTCCGAATGTGTCTGATCTATGATGTAGTTCAGGCTATGTATGCCAGAGTTTCCCTGGAGATACAGCCCATCTCTCTACATTGTCTTGACCCAGGGCTGAGCACCGACAGACAAAGTACCCAAGTCAACTGGGGCCACGTACAAATTATGCGTGGACTGGAACCAATTGTTGGATGTCATTGCGGAAAAGATCCCCTATGTCATTATTTGGGCCATTTCACGATGATAGCTTACCGGATACCTCCTTGTCCCGAAAAGACCCGTCTGCCCTGTAACGTAGCGATGGGGGCAAAGATATGAGCTGACCGGAGAAAATTGGGGACGTCTCGGGGCCAGGACATCGAACTCGGAGTTGATGGCTGCAGTGGGAGAAGGGGCTGTCCATAGAGCACGTACGCCAGAGAGATGCTTGTCATCATCAAAAACACTGTAACAGAGGTAGAATGTGAACATGTACACACCTAAAACGTCTCGACTACGAGAGCAAAAATGATGAAACTTGTTTTTTTCTTTTTTCTGCCTCGATTTTTCACCATATATTTTAGGTGGACACATCCATTCTGACCAATATTTAGTCTTTAACATTATTTATTTATATGGGGGGGGGCTCTGTTCTTGATTCGTGACATCTTGTTATTTGGGCTGTATTTTTGACATACACCCCACTATCGTTTGTGAACTTTCCTTCCTTACAGGCTTTTTATACCCTGGGAACACTTCCCCCTTCCCCCTGTCAGAACTCACGTGTTTATGGATAGCCCCGAAGATCGAAAGGAGAAAATGCCCGTCTATTTATAGGGTAGGGACAAGTTTTGAGTGGACGCGGGCTCTCATTAGACCTCTTCTTTTAGTACCCTTTAGGGAGTATTTGGGATCGTGAGTGAGCGAGTAGGAGGGAAATGAGATGAGGGCATGTGGAGTGTAGCGGTCCTTAGTGTAGATTATGTGGTGAGTCGGGTGAATTAGTGTGCATGTAGCGGAACCGCTTCAAATGATGCTATGCTTGAAGTGTTCGTGATACGTAGTTTGGATAGTACTAATAATGATTACATTGTCTATTTGGGACGTATTTTATTCCTACTACAGTCATTTAGTTTTCGGCATAGAATCCATGTTGTTTTGTTTGTGTCTATCTCTGTGTGGTTATCTATCTATCTGTCTGTCTATCTATCTATCTATCTATCTATCTATCTATCTAACTATCTATCTATCTATCTATCTATCTATCTATCTATCTATCTATCTATCTATCTATCTATCTATCTATCTATCTATCTATCTATGATCTGTCTATCTATCTATCTGTCTGTCTATCTATCTTTCTATCTATCTGTCTATCTATCTATCTATCTATCTATCTATCTATCTATCTATCTATCTATCTATCTATCTATCTATCTATCTATCTATCTGTCTATCTATCTATCTATCTATCTATCTATCTATCTATCTATCTATCTATCTATCTATCTATTATCTGTCTATCTCTCTGTCTACCTATGTGTCGTCTTTCTACGGATTTTTTCTACTCTTCTATCCATCTTAGATATATTTGGCTGGCAGTCTCCATGTGTGAATATATTTCTGTGTACATCTTGAAATGTTTGATGGGTTGACTGTTGACAGATGATGTTTTCTTGAGGGTGGTCAATGGACGGTGGTCAATGGTCGGTGGACGGTGGTCAGTGGTGGTCAGTGGACGGTGGTCGGTGGTCAGTCACCACTATCGTTTTAGCTGTCAGCATGACATGGAAAGCTTTTGTAACAAGTTTTTGTTGTTGTTTTCGGAGGCGGTGTTTTTATGGCCGCTGTTTTTCGTATTAGTAACTCAGTGGGACGAGTTCATGCAGTTACTTCAGTCTATTTTGTTCTCTCACGGACATGATACACGTGGAAATGGACACTGCGGCCTGGAGTCCAGTGGACTTTGCAGATTCAGATTTTCAAGGCTGGAAGATTCCTTTATGCACAGTCGCAAGGGCATTAGAAAGCTGTGCTGATCGAGTTTATAATATCGTAAAACTGTCTTTGTTTTCATTAGAAAGATGATGTTGATCAGGATGTTCCAATGTCGTAAAACACTTCTATTTTCTCTGGAAAGATTGCGTTAATCAGTATTTTCAATGTCGTAGAAAGAGCTATTGATAAAGATGTCCAATGTCCGAAAACGGCTTTATTTTAATTAGAGAGATTTATTGATCGAGATTTTCCAGTGTCGTAAAACGCTTATATTTGTATTTGATAGATACATTGATCAAGATTACCGAGTGTCGTAAACATATTTTTATTAGAAGGATATGTTGGTCGAGGTTTTCCAATGTCGTAAGTCGCACGTATTTTCATTAGAAAGATAAATGTGAATCAAGATTTTCCATTATGGTAAAACGCACGTACTAGAAATAAATGTTGATCAAGATATTCCGGTGTCGTAAAACGTCTTTATTTTGTTTGGAGGAACTGTAGAAATGGGACAGTTGCGTGATGGACATTTTCTGGTTTTCAAACTTCAATCGACTCGGCGTCTCCTGGTTCAGACAAGCGGTCAAACGGCTTAAATCAAAGTGTGGATAATAATGGTGGTCTCTCACGCAACCTGCCTCCTTTGCATTTACACCGCGAGATTGATTTTGCGTTAAAGCGGAGAAAATATGACGTTAGTCGATTGCGGTACTGGACAGCTACTACTGAGAAAGGTCCTATCTGGGTTGGTTTTGGTTTTGTGGCGTGACCAAGGAATCACAAATTTAAGCTCAAAGCTGGAGTTTTTATTGCTTGTCATTAGCATAGATGTCGTAACACACACACACCACACACTCTCACTCTCATGCTCTCTCTATCTCTCTCATACACACACACACAGAGCGAGAGCTTGGAGCACAAACCTAAGTGTATGGGAAATTCCCACATGTTTGAACACTTCATTGATTGAGGCGGATAAGAAATATCACACGTCTTTAGATCTTTGACATCTGGAATAATCTGTCTTGTCTCTCCAAGTTCCTCAATTGGAATAGTCCTAATACTGTAGGAAAGAAGGACAAATGCACAGCGCCAACTGCTGGACACAAATTGCCTCGGGATTTACGATTTACCCATATTGATTTAATCCTCATAGGAAAATGAGTGGAATTAGAAATTCGTTTAGCAGCGATGGTGAGAATATTTGAACAAATGAAGGACGACTGGACATTAATGTGTTTTTTTTTAGTAGGAGAGGGACTGTGGCGGTAAGATTTCGCTGAATACATCGATTTCTTGCCGAAACACTGAAGATTCAGTTAAGGTTTCTGTGCCATTTCCAGTTGATGTTACTAATTGTTGTAGATCTAGTACGATGCCCTTTCTGTCGAACGAGCGCTAGATGATTTAGTGTGACTGAATAGAAGACATTTGTAATGATTCACACTATACGCTCTGTTCTGCTGTCTTTGCTTCACCCAAGTACTGAGCCACTCTTCAGGCCAGACGCGAGTGTTTGACGTCGAACCGCACGCGAGTTGAGATAAACTTTGATCAGATAAGAATGACGTCATTGTCCCATGAGGAAAATTGACTTTCACAGAGCGTTTAAGAGCTCACGTACATGGTACAGACATCTCATGCATCATTACATAAACGTATCACAGCTCAGTGACCGGCGTTTGACATGAAGTGACGTGTCATGGAAGCGTAGAAAATAATGGTACCCATTTATCTATGTCTTGTTGAGGCGAATTGCGGAGGGCGAAAACGAGCGTCTGTATTTTTCTGTTTGCTTTCGTGTGCATTATTCTGTTGCTCCTGGATGATCTAGAACACGGGATGGTGACTTTGCACAAGCATATAAGCACAGAGTACAGATGGTCAGAACTGAAAAATGCCGTATTTGCCGCGTTCCTATCATGTCGTTTAAATTCTCTCACGAGTGAACTGTTCAAAGTTATTTACGGAGTTTGCGGATTCTTCTTTGGTCGCGGCTGATTGTAAGATCTTACATAGCCACGCACATCCACAAACACATTTCACTTTTTCATGCCAAATGTCAGAAAGATGCGTTTAGCATTTTTTTTTCAGTCTATTCATTGCAAATGCTTTTCTGGTTGTTTTATATTATATAATTTATTGTTGTTGTTTTCTGGTGTTTCAGGTGGACAATGTCAAACTGATTGACCGGTTCACCAGTCGCAAGCCACAAGGCACCTTGTACCTGACAGCTACACATCTCATCTTTGTGGACGCCGAGGGCAAGCGGGAGACATGGGTAAGCTTGACCACTGGGCGGCGGCGGCTGTGTATGTTTGGTGCCATTTCTGTGTATGTTTGGTGCCATTTCTGTGTATGTTTGGTGCCATTTCTGTGTATGTTTAGTGCCATTTCTGTGTATGTTTGGTGCCATTTCTGTGTATGTTTGGTGCCATTTCTGTGTATGTTTGGTGCCATTTCTGTGTATGTTTTGTGCCATTTCTGTGTATGTTTGGTGCCATTTCTGTGTATGTTTGGTGCCATTTCTGTGTATGTTTGGTGCCATTTCTGTGTATGTTTGGTGCCATTTCTGTGTATGTTTTGTGCCATTTCTGTGTATGTTTGTACCATTTCTGTGTATGTATATTTGATGATGGCTGGACATTGACATCAGACACACATGCTGCTTGGTTGTTATTGTTGTTGTTGTTGTTGTTTTGCATATTATACTTGTTTGTTCTGTCTCCATTTTTTTGAAAAACTGAAGATCTTTTAGTATGTAGAAGAGATATAACAAATGCACACTTGGACACTTGTTTAAAATGCGTTATGGCACTTATCAAGTTGTTTCACAGTTCCGATTTATTCTAATTCCTTATGGTAATCCTAAAGCCGCAAACGTTTAACGTGGAATTTCTCAGCTGTGCAAAAAGCGGAGTTGGAACACACAAGAATTAAAGGTGCCATAATTATCTGTGTCTGCAGTTGAATTTGTTGGCATAGTGACGTCATACACGGCGCATTTGAAATCTGGGAACGTATAGCTGTAGGTGAGGCTGGATTGATACCGATTTGGCTAAGCGCACAGTCTGTGCATTTGAATTTGGGGGACCTCGATATCCGCAAAGGCATAATTTAGTGTATTTTGTGTATGTGTGTTTGAATTTGACTTTAGTGGGGCATTGACTGATTGATATCTTGCCAAGATCACATAATCTGTTAAATGTATTGTATTTGGTGATGCAAGGAGGTTAATATTGCCATGCACACATAGCGTGTTTCATGTATAGAGAGTGTTTATGTATTGTGACAGTGAAGCAGGAAAGGTAGCGACAATCACGTGATTTTGCATGTGCGTGTGTGTGTATGTGTGATGACGGATGAGTATCGACTCTCGCAGGGTATGTTCTATGTGTGTGGTTGTGTGTGAGCAGTCATGTAGAAAAGACGATTATACCAGCGGCTCCAGCCCCCATGATGCCATGGAAGATGACAGAAGAGCGAGACATGAGAAAATCTGACTGAATGTGCGTCGGGCGTGTTGTGAGTACCCAAGTAAGTGTGTATCTAGCGTGATGGTTGGGCTGACATAGGAGGGGAGATAAGTCTAGCCACGTCTGTAATGTTTGTCCTTACCCAGAGCAAATTTTCTTGGGGTGGGAGGGGGGGCAGTAGAGAATCTTTGGTTCTTCTCTCCCCCCCCCCCCCTTTTTTTTCCTAAAAAAAAGCGCAGAAGAGCTGAAGTAATTCACGTAGGGATGGGCATTGATTGAGAGAGAGTGAGAGAGATCGAAAAAAGAGAAAGGGGGAGAGAGAGAGAGAGAGAAGAATATATGTCCAGCAGGAAGCGGCGACCTGTCGGCTGTCACGATTCTGAAAATTATATGTACACATCTGTTGGTTACCTAGGTACTGTTGTACTTTGTCGTGGGGGGGGGGGGGGCATCGTTTTAAGAAATTGACAGAACGGTGGTATTATTTATAAAGCGTATTTCCAACTCTGGCCATGCCTTCCTGCTGTTTTTTCGCGCTCATTGTCTGTCCAGCAAATCCGTCCATGCCAAACAAAGATATCTGTCACGTCTAGAAGTAAGTTCAATGTTGACACTTCGATCAGCGACCGGTTATCAGAGAGAACAATCTCGGCCTTCATTCCCTTGTTTATCCAACCGATAAATGACAGGGCGTGGAACAAAATATTGACAGAGATATTGTCACCAAACTTTGTGTGTGTGTTATCTGTGATGTTGTTGTTATTGTGGTCTCAGTGGCTGTGGTTGTTGTTGTTCTTTGTCGCTGCAGAGACGTGAGAAGATCAGTTGTGTGTCAGTTTTGGGGGAATGTGTGTTTGTTTCCAAGGGTCAACACTTGTAAATGTCACAGAAGACAGTGATGATACAGTTATTACGTTCTGACGAGACGTCAAAACTTTCTGCTTTAGTAATGTTAACCATCAACGTCTCCGGTGTAGCAGATCCCCAGGAATGTGTGGCCTGCAATTGCCAACTATCAGTAAAGCAGATTTTAACCAAATGTGTAGATTTCATGCACGTCCGAAGAAAGCACTATGCCTGCGGATCCATGAAAGAATGATTTTTCTGACGTGGACCCACAATGCATCCTGTCCTTTCTGAAAGAGGCTAAAATTTACAACATGACTTAATAACTTTTGTACTCGTACACATTTAATTACAACACAATTTTTGAGAATTGTATCAATGTGAAAAAGTTAATATGGAACAACACGTATCAAATTTTGTCGTGAAATTGAAATTGATGAAGCTGTGAATATCAAGTAAAGTACCCAGATAGACCGTGAAAAGTGCAGAGTGGCCGTTCTCGTGCCGGTACACCGTGAAACGCAAACTCAAATTCAGGTATGGAATACAAGCAAGTTGTGTGATATCCCTGAAATACATTGTTAGTGCTAATTCAAAACCTCTTTGTTCTTGCATGTCCAATGTGGATGTAGAAACTCACGTTCACATGAACAAGTAATGTACGGTACGGATTCTGAGGTAGACAGAGTTCCCTGTTTAGAAAGTCACATTTCTAAGTTGTGCTCGTTTCACACATGTATGGTACTTCGGACGTTAGAGTTTTAATTGTCTTTCTCTCCTGTTCTGTACTCTTCCTCAGGTACCAAATTTTTCTCCTCCCTCTCAATGTGCCATTTGAATGTTTGTTGTTGTGGTTGTTTTTCTGGTGTGGTCTTTCTTTCTGTTAGTTTGAGTTTGGGATTGATGAAACTGTTAGCACGATGACATGAAGAACCTGCCTCCGTTGGCGAGAAAAATCGAGAGAACAAAAACTGGAGGCAAAAAGAGAGAAAGTGAAAGGGGAGACTGCGAGAGATAGAGAGGGGGATGGAGAGAGAAACAAGAGAGAGAGAGAGAAGGGGGATTGATTACGCAGATGGGGTCAGTGGCGGAACTTGACAGCGAAGATCCAGACACAGGGGAAACTACATCCTACAGTGTGAACGAGCGAGGGCCCTGCAGACTGAGAGGTCTTTAATAATGTAGGAGAGGCAGAACAACAAAACTATAATCCCACCCAGGGAAGGATATGAAGATGTGGCCGGAGGGATGGGCTATGTATGATGGCAGGATCTGTACACAGATCGATCTGTGTGTGATTGCCCAGCTATTGATCTCTCCCGGTAATGATGACGCCACAATATCGTCTGTCTTGGCGCCCCTGGGGGTCAGTCTGCCCTGAGGTCGAGATGACCTGCCTCCCCCAGCCCCCTCCGCCCATGCGTCGTGGCGCAATCACAACAAATCAGGCAATTTCCTTCTTAATGAGGCGGAGTAATATCTTAACCCGGGTTACTGCGTGAGGGAAGGAAAAGAGGGGCTTCACGGGAGAGGAGATTGGAGTTGAGCAAACAGCCATCAAAGGAATTAGATATGATTTCCTGCATTTATCTGGTTATGCTGCATTAAAGGTGGAAAAGTTGAAAAGGAAACAGAAAAGGCGCGTAAGTAGAAAGTGATGAGGAAATGCTGGGATAAGTGACCAACCTGTATTTGTCCTTAGTCGTGAAACCAACCTTGTATGAGCTCCTAGTTCTTCAGAGACTTTTGTCCATATCATCATGAACTCTTCAAGCCAGACATTTTGATGCACACAAAGATCCGGTCACAACCGCGAGTGTTTTAGAATGTTAAGGACTGAATTCCCGGAAGTGAACATTTTTATAGGGGGGAAGAATTGCTTGGCTGAATGATCCAAAGTAATGTCTGTATGAAGGCCACAGGTGAGTGGTTCTGTTTGGGGAACCAAGTGTGTAGAGCATATGGTGAGAAGTAACGGGATTTGTATCGCGTGAACGGTTTTCGTTTCCCGAGAAATCTCCATTCCGCTAAATTTCCAATCATATTTTTTTAGCGCGAGGAAAGGCCAGGGCGTTTCGCCGTGTCGTTTCTGTATTATTCCTTACGTGAAGCTTTGTTACATACAACTTTTTCTTTTCCTTTTTGCCTCATTTTGACTCCAGAAGAAAATGTAGGCTTTTTTTCCGTAGCTGGAAGTAATGATTTAAAGAAAGAATTTACTGCAGCATTACAATAGCCGTGCAAGAGGCTTTGTACGTCAGATGACGGCCTCGGGTATAATTGACTGTCCTCACGATGTTCACCTGATGATGTATTATGAAAGCAGTTATTGCGTAAGATTATTTCTCAACTCTAAATGTCAGTCTGTGCGCCGCCATTTTACTTCTTGTTTGTTCCAACGCCACTTGTTTGCACAACTGAGAAATTGGACGTTAAAACTTAAAGGTCTACGGCTGTAGTATTATGAGAAAGAATAAATCGGAATTGTGAAACACCTCGATAAGCGCCACAACGCATTTTAAACAATTGTCAATGTGTGCATTTGTTATATCTCTTCTACATACTAAAAGATCTCCAGTTTTTCAGAACATGGAGGTAGAACAAACAAAAGCTAAAGTCCTGAAGTGTCTTATATAATTTGTATTCTGTGACTGTGTAGTATTTTTACAGTGCGGTTTGCTGAGTTACTGTCTCAGATCAGTCAGTATGTAATGCCATAGCAGGCCAGTTCTTGTCAGAGGAAGAAAACCAAACAAATGAATAATGATGATTCACAAACTTCATCACCGTCAGACCCCCGAGCCCCCGGGACAACTGCCGATCTGGACAATGTCCGTTTAGACCTTCTCTGCCGGCATCTTCACCAGATAAACATGATTTGCAGAGATTGTTCAGCGTGACTTGTCCATTGTAGAATTCTGTTGAAGGAACAGTCAAGTTGTCCGTCGATAATGAAATTTCTGCCATCAGTTAAATCAAACAGCCAAAGACACGAGTAAACTTTTTTCCATAAATTGAAATACTCTACATCAGTGCATGTATAATAACGAATAATCGAGTGGTTTTGTCTTTACTACACAATGTAAAGAAAGATGAGAACTCACGACATTTATGTGACCGCTCAGCGTCCCCGGCCTTTTTGATTTGTTGAAAAGATAAACAGTGAACAGATTTGGTGTATACATCTCAGTGAACAGATTTGGTGTATACATCTCAGTGAACAGATTTGGTGTATACATCTCAGTGAACAGATTGGTGTATACATCTCAGTGAACAGATTTGGTGTATACATCTCAGTGAACAGATTGGTGTATACATCTCAGTGAACAGATTTGGTGTATACATCTCAGTGAACAGATTGGTGTATACATCTCAGTGAACAGATTGGTGTATACATCTCAGTGAACAGATTGGTGTATACATCTCAGTGAACAGATTGGTGTATACATCTCAGTGAACAGATTGGTGTATACATCTCAGTGAACAGATTGGTGTATACATCTCAGCGAACAGATTTGGTGTATACATCTCAGTGAACAGATTGGTGTATACATCTCAGTGAACAGATTGGTGTATACATCTCAGTGAACAGATTGGTGTATACATCTCAGTGAACAGATTGGTGTATACATCTCAGTGAACAGATTTGTGTATACATCTCAGTGAACAGATTGGTGTATACATCTCAGTGAACAGATTGGTGTATACATCTCAGTGAACAGATTGGTGTATACATCTCAGTGAACAGATTTGGTGTATACATCTCAGTGAACAGATTTGGTGTATACATCTCAGTGAACAGATTGGTGTATACATCTCAGTGAACAGATTGGTGTATACATCTCAGTGAACAGATTGGTGTATACATCTCAGTGAACAGATTGGTGTATACATCTCAGTGAACAGATTGGTGTATACATCTCAGTGAACAGATTTGGTGTATACATCTCAGTGAACAGATTGGTGTATACATCTCAGTGAACAGATTTGGTGTATACATCTCAGTGAACAGATTGGTGTATACATCTCAGTGAACAGATTGGTGTATACATCTCAGTGAACAGATTGGTGTATACATCTCAGTGAACAGATTTGGTGTATACATCTCAGTGAACAGATTTGGTGTATACATCTCAGTGAACAGATTGGTGTATACATCTCAGTGAACAGATTGGTGTATACATCTCAGTGAACAGATTGGTGTATACACCTCAGTGAACAGATTGGTGTATACATCTCAGTGAGCAGATTGGTGTATACATGTCAGTGAACAGATTGGTGTATACATCTCAGTGAACAGATTGGTGTATACATCTCAGTGAGCAGATTGGTGTATACATCTCAGTGAACAGATTGGTGTATACATCTCAGTGAACAGATTGGTGTATACATCTCAGTGAGCAGATTGGTGTATACATCTCAGTGAACAGATTGGTGTATACATCTCAGTGAACAGATTGGTGTATACATCTCATTGAACAGATTGGTGTATACATCTCAGTGAACAGATTGGTGTATACATCTCAGTGAACAGATTGGTGTATACATCTCAGTGAACAGATTGGTGTATACATCTCAGTGAACAGATTGGTGTATACATCTCAGTGAACAGATTGGTGTATACATCTCAGTGAACACATTGGTGTATACATCTCAGTGAACAGATTGGTGTATACATCTCAGTGAGCAGATTGGTGTATACATCTCAGTGAACAGATTGGTGTATACATCTCAGTGAACAGATTGGTGTATACATCTCAGCCAGCAGATTGGTGTATACATCTCAGTGAACAGATTGGTGTATACATCTCAGTGAACAGATTGGTGTATACATCTCAGTGAACAGATTGGTGTATACATCTCAGTGAACAGATTGGTGTATACATCTCAGTGAGCAGATTGGTGTATACATCTCAGTGAACAGATTGGTGTATACATCTCAGTGAACAGATTGGTGTATACATCTCAGTGAGCAGATTGGTGTATACATCTCAGTGAACAGATTGGTCTATACATCTCAGTGAACAGATTGGTGTATGCATCTCAGTGAGCTGATTGGTGTATACATCTCAGTGAGCAGATTGGCGTATACATCTCAGTCAGCAGATTGGTGTATACATCTCAGTCAGCAGATTGGTGTATACATCTCAGTCCGCAGATTGGTGTATACATCTCAGTCAGCAGATTGGTGTATACATCTCAGTCAGCAGATTGGTGTATACATCTCAGTGAACAGATTGGTGTATACATCTCAGTGAACAGATTGGTGTATACATCTCAGTGAGCAGATTGGTGTATACATCTCAGTGAACAGATTGGTGTATACATCTCAGTGAACAGATTGGTGTATACATCTCAGTGAGCAGATTGGTGTATACATCTCAGTGAACAGATTGGTGTATACATCTCAGTGAACAGATTGGTGTATACATCTCAGTGAGCAGATTGGTGTATACATCTCAGTGAACAGATTGGTGTATACATCTCAGTGAGCAGATCTTAAGCACTGATTCAAGCACTGAGTATGACGTCACAAAGAGTCAGCCCAGAGCAGAGATATCTTACACTATAGTATTATAAGATATCACTGGCTGAGAGGGGCGCGATGACAGAACAAAAACACGGTGTCCAGGCGTTCACCTCGGTGCAAATGGGTGCCAAAAATGCAGGGATTTATGAGTTACGCACTAATGATCCATGCGTATTGTGCCGTTTGTGACGCCAGACTATTGCGTAATTTCTCGCTTGCAGTGTTTATGAAGAAGATGACATTTCCCATAGGCAAAATGCTTGACAGTTTCACACCAAAGCCCTTTTGTCATTTCGACAGTAGGCGCGGCCGACATTAAGCATTGAAAACCATTTTTGTCGCCGACAACAAATAGAGTCGTAAGTCACCGTGGACCACCAACAGTTTTCTAGTTTCATAAATAAATGTTTCTTTATACAAAAGAGAAGAGACGTTGGTGGCAAATCTTAATGTAATGTTTGTCATCGAGCGGGGGAGGGAGCGAGTTGTTCTTGGTCAACAACATCAGCAAAATAGAATTGGTCTTTGTTGTTGTTGCTGTGATGATGGTGTTGTGGATGTGGCCGTTTTGTGGTTATTTTTGTCGTTATTGTTATGATTTTATTGCCGCTGGTGATGATGTCGGTGGCAGTAGTGGTAGTGCTAGTGATGGTGGTATTTGCAGAGGCTGTGTGATGTCGCTACCATTTCTACTGATACTTTTGCCGGTGGACCGTGCCATGTATTGATAGAGCTCAGCAATGCAATTAACGACAGAAGTTTGTCATAGTTTGACACTTTAGTGTGGACCCAACTCAGATGTCCGTCAATTGATTCAATATGATCTGGTCCAACCACTGATTTCAAAAGTAAACGGGTACATTTGCATCCTTCCGTGCTGGACTGCAAAAAATGTATTTTCTGTGCAAACTGGCACATGCGTACTTAGCCTGTCATTGCGGTGTAACATTTCAATGTGTTACTTCAAATCCTGCAGGCGTTTTTAATTGAGTTACCCATTAGAAGGTTCCCCAAGGGCATCGACTGTTTGGGTTCATAAATTGTTTAAAACGTCAGTTTCAGTTTCAATATAGCTGAAAGGTCCCAGTAAAGCTTCGTACACTGTTGAAGTGTGGCCAAAAAAATATATTTTGCAAAGGCCTTAGTGAACAACGAATATCAAGAAAACTATACAATAAATCCTGAAAAAAAAGTGTCTGCCTACGAGGTTATTTAAGGTACTGTGGCCTTCTCTCGTTTCTTTTGACGACAGAACGTGTATGTATCTTACAAGCCAACAAATGGTTCGTGACATGACATTTAGTAGATTGCAGTGTGGCAGGTCAGAAAAATCTGCTACTGGTAACATGTAATCCAATACAACCTGTTTCATGAACTGGTACGCTAGCATGGTATCAGTGGGCGTGCACCTGTCGGTGCAAACGGCCAGGGCGGAGGAGGTTTCATCTAACCCAACGGCCACATGCTAGGGCACAATGTGACCCTCAGTACTTGAGTCCTTCATATTGGCCCCCGGTAGCGGTGTGGTCATAGGCTTGTTTGCCTAAATCACAGACGAAGAATTGAGCAAACTTCCCGGACGCAGCTTCGAAGCTGGCGGCAGCAGGCCAGTGGTTGATTGATAGGGCAGATGGCAATATACCGTCACTCTGGCCTGGATATCGTGACACAGAGCATTCACCAGTATTGGTGTTCTTTGGTTTGGGTCTTTCACCCTAGTCAGTTGGGACTGCGAGGCTGTGGAGTAGCCTACAGGCAGCCGGTCAGGCAATATGACTGTCCCTCTGGCATCCTCCTGCACCTGGATACATTTCCAGTCGTCTTGACCCTGTCTTGCCACTTGGATAAGTTGTGTCCAGGCGAGAGAGTGAGTCTGATGTTTGCGCAGCTCTTTCTCACTAAAAACAAATTCTTTGCGCCAGTCTTAACACTCACCTCGTCTTCTTTCATCTTTGTCTCGTCTTCTTTCCTCTCAAAATTCCAACGGCGATGGGCGAGTGCGGTGGCAGCAGGTTTGGATAGACTGGAAGCTGTTAGCACAGACCTACACGTTGGTGGCTGTGGGCTATGGTCGCTTCATCGTCGATTGAAGTGGAGGCGTGGGGAGGCAGCACCCACAGTAGCTGAGCAGCCTTATTTAAGGATAGCACTGCTCACCTCAACTGAGGAAGGAGCTAGAAAAGGTGCCCTAAAGAAAGCCCACTTCACATCACCCTGACTGGTATACCGCGACCAGTGGGGATCCCTTTTTGCGGTCGAAACAAAAAGAAATTCAGCTTACTCAGGCTAGGAGCCTGGAATATACGCACACTACAGGACAACTCAAACAACCCGGAAAGACGCACTGCACTTATTGCCATTGAGCTCAGCAGGTACAACCTGGACATAGTGGCACTCAGTGAGACCAGACTCCCTGATAGTGGCCAACTCAAAGAGCTCAGTGGTGGATACACCTTCTTCTGGAAAGGCAAGGGTGCAGTCGAACCGAGACAGCATGGTGTTGGGTTTGCAATTAAAAATGACCTTGTCAGAAACCTGCAGTCCATGCCAATTGAAATAAATGACAGGCTAATGACACTCAGGATCCCAGTTGGGAAAAGCCAGTCAGCCACCCTCATTAGTGCATATGCGCCCACCATGACAAACCCAGATGAAGCCAAAGACAAGTTCTATTCTGATCTAGAATCTGTCATATGCTCTGTCCCGGCAGCTGATAAGCTGATTCTCTTGGGGGACTTCAATGCTAGGGTTGGCTCCGAAATCTCAGCGTGGCCAAATGTTTTGGGCCCTCATGGAGTTGGTTCATGCAATAACAATGGGTTGCGCTTACTTACTTTGTGCGCTGAATTTGGCCTGTTCATTACCAACACAAATTTTAGTCTCCCCGTGAGAAACAGAACGTCATGGATGCATCCCCGCTCAAAGCATTGGCATCTCATAGACTATGTCATTGTGAGGAAGACTGACAGAAAGGATGTCCTTGTAACAAAGGCGATGTGTGGTGCCGAGTGTGGAACTGACCACAGACTCATTGTTTGCAAGCTCAGACTAACATTGAGGCGCAATAGACGCCCTCAAGGGAAAGCGCCACCTAAACGCCTAAATGTTTCAAAACTCTGCTCAGCTGAGAAACAGAGCGAGCTCTCATCAGAACTCTCCTCAAAATTGGATTGCGTGACTTTTGACCCTGAGAACATTGAACAGAGCCGGACTGACCTAAATACGTCTGTGCACTCTTGCGCCAGCAGCACAGTTGGTTTTCCTGTCCG
Organism: Onchidella celtica; assembly: GCA_963931925.1. Lineage (NCBI taxonomy): Eukaryota > Metazoa > Mollusca > Gastropoda > Systellommatophora > Onchidiidae > Onchidella > Onchidella celtica. The sequence goes on from OZ007573.1 coordinate 63,320,017, forward strand.
CAAGCACCAGGACTGGTTCAATGATAATGATAATGAAATCAAAGTGCTCATCAAAGAAAAAAATAGTCTCATCCAAGCTCACTGCAGTGACCCCTCTTCCACAGCAAAAGCTGATGCACTGCGTGCATGTAAGGGTGTACTCCAGAAGAAGCTGAGGAAAATGAAAAATGACTGGCTTGAAGAGCGAGTAAGAGAAACTCAGAAATATGCCGACACAAACAACACTAGAAAGTTCTTTGAGAGCCTCCGAGCTGTGTTTGGACCATCCCGCTCTGGCACTACGCCACTTCTTGCGTCAGATGGTTCAACACGCATTGTTGAATTGAATGCCATAATTCAGCGTTGGGCAGAACATTTCGGAGGTATGCTAAATCGGCCATCAAATATAAATACTGAGTCCATTGACCGCCTCCCTCAGACCCCTATTAATGCAGCTCTTGCCAAGCCATTCACAGCAAATGAGACCCGAACTGCCACAAATCAGATGGCCTTTAACAAATCACCAGGCGTGGATTCAATTCCTGCTGAGGTGTATGCCTTCGGTGGAGAAAAGCTTATTGAAAGGTTGACCGAGTTGTTCAATCATATGTTGAAAGCAGGGAAGCTGCCACAGGACTTCAAAGATGCTTCAATCATCCATCTGTACAAAAACAAAGGGGACAGCCAAGTCTGTGACAACCATCGGGGAATCTCTCTACTTTCAATTGCTGGCAAAATATTGGCAAGAATGCTTCTGAATCGCCTTCTTGATCACCTCTCGTCAAATGACTTGCTTCCCGAGAGCCAATGTGGCTTTCGTAATGAGAGGGGAACGGCGGATATGATTTTTGTTGCCAGACAGATTCAAGAAAAATGCATGGAACAAAATAAAGCGCTGCATATCACATTTGTTGACCTCACAAAAGCATTTGACACAGTGTGTCGTGAAGGCCTCTGGAAAATCCTGGCGAAGTTTGGGTGTCCACCCGAATTCATCACAATAGTGCGCCAGTTTCATGATGGCATGCAAGCTGCAGTCAAAAGCAACGGCAGTGTTTCAGAGCCCTTTGCTGTCACAAATGGGGTAAAACAGGGTTGTGTCTTAGCCCCAACTCTGTTTAGCATCATGTTCTCTGCAATGCTACAAGAAGCCTTTAGCTCTCCTCCTCAAGGGGTAAGCATCAAGTACCGAACTGATGGCAGTCTATTCAACCTCAGGAGACTTCAGGCAAAAACCAAAACCAAAAGTACTCAAGTCTGTGACCTACTATTTGCTGATGATTGTGCACTTCTGGCACACGATGAGGATAGCATGCAAAACTGTGTTGATAAGTTCTCTAGTGCCTGTGACAACTTTGGCCTCACAATAAGCACAAAGAAGACGGAAGTGCTCCATCAGCCTACTCCAGACGACAAGTATCCTGTGACCCCAAATATCAAAGTCCATGACAGTCTTCTGAAGGTGTCGGAGAACTTCACCTATCTTGGCAGTACACTGTCTTCCACGGCTCGTGTTGATACTGAAATTCTCTCAAGAATCAGCAAAGCCAGCTCTGCATTTGGCAGGCTTCGAAAGAGAGTGTGGGATGTTGCCGGCATTCGCACAGACACTAAGCTGAAAGTGTACAATGCTGTGGTCCTTCCCACCCTACTCTATGGGGCTGAAACCTGGACAGTGTACCAATCGCATGCCAGAAAGCTAAATCACTTTCATCTGGCCTGCCTTAGAAAGATCCTAAGGATCAAATGGCAGGATAAAATTCCAGACACTGAGGTCCTCAATCGTGCCAAGGAATTGAGCATCTTCTGCCACCTGAAAAAAATTCAGCTACGTTGGGCAGGACATGTTGTCAGAATGCCCGACTCCAGACTCCCTAAGCAAATCTTCTTCTCTGAGCTCTCCAATGGAACGAGGAATTTTGGGGCCCCAAAGAGACGGTACAAAGACACTCTCAAGCAATCACTGAAGGCCTTTGCCATTGATGTGAGTGAGTGGGAAAAGCTCTCGCTTGATCGTGCAAATTGGAGGGCGGCCCTTACCAGAGGCAGCAAAGCATGGGAAGCTGACAGAGTCCAGCAGGCTATCAAAAAAAGAGAACGGCGCAAGAAAAGGCCCAGTGGTACTGAACCAACGGAGCACTCTTGTCATTTATGCGGAAGGGTCTGCAGGGCAAAAATAGGACTTATCAGTCACATGAGAAGCCATAAGTCATGAAAGAACAGTCTTTCCATTCTGTCCTCTGTGTCCTTTAGTTCTCTTCATTGTCCATGTGTTGAAATTCTCAACAATTTCTGTTCTTTATTCCTCTGGTGTTGTTAAGGTCATCATCATACCTGATGGACGAACTATTATTATTATTATTATTAGTGTGGCAGCGAGAGTACACCCACTTGCTGTGTTGTGTTCAGCCCAGAGATGATCCCTGCTGATCGCTGCCATTTTGGTCTCTGTCAATGCCTTTCGTAGGAAGAAAAAGGTTTCGAATGAAGATTTTCGATTTTCTGCCCGGACACGTGTCTTTGTAGATAAATAGGGAGTGGACGTTGACCGACATGTGAGCTGGGCTGGACTGGTGGCAGGAAGTAGATTCCATTGACCCTCAGTGTAAGAACTGTCTGGGTAGCTGGGTAGACCTACAGCACTTGGGGATCACAGGGGTCAGCTCAAACTCTGGTCATCAGCAAATGGGACGGTTGTAAACTGTAGCCACTTCAACATTGGAATTCTCATTCTTTTAGTGCTCTGTCTTTCTCTCTCTCTCTCTCTCTCTCTCTCTCTCTCTCTCTCTCTCTCTCTCTCTCTCTCTCTCTCTCTCTCACACTCTCTCTCTTTCTCTCTCTCTCTCTCTCTTTCTCTTTCTCTTTCTATTTCTCTCTATCGATAGATAGATATCTATCTATCTATCTATCTATATGTGTGTATGTGTATCTAATGGACTTCCAGTGAAGGAGGACTTGCTAGCCAGGCATCCGAATATTTAAGGGACAGTTGTTGTTGTTGTTTGAAGTGAGATTAAGGTAACTATTCCGTAGATGTCGTAGGCGTATCGTTAATGTTTCATTCAGTTGTATCCAGTGCACAAGTTCCCCTGGGAAATCAGTAGCGCTGCCTTTAACAACAGTCGATGAACTCGTACATTTCAGAGTATTACAGTAATGTTGATTTGGGCATGGTGTCAGTGGTTAACTCTACTGCTAGCGTTTGTCAGATAAACATCCAGCATTTCAATGCTCTGCTGTCAGACTTAATGAAAACGGCTTCCTACAAATGCTTTTTTTGTGTGGGGGAAGGGTGGGGGGGGGGGGAGCGGTTACCGGTCAGTGCAAGTTTGAAAAAGATACCCCAAAAAATAGGTTATTACCATGTGCTGTGCAAAACTCTTTGGCGTGACACGGTTGTCATTCTCACCTAGCACTAATGGAGGTAACTGGTAAAACTGAAAGTCACCGGTAGCTTTACGGAGAATATTTGTCCCAAATACAGAACAAGTGGTGTAATCAAAGACTCGAGAACCACCAACACATTCTTTCCACTCCTCTCTGTCTGGTCGGTCAAGATGTTCATCAGTGTGAAGAGCCCCTATGCTTGGTCTTACTGTATTTAAGTTGGTGTCCAATCTGGGGGCCACTCTGTCCCGCCCCCCCCTCCCCCTCCCCTCCCCTCCCCTCGGCCCGGCCATTCCCAGCCATGATTGTGTGGCAGACAACAAGAGCTGTCCACATTTACTTATTGTCCACTTCCTCCCCTCACTGGACGTGCCAGTCGTGGCTCTCATCACCAGCGTTGTAGTAGCCGTGAGGGAATGTGGAGGGTACTCGACATAGGGCTCGAGAAGTGAAGATGGAGGTTTTCAACTTGCAGTCTTTGCCTGATCTGTATAGACCCTTTTCACTTCCGCGTTACGGTTGTTTACGGGGAGCCGCACGGCTTCGAAAAACACCGTGTAGGGCAAAAACCCCCACTTGCCTTAGTGATGGCATCTGAATATGTGCGCAATCTAAGCGAAGATGCATTTTTATGCCAGAACCAGCACGTAACCGGTTTGTGTAGTTGGGTGCCCAACAAGAGGATGGCATCGTTCGACCGTTGTCCACCGCTTTCTGCCCTACAAGTGGAGCACGCCGCGATTTTGTTTGCAAATCAAGTGATATGGAGGACGGTAGATGAAAAGGGTCTATAGAGGCTTTATTATGTCCCGTGAAGAGTGAGGAAGTTGTACATGTATTTGATCGTAGGATTATGTTTCTTTATTTCAGGATTGTCCGGTTTCAAAGCGCGTGTTCATTTGAACAAGATTTTTTGTTGTTGTTTGTTTATAAATTACACATTGTAAAATAAGTTTAAGGTCCAGAGTGAACAATTTCTGAAGTTGTTTCAGTTCGTAAGTGTTACAGCTTTCTTCTCCTGGTATTAAATAATTCACTCTGTCTCTCTCCTTCCTTCTCTATTTCCTTCTCTCTCTCTTTCCTTCTCTCTCTTTCACCCCTCTCTCGCCCTCTCTCTTCTGTATCCTCCTCCTTTCCTTCTCTCTTTCTCTCTCTCCCCTTCTCTCTTTTCTTTGCTCCCTCTATCTGTCTGTCTGGTCTGTCAGTCTGTCCATCTATCTGTCTGTCTGTCTATTTATCTATCTATCTCAATATATATATAATTATAAAAACATCGCACCTTTCGGTAGTTTTTCGGTCTATTCCTCTCCACAGCCAGAGAACTTTCGATTGTGCTAGAAGGTCAAACTTGACTAGAGGAGAGATTTTCTTCGCTTGAACGCCGTCTATTCTGTCAAAACATGGTCGATTTTGTGTAGTCCTCGATGACGCGGACATAATTGTACGTTTAAGGAAAAGATCAGGGTCGTGTAGCCCGGGTTAAAACTACAGTAATTGCCTTCTTTAGTGAAAGATTGGAGTTCAGAGCTGGTAAGGCCTGGCTGTCTTGATCAGCTGAATGGCCAATCGACTCACGAGTCAGCGTATCATCTTGTGCGAGCTTTAGCTGGGTTGTTTCAGAGGGCGGGAGCCACCTTTCTCCTCCTCCCTCCTCTCTCCCTCCCTCCCTACACACCCACATACACCCCGTCCTTAAAGAAAAGAATCAACTTTATTATCCTCTGAAGGAAATTCATTTGCACAGAACGCTTTAGAACACATACATGGTACACACATCTGACGTATTATAACAGGAAGATGGACTCAGTAACAGACATAACACAATGCAGTAAGAAGGCTTGGAACGTTTATAACACATGACACACAGATCTAGCTAGAATTTGTTGTTGAGACCAATGGCAGATGGTGAGGACGATGTTCTATACCTTTATTACTCTTATTCATTTTCCCTTGTGTTCGGTTAGGCAAAATTTATCCCAGCTTCTCTTTCTCTTTAACTTAGTGCTTGAACAAAGTCCATTGATTCGCCCTCAGGGAGAGGTGGGTTTTTTTTTTTTTGGTTTTGGTTTGTTTTTTTCTTCTATTGCGTCTAAGATTACTCATGCAAGTCATCGATTATATCATTGAAAAGCGTGTGGCTATCGATTCCAGGATATGGATGGCAGTTTGATTTGTTTTTGTTTTACCCACAGCCCGCCCACAGAAAATATTACTTGCAATATTTGTTTAGCTGATTTTTAGGCGCAGTGTGAGTTTTGTAAGCCAGGTGTCAAATTTAACTAGTCCTGACTTTTCTTTTTATGGCGGGGGGGGGGGGGGGCTAGAAAATGCCAAATTTTGTGCCTTCGGCATGGAACCAGATCTAAACTTAGCTGTTACGTTCAAATCTATGCAAACAAATTTTTTTTTTTAGAATTTTACTAATGTAATAATATTGTAAGGGAACTATTTGTTTCTACTTGTGAAATTTGAAATTGATGAAGTTCTCAATACCAAACATACCCGGGGTACCCAAGGTTGACCGTGGAAGACGCAAAGTGGCTGTTATCGTGCCAACGCGCCGTGAAACCCGAACTCAAGCTCAGATTCAGTTGCAGGTTGTGTCAGTACAACCAGCGACTTCGCTGGAAAATTGCATTGTGTTCAAAAAGGATTTCTGCCGATGGCTGAATCTGCCAGGTCTTCCTATACCATTGAACTGCTACCAGCTCTACCCTAGGGTCTACCTAATTTCTCCTCATACTTTGAGAAAGATATTGAGATTAGTGGAAATAATTTATGATGTCGAAATGCCCTGAGACCTCGGGCGGTAGAGAAAAGCTGGAAAATTTGCGACTTTAGTTCTCGTTTGTTCCAACTCCAAATTTTGTGCACAGTTGAGAAATTGGACATTAAACGTTTGCGGGTTTTAATGTTACGATAAGGAGTTGGAATAAATGGGAACTGTGAAACAGCTTGAGAAGTGTCACTAACCATTTTAAACAAGTGTCAAAGCGTGCATTTGTTACACCTCTTCTACATATTAAAGATCTCCAGGTGTTTTTGTTGTTTTCTCTCCAGAAAATGGAGATAGATCAAACCAAAAGTAAGATGTCGAAATTTGAAAGCTAAACTGGCAGCGTGAAACAGTCTTTCCGGGGGACGAAATAGGACATTTTAGTTGCAAATTTCTACCAATGCGAGTCTTCCCTTCATGTCTATCTCTCTCTCTCTCTTTCTCTCTCTCTCTCTCTCTCTCTCTCTGTCTCTGTCTCCCCCCCCCCCCCCAGTGAGTTGACGTGAGTTACCATCTCAGTATGTCCATCTCTCAAAGTTATTTTAGGTTTGTCTCTTCTTTTGCTTGTTCTAATCTCGCTTTTAGACTTGCTACAGCAGTAGCGTGTGAGTTCTACTATGGGCAGTTTTCTTGTTTGTCCGATGTGGGTATCGAATTGGAGGCCGAGGCTTCAAGAGGAAAAACGAGACCGAAAATCATTGTTGAAGAATTCCGGACTTTGCCCTCCATCCAGCACTCACCCGCAGAGTGAGTAAACCCTAGAACTCTGGCCCCTGACTCGGGGAGGATGGAACAATTTAGAAGCGTCCGGATCTTTCAGTTGGTCACGTCCGTGCGTTTTCCTAGTGGTGACTAAACTCGTAGGCACGTCCATTGTGTGGCGGACGGCAGGGCCAGAGACAAGTCTAATACAGCTGGTGTGATCACGTAATACGGACAATAGCGCTTGATTGGTCATTGACCGGGCAGGACTGGGGATCGGTGGAGTTGTTGTTTTTTTCTCTTGAATAATACAGGAGAAAGTCGTGTTTCTGGCGGTGTGGAAAGGCTTAACTTTCTCTGCCATTTTTTTCTCTGTATATCCGTCTATCCATCTGTTTGGTTGTCTGTCCCTATCTATCTATCTATCTATCTATCTATCTATCTATCTATCTATCTATCTATCTATCTGTCTGTCTGTTTGTCTGTCTGTGTGTCTATCTGCCTATATGTCTATCTATCTATCTGTCTATCTATCTATATTTGTCTATCTATGTGTCTGTCTATCTATATCTGTCTATCTATATCTGTCTATCTATCTGTCTGTCTATCTATCTATCTATCTATCTGTTTGCCAATCTGTAAGTCCTTCATTTTATTTATTTTCATGATATCGATCAGCAAAGAGGGTCATAATCTAGATCTCTTCAAAGATTTAAGCTTCCCCGTCCTAATCCAGTGGCAAAAAAATTGCCACCAAACTTTTAGCGGCCATCAACACACACACACACACACACACACACACACACACACACACACACACACACATCTTAGAATTGCCGCTGTGGCCAGGTTGGTGATCCTGTCGACCCCTGGTTATATTTCACTCATTATCTCCTCATATTTTGGTATCTGGCACTGGCAGACTCTGACCTGCCAGGATGGCAGAGACGTTGATGTCACCGCAGATGTTGCCAGATTTATTGTACTAATCGTATTGAATACCAAATTTGGCTGTTTCGAGCCACGTGGCACTATCAGATGTTCACGTGCTGGAAGGCCTAATGAATTGAAGCCGTGCTGGCAACTCAAGGACAATCTTATTATCCTCAAGATTTAATAGCCGGCTGAGGGCGTCGCTGCTGATTAGGCCAAAGCTGACCAGGTAATTGAGTTATCACTAATCTTAAAGTGATAAGGAGCCAGGAATGAGGGAGTAGGAAGAGGTCCAGGAAACGGGCTGCCATTTTTCTGGAGGTTCAGATCTCTGTTTCTCGGAGCCCCCAACCCTAATGCTCAACATCCATTTGCCAGATTGTCATTTGCCGGACTGTAAAACAGGATATCTGACAGTGAGCTGGTCAGAAATGGAGAGTTGTGTAGAATGTGGAGTTAGGAAAATAGAATATTGTGACTAGAGATTATGTGGCTAAGAAGATTCTGGAATAATAAACAGCACGTGGGAACGGACAGACTACCAAGCAGCATGTAAACAATAGACAGCCGAGATTGGAGTGAAAATGAAAAGATCGATGATACAAAAGATTACAAATACCAAAGCTATGAAGAAGGTTATCACTGACAGCCAGTTCAGCAGCAAGAAGAAACAGTAGTCAGAGACTGAATGCCAAGTGTTCAAGACACAATAATGTCCATATGTAACGTTGGAATATTGCTTATCTTTATTTAATGTCTCGAAATGAACCGTGGAGTAAACTAGTATTCTTACTCACACAATAATTAGAAGTAGCAAAGACACGGACGAGAGTGACAACACTGGTAGTTGTCTCTCTGGTTTGAGAAGAACGTAGCTGTGAAGCTATCTGTGGGTACTGTAATGGCTCCTGTGTCCAAATTTCGGACTTGCAAAGTGGCGACTCTGCTATACGCAAGAGTAAGCATGGAAATATTCTTAGGGTTTGAAGACGTAACTGTGGTGTCCTGGTAAATAGTATTAAGATTAAATGATGTTGCAATGTACCAGAAGTAGCAACAACACGCTCAGAATCACACACAACAAACATTGAAACATTCTTGGAGCGTGAAGACTTTTCGTGTCCTGATAACAGCAGGAGATAAAATTCAGTTGTAGTAGAACATGTAGAACATGAAGAACACCGCCTCTGGACATCTTCACACAGAAAGCGCAAGAGCAGTTTGTTCAGGTGGCATGAGTCCATTGATCTGACTGTAAGCGCTGGCCGTGGTCCAGGACTGGTCTCTGATTTAAGTCATTACTCCGTAACGTAAAACCATTTCAGTCAGGAAATACGAGCAGAATCAAATCAGCGGGTGCCAGAATTGCCCACAGGACCACTTTAAGTACCCATCCCAGGCCTCTCCTACGCGGGCAGTAACAGTTGTAGTCCCGGCCCTGAGCACAGATCATTCAACTACAGTTATTATCTCAAAGTCCCAGATCTGCATAAAGTCACCGTGGAGAGCACTGGGGGGGAAATTGCTTGTGATCACCACTTAGATACGCCCGTCCAAACGATTAAGGAAACCTTCGGGCTTGATCAAAAAGTGACTTCCATCCTTCAGACCCCCCGTGGGCGGCAAGGTTCCTCTTTGTTGTTGTTGTTTTTCGGCCGTAACTTTGGGGGCCATTTGTAATTTACTTTCTTCATGAAGTGCCCTGTGGAGATCTGTTCTATCTCTAACCTGACCAGAGGCCATTCATTCTAGATTGGGCAATATTTTTTGTGTTCACTTTTGTTAGCGACCACGGGCATTGCCATAAATAGAATGTAAAAATGCCTCACGGTGATGCAGATTTATTCCTGTGATAAAATTGACGTTTCTATCTTTGCCAGATGATTACATACATTGTGATCTCTAGAGAAATGGGACGTTACTGAGAAATTAAAAACACGGTAACCGTCCCAAGAAAAAAAAATCAAGTTTAATAAATGCAAAGCGTTGAATTTCTAGATTTTACATGGGAGTTTGATGTTCTAACTTCTATGACTGATTAGTTTTAGAGCTATACGTAAACTCCTGTACGAGCTGTCATTCCCATACGTGTACATTGAATTGTGCATGATGGCGGAATCACTTGTGATAAGTATGAGCTAAATATAGGAAAATCTATGGATTTCCAAGTACTCTACAAACCCATTTGCCGACCACTTCATACAGCAGAGTCCTTGGAGGACAACATCTGGAAATATGTGGATATAGAGAGGGGAGCTCTTGATTCATAGAACGGCGGCCATCTGTTTTGTACGGTCTGCTACGGAGTTCCACAACACAAGTGGGCCATTCTATCGAGTCCATGCTGTCCTTTTTCTTCTTCCTTCATACTTCACATGCTTGAGAATGAAACGATGTTTCTTTAAACCTGCCGTGTTGCTAAGTCAAGCATCATAGTTTTTGTGGGGTTTATATGATGGATTCTACTCATGGATACAGTGGGAAGAGATGTTGTCCACTGGGCATTGGGAGAGGTGCTTATTTGCAGTTTTGAGAAGGCAGGAGTGATTCAAGTTGGTTAACGAATACGGAAATAAAAGCTGATTTTGGGAAAGGGCCAGTAGTAAGCGAGGCCATAGATTCTGTGGTGTTTAAAACTAGTCATCAATAAGGATAAGGAACGATCACACGTCAGATGTGGGACATTGTGAGATGGGAACTGGGCGGTAACCAGGGTCTGGGCCAGCCTGAGGTTTGACACACACACGGCATTTTTGTATCCATTTTTACAGATGCTTGTCTGGTGGTTGGGTTTGATGATTCTGTTATTTTCCTGATCAAGTGGTGTGATGGTCGAGCAATTGTGAGAGATTGCCAAGGGCAACCAAAAACAATAATCATGAGGCACTGAACTTGGTTGTCTATCGTATCGTGATTTGTCCAAATATTTTTGGTTACGAAGAGGACGCAGGCAAGATTTTTATTTTCATTTATTCGTCCTAAAAAACCATGAATCGTGGAAATGGTACGTTTTTTTGTAAATTCGTGAAGATATGGTGGGAGTTTCCAGTAATGTTGGAATCGGCAAAGCTGGTTCAATAATATAAAATGGCTAAAATGACAAAAAATGCCAAATCATTTTTGGTGTTAGAGACATTTAAACCATGGAAATTCACCAAAGGCTGAATGTGTCTGAAATCAAAGATCTGTCATGAAAATATACTTTCTTGTTTCTCCCAAAGAACATTGTGTGTGTGTGTGTGTGTGTGTGTGTGGGTGTGTGTGTGTGGACCAGCAAACAAAAGTTTTCCAGAATTAATCAAGATTATGTCGTTTTTTCCTGAAACGAAAATGATAATCGGCTTTCGTTTTGAATAGTCATAAAATCTTCTGTGATTTTTCATATTCCACAGAAATGGTCGTTGCCTCATTGTCGTAACAGGATTATACAGACGTCGTAGTCAGCTGGAATTTCTAGGGCACTGGGAGACTTCGTTTTTATGTTTTTTGTGAAGAATGTCCACACTTTTCCTTTAATGATATTGCTTTGGAGGGGAAAATATGAGAGCTGGCAACTGTTGGCACAGTTCCACTTTTGGGAAACTCAGAGCATTGGGGATGACGTTCAACGGGAAAAAGTATGCCCGCTCGATTTGATTTTTTAGCACAGTTTGAGAGAGTGGAAAGGATTTGATTTAGAGAAGAATGAAGTGGTTTGGCCTTCGCCGGTCATCGAATATTGATTTTTGTTTCAGTTGTTGAGTTGAGTAAATTTGCTGATTGTAGCTCTTGGCAATGAAGGTTTTCAGTAATTGAGGAGTTTGATGTATAATGTTTGTAGTAGTAAGGATTCTTCAGGATTGCCTTTTCAGTTGTCCTCAATTCTGCCTTGTCCTATTCTCAATCTATTGCCTGTTTTGATTTTAGATGATTGAAGCGTCACTTCCATCAGTTTTCACTTGTCAAGAAGTGGATAATGCTGATCTTGGGCTCTGTGTACGGCAGAGTTGAGGGGTGGATCAGTGCGGTTAGGGTGAATAGACAGGGAAAGATTGAAGGATTGTGATGTAACAGTGAAGATTGGTGAAATAAGAATATTTGGAACGCTAGAAGTAACTACAAAATAATGTCAGAGAAACAAACGGAGGAGGAGAAGGGAGGAACACGATGGTGCAACAAACAATTCATGAAGGAAACATTGGATATTGAAAGAGTATTTCAAGCAATCGCAGGATTTGATAACTAAAATTGTATCATCTTGTCGGATCTTGTAACAGGACCCAAAGACTGGTGTTGAGATTAACGGGTGTAGGACGGACACGTCATGTGGCTGTAGTTGAATAAAAGTACGTAGAGATGAGAGGATCTAGATTTTGGCTCCCGAGGAGGGCAGAAGAAATGGGCAAGTCGAAAACGAAGAAGAAAATACAGCACCAGCTGGTGACGATAGAGAGAGAAAGGAAGAGAAATTGTAGGTAGACAAACTCGGGCAAGAATAGTGGTGGGGGAAAGTTTGAACTGTGGGCATTTCTCCCTCCACGGATGGTTTATTAGATCTCTGAAGGTTCAAATTCTCAAACTGTTCATGTTGGACATGTGACCGATATCATGGACCCACGTTTTGGGTTTTTTGGTTTGGCGGTATGATTTTTTTTGGGGGGGGGGGGGGGGGCTAAAACTGTCCCCCGAGGCGCGTTAGATGTGTCCTTGCTTGTGCCTCCCAGCACCGGCAAGACTGCGCGTGCTACAGCCCGGAACTGGAGTGTGTCAAATCACGATGAAAGGAAGATGACACGTGGAGGTTGTTTGAAGTAACGGCGCTTTGGTGGAGAGAGTTCTTGTAATGGGAATGAGGGATCTGGCGTCTCAGACAGGCAATTCCCTCCCTCTCTGTCTCTCTCTCTCTCTCGAGTGTAGAAAATATTTAGAAAAACAGTGATGAGTCACAGAGATCGGTTATAGAAAATATTTAGAAAAATAATAATGAGACCCAGAGATCGGCTATAGAAATATTTAGAAGAAAAAAAATGATGAGATTCAGAGATCGGTATAGAAAATGTTAGGGAAAAAAAAACAACTATAAGAATGATGTAGAGTGAAATGCAATTCTAGAGCTGTGTGCGCTAAAGGAGGGGAAGTATCTGTAATTTCGGGGGAAAATATGTTACTTGTTACTTTATTTTTACTATTTGATTTTGTTACTTTATGGTCCTTGAGAAATATATTTTGAACGAAACGTGTCGTTTTGGTGCCGGTCACGTGATTCTTGGAGTTAATTTTCTCTCCCTCCATTCAACGGCTTATCGTTCCAACTCTGGATGAAAGGGAAAGTTTCTGTCCTGGCCGTGCGTGATGGATGAGTCAACATGGGGAGTTGAACTAGAGACCTCAGTAATGGCGGGCCAGAGATGTCAAGTGTAGGGACAAAGCTGACACGGCGAGAAGTTGTTGTGGTAGATCAAACATGGAAAGTACATGTAAATGAAGCCAGTGGAAGGAATGGAGTTTCCTGGAATTCTGATCGCTCGAATTTATTTGAAAAGCCACATTTGTTTTCCCTTTTCCATGTCAAGAAATTGTGATCAACAACAGACATATTGCACCTCATATCAAAGACAAAAATTGGCAAAAAGAAAAAGTTGTATGTAGCAAAGCCTCGTGTGAGAAGTAATACCCAAACAATATCATGGAAAGCAAAGAAAAAGAGAAGACAAAAAATGCCAACATTTCGGCAAAATTTCTTTGCGTTTCGTTGTCTCGTTTGGGTATTATTTTTTACGCGAGGCTTTGCTGCACACAACTTTTTCTTTTTAGCCAATATTTGTCTTGGCTTTAAGCCTTGCTACGACCCCACAGTTTTTCTGTGGTTTTTATAATATTTCATGCACCTCATATCGACCTGGTTGAATTTTTTATAAACTTTTTAATATGTCTTGGTTAGACGTGAAACTCTGGCCAGTGGTCATTGTCACGAAAACACGATAAATTTGTCTCAAAAATTGAGTTATCTGGCATGTTTGTAGCCTTTGAGCGCCTGCGGGTTGTGTGATACGTTGTTGCTCAGATCCTGAAAACCAAGGATTGAATAACGTTTTCTAAAATAATATTATGGTAACAATTAAATCTGATAAGAAGTTGTTCAGTTTTAAGCGTCTCCTGAAAATTTTGTAAACCCAAGATAAGATAGTTTACAACGCGGCGGCCGATTTCATCGTGTGGAATTCTGGCCAAGGGTTTGCTCAACGCCACAGCCGAAATGGCAGTTTCAACATTTCTGCAATCAATTGTCTGTATTGTCCACCAATCTAACCCAGCCTCCTCCGTAACGACTCACTGTGTTGATTCCGGTTTCGGGCAATCCTTGAAATAGATTTTTGTGACGGTAAACTACACGGATCTCTTGGGGCTTCCTGTCAGAGGGCCAATACATGGGAGACTATTCGACACACCCTCATTTTTTGGTGCAATTTCCTTGCCTGGAAAGGTGCGCAGTGCCCTGGTGCGCATGAGATCTGAAGGAAGGCTGTACCCAGCCAGTTTCACTACGTCAACGCGACGTAGATTTCCGTAGTATTGGTGGGATTACCGTGGATGCGGGTTCCTTGCATCAAACCGACGTTGGCACGATGCTGTAACCAGCGGATCTACACAGGAACGATGTCAGTGTCATTCCTATGAGCAGACGTGACGTCATTTCTCCGTGTCGGATGTCCGCTAGGGTTGCTGGCTGGGTAGATTGTTAGAGAAAGAGAGAGAAAGAAAGAGAATGGTGAGAACAGGTTATTCCGGGCAATGCCGAGTACTTCATCTAAAAAAAAAAAAAAACCGACTGTAACACGGATGTTTATGAAATGAATCCCCGACTCCCATAGGTATAGCTTGGTCACCCCTGGTTTGCCGTGATGCGACATGTTTACACACCGGCACACACACACACACACACTCACACACACACACACACTCGCGCCTGTCTCGTATCAGGGATGTGCAGCATCACCCGCTAGCATTGGTGCATCTAGACAGTCCAGGCCGCATGAGATAATTAATTAACATTGATCCACACACAAAATGTCATCAGTTTCAGCAAGTTCATGTAAATATGCGGTCCCCCCAGTGGATCCGGGAAACTTAGAGCAGTGCTGGAGGCTGGATGAAATAGAAGCTTTTTTCCTGATGTGATGATCTCGGAGGGCTCAAAGGGTGTTCACCCCCCCCCCCCCCGCCCCCACCCCCACCCCACCCCACCCCACTCCTTAATATTGGTTTAAATCTTGGTAGTTTTCTTTGCTCTTTCTTTGCTCTTTCTTTGCTCTTTCTTTGTTCTTTCATTCATCACGTCATTCCTGTATCCCCAGCACTGTGTCGCCTACAGTCATTGCCTGGGTTATGACAGGCGGTAGGAAATGTATCATGTATTCATGTTAGCAAACTGTGTGATAAATCTTTTCTTTGAGAACCTCTCTCTCTCTCTCTCTCTCTCTCTCTCTCTCTCTCTCTCTCTCTCTCTCTCTCACGCCACAATTCCTGTGTATTTGTTGCGGTTCCAAGAGTGCAAGGGAGCTAACTCTGAATTTATTCATGAATCAAGGGACATAACACTTGACCACACAAGGGGGCTCTACTCTGGTCACTACTGGTCACACCATGAACGATTTGCAGACGTTACTGCCAGACACAGTTACGTTCCTTGAATACCTAAATCAGAACCAGCATGTAAACTGTCGGTATGGTGGAGGCACAAATTGGGGGGGGGGGGGGGGGGGGGGGAAATAACGATGGACATATAATTGTGGACATAACGATTGGACATATATATGAACGAAGACTGAGATGGCTAGGTCTCGCTAAACGAATGGACGACTGCAGGATCCCCAAGCAGTTGCTTTTTGGTGAAATGGCCCAAGGCGTCAGACAGCGTGGAAGACAAAGCTAGGATTCATGGACAAGTGCAAAAACATGGTAAAGTGTAACATCAACACTGGAACTTGGGAAGAACTAGCAGAGGACCGTTCAGCTTGGAAGTCCACAGTGAGAGCTGAAGTCCAACCCTTCGAGAACAACATCATCTCAGACCAAATTGAGAAGCGCCAAGTAAGAAAGGAGAAACCCCCACAATCTCGCGGCACCTCTCTTACCTACCAGTACTGTAATAGGAGCTGCTTATCCAACATCGGTAGGATAAGCCATGAGAGAAGCTGCTGGAGAAAGGAGTAAATTTAGCTGCTGGCCGTCTGTCAAGACGAAAAGAGCCAAGTATAGAATTGTAACGGTGTCGCTGATAGAAATAATAACAATTCTGTAACTATTTGTGGGTGGATCTGACAGAACCGGGCTAAAGCTGTGTTTTCTTGTGAACGGAAGTGGAAACGGCAAAAACCCTGTAGGCAGTGACATAGAAAGAATGTTTTCATGCCGTTTCTGCACACGTGGAAAATCTTTCTTTTGTCTACTTGACGGACTTTTGTCGTTTCTGTTTGAAGGTGCACTAGTGGACAGGGTGGAGGCTTCACTGTGGAAGCGTCATGAAATGTTCGGCCATCGCGCACAGCGTCAAGTCTGTTTTACCTCGGTTTTGTGGTCTGTGAAGTTGAACTGGAGCTCGCGCGTGGGTAACACTGAAACAATTCTGTCCCGCTAGTTGATGCAAAAGAAGTTCCAATCACAATCAAAACCGACGCAAAAGAGACGACTGAGTGCGCTACTACAGTACTAGCATCAAATCCAATACATGGACACGTAAATGCCTGTCACTGACCTCGGCTGAGAGCAAATTCCATCAGTATTATAATCCATGAGTAGACGTGACGACGCCTTGAAATGCGTTGGCGTCATGCGAAAAGCGTTCCCCAAGCTGCAGTGTAATACGATTTCAAGTCTTGCGTATCATTTTGTTATTTCCTGTTCTTTTGATCATTTTTCTTTCTTTCATTTCACCCATTTCAAGACAAAAGCTGCACATCTAAATAAGTGATAACATAATTCTCTCCGTACGAAGATAATCGCAAAACATTACGTGGAGATAATAGGGAAACGAGTTCCGTTTTATTGGTTGGTCAGGTCCGGTAATTACGCGTGACATTCTCATTCGACAATTTTATTCCAAATGGATTGTGAGAGCTTCCTGTTGTTTTACGTATTCTGTTTACGGATAATTTCTTTTTATGCATGGATATTAACCTATTAAGTGTGCATCTCTGGAGACATTTGGGAAAGCATTAAACTCGTGCTGTAAAACTCCGATTGCATTGGGAAATTGCTCCACATCAAAGAAGGTTTATCTCAAACTCCAGGACCGGAACTCCGGATTGCAACAGACAGATTTCCTTTGAACTTTACATCGAACAGCGTTACATCAGGAGGGTCCTGTAAATGTTTTTGTTTTTATATTTCTTTGTTGTTGTTGTGTTGTTTTTTTTATCAAATATGATCTAAATGTTGGGTTTGCCTGGCTTTAGTGTTAGTTGAAACAGAAAAAGACGAAAATATACGGACGTGATATTGTAGAATATCATTTTCCCTGTGTATCACGCAAGCGATTTCACCCTAAGGCTTGGCCTATGGTCGTGTCACGTTGCATGAAAACAGAAAAGAGAGTTTGGGTTATGTGTTGACATTTAGGGACTGTGTTTTTCTTCACAGTGCTGACAGTAGGCCAGCAGCGCACTGAGACTCAAGTCTGGTTGGGTCGGTTTTGACTCAGGCTTGAACTGTCTTTGAAAAGATCAGCGAGAGATACACTTGTTTCTGTCTCACTAGTGCGCGAGCTTCCATTTAACACCGGGCACTAAAACTGAGGCGCAGTGGACGTGATTCCGTGGGCTGCTTGTCTTCATGCACAGTAGACGTGATTCAGTGGGCTGCTTGCCTACGTGATTCAGTGGGCTGTTTGCCTTCGTGCACAGTAGACGTGATTCAGTGGGCTGCTTGCCTTCGTGCACAGTAGACGTGATTCAGTGGGCTGCTTGCCTTCGTGCGCAGTAGACGTGATTCAGTGGGCTGCTTGCCTTCGTGCACAGTAGACGTGATTCAGTGGGCTGCTTGCCTTCGTGCACCGGAGACGTGATTCAGTGGGCTGCTTGCCTTAATGCACAGTAGACGTGATTCAGTGGGCTGCTTGCCTTAATGCACAGTAGACGTGATTCAGTGGGCTGCTTGCCTTAATGCACAGTAGACGTGATTCAGTGGGCTGCTTGCCTTCGTGCACAGCAGACGTGATTCAGTGGGCTGCTTGCCTTAAGGCACAGTAGACGTGATTCAGTGGGCTGCTTGCCTTAATGCACAGTAGACGTGATTCAGTGGGCTGCTTGCCTTATTGCACAGTAGAAGTGATTCAGTGGGCTGCTTGCCTCAGTGCACAGTAGACGTGATTCAGTGGGCTGCTTACCTTATTGCACAGTAGACGTGATTCAGTGGGCTGCTTGCCTTATTGCACAGTAGAAGTGATTCAGTGGGCTGCTTGCCTCAGTGCACA
The DNA here is from genome assembly GCA_963931925.1 of Onchidella celtica. Lineage (NCBI taxonomy): Eukaryota > Metazoa > Mollusca > Gastropoda > Systellommatophora > Onchidiidae > Onchidella > Onchidella celtica. The sequence continues at coordinate 63,338,244 of OZ007573.1, forward strand.
GTAGACGTGATTCAGTGGGCTGCTTGCCTCAGTGCACAGTAGGCGTGATTCAGTGGGCTGCTTACCTCAGTGCACAGTAGGCGTGATTCAGTGGGCTGCTTGCCTCAGTGCACAGTAGGCGTGATTCAGTGGGCTGCTTGCCTCGGTGCACAGTAGGCGCGATTCCGTAAATTTTACACCATCGTCAATTGTTTTGAAAGAGAAGATGGAGAGGCCCTGGGGGGCGATGGAGAGATGAAAATAAAATTGTGCAGACAAGTCGGACGGAAGACAGGGAGAAATGGATGTCAGTGGCGGAGGGGGGGGGGGCTACATCCTGCAGGGGGCGGGCACGGCCTAACAAGCCGAGACAACCAGACAAATTGTTCGGAGCTTCTCACCGCTTTGATTATTCCAAGAGCGACAATGTTTCATGCCAGTGTGACGCTAGCGTGGCATACATGTTTATGCATGAGGCTCAAAGCTGCAGGATGTTGTATACAAAACATAGACTTGTTGTCATCCATAAGATATTGATCATAGGCCAAACATACTTTTTTTTTTTTTTGCAATAGATGGGGGAAATGATGCCATCATAGGTCGTAAAAAAAGTTATGGAAATGCCTTATATCGCATCAAATAACCTCTCTCTCTCTCTCTCTCTCTCTCTCTCTCTCTCTCTCTCTCTCTCTCTCTTTCTCTCTCTCTCTCTCTCTCTCTCTCTCTCTCTCTCTCTCTCTCCCCCTCTCTCTTTCTCCCCCTTCTCGTTCTCTCTCTCTCTCTCTCTCTCTCTCTCTCAGTACTGTTGTGAGGTGAAACTACAGACATTCAGTATACCACCAGCAGGAAATGACTGAATTCTATTCGGAGTGCAAACTGAGAGTTGTTGCTTTCTTTGTGTTATGAAAGACATCGCTAACGCCCTTTACCGATTGATTTTATATGTGAGGATATTGAGCTTTGGCTGCGATGTGTTTGGGAGTTTTGGCAGTTTGGCATTTTACCAATAATGAATGATCTTTTCACGGGGATGAGAATCTAGAAAGATTAGTCTGTGGCGGCCAGGGTGTCGTGTGAGAGATTTCTTTGGGCAAATAGACAATTTTACTGGTTGTGTAGAAGAGAAAGTTGGAGTTGGTCGTGTCTGGATGGGAGTTTAGTGAGGGAACATTGGTTTGTCTGTTTATTCTGTCGTTGTTGACGCTGTGTAGAGGACAAAATAATTGGTGTGGTACACAATAACTTGGTAACGTGCGTCCGTGGAGTTGTTTGAGAACAAAGTATTTGGTTATGGTATTAGACTGTGCGTGTGAAGAGTCGGGAAGTGTGGACATGGAAGGATCTAGGAGTGGTTTGGTTAGACAGGGCTATCAGACAGTCGGGAACAGAAAGACAGACAAATTAATACACGAGCAGTTGCAGAAGGAGACAGGCAAATAGATTGTTAGGTGGAGGGGGTGAATGGATAGGCGGGTGGGTCACAGTATGGACTTTGCTTTGAGACGCATCGTTGATCATTCTGTAACAAACAAAAACGAAGTAACAAAACTACATGAACAATTGAAATAAGAGACAGTTGGACAGAGAGTCACTTGACCAGAAGTTTTACCAACAGCTACGCATGTGGAGAACAAGTCACATGTTTTGGCAAGGAGAAAAGTCTGGAGAGCTCGGTTTTTTTTCTGTTTTTTTTTGGCTTTTGACCCTGGTCATATGAATAAATAAATAAATTGGAAATAATTGTTGGCTTGAAGCATCATGGCTGGTGTCGTTTGTAGTCATTTTAGACGCTGTCCTGATGGCGCAAGGAGGGAAACAACCCCCCTGTGTGTTTTGGTAGAATTTCCATGGTTAAAAGGAACTATCGATCACAAAGGGAGGACTTGGGAGGACTTGGGACGTTGTTATAGTGCACTGACTCGGTTGTTTGTTTGTTGTTGTTGTTATTGGGGGGGGGGGGGGGGGTTCATTTGCGAGTTGTTCTGACACGAGACTAGAAATGTAAGAAATGATGTTATTTAATGGCCAGCCGGTCTTTTGAAGTATCCGCCACTTGTTGTTTCCATGCCAACAGCGTTGGACGTGTAGACGTCCCGGCATCAAGTTCCAGGCAAGTGGAAGAGAAATTATTCTGGAATAACTAGGAAATCCTCCCTCTCCCCCCCCCCCCCTCTTTTTTTCCCCCGGAGGTTTTCTTCACCATGTTGTGAACAAGAAAATATCGTGACGTTATGTGGTAAATATTCTGTTCTCAACTTGATAGCACTCGGGGCCCCGTCATGCAGATTCTGCGCCGTGAACATTGCAGTTGTGCAGTGGCGTGAACATTGCAGTTGTGCAGTGGCGTGAACAATGCAGTTGTACACTGGCGTGAACATTGCAGTTGTATACTGGCGTGAATATTGCAGTTGTGCAGTGGCGTAAACATTGCAGTTGTGCAGTGGCGTGAACATTGCAGTTGTACAGTGGCGTAAACATTGCAGTTGTGCAGTGGCGTAAATATTGCAGTTGTACAGTGGCGTGAACATTGCAGTTGTACACTGGCGTGAACATTGCAGTTGTACACTGGCGTGAACATTGCAGTTGTGCAGTGGCGTAAACATTGCAGTTGTACAGTGGCGTAAACATTGCAACTGTCATTCTCATGTTGTTTGGTGTTTTGTTTGTGTATTTTTCCATGGCATTTAACATGATAATTATGAACTTCACACGTGGATGCTGTGTACAATATGCAGTCTATGTGTACGGATGTCATAGCTCAGTTCTAGTATCGGTGTAGGCAGACAGACGGACGGACGGACGGGTGGACTGTGTGTGTGTGAGGGGGGGGGGGGGGAAGTGATAGATAGATAGATAGATAGATAGATAGATAGATAGATAGGTAGGTAGGTAGGTAGGTAGGTAGGTAGGTAGGTAGGTAGGTAGGTAGGTAGGCAGATAGATAGATAGATAGATAGATTGATAGATTTATAGATGGATAGATAGATAGATAGATAGATTTATAGATGGATGGATGAATGGGTGGGTGGATGGATGGATGGATAAATGGGTGGGTGGGTGGGATGGATGGATGAATGGGTGGGTGGGTGGATGGATGGATGGATGAATGGGTGGGTGGATGGATGGAAGGATGGATGGATGGATGAATGGATGGATGGATAGATAGATAGATAGATAGATAGATAGATAGATAGATAGATAGATAGATAGATAGATAGATAGATAGATGGATAGACAGACAGATAGATAGATAGATAGATAAATAGATAGATAGATAGATAGATAGATAGATAGATAGATAGATAGATAGATAGATAGGCAGGCAGACAGACAGACGGACGGACGGACGGACGGACGGACGGACGGACGGACGGACGGACGGACGGACGGACGGACGGACGGACGGACGGACGGACGGACGGACGGACGGACGGACAGACAGACAGACAGACAGACAGACAGACAGACAGACAGACAGACAGACAGACAGACAGACAGACAGACAGACAGACAGACAGACAGACAGACAGACAGCTGGATAGACAGATAGATAGATAGATAGATACCGGATAGACAGACAGACAGATAGATAGATAGATAGATAGATAGATAGATAGATAGATAGATAGATAGATAGATAGATAGATAGATAGATAGATAGATGTGAGGGACGGCGAACAGACGGACGAATGAATGAATGATCGATCAAAGAACAGGCAAACACACATAGATAAATATGCATGAATAATAAACACGTGAGTGACCGAAACCCCCGCCCACGCGATTGCTGAAGAAAGAAAGAAGAAAAAAGAGGAAAGAAAGATGACTCACGCGCTGTGACGTGATAGGTCCACGGTCTGGCCAGTGTCCAACTGCGTACAGAGTTCGATTGTCCCGTCTAAAGGAACTTGGTGATGTTCGTCTTCGTTTTGTCTAGTTGCTGATACATGATTGTATTATCCTTTATCTGTGCCTGGGTTTCCCTGCTTGTGATGTCCTCGGGTATTTGCCATGTTGTTGTAAATACATTTTTGCCTTCTCGAGAAAACGAGAATTGAAGTTTGGTCGGCAAAAGGGCTAAAACGCATACAACATGACGTCACAAACACATATCTCGAAACGTTTTTAACCGATTGGAATGACGTCATTTATACATGGTGAAATTAGGAGAGAGAGAACCATTTTTACGACAAACCCTCAAAATCGACAAAATGCCACATACAACTTATGGCAAATATCCCTCGAAATTTTCTACTGTTTATGTTTTGTGCAAAAGTTTTCTTCTGGATTCTTCTGGATTCTTCTGGATTTTCCTATGATAATTGCAGTTTGAGTTTGACAACGCGTCGGCACAAGAACGGCCACCTGGGGCCTGTCAAGGTCTGTGTGGACATGTTTATTATCTTCAGAGCTTCATCAGTCTGAATGTCACAAATAGAATCACACATCGGTACAAAACTCAAATGTTGGTGTTTGTATACATTTGAAAAGAGTTTTTTTTTAATGTGTATAAACGGTTTTAAATGTCAAGTTGTCTATCCTATAGGCCCAGCCTCATTCAGAAAGGACAAGACGCGCTGTGGGTCCACGTCAGTAAATAATTGCTGACCTTTGGGGTCAGAGTACTCTACATTCATCCATTTTCAAGCTTAATATATAATCTTATGGCATTTGATTCAGTCCTGAGTATCATGTGAGCGATACCACAAATGGTGTAGGCTAGATAGACATCAATAACCGTGTGCCTGCAGCATGCTACAGTGAGCAACGGAAATCACGTTTAATTTTTTGAAACATGAAACCTGGCTCAAAGTGGGATATTACTGTACATGACTGGGTAGCTGGTGGAAGTTTCTGGTAGCGTCTTCTTCTGTTCTGTCATTCTGTTATATTGACTGTCGTCTTGCTTCTGCCTAGCACAGTATAGACGTTATCCTGCCGACCTGGTTCTCCAAACGCAGACTCAGTGACAGCCTACATTGGTTATTGTATGTGAATCATTGTATGTTTCATTCAGTGACGTCTCACAAGCTCATAATACTAGTTTAATCCTCTAGTTGCATAGACATACATAATAATAAAAAAATAATAATAATAATGAAGATCATTTACATAGCGCCTAATCCAAACGAGATTGCTCTAGGCGCTTTACAGAAAGTCTTATTCTCTCCATTTGCATCTCTCTCACTCGCTCTTTCTTTCTCTCACTCTCTCTCTCACTCTCTCTATCTCTCTCTATCTCAGAGCAAATTGTAACGCGCAGTTCACAACTCACAACTTGTATTATAATAATATTTGAATATATATTAATATTTATTAATATTTATTTAATATTGAAAAATATATTTTCGTTGGTGATATGGGAGGTGATAGGGATAGATTTTAATCTATTAATTTTTAATTTCAATTTTGATGTGCACATTTGGTTATCCTAAATCTCTGGTGTATCATGAGACAGTGTTTATCGATAAATTAAACAAAATGTTCTTATAATGGAGCATTGACCTCAGGTCATTTATTTTAAACTTGGATTGTCAGACATTGGAGGGTTAACACAGAAAAAAAAAATCAAGTATTGATTCGAGATTCACAGACAGGAAGGAAAGGTAGATGAAATTAAAAGAAGCAACGGAAGGAAGGAGTGAGTGGATGACAGATACCTCTGCCCCGCAGCAAAGTCAATAAAGACAACCCACCATCCCCTCCACCTCGCTGGATAATTCATTCATTAGATCTGGCTGTGTGACAAAATCTAATTGAATGACACAAATTGGCCGGCAGCCCTTAATTTCTCTGGCCAGCCGGTATTGCTGACCGGGACAATGACCAGGTGCCAGCCTACAGACGCAAGCAATTGGCAGAGAAATGCCGGTCATCAGGAAATGTCAATCACTGCCTTGACCGGTTAGAGACGGGGGGGGGGGGGGGGAGAATGCGTAGACACGGGGGATAATCCGGTATCAGCAAAGCCAGATCAACACACAATTATTGCTATGTCCTGACACAAGAGATCACTGACTTAAGGCGGCATTACAACATTCATCTAGCTCAAGGCAAGAGATCAGAGTGACATTCGCTGAACAGGGCGCCAAAAACTGTAAGACTTAAGCTCAAAGAACGACAAGCACATCATTTAAGCTTTATAGGTAGAATGGCGAAAAATTCGGTCTCTCTCTCTCTCTCTCTCTCTCTCTCTCTCTCTCTCTCTCTCTCTCTCTCTCTCTCTCTCTCTCTCTCTCTCTCTCTCTCTCTCTCTCTCTCCGCCCTGTCTCTGTGTTCTCTCTCTCTCTCTCTCTTTCCTCTCCTTCTCTCTCAGTCCTCTTTCTCTCTTCTCTCGTTCTCTCTCGCTGTCTCTATCTCTCGTCGGTCTGTCGCTCGCCTGTCTGTTTCTCGCTGTCTATCTGTCTGTCTGTCTAGCTGTCTGTCTGTCTCTGTCTCTCTGTGAGTGAGTGGGTGTGTGTGTGTGTGTGTGTGTCTATCTCCATTGTCTCGTCATTTTGAAATGTTGGATGTACAGGTGAAAAACTGACTCCTCTTTTATACTTCTTGGCCTTCCTCTTCTCTTCTCTTTCATCTTTCTTGTTCTTCACCTCCTGGGTCGTTTGCTTTAGCCTCACTGTTCTTGCCTACAGTCAAGCCTTTTGAGCTCGAGTTGCCGTGCACATTCTGAAACATGAAAAATTTGATATGACAGTTGTAACATTCCACGGAAAATAGTGTACTCGCACTTATCCACCACGGTGAGAAACCGAAAAGGTTTGCACTATGGACTGAGTAAACTATTTGACCAGTGCTGTGTCGTCTCGAGAGCTGTACTCATCATACTTTCTGTCAGCTTGAAAGGGCGTGTGGTAGCCGGTGCTGACGTCTTCAAACACGACAGAATTCGGCATCAATTTCAGCACAAGTGTTATCCAAACACTTTTCTCGCTTTTCAATTTGACAGGTTATGTTTGGGGGTGGGGCACTCGGCCAGCCAATCCGATCACAGCTATTTGGCCACTCCTTGACATCAAATTCACAATATGATTGACCTGGGTGTGTTCTCATTGCAAAATTACCCCGCCTTCGCGGATTTTATGAGATCCAGGCACTGAGTTGTTTTTTTTTTTTTTACAAAAATGTGGTGTTTTATGGATGAATATGGTCTTCAGGACGGCCAGCGGGCGGGTTTTGCTGGACACAGAAAGGCGGCAGGGAACTGGGAACTATTTTGTGTGGGGCTACATCTTGCTGGTGTTGATGCTGGGCATTGGGCACTGTTTTCTTCCTCCCTCCCTCTCCCTCTCTCTCTCTCTCTCTCTCTCTCTCTCTCTCTCTCTCTCTCTCTCTCTCTCTCTCTTTCTCTCGTCTGTGATCATGCAGTAATCCTGGCCGACTTTGGTAGGAAGATATCGCGTTAAGTTTGTTTCCTGTTGTTTATTTTTGTTACTAACTAACAAGAATTTCTTCCAAATTTTGCCTGTGGTCAAGTTTTGCTTTCTTGAATGAAATACAGTCCCTGTAGTTCTGTAGTTCTGTAGTTCTGATGGGACGTTTTGTGGTAGAGTTTTGGTGATGGTTTTATGCAGCCTGAAGTTTTTTTCTTCCTTCTGCATTCTGGGAAAACTGGCAGTTTGACAGAGCTGCATTTTTCCCCCTGACTCCAGTGACCACCCGATTTCCATTTCCCCCATGACCTGCCGGTCCAGCACCCGCCACTTCCACCAGGGATGCCTAACTCAGTCATGTTGTTTCTCTGTCCGTCTCTGTCCACATGCATGAGATCATTGGTCCATGTGTTGTTGCTCATTCATCTTGACTGGTCATGTGTTGGTTATAATGATGAGTCTGTTGTAGTTGGTTGGTTGATCAAAGGAATTGGCTAAACAAATGGTTTTGCAATGGGGCTGGTGGATAACTTTGTTCTGACGCTAATTATGTATGTTCGTGTGTTTGTGTGTTCGTGTGTTTGTGTGTTGGTGTATAATGATATGAAAGAAAAAGAAAGGGTGGAGCAGGCGGGCGATAGGAAATTTCGTTCATGCATTTTTGTTTTTTTGTTTGTTTCTTTGTTTATTTGTTTTTTATCGTTGTTGTTGCAAGTGGATGAATGTTGTGCCAGTGGTTGTTGACAGCATGAGCTTGTATAGCACAGATCAGTTACTTGTTTCATTTTCACCTGATCATCATTCTGTTTGTTAGACGATTCTGCTCACGCTTCTGTGTTCTTTACTCTACCGACAGATCCTGCACATGCATATGGGCCAGGTAGAGAAACAGCCCATGACGGCGGAAGGTTCACCTCTACAGATCCGCTGCAAGAATTTCCACTGTGTCACCTTCATTATCCCCCGTGAGAGAGATTGCCAGGACATCTACCAGTCACTCATGGAGTTCTCTAGACCTTGTAAGACTCTGGGACTGCCGTGGCGGGTGGTCACGGGGTTTCTCTGTCTTTGATTTATGAAAGTTAGATGACCTTGAACTTACAGGTGGTGGGCTGCAGAGTCTCAGTGGGGCTGGGTGCCAGGTGCAAGATTGAAGGGAAGATCAAACAAGAGGTTGTATGTAGATCTCCGTTGGTTAGGGATGTTAGGGTGTGGACATGTTCTAGTGACAAATGACCCGTTGCCCTGAGTTGGGCTATTCCAGTTTCATACATAATCCTATGCAAGTTTGTCGGGGTTTTTTGTCCTTCTGTCTTGTGTGTGTGTAGTGGGGGCGGGGGTGTACAGGGGATGACGTGGACAAACAGGGGTGACGGTTATGACCACATTCCCTTTACCACTATAGTCAGACACGTTTTGTGTCCAACGTGATGAAGATATAATATTTCAAGCAGGTTATTTTTGAAGTTTATATTTCACATTCCACAAGAGGAGCACAGATCGCACCACCTTAGGTTTTGTCTTCTGGGAATAGATCAGGGCACTAGCGCACTGTGGCTTGTTTTGTCTGGGTTTTCATGTGAAATGTGGGCTATAGAGTGAAACGGGACCGCGTGTTCTGGTGAGGCAGAAACAAGTTTGGCTCGTTAGTTGATTGGCAGGAAGTTCAAGTCTTGATCAAGACCGACGTAAAACAGTGTTGTCGCAGTGGGCTATGAGTGTAAGTGCAAGGGAGTGAGAAACTGATGAAAGTCTTTATTCCTTCTGTGTATCCACAGCCTCCATTGACACGTTGTACGCGTTCAACTTCACTTCCACTGAGAACTTGGAGAAAACATTTGGCTGGGACCTGTTTGATCTGCAGTCAGAGTTTCTCAGGATGGGCGCGCCCAGTGAAAACTGGACAATCACGAGCCTGAACCAGCAGTATGAGGTATTGTCACGCACACAGACAGACAGACAATGAGACTGATAATTTGAGTAGGGATAGCATAGGTGTCGGTTTACAAAAGCAGGCTTTTCTCCAGAATTCAAATTGCCAATCAAGAGCTGTACCAGGTCTATATTATGTCATTAATTTAATTGGCCCTGCCGCTTCAACGCTCATTCCAGTCTCATGTTTAATACATTTAGCAATTTGGTGTAGTTTGAGTGCATGTGTGGTAGTTGTTTTTTTACAATCCTGTTGAACGTTGTCGTTATTTTCAGTTTTTCCTTCTCATGTGGTCTAGAGCGTATGAACAGAACACCCTGATGTATTAGATGGACATAATTATTAATAAGATATGAAAACAGGCGGTTGGTCATGCGTCTGCACTTGATGGTGAAAGATCAAAAGTATACTGTCAGTTTTTGTGTTTATTTAATTGACTGAAATGATACCCGGTTCTCCCCAGCTGTGTGACACCTACCCGAGTCTTCTGTACGTGCCCAGCTCAGCGACAACACCCGTATTGGTGGGCAGTTCAAAGTTCAGGAGCAGGGGGAGATTACCCGTCCTCTCCTACCTACACTCGGAAAACCAGGTCAGTGTTTGGTTTGACCTGTCCGTACCTGAAATTCTGTGCAGATTTCGTAAACAATTCAAGTAATGTGTTTCCAGTGCCCCACTTATGCCTCCAACGCCACAGGCCGTTTGCATAACGCTTTCTTAAGTTTTGAAGCAAATATTGTGCAGCTGCCGTAAGTCCCCACTGCCCTTGAGTGTTCATGATTCGCCGAACTCCCGTGGGCGAGTGAAGAGCTAGATACACTTCAGGACATGTGTCCCTTTGTCTGTTGTTTTTGGTTTCTAGTCTGCACGCATTGTAGAAAATGCTGTAGAGACAAAGCTGAGAAGATTTCCCTGTGTAAATTACTGCAATTATTCATATTAAATTTTGTAGGTTTTTTGTTTTTTTTAATATCCAAAAAAAATTTCATGGAAATTTTGCTGATGTTCATGTTTTGCTGTCTTTAATCAACAAATTGTGATGAAGATTTTTGTGGTAGATTTCAATGATGTTTTTATGCATTCTGAAGTTTTTTCTTCATTCTGCATTCTGGAAATCTGGGCCTTTGGACAGAGTTGGGCTGTTTGTTTGGTTTTTCACTGCGGCCATTCTGTACTGGTGTTTTGTGCACATGTTTACCATTTACTGATTTAGTTCGTCCATCAAATTCTTAGAGTTTAGAGTTTGTTTTAATCTATCCATTAATTTCTCAGTTTGTGATACAGTTTAATCATTAATTTTTCAGTTTCTGGTTTAATTTAGCCATCCATTTCCTCGTGTTTATTTATGTAGTTTAGCCGTAGGATTCGTCATGTATTAAAGTTTTCACTTTCTGATCCCTGTGCCGTGTCCAGGCGGCACTGACCAGGTGTAGTCAGCCTTTGTCTGGCTTCTCAGCGCGATGTGTAGAGGATGAACAAATGCTGCAGGCCATTCTAAAGTCCAACCCCCGATCTGACTACATGTATGTGGTGGACACTAGACCAAAAGTGAGTTTGCTTTGCCTGTCAGGTTAGGCATTTTTCTTTGTCTGTCTGTCTGTCTGCTTGATTGGTTGGTTGGTTGGTGGGTGGTTGGTTGGTTGGTAAGTTCGTCGGTTGGCTGGCTGGTTGGTTGGTTGGCTGTCTGTCTGTTTGATTGTTTGGCGCAAGAGCAAAGGTCAGCCTGCTTGTCGGTAAGACTGGCCATGATTATATGTTCATCTATTTGTCTATCTGTTTGTTTGATGTATGTTGTTGGCACTAGAGGAAAGATCAGCCCGCTTGACTCGCTGGTGGATGTGTCTTTCCTGTCATCTTTTCTACATATGGATATACACACAAACGTTTCTTTAAACGTACTTAAAAGGCAACGTCCCTGTTCAAACAGAGCAGCTCATTAAGTTCAAAGAAATGATACCGGAAGCTGGGTAGAGTTTTAATTGCATGCGTCAACCCCAAGGCTGGCCATCCCCTTCACAGTTTGGTTCTTTGTACCCCGGGCAGCATTGAGGATTCGTGCCTGTAGGTTACTCTCTGAATACTTGTGGAAATAGTTCCTTGGCACTCGTGAACTCTGTTCATTTCCCGCTATGGGTGACGTCCCAGGCAATAGGGTGCTGTAGTGTTGGCGATGATGGTAGCAGATGTGGTATTATGATCCCTCCCTCCCGATGTAGTGCAAGTTGTTGAGTGCTGGTGTCTTTTTATCTTCCCCTTCTTCTTCTCAAGGGTGGTTGGTGGACGCCTCTGTTGGGCCTGGTCCTGTCCTGTCCATCTCTTGTATTCTGTCTGTCGTCTTGATTTTTCCTAGTACAATTTGATGGTTATGGTGTCCATGTAACTTTTTCCTGGTGCAATTTGATAGTTATGGTGTCCATGTAACTTTTTCCTAGTACAATTTGATGGTTATGGTGTCCATGTAACTTTTTCCTAGTACAATTTGATAGTTATGGTGTCCATGTAACTTTTTCCTAGTACAATTTGATAGTTATGGTGTCCATGTAACTTTTTCCTAGTACAATTTGATAGTTATGGTGTCCATGTAACTTTTTCCTAGTACAATTTGATGGTTATGGTGTCCATGTAACTTTTTCCTAGTACAATTTGATAGTTATGGTGTCCATGTAACTTTTTCCTAGTACAATTTGATGGTTATGGTGTCCATGTAACTTTTTCCTAGTACAATTTGATGGTTATGGTGTCCATGTAACTTTTTCCTAGTACAATTTGATGGTTATGGTGTCCATGTAACTTTTTCCTAGTACAATTTGATAGTTATGGTGTCCATGTAACTTTTTCCTAGTACAATTTGATAGTTATGGTGTCCATGTAACTTTTTCCTAGTACAATTTGATAGTTATGGTGTCCATGTAACTTTTTCCTAACCCAAACTCAAAAACTCTGCTTTTTAACGTCCAATGTTTTGTACTGAATCTGTATAAGCTTCAGCCACATACTAATGATGAGTGCTTGTGTGGAGTTGCTACGGATTTAGGGGGGATAGAGAGTGTCAGTGCGTTGTGAAGTGGCCGGGTCAACTGGAAGAAATTGGTGGTACAGTGTGATATAGCCGGTACAGGACATGTGAAAATACACTGTTCTGTCAAGTGAAATTATGGCAGCAGCATTGGATCATCCTGCATGCAGCGGACATTTTCATCCTTTTTTCCGGTATGTTGTTGTTTTTTTTGTGGATATTTTTTCATCCATATTCCGGATATTTTTCATCCTTTTCCCTGGTCCAATTTTAGTACTGCTCATAGCTGTCTTTTATATAGCATTCAGTGTGGAAGTTATTATTTGTGTGTGTGTGTGCGCGCGCACTCGCGCGCGGTTTGTTTGATAATATATTGGGAAGTTGTACTTGCTGACACAAAAAAGGCAGATGAAATGATGGTGTTGGGGAAGAAGGGAGAATGATGATGATAATAAATCAGAAGATCAGCCGATCTTTCAAAATCCTACTGCCCCTCCCCCTATGATTGAGTTGGATTTATAATCCAGAAAGGAGGAAATTTTCTTTATTAAATTTTCTGCCATTGCTGACTGAAAAGAGCAAAATAGCATCTGCCTCATTATAGAGAAGGACAAAGAGAAAGCAAATGCTGTTTAAACCCAGTAGATAATGACATAGTTGCTGGCGCTGCTAAATGACAGCTGTGTGTTCCTGTGCAGCCTAGCAAGTCATGAACTCGCTGATTGAGGCGAGGCCGAGAACAGAAACCGCATCATGTCTTGCTTGCTCCATCACGATTCCTGTATCATGTTGTTTCTGTTGTTTCCTTTGAATGATTCTGACGGCTGCAGGGCACAAATCTGAGTCAATTTCCTGATTGCCCGTTAGCAGAATATACGCAGAGAGACGGCTGTACGATTTAGACCAGACATGAGCAGCCTACGCCCCCGGAACTGATCCGGCCCCACTAAGCAAGTTTTCTGATCATAACTCGACCATTGACAATTACCGATAGAAAAAGTATCTGTTTCTGCCTAATTTTTCTTGTCATTTCTTCCTGGCATGGCGCCCTCGTGCGGCTTTTATGGTATTTTATGGATGCCTTTCTAGAGCATTCAATTCGGTGCAGCTTTCCATGACAAGGACAGCACGTGTAGCACATTAATGTGCATGGGAGATTGTATTCCAGGGAGAGAGAGAGAGACGGGGGATATGGAGAGAAAGAGAGGGGTTTGCGGAGAGGGTGGAGGGCAAAAGCAGTTGTATCCCGGGCAACGCCGGGAACCTCAGCTAGTACGTGCAGATTGAGTGTGTACACAGAGTTGGTCACTAATTTCACGACAGGCGATTGGCCCAGCACAGCACAGCATAGCACAGCATAGCTTGGTAACTGTTGCTCTGCGCCTAGCTAGTAGATCTGCCATATGCAAAGAGTTTATAATAAACCTAGAGGTAAGACTCGGCCACGTCACATGTCCGCAAATAGAAAGCCCGGCAGCCATCTTTTCTTACGGCAAGCGATTGCAAATGCTATGTCAAGGCCAGTGCTAACGAAAGTAGTTTTTGTCGGAAGGCCTCAGTATTTTATTTTTGTTCATTCCTCTTTAGAGATGGAGGTTCAAATTCATCCGTACATTTTGTATTTTGTCATAATTCATAATGTTTGTTTGTTTTTTTCTTTTGGTGGGATTACATTTTTTACATTTTCGTGGTTCACCCAATCCATAAATTAAGTCTGCTCATTACTACTGTAATCCCCGTTCAAACAATCTGAAAGACCGTATTATTTTAGGCTTAGATTTGTTTACTTTAGCCGTACTGTCTAGGTCGAGGCAGGCTTGCCGTAAATTGGCCGCCATCTTTACTTCACCTACCGACGACGCCACGCGGAGACTTGCGTAGCGCTAGTCTGACCTCTAGCTATATATAACCTCTTTGGCCATATTATGTCACGTGTCAGCGTGTTAAACTTCACATTTCTCCCCTCAGCTTCCCCTCGGACCTTTTCTATCCATCCTCAGCTTGGCCGTTCATATCACGCTCGTGTATAACTGTGCACATGTACAAATGTTACAGTGACATCACTTTTTTTTTTTCTTTGAAGGCCCAGCCAATCTAATCAGGAAACTGTAAATTGAAACTTCGGTCTAATTACAGCATGTCTTGCTGTGACATACCCCATGCATTCCACGGAAAATTTCGCTCCATCAAAAATTCTAACTTACGTTTATTTTTAGCTAGATGTTTTTTGTCTCCAGTTGAAATGATTTGGATGTTTCCAGGATGTGAAAGCTGAAGAAATACGCAGGATTTTGTGTAAGGCAATCTAAAACTCTGGTCTTGCCAAATGGCATTATTGATTTGCAGACCACGCGATGTTCTACAGAGATATTTTAACAGTCTGTAGATCTTCCGTAATTCTATTCCCTGGCCCTGGCCAAGAAACTGTACGGGTAGATTTTACAAAGCCAGGTCTGAAACCCGGGTATTAGTGTCAAGTGTCGGGGCCAAGTGGGTGGCGATGTTGTGAAAGGTGTCGTTTATTGAAAGGGAAAAAGATGATGTTTAGGACACGTTCACGTGCACTTTCCCCACCTTCCAATCCTCCATCGTTCATATCCCCCCCCCCCCCGGGTCTCCTTGTAAATTACTTGGCCGAGAAACGGGACAAACAGACTTGGGTTGCAACAACAACAACAACAACACCAGTAGCAACGTCAACATTAACACAGAATCAACAACAGCATCAAGAGTACCGCAGGAAACATCCTGTAGTGGCGGTGAACAAAAAATGATGCTGTCACTTCTGACAGAAAAACTGCATTTTGACAAGTACAACATCAATGGTGTGTGATCCAAATTTATCTTCTCCACACATTGTCAAGGTGCTTTTGGCGGAGGAAAAGTCAGATAGACTTCTGACATGGCATCACTCCATGTAACAGGTAACTGTAAGCTCCGACACTCGGTATACAGAGATAACCAACTGGCCGAATTCCCTCCATCGCGCTGAGCGCGTGTCAGCGATGTCAACAATACAACAGTTGCCCACCCATGCAGTCCTCTAACAGAACGACAACTAACCAGTGCTCACCATGACGCCGCAAGCAACGTACTCGCGCGCAAGTTGTGGACACATACGTAGTGTTCGTTCACACCAAACTGCTGACAACGGGCGTGCAGTCACGGCCGAGCTACAACAGTACAAATCATAATTTATGATCAGATTCAGACCAATCTACCGACAACGGACGAGTCATTTTCTCTCGTCCGTCCGACTTCACTTTTACCGCTGCCGTAAAATTTCAACGACACTCAGCCGTGTAGCCAACAGGCTTGGGGTACGCCAGATTAAAGACAAGCAATCCCTTCCTGAGTGTTACGAATCTGGTCTGGGTGGTAGTGCCCTCTAGCTGTTATGAAGAGGGTCTTCTCAATGATGGTATTATGACTGCATTTTAAATCGAGAGGTATTTACTATTTAATCTTTCGTACCATGCCACACACTAAGAACAATCTGAATAAGTTTCATAAACAGACCTGCAGGGCCACAAATTTAATTACATTAAATTTCCTAACAATTTTGTCTAGATCTATTACATACTAAAGACAACATCAGCAGCATCAAATGAAAATTCAATAATATGTCACTAGAAGTCTTCTCTAGATTCCTATAATGTTATGATCATTCTGACTCACTAACAATTTAAGTACTAGTTATATATCTCTCAGATATAGTCTGCCTACTATCTATCAAGCAATATACTAATATCGTCTCTGGCGACGATGTCATCTCAGCTATTTGTGCCTACCGCTTATAATGGATCAAGCTCGTCAATATAAACTGACGTAGTTAAGTCTATTGGATCTACTCTAGGATGGGCTGGCAATCCCCAGCCTCATCCAGACAAATCAGTCCCAATTCACAGATGTGTATGCTATACATTCATACTAGTGGCAAGTCAATATAAATCTTTGTCTTGCATTCTTGGGTAGCACTCCTAGCATATGCGGCAATCCTGTCCTACTGGATAAATTATGTTCAGTTCCTCGTTCATTGTTGAATCATCAAAGGACAAACACTTACACTTGGTCCCTGGTATTAGAAAAACCAGGGAACAGTAGACAATAGCAGTGGGCATATCTCATTCAAGCATATGGCTTCATCTCAATGTCTATAGTGGACTAGACATGAATCAACAGTCTTATGATTCTTCAGGCAGAATCGTGCCGACGCCTGCACAGATTGGAATTTTCTGTATGGAGTAATGGGCATAGGTATGGCTACGCTTTTATACTGTGCAGCCACCTGCAAACTACCGTCCAAATCCCTAGATTTGATTGGTGCATCCATGCGAGCTCATCTCGCAGTATTAATATATTCTACGTGGGAGTTGGTCACGGCCTTGTACTAAAAACAGACAAGGTCAATTTAAAATGTCAAAACAATTACTGAAATCTTCAAACCCTCGTGCTTTCTACATTTTATGTGCGAATTTCTGAACGCGACTAAGCGTCTTAAACTATCTATCCTTATTCACCCCTTCTCTTCCCTTCTAAGTGTTCATCAAAATCACGGGGTCGAGAATTGCACTGTCACTCCTAACTTATCCATTTATTCTATCTCGCCCCACTTTCTTTCCGTCTCTAAGAAAAAGTGTTTCAAAAACAAACTGTTCACGAGAACAGTTCAAGGACAAAATTACGCTGGTTATAATCAACGAGACCGTGAAAAATCAACTCCTTGCAAGTCGTGACCCAGCACGGCATTTATATTACTTAAACCCTGACACTGAGTATACTGTTGTCGCACGGCCGTGATTGCACACCCGTTGTCGGTAGTTTGGTGTGAACGAACACTTAGAGAGGGAATGATTTCGTCTCGGTATACTAAGACTCTGGTAAGCCTACATCCCCTACATCAGTTCAGATTTCCAAGCAGTGTTAACAGAAATGATTCATTTTCACTGGAAATCTCACAGGCGAGATTTGTGTGGCTTTTGCATGATTGAAAGGTTTATTTTGTCTGGACATAACAGAAGTTTCAACAAATGGAAAACGACCATGTTTGATCGATATTTTAAAGCCGTTTCAACGTTGGTAAAGTGAAGGGACCTTAAAAAGAGGACCGTGAAAAGGGAAACAATCAGTGTGTAAAAATGAAAGAGTAACTTCCGGTCTGGAGCTCTCCATTAGAACCTGCAATACGCTATTGATTGTGTTTTCCTTGGATGATAAAGAACACTGGGAAATGGGTTACATTGGAACTGTGAACGAGCTGACGAAACAGACTAGACGTTAGTCGTTGTATCCACACAGATTTAAGCTGAACAGAATTTGGTTATCTTTCAATAAGAAAATGAACGATCTTTAACAGAGGGTGTAAGCGGGGAGAGGATTTTTGTCGCTGTTGCTGTTGTTTTTCGTGGAGTGTCACATCAGTTTTGTGTCAAGTTGTGGTGACATTTGTCAACCCCACAGATTTCCTGTCACTTTTTGGATATTTTTGGTCTTTTCCAGATCTGTGTTGTGTCAATTTCTCATTTCCTAGACAAAAGATTTAAAACAACTTTTGAGGCTGACCATGGACATGTGGGGGGAGGTGGGAGAAAGATTTGAGTACCAGTGATGGCTGCTGAACATTGGGGTAATCTGGGTGAAATTCATGGAGATGAAGAGAAAATTGGTCAGATTAAAATCAGAATTTGACACGGCCATTTTTGAGATGACAGAGAAATGTACAGAGAACTCGTTGAGAATCTGTAGTCTGATTCCTGTAATCTTTCTGCAAATCTGTCTGGCACGGAGAACGTGCGAGATTGTCAACAAAAAACAAAAAAAAAGGAAAGAAATTCGTTTGGTCTTGGCTGGAGAGTGCACGGTCGGATAGCAGAATATACAGAGTGGCCGAGATGACAGGAGAGAAATTCTCAGTAATCGTCCTGGAAAGCCTTTTATTTTCCTTGTGGCTTCATTAGCATTGTTTCCTCTGTAGCCAACATCAAATACTCGAACATTCGATTTGGCGGGGGGCGGGGGGGGGGGTGTGTTTGTATGTAAGTTTTCTGTTCAGTCCTATTGGTCCTTGCAACTTGCTTTAACCCTCAGGTGGTCAGTGTCCCAGGTCTAAAACCTTCCAGGCGATACCCAGTGTCCTAGATCTGTATTGCCTTCTGAACGTATTGTGATCATTATTTATATTCGAACCTAATCTCTGACTGATTGAAATCAGTTTTGTAAATAGTCAGAAGTTGTGTTTTTTTTTTTCGAAGTCAGTTTAAGTGTGGGCTGCAGAGGGTTAATGCAGGACATTTTAGTGTCTTATGTTGTTCTGGGCAAACTGTTCATTGCAAGGGGAAGATCATAGAGATGACGTCATCATTGGTTCATCATTTATTTGTCTGGAAAGATCTAAATTTAGCGTACCGCGCTGGCCTCTGACATTTGCAGGAAGTTAACTCCGTTACAGCAATCTGTCCCTGGAGATTTTGGCCTGACCTTTCTTGGGTTTGGCCCGGGTACAGAAGTTGGTTCAAGAAAAAAGCCAGGCGTTCGAAATTTTGGTTTTGTGGGTTGAGAGATAGGAGAGTGGGAGGGGATCATTTAGGTCATGCTCAAGATTTCCAGTCCCAGACATTGAAATTTGATGATTTGATCTGCATGTTCGCATGAAATTTAATAAGTCATGACCATTTTTTTAACTAAATTTTAATGTACTGTCTGATTCCTAATCGATATGGCCAGTGGGCCTTTATACACAACTTGACCACAGAAAACACATTTGAACTAAGCACAGGGGAAATTAAAATTTGATATCGATCTTCTTGTGCTAGAGAATAGATTTCCTGTTGTTGTTTTTTTTTTGGTCTTTTTTAGGAAGGTACGTCATACTAAGCCGGGTCAGACACAGTCAACTGCTGGCAAACGAGAAATGTACGCCATAATTTCCTGTATTTTCATAGTAAATCCGAGAAGACCACATCATACAAAGCCCGGTCAGACACAGCCAGCTTCTGCCATTATTTCTTTGGTGTACATTTTGCTGGCAGCACCTAACTGTGTCTGACCGGGCTTAGTATGATATCTCTCCCTTGTTCTGAAACATAATAAAGCTGAATTAAATGAAGGATATAAATAGTCATCCTGGAAATAGTTGTTGATAAATCAGATGGCCACCCAAATGTAGAACATTGGACATGGGGTCAGGGGTCACGTGTGTTAGACATGGAACTCCGGTGAGTGGAGGGTTATCCAGTAGAATTAATGTCCTCATCTGTCATTTGTGTTAACGAGGCAGAACAATTTTTGCTGTTTTCGTTTGTTTTTTCTTTCTCCTGAAAACCCATACCGCTTTTTGTTGTTTTGTTTGTTTGGTCTGGCAATGCCGGGATGATCCTGTATCAGCCTGTCAGTCTTGTTTCTCTGTATCCTGTATCAGCCTGTCAGTCTTGTTTCTCTGTATCCTGTATCAGCCTGTCAGTCTTGTTTCTCTGTATCCTGTATCAGCCTGTCAGTCTTGTTTCTCTGTATCCTGGATTAGCCTGTCAGTCTTTTTTCTCTGTATCCTGTATCAGCCTGTCAGTCTTGTTTCTCTGTATCCTGTATCAGCCTGTCAGTCTTGTTTCTCTGTATCCTGTATCAGCCTGTCAGTCTTGTTTCTCTGTATCCTGTATCAGCCTGTCAGTCTTGTTTCTCTGTATCCTGTATCAGCCTGTCAGTCTTGTTTCTCTGTATCCTGGATTAGCCTGTCAGTCTTTTTTCTCTGTATCCTGTATCAGCCTGTCAGTCTTGTTTCTCTGTATCCTGTATCAGCCCGTCAGTCTTGTTTCTCTGTATCCTGTATCAGCCTGTCAGTCTTGTTTCTCTGTATCCTGTATCAGCCTGTCAGTCTTGTTTCTCTGTATCCTGTATCAGCCTGTCAGTCTTGTTTCTCTGTATCCTGTATCAGCCTGTCAGTCTTGTTTCTCTGTATCCTGTATCAGCCTGTCAGTCTTGTTTCTCTGTATCCTGTATCAGCCTGTCAGTCTTGTTTCTCTGTATCCTGGATTAGCCGCGTGCAACTGCCGGATGAGCATAAAATTAAGCTGCATTTCCCAGACATACAGATACTGATCTCACTGCCCCGCCTACTCAGCCAAGAACGTGTTGATATTCCCACCCCCCCCCCCCTCCTCTTTTTTTTCATGTGCATCTGCAACATAAAATTGATGACGTTCAGCTCTGGGTCTTGGCGTCTTGGAGATCTAGACGTCTGACCTGCCAACCTATTGGTGTTTTCTCAGACATCCTCAGAAATTACGCGATTGGGGTGAAAACATCGTGTTTTGGCTGCGTTCTAGTGGGTCGAAATCAGACTATCTCGAGAGTATTTTGGCGGGATACTTTATGCCAAGGTACTTGGGGTTTGTACTTTTTAAACTGGATCTTGAGTCTGTTTTTCTTTACTTGATTTTTTGCGGCCTAATTAAAACAGGACCTGAGAAGTGTACATATAGGAGTTTAACATGGCACATTAGCTGTTGTGCTGATACCTGACAAGGCGGAGAAAATGTCCGAAATTCCTGGCGTTTGAGCATGCGCCAGCAGTCAGAATAACCGCTGATGCGAGACAAAAACCGTGACTTGCTTTGTCTCGACAGATGCAATCGTCGCCCGTGGCCACAGATGTACAAGAGTTATTGGAGATAGATTCATTCATGCTCACGGGACTCAGCGTTACTTGAGGACCCACAATGCATTGGTTTAGTTTCCATGGAGACGTTAGTGAAGGCAGTTTAGGGATGTTATGGTTTCATACTGACACATGTTGATAGTATGATCCGAGGGTATAATAGTCCTGCAAACTTGGTTCCATACAATTGCCCCATTTTTGCCATTGGTCGGAGTTCAACAAAAAGAAGCACTACCCCTGTGCCCACCTTTTGAGAATGGCTCGTAACGTAATGTATGTAACCTAATTGATAGATTGTGTTGCCGCTCCCAGAGGAAATGGGTTTGCATTACCCGCCAATAGCATTTCTTGTGGTCAGTTTAAAAATAGACAGACCATGCTTCCAGGCATTATCAGCTGTTAAACACCATTTCAGCCTTGCCAGATAATTTTAATATTGCTTACATTTGTAGCGATTATACGGTATCGATTTCCTTTACTGTAGCCACCTCTTTCTTCGCAAAAATAGGAAGGGCGATTAAAAAAAAAAAAAAAAGAGAGAACAAAATAATGAGAAATCTTGAAGACGATGATTGGGCAAGGAATGAGGGTAGCCCCCCGGACATGAAGGCCAATTAGTTTACAAAGTTTCCAATTTGTTGGCACTCTGAGTTCGGTATCGGCAAATTTCAATGACCTGAGGAACACCGTGTCTTTGTTTGCTGTGACTTTCTTTTGACGAGGTTTCCTGTTTGTTTCACTTATCATTTTAGACTTTGGTCCGGGACTTCGCGGTTCTTGCACGTAATTATTGTGTACACTGTTTCAGATCCTGGGCTCTTTGCATTTTGCGTGGAAGGAGTGCCGGGTCTATTTATCTCTAAGGCGTATCTAGTGTATCTTACGACGTATCAAGAATGAAATGAAAGTCCAGACATGATTAGCTATGTGAGCTATGTGTCCCTTAGGCCTCAAAATGTATATGAAACTGTGACCGAATGTCGTGGTCGCGCGTGTCATTTTTGGGGGGACAAAGTGTTTGCTACTCTAACTTGTGAAATAATACAGGATATCATTCGTGGACATTTTCCATTTTGAATCACAATGTCAGTGTAGCGAATGTGATGCTTGAAAAATGTTTGCAGAGGTGACCTTCTGTCGTAGTCTCCATATGAGAGGGTGGGAACACTTACAATGATAATTCCCGAAGAGAAGGAACCGGGGACCCGACTAGAGAGTACTTTGAGAACCGCGGCATTGACGAGGAGACTGTGAAGGTCAGCATTGACGTGATGGTGTTGGTCTAATGAGACTCGACGTTTTCTTACTCTTTCTCCCATCACTAGACCCAACGCACCCCCCCCCCCATCCCCCGCCACTGACAACCTTATTTCCATAGCGCCGTTTCTCCTTGGCTCTGGCCTCGGGCTGGCTGCTATTCGTGGTCCAAAATCTCATGTTGGCGAGGAAACAGAGCCGGAGTGCTGGATCGCTCCAACAGGGTTAATTTACAGTCACCTACCCAAGAAAAAGTTAATGAAGAAAGGAAAAGTTAGATCTAGTTCTAGCATCGAATTAGAGTAGCTTTGTTGTGCGGATCGATTTCAGTCTTTCGTCATTCATCTTGACTTTTATTTATCTCACGGACAGCTGAGAAGGTTCTGGGTTCACCCTGAGATTCGCCCAAGGTTGGTCAGAAATGCAGAGGAAGAAAAGAGTTAGCGATTCCTCTGTACGAATGGCAACTTGTGAGAGTGTCTCCAGCATGAATTCTGTATTAGGGTGTTGTTAGTTAAATGAGGATTTCATCATTAGATGAGTACCATCCTTTATAACGGCCATCTCTTATGTAGTTGGATTCTAGTTTCTGCTGAGGTTGACATCAGTATGTGTCTCATTGTAACAGTTCTGGAGATAAAAACTTTTGTCAGATATGAAGAAACAAACATCAGTTCTGCTGCAGTCACATATCTTGTAGGCAGGTTCCGCTTTTGTTGGGGTTTTTTTGTTTTTTAATACAGATTTAGTTCATGCTACACAGAAACAGTTATGGTAACAGAAGGGTGCATAGTCGTAGAGTGCGTGAATCGACCATAAGCAGCAAGACGGAGTCAGCGTGTATTTCCTGCGTGCAGCAGCATACTAAGATGATGCGAGAGACAAAATACCACAGGCCTGTGTTTTCACGTGATGAATGTTTGGTGAATCATGGAAGAAATAAGTGGAACAGTTTTAATTAAGTTGTAGAGAAACAGCGATCATAAATGTCGGTCTGCATTCAACATTTGCTACAGGCTCATATCTTTTGATGTTCGGTTAGGTATGTCCAGTGTACCAGGTTTTGTGGAGTCCGAAATTACAACGGTTTCTTTTGCTGGCCTCAATCCACAAGATTTGTTTTTTAATTAGTTGCTGTTTTGGTGAAGGGTTGGATGTAGAACGTCTCCAGCATCAGAATAGTCGTATTTCAGTCTGAGAAATAGCTGAGAAATGTCGACTTTTACACAAGGTAGACGCCGTCAGGCCAGTTTCCTTGTTATCTCCCCTGGCCACGAGTTAATGCCCCTTGCTTGCCACAAATCCCAGCATCATCTACTGGTGTTTCCTGTGGTTGCCGGACTTGTATTTGCTACCAGGGAGAAAACATTACAGTGATGGATTTGCATTGGATGGTACTGTAGACTGCATTGGGATAAAGGGTCAGAGACTCAACACGGAGTTACTGTTGGCTGTAGGAAAAGTCGTGTCTAGCCAGTTCCGACTCCGGGCTGTTCTAACGACAATGGGAATTTCATGGCAACAAATCCAGAAAAAGGTGACAGCAAAGGTCAAATGCTACTGGACGCGCCGACGCTTAAGCATGAAAATTTAGATTGCATATACATGTATGTGGGTTTCTTGGCGTAATCTCAACTCTGTTGATGTAGCAAAGCTTTTTTTTTTTTTTCCCGTTGTCGGCCAGTCGGACATTATAACACAGTATTTCTTTCATTTTTCTGTTTCCTCCCAATCAAAAGCACTTCTTGTCTTCGGAATCTCTTCAAGCTCGTATTTCTTCCTCCTTATTCTATGTTGGGGTTTGGGGTTTTTTTTTGCCCTCTTTCAAATTATCGGGTGATGGGCGGAGTAGCCATTGCAACATGTATATCATGCAAGGAAGGGTTCATGTGTCGAAGTATCAGGAATCAGAAGGCGCCTGAGGTTAATTTTCAGCATAATTTTTTTGTTCTTGTTGTCTCCAGTGTTTTTGCTTGCTGTCCTGGACAGTGGGACGTCTCACCATCCAACCCACAACTCACCGATCTTATCTCTGTAACGACTTGTCAGCGGTAGAATCGATACTGCCAATATTTGCCCACCCGCCGGAATCCTGAGTAAGCCTTGGCGTTAAAGTACAAGCTTCGATTTCAGACTTTTTTTTGTATCGAGCGTGGTTTTACCATCTCCAGGGCACCGATCAGGTCGAAGAGGATTTGCTGGTGAAACTTATGACTAGTGGTAGTGCCTGGACGACTTTCATCTTCATCAAAAGCATTAACTGAAGCTTCATGGGGTGCAGTGCTGAGATGTGTTTCCCCACTTTTGCTAATTAGAAAGTGTTCGTAACAGGGAGATTGGGTAGAAGATAATTATGTTGGTGTTGTGAGAGGATTGGCTGATCTGTGTCTATCTTACCGCTTCATATTGATATTGCCAGGAGGGAATGTCTATTTGGGCAAATGTTGCTCGAATGTCATTAGCCTGGACTTTGTGACTAAATTTCTTTGCCAACTATAACCGTTGGTAAATGACTGAGAAATTCTCCGTGAAACAATCTGGAGAATCTAGTAGATTTTAAACAAAGACATCTGCTAGAGATTGAGATTTTTTCAATAACAAACCAGATATTGTTGCTCAGATCTGTGGCTTTGAAATGCTCAAAATACCGAGGTATTTAAACTGACAGAACACTGATCCTTCCATTTTGCCAGTGTCATTGTTAACTTTATTTGTTCACTCAAGATCACTTTTAATGATCCCACGGCATCGGACAGTGATACCTGGACAGAAAGTGCATTGCTATTAAGACAGCATTGGTAAAATCCCGTACATTTCACTACACTGTTCCAGGCTTACAGTGGTCAGTGACTGTGTGCTAGTTTTGAAAGGTGACTTTCCTGAGCAACAGCCTTGACTCTGTTCACTACCAGACCATGGCTGCATCTGTTCATTAAGGCGCAGACTCTTGAACACAACTCATCCTTTCGTATTGACCCAGACAGTTAAGTCTTATGAACAAGTCTGTGTCTGGCTCTCCAGTCTTAAGTTCTATGATTTAATCGCCTCTGAAGCCGTTCCTGGCAATTGATTTTGGCACTGAAGGAAAGAAACGAGTGTAAAAACGTCGGAGACAAAAGTGCTGGGAAAAACCTGGCTAATTAAGTTGGACTTTATTTTTTGTTAGGAAAGTGAAATCATGTTATCTGGAGAGGTGAACTTTAATTTTAATACTCAAGAGATAAAGACATATGTCATTCGAAGTGCCATTATTTCCCCCAGGATGTTAATGTCTGGTTTCATAGTGTCAGACAGTTGTCTTCAGCACCATAAACATCTGTGGATTTATGAGGAACTATGGAAGTTAACGGTCGTTTTTGATTTACATCAGGGATAATTATGTCTGGTTCTGAAATGGGATTTACATTTAGACTCGACGTGGCTGGTCAGAAATTATAAATCTATTGTCATCTCAGTGTCATAAAATTTTCTTTTGCATGAAAGGGCTGTTAATCAAGACGACATGCGGTGTATAATTTGGAAGTTTAGAGAGTCTGTAAAGAGGCATTTTTTTCAGATAGGATGAAAATGGCTTGTACAAAAGACGTCAGTGAATGATGGACCTGAGTGGAGTTTTGGGCTTGACCGTACTGTGCACGGGACAAAAGAAAGGGGGGGAAAAGATTCTTCCAGTATTGTCAGGGACAGGAGAGTGTCAGAAACATTGGGACAGTACTAGATACAGTAACGTAAGCACGTTATGAAAGACACGGGCAACGCCGTCTCGTACATTGGCTTGCCAGGAACACTGGACATCCTGGCGTTTCTTCAGATGGAGCATATTCGAACTTCTGACGCTAAGTCCTATATCTCTGTCAGCAAAGTGGGCGGAAATAATAAGCTGTAGGTTTTTTGTTCTTTTTAAAGGCGCAACGAAATTCATCTCTGTTTTCATCGGAGAAATGTGCACCATTTAGGTTAGCCAATATCAACAGAAACAATTCAACATATCAAACCATCTTCTCTACAGCATTACTCAGAAATGCAACTATAGTTTTAAGAGGATATTGTTTCGGGCATTCTGTGTTACTCAACAGAGCACAAAGCAACGCCGCTGCTGGCTTGGGCTGTGTTTTGTCTTCCGTATACTGAAAGCAACAAGAGTAAAGCTGGCTGGTTATCGAGTAGCTACTGTGCCCGGGGATGAAAGGAAATGAGAAAGCTTTGGACGGAGCACTGGTCTTCCCTGGCCCTTGTTTGTACTCTAATTTTATTTACTTCAAGACTGGACCAATAAGAAAGGCGTTATGGCCGGAGGGCTGGGAGTAAAAGGTTCCTGTTTTTAACTGGGGGGAGCACCGAAAACCAGCTGTCTGGAAACCTGACAAAAATGGACTTGTTTTTGTTTACCCTTGATGTTGGGCGGATCAGTGAGAGCGACTTGAGCACTGACCAGAAATACCGAGTTTTGTCTCCTGGGTCATGAAAGTCGTGTGAAAATCTTGGTGTTTACTTGTAGAAAGTGTTTTGATGTTTTGAAATGAGTGTTGTTGTTGTTGTAGCGCCATGCTGCCTAGTGGCTGACGTCATGGCATTGTATAAGTGACAGTTCAGAACTAGAGATAAGTGACATTTTAATACTGGAGATAATTTCGTTAACATGCTGTCATACACATACAGATTTTCCGAATCAACTTTCTCACCTTTTTTTTAAATCTAAGCTCAAAAGTGATTTTACTGATTCCACATGTCTTCACAACCAGTAACTGCTGTCTTCCAGAGAGCTTTTTAGATTTGCACTCAATACCCTTCCTGTTACAGCATCTTGGACTAAAAAAAAGAAAGAAAAGCAGCGACGGTGAAAGAACTTTGATAGTCCATTAGCCTGGAAATCTTGAAGAAGCCACTGGGTGGAACAAAGCAAAGTTTACTAAGACCAGCCGGTGTATTTAAATATCATGTGATCTGTACATCTGGCTCTGCCTGTCTTTGATCATGTTTGCAGAATCAATTTTCTATCTCTTTTTTCTTACTTTTGTTTTCCATATTTTTTCCTGTGTAGTTCTTTGATCGTACACATTTGGTATGTCTAATGATTTGTTTGACAATGTTGGTGACGCAATGGTCTGAACGCTCGTGAAAACCCGGTCCTGATCATTTCCAGGAAAAGTAACTTTAAACGTTATCTGTTGAAGGGAGGCAAGCAGCGTTATGTTTCTGTACAAATACCAAAAGACAGTAGAGGTAGAGAGAATCTTTGATCATACCTAGTTAGTTAAAATGCTTCGTATGAGTCAGAAAGACAGACATCTTGGCAGACATTTGGGTTTGAGGTTGGGAAAGTCCGTTTAGTAGTGTATACGGATGGGCAAGTCACAAAGGGATCAAGAGCCCCAACTGTCACGTGCACTAATTCCTTCTGGCCAATCGGACAGCGGCAGATGAAACCGTACAAAAATCCCGTAGTCTGACAAAGTTCACCACGGTGTCTTCCCTTGTTCTTAACTGGCTGTTGGGAGTTTTTATATACCGTTACACGTGTTTTCTTCTCAGTGCCACGAGAAAATGGGTGAGACAGACTAGGGAAAAGATAGAAGGAAAGAGGAAAAAGTTGGGACACGCAGATAATCAATCTTATTTGGTATTCTTGAGTGGGCCAAGCCGGCGGAATATCCGTTCCTTGTCTTCGGTACGTGTCTGTCGGTGCAGCCTGGCTCTGTTCTCTTGTAGGTTTTTGTAAGTGAGTGCTGGGCACTGGGAGAACATCCGTCATGGAAACCAGAAATGTATGAGTTTTTGTGATGGGGACGAGTCAAACCTTCTTGGGGGCGTTTGTCCTTATCCTTTCACTGGCCGGACATGGGCTACGTGTGTGTGAGATCATTGTGTGTTTGGAGGATTGGGGCTGTGGGCAGTTATACTCCTGTGTGTTTGTTTTGTTTTCTTGTTGTTGTTGTTGTTATTGTTATTGTTGTTGTTTGGTCCTCTCGGTAGCCTTTTTAGCTTTTAACGGGTCTCTCCAACAGCCTGCCTGCTTGTCGCTTGTCTGGTCTTGTTCCATTTTCACCTTGTTTTGTAGAAGGGCTGCTGCTTTGGGCTGTGTAGAAGGACTGCTGCATTGGGCTGTGTAGAAGGGCTGCTGCTTTGGGCTGTGTAGAAGGGCTGCTGCATTGGGCTGTGTAGAAGGGCTGCTGCATTGGGCTGTGTAGAAGGGCTGCTGCATTGGGCTGTGTAGAAGGGCTGCTGCTTTGGGCTGTGTAGAAGGGCTGCTGCATTGGGCTGTGTAGAAGGGCTGCTGCATTGGGCTGTGTAGAAGGGCTGCTGCATTGGGCTGTGTAGAAGGGCTGCTGCTTTGGGCTGCGTAGAAGGGCTGCTGCATTGGGCTGACTGCCAATAGTGACAGTAAAACTGTTTTGACTAAAACTTGTGAAGTTGTCAAACTACGTCATAATAATCGTTTTAGGTCACCTGTCTATCTATCTATCTATCTATCTATCTATCTATCTATCTGTCTGTCTGTCTGTCTGTCTGTCTGTCTGTCTGTCTGTCTGTCTGTCTGTCTGTCTGTCTGTCTGTCGGTCTGTCTGTCTGTCTGTCTGTGTATCTTTCTGTCTGTCTATGTCTCTCTCTCTCTCTCTCTCTCTCTCTCTCTCTCTCTCTCTCTCTCTCTCTCTCTCTCTCTCTCTCTCTCTCTCTCTCTCTCTCTCCTGTGTACTGGCGTTCCCGGAGCGTTTCAAAATTGACACATAAAAGAAAACATAAATGTTTATTAAAAAAAATTGTCCCTAAAGCCGACAGTGTCACAAAAGCAAAATGTTGGGCACCCGATGACAAATTGGAAAATTGGACGTGAGCGGGTTAGAGAATTTCTCTCCTATATTCTGTTTTGTTTGGTTTTTTTTAACCCAATCCAAGTTGACAAATTTTGGCGAGGTCCAGGCTCGAAAAAATCTCATCATATTTCATTTGAACGGTCCAAGGGTTAAAAATGCAAGACATTCTGAAGATAATTTGGGCAGGAAATTGAGCTGTGAGGTTTGGGGGCGGGGGGGGGGGGTGCTGCGGGGGTGATTAAATGCAGCACGAAAGGGAGGGGGTTGGGGGGGGGGGAGAAACAAGAGGTCGCGACAGACAGACAGAGGAAAGAGGGAGAGGATAAGAGAGAGGGGAAGACAGAGCGAGAGATTATAACAGAAGAACTAAAGGATGATGACGTACATGCCATTAACCTTGACCTTTCCTGCAGGTTCAGCTGTTTTTCTTTTTCTTTTTCTTTTTGTTTTTTTTTTTTTCATTAAATCCTCATCCCCCCCCCCCCCTTTATTTTTTCAATCTTGAGCTCATTCGACATTTGTCTGGGTTATTTTCAATTTTTGTCCTTTAAACGAGATTACATGCATTTCAATTTTTGTGTTGAATTCCACTTGACATTCAACAGCAGTCAGTAAACAAAACAGAGAGAGAGAGAGGGGGGGGGGGGGGGGGGGGGGGAAATGGACAAGAAAATTGAAATAGCTGAACTGTTAACGACCGTAGTTACGGACTCTGTTAGATGGTTTAATCCATCATCTTGAACTGGAAAATCCAGTCCTGTCAAAATGTCATGCTGTTTGGTTATCGGTGATGATTTGTTTAAAAAGCTCAACAAAAAAAACAAAAAAAATCCAGTACAGGCACACAAAAAACAACAACAAAGCAAGCAGAAGTATGGGATGGACAGAGCGCCAAAGCTTTGGAAAGACAGGGCTAAAGGTTGGGAAGGAAAGAGTGCGTAGAAAGTAATTCAGAGAAAATGTGAGGGCCGGACACGTATCTGTGTCAAGTTAGTGCTATGTTTAATCAGGCACGTGCGGCTTCAGTTTCTCTGAACAAAAATGAGGATCAATTTTTAATGGCATATTTTTGAAAAACCTTTGGCTCTGTCAAACCATGTACATGTGTCATTGTCAACTTTGACTTCTTATCAAAGTTTTTCATTTGGAGAGATTGAAATGACGAATGTCAAGCCTTTTGTAGTCAGCAACAGGGTATAAAATTAGGAGCGAATCACCCACCGATGCGACTTCTGACATTATAAGCAATTTTTACGTTTTATGTGCATACTTGATGACCTTTTAGTATTTATTTGTGGTAATTTTGTCTTAGCATTTTGATCACTGGGAAATGCCAGGCTGCCTGGGGGGGGGGGGGGCGTGAAAATGCCACACCCTGGAAGTAGGTGGATTGGGGGGGGGGGGGGGGGGTTAAACGTCTACGGGGTTGTGTGCACTTAGCAGAATAAGTCATATCTGCGGTTCTTCATTACCGGGGGGGGGAGGGGGGAGGCTTTCTGTGTGAGTCCTCTGGATATTTTTTTGTAATGAGCATCAGTTTGTTGGGATAATGTAAATTGGCGCTTGGTTGTATGAACACATTACATCAGTCACCCTCAGACGGAAGGCATTTTGCTCCAAGGGCAGGAATGTCAAATCCAAGGGGAGGAATTTCTGCTTGAAGAGGATAAACAAATATAAAGAAGAAACACATGCAGGAGTGTTGAGAGCTATTGGCATGAGGATTTCTTTTCTTTTGTTTCTTTGTTTGTTTTTTATCTGATTGCATTTAATGTACAAATTGAGTTTCATAAATTGTTTCAATAATGATCTACCATGTAAAAGTATAATGCTGAAAAAAATTAGATAACTCAAAAAAAGGGGGGGGGCGTGGGGGGAAATTGAGAAAATCTGGGATGGCAGGGGAAGTCACGTGACCTGGGACTCCGAGAACCGCTGCATTACAGAATTTTATAGTTGTTTTGTATGACATTTGAATTTTTAATGGCGGAATAGTTGATGTAACACATTTCCTGTTGCAATGCAGAGAATGCTTGAGGTGGTTTGTCATGGTGACAAAAGCTATTCAGTACACCGTACAGGCAAAAACAAAAATGACGGTAGATGTGAATTACCCTGAACTTGGCATTTGAGAACAGGGTAGAGTTTTTAAGATCGGTTTTTATTTTTGGACGATTTAATGGCTGCATTTGTTGAACAGAAGAACGCCGTGAAATTCATTTTTTTTTTAATGGGGTTGCACGTGAGTTCAAAATGTCAAGTGTATGTGTTTGTCTTAGTTGTGTATGTATTTTGTTTTGTTTGTTTGAGTTGTTGTAGCTTTGTTCTCCATAATCTTTGCTGCGGCTGTTTGATCTTGCAGTGACGTCAGTGATCAGGCAAGAATTGTTTTGTGACGTCAGAGGTCAAATTAAATTTTAATGTCCTTGGTGAGTTTTGACTGTGGGTGGCGGGCAGGCACTGGAACCTCTACTACCCAAACTCTTGTAATACCGTTTGCCAGTGAAATTGTTCCTTTCAATCGGGCGTGAGCAATCTTTCACAGTAATACAGGAAAGGTCAGAGACCTGACAGCTATGAGGCTGCAGAGGGACGGCTACTCTCGCCTCGCATTACATGTATCTACGCCTCTTCTATAATGACATGTTATTTATTTGGATGTTGATTGCTAAATAGAAATTTCTTGTTTGATTTGTGTGTGTGTTCGTGTGTGTGTCTAAGGGGGGAGGGTGTGGGGGTCTATTAATACATGTATGTTAACTGCTCAACGACTGGTGGTCAGAGTTACTATCAATCAACAACGGGGACGCTGCGTCACCAAAATGATTCTGTGGGCCGTAGATTGTCCTTGTCTGCTCAAAATGATCACAAAATGACCACCATGAGCCATAGCCTACCAACTCAGAGCGTCATGATTAGTTGCTGTGGCAACAGGCCAAAAGGCTTCAACAGGAAGTCCGTGGTTTATCTGTAACAATTACTGTATTCTGTTTCATGTGAAAAGTGCCAGTGGTTTAAACATCTGGGCAGGGGACATAACCTTCCAAAGGGCAGAAATTGTCTTCCCTGATGAGGAAATGCTGCCCTCTCTCTCTCTCTCTCTCTCTCTCTATCTCTCTCTCTCTCTCTCTTTCTCTGTCTCTCTCTCTATCTTTCTCTTGCACTCTCTCTCTCTCTTTTTTCTTGCGCTCTCTCTCTCTCTCTTTTCTCTCTCTCCCTTTCTCTCTCTCTTGGTCTCTCTCTTTCTCTCTTTCTTTGTCTCTCTCTCTCTCTCTCTCTTTTCTCTCTCTCTCGCTCTTTTCTCTATCTCTCTCTTCTCTCTCTCTCTTTCTCTCTCTCTCTTTTTCTCTCTCTCTCTCTCTCTCCCCCTCTCCTCCTCCTCTCTCGATGCATTCACCTCAGTTTGTTTCACAAGGATCATTTCTGCCCCCCTCCACAGATTAACGCCATGGTGAACAAAGCACAAGGCAAAGGCTACGAGAATGAGAATTTTTACAGTAACATGAAGTTCCAGTTCCTGGGTATAGAGAACATTCACGTGATGAGGGCCAGTCTTCAGAAACTGACAGAGAGTAAGTTGATTGCTTCTTTGTTTAGCAGCTGCTGCTACAGCAAGTCAAGTGTGTTTTACTCGGTGGGTAATCTTACTCTGTCTCCGCCAGCTG
Organism: Onchidella celtica; assembly: GCA_963931925.1. Lineage (NCBI taxonomy): Eukaryota > Metazoa > Mollusca > Gastropoda > Systellommatophora > Onchidiidae > Onchidella > Onchidella celtica. Next base: position 63,370,926 of record OZ007573.1, read on the forward strand.
ACTGTAAGACAGTTCTGACACACTGGAACTACGTGTAATGAGACAGACTAAACTGTTTTTGTCTGGCCAGTGGGCCAGGTCCCAGTTTAACTCCATAGTCTACATGTCACATGATAACCGAGGGTTAGCGCACACAACACCAGCTGACCCGTCATTGACAGCATTCGATAATATTGTAAATGTTGACAGTTTTGTAGGGGGGGAGAGATATGTGTGGTGATGACAGCGTGAGACATGTCGTAGTAGAGGTTGTAGAGGTGATGGCAGCATGAGACATGTTGTAGTAGAGGTTGTAGAGGTGATGGCAGCGTGAGACATGTTGTAGTAGAGGTTGTAGAGGTGATGGCAGCATGAGACATGTTGTAGTAGAGGGTGTAGAGGTGATGGCAGCGTGAGACATGTTGTAGTAGAAGTTGTAGAGGCGATGGCAGCATGAGACATGTTGTAGTAGAGGTTGTAGAGGTGATGACAGGATGAGACATGTTGTATGTCACAAATCCCGGACTGGGAGATGTAATAATTATAACAAGACAATCACGAACGAACAAGTATAACACTTAACAGAACAACCCCTCAGACTCACACATTTATTATACATAAAGATACAGATAAAAGTGCAATTACATACACTATACTATTGAATTTACTACCGTCCAACGGCCTTATTCCCACATGCACTCTTCCTCGGGTCCACAACCCGGTAGTTACTTTCTAAAGACACTTCGGTCTCAGCTTCTCCTCCCCCTGTCTTAATAGCACATTAATATTTCCATGGCACCGCCGTCTCTCAATAGCCCCTTCCTTTTGCCATAACACATTAGCATTCCAATAGCACATCAACATGGCAATAGCACATTAGCATTTCAATAACACATCAACATGGCAATAGCACATTAGCATTTCAATAGCACATCAACATAGCAATAGCACATTAGCATTTCAATAGCACATTCACGATCATATCTACGTCCCTGTCGTTGGCCAGACTGCCACGACTCATGTGCCTCTACTGTCCTGCACCGACAGCTTCCTTCCTGGCCTATGTGTGGCCTCCGGCCCTACGCTGGCCTATCCCCTGTGCTCACCGTAGGCGGCTCTTCGGCCCGTCCCCGGCACCTACAAGAATAACATTACATTGGTATAATACCATACCACTTCTATTCACTTCACCCCTCATTACAACTCATGAAGCGTACACACAATAGTTCACATTTCACTCACCAAACATCTTACGGTAACACACGTCCACTGTAGTACACAATACTCACTCTCGCTACAAATCCATGAACTTAACTTACATCTATCGCTCATGACGCACATTGCTATATACAGTATCAAAGACTTCCACATTCCTCACATATACTTACTTACATCATGGTCATAGACGAATATAACACATCAATCATAACTATCAATCATCGTTCCACCTACCAGTCATCACTGGAAAAACACTACTCCCAAGTCTTCCGACTGCTCTCCTTATGTTCGCAATCTGGGGCTTTCTCCTGCGTCCGTTCCCTAGGACGTCTTAGTGTGCAGTGATAGTAATACAGCGCTCTCGCCTCATTCAGACCCCCACCACTCACAACATGCACGCTTTCCCTTACCCCGTGGCCCGTAGGTTAACTTTATTCTAACCCTCTTCTCGTAACTACTGATCCTCGCTCACTCGCTCGTGACATTGTAGTAGAGGTTGTAGAGGTGATGGCAGCGTGAGACATGTTGTAGTAGAGGTTGTAGAGGTGATGACAGCGTGAGACATGTTGTAGTAGAGGTTGTAGAGGTGATGGCAGCGTGAGACATGTTGTAGTAGAGGTTGTAGAGGTGATGGCAGCGTGAGACATGTTGTAGTAGAGGTTGTAGAGGTGATGACAACGTGAGACATGTTGTAGTAGAGGTTGTAGAGGTGATAACAGCATGAGACATGTTGTAGTAGAGGTTGTAGAGGTGATGACAGCGTGAGACATGTTGTAGCAGAGGTTGTAGAGGTGATGGCAGCGTGAGACATGTTGTAGTAGAGGTTGTAGAGGTGATGGCCAGGAGATTGAAGAGCAAGAAGAAAATAAAGCTTAAAGTAGATATTTAGTGAACACATCACATGTGTTGTAGTGTTGATTATTGATGATGATAGTGATGATGGTGACAGTCGCAAAACGGTGATAAGAGAAATGAATGATTCATTCGAACCGATGTTATGGAAGATTGCAATGGCTCGGTGAGGGATTTTTGGTTTTGTTTGTTTACTTATTGTTTTGTGACACTTCTGTAGCCCTTCATTTCATATCAATTGCAACTTTTTTAGAGCTGGCACAAGGTCTTAAATTGTCCCCAGTTATTGGGCCATTATATGTACTTATATCCCAGTAGTTGACAAGTCTTTTTTGATGTGGAAACAAAACAATTTATGATTTTCATCAAACTGAAATTTCATCAACGTGGCATGTCATGTAGTGCATGAAATCATCAGAAACATTTTTGTAATAACTTCTTGATTGTTCTGTTATTGTTTCATGCTTTTCCTGAGGATAATTTGTATTTTTCTTGTATTTTTTGTTCTTTTCAGTGTGTGAATTGAAGAAGCCATCGATGAATGATTTCCTGTCTCGGCTAGAAGCTTCAAGTTGGCTCAAGCATATATCAGCCGTTATTGAAACTTCCGCATTCATTGCTAAAGTGAGTAGAGATTGACCAGAAGATTGAGTGAGAAAGGTGAAGGAGATACAGAAAGGAACTAGTCCAGGCTCCCAGCGTTGCCCAAGATAAATGTGCTTCCACCCTCCACCACTCTCTTTCTCTCCCAATCTCTTGTCTCCCCCCACAAATACCCATCTCTCAAATACGACCCCCCATTGTGCAGTTGTCCACCAAGTACACTGTTCCTATTAGGGAAAAAGTGCACCAAATTAAACCCTCTCAAATGACAGCCAAATAAAAACTCTGTGAGACCGAAAGAGGAGGATTGAGGACACTACACAGGGATGAAATCAATCCAAAAACATGACTTTTTATATACAGATGCCATAGTGCCAGTAATTATCAATCAATGGTTGTGTTGTGAGCTCAATATCAGCTGTGACCTGTATCAAGATTTTGAAGCTTATATTGTTTGTGGATTAGTCAATATTTGGTGCCCAGCACTGGCAAATCCTGACATTTATGGCATTGATAATAAAAGACACTGATCTAGGGTAGGTAATGCAGTGAGGGGAAAATACCCAGTTATATCCCTTGATGGTCCTTGCGTGGTGTCTTTTGACAAGGAATAAATGAATTAGACGTGCACCCAACAACATTTTAGAAACCATATTCAGTGGTGGATTTTGCAAATAAGTCTTCACAGAATAAGCATTTGGAGGCTGTTTCTTGCCCTATTTTTTGGGCCATTTATTAAATTGTGTAAATTCGTGTTTTGCAGGCAATATCTGATGGTATTAGTGTGCTAGTTCACTGTTCAGATGGCTGGGACAGGACTGCACAAACATGCTCTCTGGCAGGGCTCATGTTGGATCCTTACTACAGAACAATGCAAGGGTTTCAGGTAAAATACTTTATCTTAACCAACTGATCTTTAGCTCGCTGTGACTGATCTTCAGTCAGGTAGACTTTATGAACTGCTGAACTCATTGTAACTTGAGTCAGAGCTCAAGGATTTTTGTAGAATTATGAAATGCTGTGATTTTCATTGTTTCTTCAGTTTGCTTCATGTCACACTAAGAATACATGTTGATGTACATTACTTGTGTTGTATGCAGTTTTACATGACTATTCAGGTGCAGTTTAGTGATTTTCAGAATTGTTCACTTTGAACCTTGCTTATTCTTATTGCTAGAAATGAAAGTTATGGTTGTATTAGTCATGGGATCAGTTTTAAGGTGGATAAGAATCACTCTCTTATCCCTTGAGATAAAATTCTCTTTCACAGAACACATACATGCCACACCCATTCAACACGTCATTACGTAAACAAATTATAACTCAATGACAGGCGTATTACATGAAGTAACGGGATGGAACCTGCGTAAAGTATGGCACACATCTAGCTGTAATGTCTAGTTGAGGCAAGTTGCGGAGGGCAAAAATGATCTTCTGACAGTGATGGTAGATGCAGCCAAGATTTGCATTCTGTGTCTCATCTGTCCTGACAGGCTCTGATAGAGAAGGAATGGCTCTCCTTCGGCCACAAGTTTACTGACCGCTGCGGGTTCCTGGACAGCGTAGATTACAAGGAAACTTCCCCTGTGTTCACTCAGTTCTTGGAGAGTGTCTGGCAGATTATGCAGCAGTTCCCATGTGCTTTCCAATTTAACGAGAGATTTTTGCTGACCATTCATGACCATGCTTATTCCTGCCAGTTTGGCACTTTCATCGGCAACTGTGAGAAAGATCGGCTAGACTTGAGGTAAGAATTATTGGTACTACATTTCATCACCGCTTCCTAGTAACTCAAAAATTTTAAAACTAGATTTGCATATATATTCAATTACATGTATATTCAAAGCCACATTAAATGATCTTGGTCCTAGACTCCTAAGACAAAAAATAATCAAATGGCAAACTTTCAAAAATTCATTGTAACTTGACCATTTTTGAGCTGAAATAAAACAGTATTTTGCATCTCCTGTAAAGCAGCCAAAACAGATTATTAAGGTTTTAGGAAATGGTGACATTTTACTTTATTTCATCTAATCAAGGAGGATGATGATTAAACAACCAATCTTGTGTATATTATCTTCACTTATAACTAATGCCATCTGACTCTTTCCATCACATATATATGCAGGGGTTAGTTCTCTACCACACCTGAGTCTACCTAGACTCAAAAACCATTGTATAGTTGTGCAATGAGATCAGCCAATAAACTGTCTTCTGTGTAAAGCACATTAACCCAGGGCAGCTATTAATTGAGTGAGGCATCTTGAAAGAATTGAAGTTTTCGGAGTCATAGCATGCTACAGGATTACTTTTTACTCAAAATCTTAATTTTAGCCCTTTATGACGTGGACACAATATAGGCGTAAGTTCTTCACAACAGCTGGATTAAACTTTATGGCTACTAATGGAACATACAATCAAAGAAAGAACAAGAACATATATTAATGCAAAGTGGAAATTCAGCTATTGTATATTCATTTGTTTGCAAAAATTTCATGCTTTAAATGTATATAAATTATATACACGTTGGACATATTTGTGAGCAGGCTGTCCGACAGAACGTATTCCCTGTGGGGATATCTCTCCATTCATTCCTCCGAGTACCTGAACCCGCTGTACAAGAAGACCTATGAGATCAGACGACCAGTCATCATCCCAAACTCGTCACCACAGGCTTTGAAGTGAGTTAATTCCTCCTTGTAAACTGGATTTTTTATGTTACCCGTATGGTATAAGTCATGTATAGATGTGAGACTATATTAGTGTTAAGCCATACCTCTGGATATTTCCTCAGCTTACAAATGAAGTACACTCACCTGCAGTAGAGTTTATCAGTAGTTTTCTATTTGTGTCAATAAAATAATTTTTAATTATTTACATGTTTCCTTATGGTCCCCTTAGAATGATGAGGTTGGAACTCCCTTTGGCCAACGTTTTGAGCAACTGATGATTGAAGTATCTTGTGTTCATAGTTTTTGATGATGTGACTTTTTTTCTTTTTTTTAGTAATACTTACAAATACATACCAAATCCGCTGGATACTTTGATACACTATGGAGAAAGTCTATGGAAGTAGTGTGTAGTGTGTAACTCAGTTCAGCCAATAAGTGGAGACGGGACTTTATGATTTATCGTTCTAAGAGGATGTTATAATCAACACAACTTCTTTGTGAAAGCATACTGAAAAATAATTACATGTACATGTATTGCTGTTCATTATTTTATTTATCAGTTATATTTTTATCCCTAGTCAGAAAACAATTATGGATCTAATACATTTTCTTATCAAAAATATTTTCACGCAGTAGGGCCTACTTAAAAAAAAATTAAATTCATTACATGTTTTGTAGTCATATGGGAAGGGAGCTGAACTAATGGTGTTTTGTATTCTTTCTTCTACTTGAACTGTCCTGCCAGATTTTGGAAGGGCATGTACAACAGATTTGAGAGTGGACTGCACCCTAGAGAAAATGTGATGGACATCGTGAGTGCAGCAAAGGACCACAGCGCTTCCTTAGAGGATCATGTTCTCTTGCTGGAGAAGGTCGGTGAATAAGAAATCCTAAATTGTTGGCTTGAAAGATTTCTTTTGAGCTCTAAATGTTTCTCTCCATTAAAATCAGTATTGAGGCAGACAGTCACCTTTGCTGAGTTATTCCAGTGTATGTAAGTTTCATTTCCCTAGCTAGAAGATTGGGAAATCATTTTATTTCCTGCCTTCTTGAAAATGGTAATGAAAAATGAAGCACTCAGTATCTGAAGAATGGCAGTGTCTGGGATTCATGCTACTTGTCCTGAGATTGTAAAAAAATAGTCATTTATCATGTTATTGTTATTTAGCTGCTAAAGATTTTTTATATAATCTAGTGCCAGGAAACAAGAGACAGTGCTGCCATAGGGACAGTTGTCATTATTAACTCAATATTGTTTTCTTGCTTTGAGAGACGAGAATTTTTCCTGATAGACGAAAAGAAATGAAAAGTCTGTGGTATGACAAACCTCTATAGTTTTCTCCCATAAGTATAAAGCATAACAACTGAGTCACCCTTTTGATGCATATTCTTCATTCTTCAGTAGGACAGCTATTCCTATGACATATCCTTATCAAAGCATTTCCAGAAGTAAAATGTACAGAATTTTAAGCACATTCATGAAAAGTTTGCAGAGATGACTGATCACTTGGCAAAAAAGCTTTGATTTTAATTTCCAAGGAACGCAGCTGTACATGAGCAGAATAGGAATGAAGAAAATATATACACAAGATCTGCGGAGTGGGGCCAAGGCTTGAAGCAAAGTCAGAATGTAGCAAAAAGAAAAAGTTGTATGTAGCAAATCTTGTGTCAGAAATAATCCAGAAACAATACAATCAAACTTTAAGGAATACATAAACAGAATAGGAATTAGTTTGTTATAATGTTGGTATCATTAAAAATCTGATGTTTTGTTTCACAGAGAGTAACGCAGATATGCAAGCTACTTGGCAAGTCAGATGAAACAATACAGCGAAAGTTGCAGGGTTACCTGTCCATGGATTCTATAGATGGCTTTCTCAGTGGTCATATTGGAGATGGTCCCACCCCTACCAAGTCACCCATGGTGGACGACGACTTCCACAAACACAGCTCGGACTCTGACACCGCCCTCAATGGGCGTTACCCTCATCTGGAGGGTGTGACAGCCAATCATGTAAAGAGTGATTCTGAATCTGGCTTTGACGAATCCAGTTCTCAGATGTCAAGGTCAGGCTTGGATGAGGTTGGAGGTTACACGGGCCTGGAAGCCTCGGGGATGGTCAGGTCACCCAGCTCGGATCAGTTGTCAGTGGACCAACTGCTAGCGGAACTGAAGACGGTGGCCATTGGCTGGAGATCTTTCCGGAATGTGCAAAGCTGCACATGTGCAACACCCTTTGATTATTACGTGAAGAAGGTATTAGAATTGTTACATGATGAAAACTGAAACCGGATTAGAACATTAAACCCAAATTGGAAAATGTGGCAAATGCCATTGGGAACATCTGTGGGATATTTACAGTATAATTTACAGTATAATTCTAAAAGATTTAAACATTGTTATTTGTGAGTGTGCATGAGAAAACCCGGCATAAATCGGCAAAGCTGATTTTGAGAAACACGGCTTTGAAGTGAAAATATGGGTCCGGCACAAACTTCCAACTTGGCTGTTGGAAACTGTAGATGAGCAGTGAACACTACTCACTGTGATCTCTATAACGGCTTTGTAATTAGAGTCGAGTCTCCTAACAAGATCCAAAAACTTCCGACTTGGCTGTTGTTTAGGGGACCGTGGCATGTTAGTTGTTACAGGGTAAACTGTTGATGAGCAGTGAACACTACTCACTATGACCTCTATAATGGCTTTGTAATTCGACTACGGTTTTCTAACAACAATCACTCCAATATTACTTGGTCAATTAGCTATTGCCACTTATAGGGTTAATATGCCGTTTTCTCAAAATCTTGTTTTAGGGGGGTCACTGACTTCAATTTATCAGAAATGTCTTGTCTTTTATTATATGTAAAGAACTCAAAATGTCATGTTGTCGACTTATGCCGGATTTTCTCATGCACACTCACATTTTAAGAAACTATCATCCTAAGACTAGTCAGTGTCAAATACATGTATAAACTGAACATTTTTTGAAACTTTGTTTCATGTTCATTTAGAAGGAAATGTTATGAAAACACTATGCAAATTTCTAATTGAAAGTAAGAAAAGTTTTAAAACAGTCCGTGCTGGGAGAATTGACCACACTAATTCTGTGCAAAAACATAATAAAAATATTTTCGTAATTTTATGTACAATTTTTTTTTTTTCATCCATTTCATACAAACTTGCCGTGCATTTACTGCGCAAGGGTGTACCATTACGGCATGGTCAAGGTGACCGCTCACAAACCGTATTTTCACACGTCGGGTCACTGACCTTTTTGAAACATAACTACCGTCTTATTGCTCACTGTAAGACATTGTGACAGGGACATGTGAACCACTGGTTGGAATCACAAAGACTAAGCTTTCAAAGGCTCTCCCCACACTATCAAAAGATGTAACATCGCCATGCGATCTGTTGCTCAACAAATTTGCAATATTGTCTCATTTTCTCACAAGCTGACTACCATCTGGAGTTGTCTGTATCTAAGATCCGATCAGAAACAAGCTCTGAAATGATCTTTGCCTCAAATGCCGACATCGGTTTATTAGTATGTGTCAATCAGGATGAAACCATTTGTTTAGGGCTTGGGAGGGCATGGCTAGTTGTCACGCTTTGTTCTAATGGAAACTACAGCTATCAGTTTGGTATCATAAGTCACATCATTGGTTAAAGACTGACAGACAAAGGTTTTGCTGATTAATTCATTATCAAGCATGATAAGGCATAGCAGCGAATATTTTCATACCGATCAAATACAAACCGAACCACATGGACAGCGGTAGTATGGTCATCATACATCGGCAAGGGTCAGTGACCCAGATAAGATTCTCAGTGAGTAAGGTCGCTGACTGGACAGCAGGCTTTAAGCATCACGCGCAGGGTGAGCGTTAAGTACAGTCCTTTGAAAGGAATATTTGAATACAATTTGAATGAGAAAAAATTCTGCAATCTATGTTAAACATTGTAGAATTCTTTGCAGTACAACATGAAAATTGGACTTATTTTTTTTTTAATGCTTTTTGAAGTCACATAATTATGATATCATTATTTTTTGTCTTCCCTCCCCTGCATTGTTCAGTTCCACTGCTGGAAGTGTGGTGATGTGTTCTGCACCCGCTGCATCGCTCGCAACATTCCCTTGCCAGGGCACTATCATCGCAGGCCGGTTCCAGTCTGTAAACCCTGCTACAAGGAGGTCCGCCGATCACCCAGCACGGAGTTTCCGGTCAGCTGACCATAAAGTGCATTTTACTCCAGTGTACTAGGAACTTAAACTGTGTTTTACAAAATTACTGCATTTGAGTGGGTTTTATTTCCTTAAGTTTGGTCCGTAGTCTGTTATGTTAGAGGGTCGTATTTTTATTTCTCATGTTATCAACAGCTCATTTTTATAAGGGTCCATGACCATAAAAACTTGTTTTGAAGATTGTTTTTAATGTTTCTATTTTCTGTCAGCCATTTTTATATTGTCATCAAATTGCATGCGAGAGGATATCACAGTGAACAAGCTTGATATCCATGTGTCATGTGAGATGTTATACATTTCTGAAACGAAGATTTTTTTTTTATGTGAATGCTTGTACTTAAGATTGTTAGCATTTCACAGCTTTGCACATGACATGACAGTTGGTCAAATGAATTCATTCAAATCCAGGTGGAAATCATTTTAGTTTTCAATGTCAGAGTGAAGATTTTCACCAAAGAAATACAATTTATCAATCATGCCATGTCGGACATTGGAATCATTTTTTTATATTTTATGCCAAAAAAGCCGCAGCATGGACAAATGGTACACAGATTTATTCTTTTCTCAATAGTATGAAGTTGCTTTTTCAAGCATAACTGTACAAGGAGGGAAATGCTTCTCATTCCAGTCACTTCCAGAACAAATCGAGAGAACAATTTGGAAATATTATTTTTATCAACCAATCAGTTGTATATCTATAAAAGCAAAAATGTGAGCATCTGTAGCTTCTATTGGATTGTTTTCAGTATAAACTGCATAGTTTTGTAAAGTTTTAGGTTTACAGCCTTGCAAGTTGTAGTATTTATTGAACCATTGTACATCACACAGCTCTTGCATTTTGCGTTCCCTTTGAAAACTCTAATTTCATAGAAATTATTCTTTGCAGACACACAGTTTTTGGGAAGTTTGACAAATCCACAAAATAAAATCTCCCAGTAAACCTACACTATGGCAGTGACACCAGTGAATAGGTTTATTTAAAGTAAAAAAAAAAATTGAAAAGGTTTTCGGTGTAAACATAATATGTTGTTGTACATTATGTATTGTGAAACTTGGCAACTCAGGGTTTGAGTGATGTGGCATGAAGGATTGGGCAACGAGTCGCTCAACTGTAGCGGGCAGCTTATCATTCACTTGTAAAGTGGGTCACTCAGATGTCGCATTCAGTCATGTGAAAAGTTTTATGACAGTCTGAGACAAACAAGTAGTTCTAGGTTGTGTTGAAGGTGTTTATTTTGTCCTATACTTTTAATTGTAGGCTAGATTTGCTCAACATAACCCAATAAGGCTTAGCTTGGCAGCAGCCTGCATTCATATTTCCACAACTTCTATCTGTCATCAGACAAATAATCTTCATTTTTTCCATTCACAATTTTTGTGATATTTCATGTTGACATTTTTGTGCTTAGTGATTGGTGCTTGTAAGTTTACAGCTGTGGACTGCAATTTATCATTGAAGTGATACCAAAAAGAAGAAAAGAAAAGGTTGCATGTTGTAAAGCCGCAGGTGAGAACAAACAGTCAAGAAAAGTTACCATAAATCACAAAAGAGTTAAAGTTGAAATGTGAAAAAAAACCACCAGCTGTCAGTCACATAGAAAATGTTCCTCAGACCGCAAAAAATTGAAACTATTCAAAGAAAATGTTTGAAATTTTGAGAGAAGCAGACACTTTAGTGTTGTGGTAAGGTACATGCTAAGATATGACAGTAGGGCAAAAGTTACTGAAAAATTACAGTATTTGTTACATTATGGGACATAAATGCATGGAGAACTTAATGCAACTCCTTGTTGTCTTCAAGGAAGCACGCACAGTATCTGTGGTTGTGGGTGAACTCAGAAGTCACTACAAATTCAGCTTCAACTGATAAATATATACACATGTACATTCTTTTATATTTTGTTGCATTTGTGCCAGGATTTAATGAGAGAGAGAGAGAGGGAGGGAGGGATGCACACTCCAGTCTTCTATTTATTTGCTTTCCCTACACGGGTCATTCCATTGTGAGTGATGATTTGATTTTCAGCTCAGTTGTGTCTGATTTATTGGTGCTTCTGAATCAAGTTGTCTTGAAGGTACTGACTGACATTACAAGTATTTCATCACTATCATAATGTAATTGCTTAAGTGATTTTCTCGGTGTTTTGAGATGAAATGCTCACTTTAATCAGACAGTCATGTTGCACCATTCAACAGTTACATTGTTTTGTTTTGTTGACTTACATGAGTTTTGAAGGAAAACCCACATCCACCTAAAACACCATTTAGACTGTTGTAAGGGGAGCTCAGTCTAATGACAAGCCAAACAGAGAAAATGTAGAGTTGTGTTCACTGTACAGCTACAGCTTTCTCAGTAAACTACTACCCTCCACTAACAACAGCTACTACTATAGAACAATTTTCTTTGGTTTTCAAAATACACCAAAACATGACTTAGGCAATTATGTTGTGATCGTGATGATTTTCTGCTACTTATACAAGAAAACAAGCTGTTCGATGTTTAAGTCCAGGGTCTGACCCTGAAAGAGAAGGTGTGAAAATATGATAGTTATACAACATCTTGTGTGAAGGTTGGGTTTGAGGGGAAGAGGGGGGCCCCCCGTGCATGCAACTCTGTATGTTTTTGTATGATTTGGTCACGATGGCTTTTACTAATGCTACCTCTGACAAAAGCCAATACAACGTTTTTGTTGCTTTGTTCCATCTTTCCTTCTGACAGTTTCATAGTTAGAAGTATGAAAAGTTACATATTCCAAACTGCATGTAATTCCATGTTCTTTCATACTAGTAAGTTAATTTTTTTTATTTTTTTTTTTAAATCATCCCTTTCATGACAATAATCTATGTTGAGTAAATGTGTGAGCTTTTCTGTATTTTCTACCTGAGTTGCGGTCTTCTTTCTTCCGTTTTTTTTTTTTATCAAATGCTGTGAAGTCATTGGCCACACAGAGCATATATTGCAGAGTGCACACTCTTCTCAGCACTACAAGAAATATATTGGCCCAAACCCACCAATCTGAATGTCAAACTCTATGGTGCTCTGCCAGAACTGCAGAAAACCGTAAATTTTCAAATTTTCTTAAAAGAACAAAATCTGCAGATTTCGATTGGTGAAAGAAATAAGAAGAGAAGAAAAATTGGCCACTCTTATATTCAAAGAAAGAAGCAAATAATTTTGAATGTTGCAAGCATCTAGTGAAATGTAAAAGAACTACTCGTACAACTGTAAATTCAAATAGCTTTGAGCAGTTTTGATATGAATGGTTGTATTTGCAAGGGTAGAGTGATTTTTATTAACAACGGGGCTCTTACCATGTATTTATTAAGAGGGGAAGAGGATGTTGCAAATGTCTTGATTGGGTAAAAAAAAAAAAGTCAGAAATGTGTATTTTTTTATTTTCAGGGCCAAACTTTCAGCATATTCTTTACTTCCATTGCCATTCCAGAAAGGGCTTGAAAAGTGCAGCCCTCTTGTTTTCAGAAATTGCAGTTGAGGGGGTTCTTGTTAATATTAACTGTATGTAATAAATGTGTGCAGTATGCAATATTACATGAAAGATGAAGCTCATATACATATGTGTGAGGATCTGTCATGGATATCCAACATTCTTTACATACAATATTGCATCATTCTCATTCTGATTTAGCAATCATTTGAATTGATGGTCACAAAGCCACAGATGATACGATTGTTTTGTCAGTGGAATTAGAATGTTTACGAGTTCTGCAATGGTTAAAAGGTCAATTTGTGAATGTCAGACTGCATGAATATGTAAAGAAATGAAAGTGATATCTGCTTGATTATATCATTAATTATGAAAAGACAACAGATGTAAAAATTATAAACTTGCATGTGCAGAAAATCAGATTTTGAATGATCCAGTGATTTCCTTGATGTCAAACAATCACTTTTTGGGGGGTTTTTGTTTGTTTCAGATCTTGCAAAACTGCATAAACCATCCATTATTTTTATTATCCTCATTTGCATTTGCAGTCAGTGCAAGAAAGCAGTTGATCCTTCATCAAGACATGCATTATTCTATATGATTTCTGTTTTTCATGAAGTATTTGTCATTACAAATTACATCATAGATAGAAATGAACAGCTGAGAGCAAAATGTGGGACTGTTTAAAGATTCAGATAAGAGCAAATGGATCAGTTTTCTTGTTGTCTCACTATCCACTACTGTACATGTATAAGATGAACAAATTTTGGGTAGTGAGTGTAGATTCTTTAACATGTAACAGTGCTGAGGTCCTTTGGTCTCACGGGGGCCTCAGCCTGGTACTGTTGGCCCCCTAATAACAGTGCTGAGTCACTGCATTTGCCCATTTATGTGGAATTGCGTGGTAGATGAAATTACCTGGTATACAAATAGGTGTAAGGTCCAGGAGTTTGTGATGTAAGATATTTCCACTAACAAAAACAGTTTTGTACATGTAGAAAGTTTTCATACAGAGAGGAATTACTTCAGTTGCATAAATGAAGGCATCACAAAGATGGTTGAGGAAATAAATGTATCGATGGAGGTCGAAGAGATGAACATTCTATCTGAATGTTGTCTTGGGAACTCTGAAATCTGACAACAAGAAAAATTGTGAAGGTCTATGCTGGAAAAAAAGCAGGAATGCTTGGCACACAAGTGCAATAGGACCATTAATACATTCATGATCTCCATGTGAAATTTATGAGAAAGGCAAAGATGACAGTACAGAATTGGAGACTAACCAGTAGCAGGTCAGATTATCTTTCCTTGGGGAAATCAGGGCAAGTGTATCATTTTCTGGGTTTGTCTTCCTTTAACTTTGGTCATTTACACTCTATAGGTTGAATTTTATGTTGCTTTTCATTGTTACAGATAAAGTTGACCATTTGCAAAAAGTCAGAACTTTCTTTTCTACTTATCAAGGCGAAGTTTGTGCGACAGGTGGCTAAGTGAAATGCTGCTCTACCTATTTGGTGTCTTGAAAAGTGGACTTAACTTTTGTTAGTTTGCCAAGATTGTTTTTTCTTTGTTATTGCATAAGGATATTATTTTACAGTCGTCATATTTTAATTTCATGAGAAAAAGAAAAATGTGTTGACTCAGTTTTTGCTGAAAGTTGTACTTAGTTGTAGTGTGGATCTTTCTCCTTACACTCAGATCATGATTGATTGATTGATTGATTTATGGGAATCAGAATCCTACCATATCGGACATCCCCATAAGTGCTCTCTCCCCACTCTAATATCTATTAGAGGGTTTTCCTGCTCATTATCCCATTGGCCAGATGGTTTCATATTTGTTGGGTTTGTCTCCGGCCTTGTTGCACATTCTTCCCTCGGCCTGTTGGTATTTCACCTAAATTATTCTGGTTATGTGGGGCATCTCAGTGTCTTCATCTGCTCACAATTGGTGGGTGATCATCCGCATGAGCTCATTCCTGTCATGTTCCAGGTCTCCACAGACAGTAGCGTTGCTGGCAAGTACATCGGCTATCTCATTGCCTCTAGCACCAGCATGGCCCAGGCAGTATATCCATTTGAGGGACAGTGTGAGGCCTTGGAGGATATCAAGCCATTGACGCCCAAGCATGTTGCTGTCCACTTTCCACAGCATGCTCTGCGAATCTGTAATGATGATAATGATTTTTTCATCAGGAATCTTGCCTGTTCAATACTTATGACTTTTTGTACAGTTGGTCAAGTTTAGGAACAGTTGAAATAAAATGTAACTTTACAGAGTCTATACTTAATTCATCTTTATATTACATTTTATGTTGTCCGACTGTCCTAAATGATCCTCATGCAAATAGAGCAGTGATGTTTGTCAAATTTATCATATCGTTACACATTCAGTGCAAGACAGCAATCACTGGATCACATTTACCACTGAAAATAATTATTATTGCATTTGGTAAGCAGTTGTCTTGTTCCCAATTGACTGTGTTTGTTATACAGCAACACGATAGAAAGGCTCTTAACTCATTCATACTTTTCATCAGAGAACAAAATGTTCACAGTTGTAACACCCACCATCAGCAGAAAAACTACAGTGTAGGTCACCAGTTGTTTGTATCAGTTTTAGCCTTTTCATGACACAATTTTGTCTTCACATATGGATTGAATGTTCTGTGAGAGAAATCAGGTCACAGTTGAACTTGTAGGGAGGAAAAATGAGTGGATTTATTACAAAATAAGATGAATACTGGATGTGTGTGATCATTTTTTGATAACATTGTGGAGTGGTGGGCAGAATTTTATCCTCCAGATTGTGGAACTGTCGTTGTTTAATCTTTGTGGTTGTTCCTTATAGATAGTAAGTAGTAGCTGGATAGTTTACTGTTTACAGAAACCAGTATTCCTCTGCAACTGGACAGTTACTGTTGGGAGTTAATAGAAAATGGTTACAGTAACGACAGAACCAGGATGGGAGAAGGAGAAGATACAGAAAGTGAGTAAGTGTGACCAGTATTTTAAGTTGAAATATGTGTGAAAATGATAAAATTATGTGCATAATTTAATTTAATATTCATTCTTCCATCACATGCCATTATAACATGTGTACAGTACTTTGTAAATTATGAAAATGTACATGTACTTGCTTTGTGAGTGGGTGGGCTTTTTTTTTTTCTGAAGCACTTCTGTGCATATTGCTGGGCAAGCTGGCATAAACTGGAGTTGAGAACAGTAAGGATTTTAAAAGATTGTTAGTGAAAATTTCCAATTTGCCACTGTTTTCACAAAGAGGAACAAAAATTACAAGTTCAAAATTTGATGGTTGAGTTATTTGAATATGTTGAGAGAAACCAAAGGAAGTTCACTAATTAAGTATTACTCATTTCTGCATTGTGCCACGGAGTCAGTGATAAATCTATTGCTAGCACTGTAGTAATATTTATTACCTCACATGATGTCCATGTACCACCAGTTTTTTTAGGAGTATCAAGTCATGATCATCAACAACACACTCAAGGCAGGATTAAGTACATTATTTTATGTATGATATTGTATTTGATGCTATGAATATTGGGGTCAGACCTTGCCTGTGTGAGAAGTGAGAAGTTAAGATTCAGGGATGGGAATGCTTGAGAGATTTCCTGATTTCTGGATGTTTAGGTTTTTATCCTGAGATGAAAATTTGCCTCAGAACAACAACAAAAAATTAAAATGTGAGGTCAAATTTTCAGAAAATCACTTCATAACAGTGGCAAAATATAAACTATTTTCTGATTGAACAATGTCTGTATCAGTGACCAGGTAAACTGTCATGCATCAGAATCACTACTTTTCAGGAGAAACAAAAACACTCTTTTGTTCCTTTTGTTTATGTTGCACTGAAGAACTTTTTATTCAAAACTGATTCCTGAAAGTAAGAAGCAGCTGTCACCTTGTTACCCAGCTAATTGTAGATCAATCAGATCAAAAACTAGAACATATCAGATTTTCAATTTTGTGACAGTTTCCCTAGACAGAGACAAGAGACATGGCTGTATTCTGTGTGTGTTACAGCTGGCAATAGGGCATGGCATGTCAGAAGTTCAGGAAATTTTCTGTCAGTGTTTCCATCCCTAAAGGCGGCATGATAGCTGATATCTGTAACATTGAAGTGGGAATCAGGAGGGAACAAGGGAAGCCCATTACTGATCAGGGAAGATTGATTTGGGCCACATTAATGATAATTTTGGGAGGAGCTCCATTTGAGGTACATGTATATAGCAAGAATATTTCAAAGACGCAACTTTCGGACCAACCATGCAAGAAGGGTCCCAGGGGTCGGATGGGCCCTCGATAAGTTAGTCCTCTAAATGGATGTTTTTACAGTAAATGTGCTGCTCAGTAATTAACAGATTGAACATGCTACATGCAGCTGTGTACCTCATATGTTACTCCTTCTGACATTGTTTAATATGAGGGGTGGGGGGGACATGATGGACTGGGCCATCTGAAATGAGATGGTTGCAAGTCCAGCACTGAGTGTTCCTGTATGATAGCTCATTGACCTCCTGTTGTTCATTTAAACCACATAACATGCATTCCTGTGTTTAAATTAATGGTTGTTTATTGGAGTCATTGTAACATCCGCTTCATATTTTCTTTTGTGAACATAATTTTTGTTGTTGTTTTTTATTTTAATGAATACATGTGCAGGTAATTTACCATCTAGTGAGGTAATGATAGATACACATGTATGTTTTTGTAGGTAGAAAATTTGAACAAACAGCAAAAAAAAATAAGAAAATAAATTGAATGTTGAAACATTTTTGTCTTTATGGCGATAATAAAAATGTTAGAACCATCTGCAATGTTATTGTTTTGGGTTTTTTTACTTATTTGTTGGCAGTTTTTGTGTCTGTTCCAGTCAATTTTGATAGTTAGGCTAATAATTAATATCTGCAGTTGTTGAAGGCGCGTAACTATAAAACTCCCACCCCAAAGCTTTCCATTCTAGTATGACTACATGTGTCTTTGGCCAACAACTTCACTGTCTCTTTACATTCTCTCTATCCCAATACATGTATTACTCATCCACCCTCCAAGGCGCATTTATTATGCCGAACACATAATATGTAGGCCTACATGGTGTGTAAACAGCATCTCCACAGTTAAATGATCAAGGGAATTAAAATTTGAGGTTTCAGTCTTCAAAACATTTTCATACCCACAATTACAATTTGAATAGGCCTACTCTTTCTGTCTTAGAATTTGAACTTATTCTTTTTGTGTTCCTAACACGCACCAACTCTCTCAGCTTCCTCTTCGCCCTGAACCATTAACTGAGGGCCATACTAAACATTCTGGTAACCATTCTGTGTGAAAGTACTACTGTTCTCTTGCCGTCCTGTGAAATGATCATCTTGTGCCTTGCACTATGTAGGTTTCTTGAACTAACCTCGATCTATGGCAGAGAGATTGCGGAACATCTCCAGCCACAAGAACAAAGTGATGTCACAATGTACTTCAGCCTGTTTCAGCAACAAAGGCGATGACTGAAAAGTCTCTAATATAATAATATGGTGACGCGGCAATCTCGGTGAACCGTGTTACCTCGTACTATAATCGTGTGTTACATCACATGCCGCAGTGCATTATATACATGTATATTGGCAAATACCGACCTCCCCGTGAAAGATGTGCTATTGTCAGGATGCTGTCACTGAAAAGAATTGTTACTAACTAGTAGGTAGGCCTACGCTGCTGTTGGAACAATAAAGTGGCAGTAAAATTCGAGCCATTGTTTGGAAACCTTAATTAATTAAGTGATGGAAGAAAGATAAGATTTTTTTTAATTTTTTTTTTTTTTGGTCCAAACAGATCTAGACGGCTGGGAAACGTGCTGTGAGAAATGGGTTAATAATATTAAAATACAAAATGTGGGTTTCTTATTGCATTCCTGGTGTTTACTAACGCAATCGATATCACTTGTTTAGCCATGGCCCTTCCATGATAAGCATTTATGTTAAACGGCGAAACAACGTTCAAACGACCATTCTTTCGTTTGAAGCTGAGTATAATCGATAAGAAAAAGGCACTACTTGTCGAGCCGTAGGCCTATTTTGGACAAACTCGATTCACAATAATTTCGCACAGATCTGTGTTTATTATTGCTTGTCCATGAGGGAAGTTCAGAAATTCCAGGCAGCATGAAAAGTGTTATGGATTCGGGATGAAAAGTTATTCGTGAACGCTGCGCCTGCTTGATGAGGATCTAAGATATGCTGTTGTTTCTGGTAATGTAGATCTATGTAGATCTAGGCCTACTTTCATACTACAGTACATGTAACTGTATCCAGCTGTGTCTGTGAAATCTTGCATGGTATTTGGAGTGACCATTAAATCAAGTAAACTAGCCAAGACCTTCTGGTTCATTTTACAGGAGACAAGCCTCATCAAAAGACATCACTCTATTCTTTTCCACCTTCAAGGATTACACTGAAATCATACTAGCGCAGAGGCAGCTGTAGTGAACCATGGCTTTGTGTTTCAAGTTGAATCACACCACATTGACTGGGTTAACAGTGCCGACCAGGAAGACAACCATGAAACACTTGTTAACATTGTCCATGACGTGGTCACAAAAGAAGTTCATCCACAATAGTATTTTACACTTCAGAAGAGTGGATGTAATAAGACCAGTCTCCAACCTGTTCACAAATCCTGTAGACCGTCTTCAACCAATGCTGCAAATTCCAGTCATTAAGGATACTGACCAAGCTTTTCGGCCCACTAGGGAGGAAATGGAGGAGGCCTCAGCATTGTTTGAACCCACCAATGTAAAAGGGGAGAAATTTCAATTTTTGGGATCTTGGCCAAACCCCCATATAATGCCGAAATGGGATGTGCCAGAGGTAGGTCCAGAGCTTTTCACACGCAAATATGCATAATGCGGTGGAACTTGGTTATAACAAGATGTAATGTTCTACCAAAAATGTTTCATTATATTTATACCCAAGGGCTCGCCGTTCCAGGAAAGAGGACATTTATATATATGCAAGGCAAGAGATAAAACTAAAAAAAGTCCCCCCTTTCTCGCCTCTGTTTTTATGGTTCCTTCCCTTGTTAATATATGTCCTGTACATCAATTGAAGGCAGATCTCTGTCTTCAAATCGGTCCGTTTTTTTTTTCAAGCTAATGGTAGCCGTGTTTCGATCAATTTACCAGACGAGATCAGAGTCAGATGCAAAGGACAGTCTTTTAGTGCATATTTGTCTAATGTTGTATCAGTCATTGAATGTGAACAGATTGGCTATGTGATAGCAGTTCCAGGGAATGTAGGCACATGGTCAGTAAGCCTGGTGTAGACACGGTGGGTGCGCGGAAGAAATTAGTGGCGATCAAAGATGTGCTATGTAATAATTATCGCACATCACAGGTGGTGACCAACCAGCGCGCATGTCCAATGAAGCTACATTTTCTGCAGCCTCCGTGGCCTGCCCCATTTGCTCACTGAATGATGAGTCATCACTTTGAATGGAAATTTGAATTTTTGTGATCTCGGCCAAACCCTCGTATCATACTATAATATAATGGAGCTAAGAGTGAAAGTTCTGCCCTCAAGGCCCTTTTTGGGAGGGCTCCAGAACTCTGGAAGTGGAAGCATTCTCATTGCCTATAGTAACTCGACTTTTTGTGATGTAAGGGGATCATATAAAAATGCTGCAAACTCTGGGTAATTTGTTCATTTTGCATTATTCACACGTAAAATTCACAACAAACACTTCCGACTCCATGCTTTTAGAACAGGGACACGCTGTTATGATCTATTTTTAGTACCATGACACAGTTTCCCTCATCCTTCATTCACTGAAGGAAGCAAATTGTGGATTAACAAAAACATGGATTGCCTGTAAACTTTAGCGAAAAAGGGTAAACAAACTCCAGAGTTGGCGCGGTATCTGAGTCAATACAGATTCTGTCATGGTAGTTCTTTATCTGTGGAAGGAACTTTACTTTGTGTCCTAGATCTAGATCATTATAAATAATAAAGATATTTCTCCTGGGCAGGGCTGGGTAACTCAGCTAGTAATGTATTATAATGCCCAAATGGGATGTGCCAAAGGTAGGTCCAGAGCTTTTCACACTATGTGCGTGTAGAAACAGCATGTAGTGTGCTGTCATAGCACGCGGTCAGCAGGAAGAGAAAGCATACTAAGCCTAGGGGAGACATGGCCAAGTGGGGCCACAGCTCACAAGGCAGCATGGTGGGCGTGTACATGTAGTAACAAATGGAAAAATTTGCATATTATGGTGAATTAGAAAACATCTTGGTAGGCCTTCATGTCATGTTTTTTTCCTCTTGAATCCTTTTTGTATGTCCTAGAGAAAGTAAAGTGCGACTTAATGTAGTGTCAGATTGATTTAGCCAATCATCCAATGTCACGGAAAAATTTAATGATGCAGATAATTCACAAAATAAGCATATTGGTACTATAACAGTAACTTTTATCTGAAAAAAGTGTCAGGATTTCTCTCCTTTTTTTTCTTAAGAAAGGCTAGCAGCAGCAATAAAAACCAAACACCTGACCTTTTCTACTTCCCAAACAATCTTTCCACGATTTAGATAATGAGGGACAGAAAATAATTGCCTTGTTGTCCTGATTTCAGGTTTCAGACAAATATATATAAACTCCTTGACCAAGATTTTACTGTACGTACACATTCTCTTGCACATGCTCGGGATGATTCTTAAGAGGGTAGAAAGGGGGAAATCATGGGTGTGTGTTGACTGTTTTTTCTTCATCTATAAATTTTCAGTTATGTTTGCTAAAACTTTAGAGCCAGCAACTGCTATTTACTGAGTATGAGAAATATTTAAATTTGCAAAGTTTATTAACAGCTTTAAAACTTGTATTCTACAGGTGGCTTTCATTGGAAAAAGCAATGTAGGAAAGTCTTCACTATTGGCAGCCATGTTTGCTCAGATTCCTGATCTGAATGTGAGAGTTTCAAAAAAGCCAGTAAGAATGGAATGTGACCAATAATAATATGCCCAAATGAGAGAGAATGGATTTGTTTGAAACTAACAGATCCATTTTGTCTCCCCAACAAGTTCTTATAAATGACAAGCTTGACAAATATATTTGCTGTCTGATTCAATTGAAATGTTAATTGTTATGACAATTAATATAAGTTACCCAAAATATTCAAAATACTGTACACCCTTATTAAATGTAAATATTGATTTCAATGATTTTGTTAGTGGTACTGGTATCTCAACAAAGCCAGCCAATTTGGAATGAACAACATGTTGTAAACCTATACTCTGTTACTTGTATTTGAAATACCAGTAAAAAAGAATTTGGGGTCAATGGTTAAATGTTGAAGATTCTATCACCTTTCAATTAACAGTGGGTAGGGACTGACAGTATTTTACAGCTAATTAACTTACTACTTATTCTATCTTGCCTACTATTTCAGGGTCACACAAAATTAATGAATGTGTTCAATGTGAAGAACCTATTCCACCTGGTAGACATGCCAGGCTATGGTTTCAACATGCCAGACCACTTTGAAACAAGTGTGGAAGCTTACTTGAAGGCAAGACGTAGGTGAGTGTTAGGTCACTTTACTGTAGCCACTTAATCCGAACTTTTGACTGATGTCAGCACTGCTGAATATTTTCTTCAAAAATTTTCACACGGTCTCCATCTTGAGTTGAAATGAGTATTTGCGATAATTGAAACAATTTGTAGTCTGTTCTGATGTACTGAATCCAGCATGTGAGCGTAGCCAGACTGAGACATTCAAATTAGTTCCAAGGTCTCCTTTCTTTAACATAAAACAAATATTTTGACTCAAGCTATATCAAACTGTATTCTTATTTGGCCTAGTCATTTGTCTGCACTGTAAATTGTATTCTGTTCTTTCTTATTTAATGCTGTGTAAAGTATAAATTCAACACAAAAATACTCTTAGTTTGAACAAATGATTGCTGGAGGAGATAGATTATGCACTGCAAATGAGTATCTCACAATTCATTCATTAGGTTTAATCCTAATAAATTGGAAATCTTGAAAAGTTACTGCATCTCAGTTGGCCAGCTCTAACACTGAGATTCTTTCTGAGTTCCCAGGGCACAAAAAATAAACGATCCCGTGTCAGAATAAATCACTCTGCAGTTTAACAAAAACAAGTTAGTGTGAAATGCAACAGAGGCATCTTTCTTAATTTTGAGATACAATGTCCTTTAGAAATCAGGGAGGTGGTATGAACTATGATATGATGGCTGTTCCTTTTCAAATGCTGGTCAGCCTGGTCAAATTATTAGTCACATGATGGCTTGCCATGTATGGTTTACTAGCTGAAGCTGAACGGCACTGAACTTTTTTACAGCATAAATACAGCTGATTGATTCATATCAAAAGAAAAACGGTCAGTAATAAGGATCTGAAAGTCAGGTGTGTAAGACCAGCTAAGCAGTTCTGGAATGCCAGCTTAGGCAAGTGGACATCAAATTTATCCTCTTCAAAAAGCAGTACATGCACAATGTATATACATGTATTAGAAATAATTTAACATGTAAGTTTAGCTAGTTTAGCTAGGTTGGATCATTCTGTGAATGAAGAACAAGTCATACTTCTGTTTACATACGGTGTGATTAAACTGATGTTCTCACAAGGTTTAAAGGGTCACCTTTTGCAATTTGTAGATCATTGATCATGGCGCATCTGAATTTGTCCAGAGATGTCATGATTATGCCATCTGTTGAAAATTTCAGTCTTCTCAGAGTCTTCATGCTAATTGATGCTACTAGTGGTCCTGTTGACTTTGATTGTATTGCTATAGAAATGATGGAAGAGGCAGCTGTTCCTTATGTTGTGAGTGTTGCACTAAGGAGCTTTAGGTCAGAATTTCTTATGAAATTCTTGCAAGTCCTTGTCTTGAGCAACAACTTTTTGTGAAGAATTATAAAATGTTCAGTTTATAGCTGGCCCAGTCATGAAACGGCACTAAGTGTATTCTCACAACTCTTTTTCACCAAATATTCTGTGAACTCCTTAAAGGGTCTATATTTTTCTATTGATTAGATTAAATGGGGAGCACAATGTGTCAAATGTTTTAAATATTATACATATGTCTAGGCATGATTTGAAGATAAGGAGTAGCCGACACTTCAGGTCTAACATTTTTGTTCTTCTCTTTTTTCTCCTGTCGCACTTGCGAAGTTTCACGATAGAGTTAACATTATATTTCACATTTATTTTTTTATTTTATTTTTAAATGCTGATGAACGAGCATGAAATGGCTTGCAAAATTTCTGTAAATAAATCCAAATGTGGCAGCATATTGTCATGAATGTTATTCATGATGACAAATTCATCATCTGTTGATGTTATTATCCTGCAATCTGTTTTATGTAGACAGGAATGAGATAAATTGAGGAACTGGGCTTACTCGGTCAAGTCTGAGATACTTGATGGTTTCTTTTTTCATTCTTGTTTTTCAGCAAAATGACATTTATTCTTTTTGATGGGAATGTGGGCATGACAAGCAATGACAAGAAGTATTTCAAAAGATACTCTGACCTAAATCTTCCACTTTGTGTACGTATTGTCTCCCATTCCCATATACACAGTACATTATATACTGTTCATTTAGCTACATGTAGTTGTCCTGTAAGGTCCACTACCTAGTTCTTTAGGCTTTTGAATTGCTACCAGTTAAACCATTTGCCATTAGATATTTTATCTGTATGTTTCCAAGCAGATGAAAATGTGATGTAATATAATTTGTATA
Organism: Onchidella celtica; assembly: GCA_963931925.1. Taxonomy (NCBI): domain Eukaryota; kingdom Metazoa; phylum Mollusca; class Gastropoda; order Systellommatophora; family Onchidiidae; genus Onchidella; species Onchidella celtica. The sequence continues at coordinate 63,395,715 of OZ007573.1, forward strand.
CATGTACGTATATTGAAAGACCTGCGGCCAATTTGTGTTGAAGAGATGTTGATAAGCTTGGCTTAAACTGGTGCATTGGTGAATCTGTTACAGTACAGTACAAGTATTTTGATTCTTAATTTTTTTAAGAACATCAAGCATGCCAAGATTTCATTTAAATTCGTGCAGAAAGTAGGTCAGTGTTTCTCAAGGTGGGGCACATGCCCCATGATGATGCATGGCAATATTTTGGTGAGGCATGGGGCTTCAGAGTGGGGAGTGGGGTTTTTTTTTGAAAATCTTTTTGTGTAATGTTGAAACTTGAAGTGTTGGGCATGGGACAGAAAAGGTTTAAGAACCACTGATGCAGATCCTCAGATATGATGTAGATTTGTCTTTATGTAACTTTTCTGATGTTCAAAACATTGCAAGATTTTCAATGATTTAGTCAGTCATCTTATATATATTCACTTTTGTCTTCTTGCAGATGGTCCTCACCAAAATAGACTTGGCCAAACCATCAACTTTACTTCGCAGTCTATTGTCAGTGCTGAAATTTAGAGATGAGACCAATGCAAACAGCTGCTTTCCTCAACCATTTTTAGTCAGGTAAGAAATTTTTTGTATGTGTACTTGAAGCAAACAGTTAAACCGTATGAAATAACTCCAGCTAACCTGGAGTGTGAGTGTCAAAACACTTCACTCATTTGGCACAGTTTTTCTTCCCCAGATGATCTCCTCTTGTCCAACACCCTCATGAGTTTCCGTTCATTTTGTTAAAATCTTGTCATCGTTGTTTAATACACTACAGGCTATAGATAACAATCCCAAGTTAATCACTTTGTTATGGTTTTGGTGACATAGTCAAAAGGATCACATCCCTTTTCTTTTTTTAGCTTTGCCTGTGGCTAATGCCATTGTAAATGTTAGTTTCCTGTCAACTTCAGATTTCTTTAGAAATTATTTTATAGCCTTACAAAAGCTATTTTTTCAACTCTTTAAATGTTGATTACAGATGTTTTGACAGATAATCAACATAGCTTCAGCTGATGTCTGTATCTATTTCTCCTGTTCTGTTATATTTTCTTTATCATTTCCACGAATGACTCATTCAAGATTCATGTGTGTTTTCTTCCACTTGCCTTTTTATATTTCAGCTCCATGAATGGTGAGGGCCTGGCACATCTACAATCTTTTATTGCATATTTGACGGGCAATCTACGAATTTCTTCCTTGTCATAACACCAAGAGAACAGCAGAACAAGAAGTGTATGGAATTTTGACATTAATGGTACCTGCAGTTTGTAACTGGGTCTTGAATGAAAAATGGCCATTCCTGGCAAAGTTTGTTTCTTGAATCTGCTCAAATCTGTGGATTTCTTGACACTACTGGACAGAAAACTAAACTGCATTGTTGTTGTTTTTAACATTTGAACGATTCTCCTAAAAAGTTATGACAAAATTATCAGTAATACACTTTTTTCACAAAGGTCAGTGAGTGAGTGACCACTGATCATTTTGGTTCATCGTTCTTGTGTTGGTAGAGCCTAGGAGATCCAGAGCCCTAATATAGCAATTTATCATTAAAACTGGGTGTCACAGGCCCCACAAGAATATGATCCAGGGATTTTAAAATAAGGTTAAAAAAAGGTAGCACTCATGTAGGTGCACTATTGTTTTGTCTCAATGAGACGTCAGTTGTTTTTGAAAGGGAGAATGCCAGGATGGATGCATGGGTTAGCTGTTGGAGACACTGGCATAGATGCATGTGAAATGGCTGGCATGAAGTCTCTACAATGTTCAGTGGCCACCTTGGTAACTCTGAAAGTCATAGAAAATTCAAGAGGAAAAGGAGTCTGGAGGGAAAATAACACTTAATGTAACTTTTTGATAAAAAAAAAAAATGAAAATATCCATCCAAAGGTAAATTGGTCAATGGGTTTCCTCAACCCCCCCGAGCCTTGAGTCACCATTTTTCCCTCCGATTCCTGGCAGCTGTAGCTGAGGCTGCAACTGGAGAGAAGAGATGGGGTTCATTAAAAAGGTTGACAGCGGAGGCTGTAGAAGAGGCTGAGGGGGAGTGGAGGTTGCAGCCATGGAATAACCTGACATGTCTTGACAGAGTTTTATGTGAGACTAACATGTGGTGCTATAGGTTTCAATAGGGCGTTCTGGGAGAGGCTGATGGCAATGGCAAGTTTCATAAATCATACACTGATGGTGCCTGAAATGGAATAAACAGTAGAGTCCACTTAAATTGAACTTCAGGGGACCAGAAATTATCTGTTCACTTTAAGAGTACTGTAACCATTTTCCGGGGAAGCAAGTTAGTCATTGAATGAATTATCAGCATAGTCTGCATGATGTGTGCCGAGTGTGGGGGAATGAATTGAAAGAATGTGTAGGCCCAGAGTGTCTTAATGCACGGGCACACTGGACAGTTGGCCAGGGGCCCCAATGGTTTAGTGGGCCTCATGCATATATGCATGCAAATTTACATTGGGTTTTGAAAGGAGGGTCTGCAGCCTATTCTTTGCTCAGGGACCCATACTGTTCAGACTGCCCTGCGTCGGCCTAATGCAATAGCGGCTCTCAGTTACAGTATGGATGTTATCCATTGATATTTAAAAAAAAAAAAAAGAAATGGGGCTAAACATTCCCCCCCCCCCCCCCCCCCCCCCATGAATTGTCTTCACATACCCATTTTGCTTCCCACCCAGTCATCGCTCCCTTGTCTTATGGCCTCACAACAACTCGATACCCATTCAGTCAGTATTCACTTTAGTACTACATGTAGTATTCAACTAGTTAATGTAATTATGGCATACTGTCTGTGTGTGTGTGCTGTAGTTTGACTTCATTTTACGTGCACTGACTGCAAAGAAGCAGAGTTCATTTTAATCAGATATCTGTGTACATGTATTAATTCTGATTAGTTCAGACAGTCCAGTATTTATCACTGACAGTAAAGAAGAAATCAATCAGTACTGAAGCAGGTCTTCATTTCAACCACATTTTCAGTTTAAGCGAGTTTACTTGGACTTGATTGTTTGTTGGTTTGTTATTTTTATGAAATTTGTGTGCATAAATGTTTTTTTTTTTGCTTTCTGTCAAATTGTCTTTTAGGTACTCAGCAGTTTAATATTACACTATTTTGTTATGGTTGGTAATACATGTACATGTACTATGTGTCTCTGCATGGAGATGTTCACTGCTTTCCATTACACCATTGTTTTCATTTCATGGAGTGTGGTAAATTGTGAATCTTATTGAAATCACCTTGTAATTACCTACACCATGTTGTTGTTGTTGATTATTGCAGGAAATAAAGATGGTGATGACTTTTTTGTGAAACTTTATATTTTTGAGTTTACACATTTTAACATTGTTTTCTGACAGTTTTTGTCGTCTTTTTTCGTTTATTTTTTCTTTAGTATGTATCACAGGAAATTGTCTAAACAAACAATACAGAGATAATGATTGGATTATCATGGTGTCAGATTCATTCTCTCCAATTTCTGGGGTTACAGGAAAATTCAGGCCATTTTTTAACATTTTTTTTTAGGTCACGGTCACACTGTAACAAAAGTGCATTGTGCATATTACCATTGTAGAATATCAGCTGGCATACCTCAAGAGGTCCGTTCACATGGAGCAAATTGCTGTTGGTACCAAATTATAGATTTAGGGCAGTATAAAGCAAATGTATGTGATAATACTAATAATAGTCTCAGATCGGTATCTTTTAGAGGTTACTAACGTTCAGAGTTGGCTAAAATTTGATATTTTATTTCCTCTGCTGGTTCGGTATGCCATAATAATAATAATACTAATACATTACATTTGTATGGCGCATTTCCATTAACAATGCTCAGTGCGCCTTACATGACTCTCTCTTCCTCTCTCAGCTCTCTCTCTCTCCCTCCCTCTCTCTCTCTCTCTCTCTCTCTCTCTCTCTCTCTCTTTCTCTCTCTCTCTCTCTCTCTCTCTCTCTCTCTCTCTCCGACTCTGTCGTTCATGACGAACCCTCTCTTATTTTACTATACTCTTCTAGTCTCATCCTTTGCGGTGGGGGGGGGGGTGGATGCTAATCCCGCCATTGCGTGTTAGTAGAGTTACAAAATCACAAGGGCGGTGCCTAGAGGTGATGTTAATCATTCTTATCCGAAGTTCATTTTATCTAACACCACTGGATTACATACCAAGCACTCTCTTCGTGCTACACACCATGGGCCCCGTCCCAACAAGTGCGTGCACACTTTTTTTAGGTGCACGAAGAAGAGACTGTTCTATCTTGTCGTGTCAGCATGTACTATGATAAAGAAATAAGCCCCAACGAGACTGGCTCACTGTGTGCGCACCTAATCAACGCACTAGATGAATGCTTGTTTATATTAATGACGTTCGGAAGCATCGATTGCTTGTCGTGAAAATTTGCAGACGTCTTACTTGAACCGTTTTCATTTGACATCTAATTCTGTTAGCCTTGTTGTGTTGCCGTGAGGAGGGGGGGGGGAGGATCTGTTGCGTAACACTTCCTAGCTTGCTTGACATAAAAGGTTTACTGCCTTTTCTCCAAGAATGTTGTAGAATCATGGATACCGGTGTTTCTAAAGAACAACTAATATGGACCAAATTTTGCCACAAACTCGGGAAAACTGCAACTGAGGCTTTCGATAAATATACATGTATTGACATCTGCTTGTGCATGCGGGGGTAGACCTGAATGGTTTTCAACGTTTTACGCAGGTGAAAGGTCGTTTGATGATAAGCCCAGTCGGAGGAGGGTTGTAGGGGGGGAGGGGGTGGGGGTCCAGCAAAAGCTGATCAAAACGTGGAGAAAGTCAGCCCATACATGTAGTTAGTTATGAAAAACGTGTTCGTAGGCAAAGCATTCGTAGAGTAGCTAATTTAGCTGGGTTTTCGCACAGGTCTTGCCAGAACATTCGTACTGAGAAATTGGAAATGAAGATGGTTCCACTCCAGCAAAGTTTGTTCCCATTTATTATCAGATGAACAAAAACAGAAATACACCGAGGAATGCCAAGAATTCGTGAACTATGCTGCTGCCGATAGACATTTTTTGTTGTTGTTGTTGTTAATAGGCCTATATAGGTGATGAAGCGTGGGTTTACTCATGTGACCCAGGAACAAAGCAGCAGTCTTCTGAATGGAATGCCATCAAGTCAAAATGTCAACCAGGAATACATGTATTGTATCCAAAGTTTAAGGCCACTGCGAGAAGGAGGGCTTGGAAAGCGACCAGAGGTGTACCTGTCAGGGGGTGGGTTCCCCCAGCATGACAATGCATTGCAACCGTTCTTAAAACTCTACGTGTGCGGCAATACCTTGTTCTAAACAGAATGACAGTTACACCGCATCCCCCCAGTCCCTTGACTTGTACTAGTTGTACCCTCTGACTATGTCTTGCCCTCAAAGCTTAAAATGTCACTGAAATGGCAGCGTTTCCACGACACTGAGGAGATGCAAGAAGCATCGTCAAGGCCCTCGGCAGCACCCTAAAGGATGAGATCCAGCGGCGTTTCCATAGCCTTCACACTCGCTGGAATCGATATTATACAGGAGGCGAGTACTTCGATGGATTCGATGAGGAATAATATGAGTTGAATCATTTTTGAGAAATCAAACTAATCTCGTTAAATTTTTTTTATCATAGTACATGTACATGTATTACATGTAGTAATCTTTGGTTTAACAGAGGATATAAAAGATGCTTTAGGTCTTCGAAATTCTCGAAATGCAATTTTTGTGGGGTCACAGCGATGATGATATATATTCATCGAAGTTCAACAGGTAGCAGTAGTAGATGTCTAACTCAGCTATTGAGGATTTTAACAGTGGTCAAAGTTTTGCCTTGGAAAGAATTAAAGAGTATGAGGGATAGGTCTAGGTGCGCTTATCCAATCAATTTAATTAACGTGGAGAATATTTGTTTACGTCTGTTCAGGAAAACATCATAGAAGACAATTTTCTCACATGTCTGACGTCTGGTGTCTGGTGTGACAGTGTAGGAACATTCACATTAAATTTCTTTTTGAATTAATCAGCCCGTTTTGTATTCTCTGTCCCCTAAACCCAGAGTGAGAAGGGGGCATTTCAGTTATTAAATCATCCAATACTACGACATGCTGATTGACTGAAAAGTACTCATGCACATTTTTTTAAATATAATTGTGAGCTAGGACGTTTTTTCTTGTGTAATAATGAAACATATTTTGTCTTGATGAAGAAGAAGAAATGAACAGGCAACAATATCACACATTTTATACAAAAACCGATGTAGGTTTACAGTGCAGACATGGGCAACTCACTGCTTGAAGGCCGAATCCGAACCGTCAAGCAATTATTTTGATCGGCTCCTGAGATGTATTGAAAGTTATGCGCCAGTCACTGAAATATGAAAAAAAAAAAAATTACACACACACAACAGCACCCACTCTCTCCGCGACCCAGATCAAACAAATCTGTACATCCAAATACACGTAAATACATTGTGGCATTATCTATAGAACCGAAATGGCTTTAATACATGTATGAGGTAAGAGTACCTGGCCCTCTGTATCCTCATATTTTCAGGTCTGGCCTTTACTATGTCAAAAGTTACCCAGCTTGATATACACTACCATACATGTATGTATTTCTCACTGCCACGTACTGGTACAACTGTGTCTCAAGTATCTGCTTTACTGTAAGCCCCGGGGACAAACTTCCTCGGCTTTTTTATTGTCAGCGAAGAGGTGTGGGTCTTTTTCAATAGTTCTCGTACGAAATGCAAGGTAAAACTTAAAATTATGTAGACCATGGTGCGTGCAGAACCATATCAGTCTGAACTGTCGGAGTGGAATAGGCCACACACATGCACAAGCGACAAAAATGGCGGGGAAATTGATTCTTCAGTGGAAGATGTCAGTAACAGAATACATGCGTGTTTATTTTGGCCTACAACATGTAATATAACTTTCTAGAAAAGTGATTGGGAAAATGCAAACAAACATCGAAGGTCTCCAAATCCGAAGATACATGTAATATTAAACAGTATTTGTGTCTACATTAAATGTAATTATAGTCTTCAATAGCCTTCAGGCTCATATCTATAAATCATCATATCAAAATCACTACATTTCATGAGAAACAAAAAGAGGATTTATTCCTTTTGTGTGTGTGTCGTACAGAACAGCTCAATGTTCCAGAGTAATAATAAATACATGTGCGTAAAACAAGGAAGCAGCTATCGCCTTGTAACACACAGTGTGAAAGAGTACTGTTCTTTTTTTTTTTGCTAGTACATGTATTGTTGTGTGAGCAATGTGCGTGTGTGCGGTATGCGTTATGGACCTGTGTGCCTTGATAGTGTACATGCATTTAATGTAGTGATGTTACTACTACTGCTGTGACAACAAATGTCCTGAATCAGGATAATAAAGTTATAACTTATATCTCATCTTAACAAAACTACATGTAGTTAGATCGGCGATGTCAAAAACTATAACTTCAGATTTTCAATTTAAAACAAACAAAAAAATTGACATACAACAGTTTTACTGGAGGGCGACGATGTACTGTGCCAGTCGCTCAACATGAACACAGCGAGTCTGTGGATTCCAACAACCGAGTCTGTAAACCAAGGTTGCTCCTATGCCCAAGATAACGTCCTTATCGATGGCGTCAGGAGCAAACCGGTTAAGTCGAAATAAGCAAATTTTACAGGAGAAACAAAAAACTGCCGCTAAAACTAATGGGAAATGGACCCAGCCGGTTTGATCACATGCTTATTTTGAGTATTTGTACTGGATAATGGCAACAGCTACTTTTACATAATTATGGTGCAGGATTCCAGGCTTCATACAATATAAAGTAATATGAAATTTTTGGACTTGGTCGGTTTGCGTCTAACACCATCGTTAGGCTGTAGTAAAGGGCATCTAAGAGCAAGGGTAGAGATAAAAAAAAAAAAAGTTAAAAAAGTGACATGTTTGCAGGTTTAATGCGTTAATTAATTAGAAATACATGTACATGTAGTACCGGCATTGAATGGATGATCCCAAATGTTTTAACAAAAAAAAATGCTGCCTCGGCTGACCATTTTGATTGAACTGAGTCTGTTTTGGATCTGTGATCGATGACACTTGTTCGTTGTTTTCATTTTCACCGTCTTCATCTCCCACTCTCTACAATGACATTGGAGGTGGTTCAAACTCCTTAACATGAGGTATACAGATCTGACTGGGGCGCGTCTTTTTAAACTTACAACTGCAGTGATGACGAGCACATTTCCAAGGCCCAAGCACAACGTACATAATATGGGCCTAATATGAAATAAAACTTTTTGCGAGGCCTACTTAAGCGAATTTTAATCTTTTTTTTTACTAGTGGCGCTAATAAGTTAATAAAGGTGGACAAAGAAAACCGTGTTCGAGCTTTTCTTACACAATAGAGGTCAGCGGAGTTTTATGTAGCCTATTACATTGTAATAACATTTCAATCACGTTATTTTGTCATGACTGCCAAATTATCTTCCACTCCACAGGAAATGATAACGATTACGTGTGTAACAAGATGTGGCTGCTAGGGGGTTGAAGGTGTGGTGTAGATGAACCATTGATGGGGGTTTCACTCTTGTTACTGCGGCTGGTTAGGCCGCAACATTCACTCGGTTCGTGCCAGGGCGGTAAAACTGCTCACACTGTCAAAGAAGAATATAAGTCTATTGTAGGGCACAAAAGACGTTTATTCAATAACACACACACCTGCTCTCGACTGGGGGAAGAGACGCAGTGCTTGGGGCTTGACAGGCCCGGGGTTTTATACGATTCTTTCCCATCCTCCCACGGTCTTGGGGGCGGGTCAGTCTAACTGTCGCTCACAGTTAAGCACTGTGATTGGAACACGCTCCTACGCTCCTTTAAGACAAAATACTGAATCCCAAAATACCACATACCACATACTCCCCCCTGAACACAAAAAATCGTCCCGATTTTTGCTCAGAATGGAATAAAAAAGAACGAAATAAGAACAAAACCACCTAACTGAAACCTTAAGATACATCTGAGGTCTCGGACAAGTCAACTGGAATCATGCATACCATTAATGTCTACGGAATTTACGGAAAATAAAAGAGTCCCGAACTTTATCTCTTAAAGTTCTTAATTGTTGTGAAATAACGAAGTCACCAGATGTCATCCATCTTGGCCTTCGTCGACGTCTAGGCGACCGAATTTCCACCGGAGTCTCACTGGACTCAGAATCTGCCAGAGAACTAATGTCATGGTTGGATGAGAGATGGTCATCGGTACCTGACATTCGTACTGCGTTTGTCTCTAAGTCTGACCGTTCGATAACGCAAACACTTTGCTCTGAATCTGAAGGAGAAGACTCATGTCGCTCTCGCAAATTCGCGACGGACCTATTGCATTTTCGTGGGGCGCGACTTAAAACAGTCACCTTATCATTATCAGGTTGCTCGCCAACCTCTCTCGGTGTGAAGGGTAGCAACAAATTTCGGTGTAATGTCTTTTTAGGACCTTGGCCGTCAGCCTTTTGCACGACATATACAGGAATGTCTAAATTAGGTCTTTTCAATACTACATAAACATCGGAATGCCATCTATCTGCTAGTTTATGTTTCCCAGTGAAAGCAAGTCTTCGAACAAGAACTTGATCACCTGGTTGAATAGTAGCTCCCTGAATCTTCCTGTCATAACACTGTTTCTGCGAGTGCTTTGCTTTTTCGGAGGCTTTAAGAGCTGATCTATAAGCATAGTCCAGACGCTCCTGGATATTTTTCACATAATCAGGGTAGGATTTAGATGGTACCGGCATCGACTGTTCTAACAAACCAAATTCAAGATCAATCGGAAGTTTGGGTTCGCGACCGAACATAAGAAAATACGGTGAATAGCCCGTGGAAGCATGTCGGGTACAGTTGTAAGCGTGTGTCATTTGAGGTACAAAAGCTTTCCAATTTGCTTTGTGTTCATCAGCCAAAGTGCCGAGCATGTCCAGCAGTGTGCGATTGAAACGCTCGGTCTGACCATTGCCTTGGGCATGGTAAGGTGTTGTTCTGGACTTCTTAATACCTGTGATCTGACATAGAGATTGAATGACTCCGCTTTCAAAGGCTCGTCCTTGGTCTGAATGAAGTCTAGCGGGTAGACCGTAATGAACAATAAAATTATCAAACAAGACTTTCGCAGTTGTTTGTGCTGTTTGATTACGCGTCGGTATGGCTTGTGCATATTTACTGAAATGATCAGTGATGACAAGTATATTTTCTATCCCTCCTGAGCAAGGTTCAAGAGACAGATAATCAATGCAAACTAATTCCATAGGCTGACTTGTCGTAATGCTTACGAGAGGAGCCCGCTGATGTGTATCTGCCTTCCTGCAGACACAACGTTCACACGAAGCAATATATCTTTTGACGTCCTGTGACATGCCAGGCCAGAAGAATCGCCTACGTAAAAGATCCAAAGTCTTATCAATTCCAAGGTGTCCACAATCATCATGAACTCCCTTCAAAGCTTTCTGGCGGAAAGCCACAGGCAACACCAACTGGAAGATGGTATTATCATGTTCATGACATTGCCTATACAATACACCTTCTTTCATTTTCAGCTTACTTCCCTCTTTCAGAAGTTGCCTTGCACCCGTAGTGCACTTCGACTTTGATACGGACCCTTCTATGCACGATATCACTTCATTAATATTTCTGTCACATTGCTGAGCGTTGGCCCAGTCAATTTTTGTGTCAACCTGTTCAAACAAGGCTGAATTGTCAGGAATGTTATCAGCTTCCCTATCTTCTAAATTTGTGCCACTATCCAAAATATCACTCAAGGGTGTGTGAACAGTAGAACCCTGTAGGGCTGCTTGAATTACATTACTATGGACAGTGCATGGCCATTTAATCCGAGACAAACCATCCGCATCTCGATTACACTTTCCTGGTTTGTACTTCAATTCGAAATCAAATTCCGAGAGGTGCGCAACCCATCTGTGACCAGTAGCATCAAGCTTAGCTGAAGTCATTACATAAGTCAGTGGGTTATTATCAGTGTACACACAAAATTTGTTTCCATATAAATAATCATAAAATTTCTCAGTAACAGCCCATTTTAAGGCGAGAAATTCAAGTTTATGGGCAGGATAATTTCTCTCAGACTTAGAAAGACCTCTACTTGCAAACGCTATCACACGTTTCCTGCCATCCTGTTCCTGGTACAAAACAGCACCTATCGCCTCAGATGAAGCATCAGTGTGAAGAATGAAATCTTTAGAGTAATCGGCATAAGCCAGAACAGGTGCGTCAACTACAAGATCTTTTAACTGACCAAATGCCGCCTGTTGATCGTCACTCCAAACTAGTTTAGTGCTGCCCCTCTTTCCCCCGACGTCCTGTAGGAGCCTATGAAGGGGTTTGGCAATAGAAGAAAAGTTTGGTACAAAACGACGATAAAAACCCACAAATCCTAGAAAACTCTGGAGTTCTTTAAGTGTCTTTGGAACTGGCCATTTCTGCACGCATTCTATTTTTTCTGGGTCACAAGACACGCCGTCTTTGGAAACCACATGTCCAAGATATTTCAACTCACTCTGGAGAAATTTACATTTAGAAGGTTTTAGTTTAAGTCCCGCATCAGACAGTTTTCTGAAAATTGTCTCCAACTTCTGAAGGTGCTCATTAAAAGTTCTACTGAATACAATGATATCATCTAGGTAAAGAAGACAGTCTTTGAGATTCGAATCTCCCATACATGTTTCCATACATCTCTGAAAAGTTGCAACCCCATTGGTAACGCCAAATGGTAAACGACAACATTCATAGAAACCTAAATTCCCAACCGTGAAAGCAGTTTTTGAAATATCTTCCTCCGCAACTTCAATCTGGCAATATCCGCTTTTTAAGTCAAGTGAAGAAAAATACTGGGATCCATGAAGCGCATCTAAGGTGTCTTCAATTCTTGGAATAGCATATGCATCTTTGACTGTTCTCGCGTTTAGCTTTCGGTAATCTATACATACTCGTAAACTTCCATCTGGTTTTCGAACTAGAACGCAGTTCGAACTGAATGAACTTTGTGACGGACGAATCACGCCTTGGTCCAACATATCAGCTATCTCTTTCCTAACTTCTTCAATCATCGCATGGGGAATCTTTCTGTATCTATCTTTAAATGGTGTTTCATCTGTTAGCTTTATATGATGTTGCGTGATGTTAGTTTTTCCCAAGTCCAAATGATGGTTCGAGAAGATATGGCTATATTTCTTTAAGAGTTGTTTTAACTGACGCGCCTCGCTTTCAGTCACATTGGATGGTATGGTCTGTAACATGGCTTCGGTGACATCAGACACTTGTGGATATTCTGCAGTCTGATTTGACTTTGTTTGAATCTGCGCCACTTGCACGGAACAAACATTGGTGCGCGTAGGAATAGTTAGCGTACGAGCTGACGTATTCCTAACTAGTACATTTGCTTGACTAATTGACTTCATGGGTTTAACATCAATCACCCCTGAGCTCACTCTGACGCCGCCAGGTAAACCATTGGTGAATTCTTCTAGTATGACTGTGATAGGGGCTGTCAGAGCCGGCATACATAAATTTCCCGCAATCATTTTCGACTCACCAGGCCGCAAAGTCTCTTGACTATTAGTACAAAGAAAACCAAGATTTCTATCACTCTTTACGGCTGACACATGGGACATCACCGCCCCCAGCGTTAATTCCCATGCGGATGGAAGAGAAACAGCTGGAGAACATAGTGGTACAAGCTCCTGCAGAATATTCATGCCAATTAGGGCGGGGACACGTTTGTTATATTGCGTGTCCGGCACTACAAGGAAAAGCGCATTCAATGGTTTGGAACAAAACGGCAAAGACACATTAATCTCACAAACACCTTTATACTTTAAAGTTTCCCCACCTGCCCCATAAATTTCCATGACAGAGGACAGGGGTTGAACGTCAATATTTCTGTTTACACAAAACTGATATGAAAGGCACGACACCATAGAACCAGTGTCCAGTAATGCCTTTGTACGAACATTATTCAGACTAATGAAGACCTCATTAGCGCGTCCAACTAAAGGCACAGGGCTTTGATTGTAACCGTCTAGGAGTCGCCCCGCCGTCCCAGACTCCGTTCGTTTAAAGGACACTGAGTTTGTTTATGGCCAGGCCTATTGCAACGATAGCATCTAGGTTCTGTAACATTAATTCTAGTCTGAGGTCGAGCGTTCATTTTCAACCCCTCTACTGCTTTTGCCAAACTACTCATCTTGCGCTCTAATCTAAGTACAGTATCACCGTCAGCCACCTGTTCCAGACTGTGGACGGTTGGCCTCGATGCCGTGACTGAGGTTTTACTTCTTACTTCCTCCACGCGGGCGGCAACTAACAATTTCTCAAAATCTAAATTTGAGTCGTATTTGTGCTTGATGGCCTGCTGCATGATGAGATCTACCATACCATGGTAGAATCTCGACCTCAACATGGCCGCACCCGCTGATGTCATCAGCGGTGGAGATTTTTGCGATATCTGGGCTACTAATGATTGAAGACGCACAGCCCACGTTGTCACAGACTCCTCGTGTGTCTGTACAGCTGTTGCCACCTTTTGGAGGAGATCGGCCGATGGTAGAATATTGCCATATAAAGAGTCTAAATTGTGTAATATTCCGTCACACGTTGCTTCCTCTCCCATCTGAACAATAAGATCGGCAGGGAGGCCCTTTAACGAACGACGCATTGCCGCAACTAATATGCGGTCTTGATAAATTTGTGACCTCTGGAGGTCTTTAACCTCCAAACGCCACTGCAAATACGAGCAGTGGGACGAAACTCCATCGTCCCCCGAAAAAGTAGACAATCTGGGCTGCTCAGCTGCCCTCATAGGATACATTGTATTAACATTTTCTTCCGTTGCAGAACCTGACGGAGTTTTAGGGCCCCGCAACTTCTTAACGACTTCTTCCCTATCCTCAGGCCTCAGTAAATCTATTGAATCAAGAATGGACTGAAGGTCTGAGTTTTCCTTTGCCGCGGCAACTGCTGTCTTTCTGGACGCCATCTATCAATCACTATTTATGACAGAAAAGTATCAACAAACAACTCCAGCAATTAAAACTTTACAGTATTGAAATAATATGCTTAAATGCAGACACTTCTACGCTCCCAGCTACACCGCGAAGTTAAAGGGGAGGGGGCGTATCGGTTGCACGGCGGTCAGTGCGTCACGGTACAGTGCACGAACGAAAACACAGCGGTATAATTAATGTTCACCGCCGGGTCAAGTAATTTCAGATAAAGACGAACAACTTAATTAATTCGCAACGGCGTTCACTGTAGGTGTAGGAATCTCGACCAATATCAATTCCTCAGCCACGCGAACACTTCCCACTCTCCGCGTTATCTTGACATAAACAATACGACTTGCTATTACATCATTACTACACTAAGCGGACCATGGTGTGGACGATGGACCCAAAGGAATGCTCGTTAATTGCATCTGATTTATAGCCGTCCAGGTGCTCGTGCTCTAGAGAATCGGGAGACCACCGGAGAGCAGATAATGCCTTTACCACTGATACTGACCGTGCGAAATCTCCGCGCATACGAACACTTACTAACGACAATGTGCCAGAAACTGCAGGAGGGACAGAAAGGTCACTCGGTGCAAACGCTAAACTAAAATATAAGAAAAGGGAAAGGTCAGAAGGGGTGGAAAACCACACCAACCAGAAGAAACAATACTATTCATGAAGTGCTAATTACTGCATCGCTGCACGGGAAGTCAGGAAACAGATAATAGAGATAGCTGAAAATAACATAAGGGTTTAGGTTCGCACAATGCATAAATGAATGGCATTGAATAATACAATGAATATATAAAAATGCTCATCAAAGGAAGCAAATTAATACAAATAAAAATTAGACAAGTTAAACAGCTGAGGCCACCGCAGACGAAATCCAAACGACAGGGGTGATCAGTCCCTCTCGTCCGTTTCTTCTGTGTAAAGAATGGTCTGAAATAGGCTAATATTTGTCAGAGATAACCTCTTGCAACAATTCACATATTAACACTAATAACAGGTAGTAACACAAACACAGACAGTTAAATTACTGACCACAACACTACAGTTCAACACAAAGTCACAACGTTGCAACACACGTTGGGGCCCATTCAGCGGCGAATCCCTGGGTGGGTCGCCAGTCTCGAGGTCAGCGGCGAATCCCTGGGTGGGTCGCCAGTCTCGTAGTCTTAGCTGCAGCTCTCAGGCCAGCGCACCGGCGATACTCACATGTGGTCACTCCGGTCACGGTGCCTCGTCATCCAAGTCATAACACACTCCCAAGCTGTGTCCTCTTTCAGGTCCCGTTTGACAGTCAGTTACCGCCCCACGTTGGGCGCCAGAAATTGTAACAAGATGTGGCTGCTAGGGGGTTGAAGGTGTGGTGTAGATGAACCATTGATGGGGGTTTCACTCTTGTTACTGCGGCTGGTTAGGCCGCAACATTCACTCGGTTCGTGCCAGGGCGGTAAAACTGCTCACACTGTCAAAGAAGAATATAAGTCTATTGTAGGGCACAAAAGACGTTTATTCAATAACACACACACCTGCTCTCGACTGGGGGAAGAGACGCAGTGCTTGGGGCTTGACAGGCCCGGGGTTTTATACGATTCTTTCCCATCCTCCCACGGTCTTGGGGGCGGGTCAGTCTAACTGTCGCTCACAGTTAAGCACTGTGATTGGAACACGCTCCTACGCTCCTTTAAGACAAAATACTGAATCCCAAAATACCACATACCACACGTGTATAGGCAGAAAAAGAGAACTGTGCTAATCTTATTTTCGCACTTACTGTAGATTCAGTTGAACAAAAGTTTTAATGCTAAGAGGAATTATACAAGTGAAATTGGTTTACAATGGGTAACAGCTGCAGGAAGCTTAAATTGCATAATGCATTGGCCTATGTTTTTAGCTTGATTCTCTGCAGTCATTTGATTAAGTCAATATGTCATAGAATGGTTAAAGAAATCATAAACTGAAAAAGTAAAATACCTCGTCACAAACTCTATCATCATTCCTTTTCATTGTTTTCCTCCTTCCCAAAATCCACGTCAGCTTCAGTAGTTGCATACCGGTAAATTTATTGTAGGCCTATATTTGTCGTTACTTTCGAGTAAAATAATTTGTTCTACTGTAAAAATCAGCATGTTATAAGTACACATTTATGATCAAGCAATATTACAAAAGTTAATTCGAACAAACAAACACCAAAAATTATTAGAATTGACTGAAAAAAATGTGTATGATTAAACAACCACAAGCTTTGTATTTCGTACCTCAGGATGATCTGCGGTGTGTGCCGCGAGGGATAGCCAATCAACAATCGAGAAATATCGCTGCGGAGTTGACATGCGCGCGAGTTCCTGTCGGTGGTTTCCGTAAAATGTTTGTTTTGTTTGTGCTCTATCTGCTGTGTTTCTTTGAGGAAAATTTAAGTAAATAATTAAAGAATATTCAGTGTGCAACTGTTGCCAAGTACTTAAATCATTCAGGTATGTTAAGAGCTTTTCGTTTTGTCACAATACTCATGTTTAAGCGCGATTTTTGATAATTTTTGTCGACGGACACTGAAAGCGGGACACACGTCAGCTGCATCTCCCAATTATCCCATTTATTTGAATAAATCGCAAGAATATTCATGTCTTATGTCTTCCTTGTGGTTGGTTTCGATATCAGCTGTGTCGAAGAAGCAATAATGGGCGATAAATTTGATGGTCATAACAAAAAATAAACAATAATTTGGTAAGGACTAAGAAGTCAAAAATTTTACAATGGGTTCCCTCCCCTGGCGCCCTTGGCTCACTCAGCCAGCGACGGCTGGTGGAGGGAACAGTGTGCATAATGCTGGGCTGTGAGGCTCAGGTAACCCAGCGATGTTAGTGTGGCTATCGCCATTTTCATTGTTGTCTGTCTTATCCCGGCTTTTGCATTTGGAATGGCTGTTGGAGCTTAGTATCAAAATTGATTCACATTTTTCAGAGATTTCATTAGATTTATAGATTAGATGTACCGGTATGTACAAATTATTAGATCTATCTTGTAAAATGGTTATAAAGCTGATCTAAGGGAAGTAATGGAAAATCCCAGAAATAAGTTTTCAGTGACAACATAACATGGGGTTAGTTTGACACATTGGAGATTCTAGAGCCAGTTCTTGCTTTCGCAGAACACATCTTTTGGCAAGTCACATTTCCATTTTCCTTCTTTTGTTGTTAGACAGTGTTTCAATTTATTGGAAAGGACATGTATCTAAGGTGATTAGGTCGAGTATTGGGATGGAAGAACTGATTCACTGATATCATTCAGGAAAATGCTCGCATAAGAATATTATAACTCTTATCATGGTTTGATTGTGATTAACTGCAACTGAAACAAGCTGCCCATCTTTTCAGGCTCTATCAGGATTGTTATGTTTTCATTTCACTTAGCACATGGTAGCATTATTGTGACTGATGCCATATATTCATGTAGAGTAGAACATGTTGTGGAATCTGTAATTTTTATGTCTGTATTCGGTGTGTCATTCTGGAGTTTCCCACAGAGTGAGAGCCAGGTACATACATTTATTACATTGCAGCTTCTGGGTCTGAACATTGTAATCAAATGTGAAGACCAGGGGAGATTTAATCAGCAGTCATATATTCACATGTTTTGAGTCTTAATGTTTTTATCAGAATGGATGATAGTTGGATACATGTATTTGCTCAGATTGGTTTATATTTCAATGAGTCCATTGTGTTATACACTGTATAGTCAGTATTTTATCATTAATGGTTTTAGGATTGAGTCCTGTTGATAGCTACCATGGCTAAAAATGTGCAACATTCCAAGATTGTCTATCCTCCTGGTTGCAAGGAGTTGGCTGAAGATGTGGGAAAGGATGAACTTATCAGGCGTCTGAAGGTGAGTGAAGTATAACTGATATAGATGAGTAGTAAAAAACCAAACATTCATTTAATTCTGAGGATACTTAGATTTTTTTATTCTTTATTTTTTGGTCAGAGAACAGGAAAAAGTCAGATGTTGTAAAAGGTATAAAGAAGATCCATTTGTTAATTATTGCTTGCATTCAAATAAATGTGATCAAAATGGACAGTAGAAAGGAAACAATAATGTAAAAATATTTGGGTGAGTTATTCAATTGCCTTATCATGTGTGAATTAGCTATTGTATTCAGATATTAATATTATTGTGCTTAGCTTGCATGTATCAAAATAAAACTTTTATGTCGTTTAAGGTTCTGGCCAGGGCCTTCCAAGACATGGGTCAGGATGACAATGACAGTTATGCACCACTTGCCCTTCATTTAGCCACAGACACCTACATGGAGCACAATAACAAGGATGTGCGGCTTCTCGCAGCTTGTTGTATTGCTGACGTGTTCCGTATCTTTGCGCCTGAGGCCCCTTACAAGGAAGCAGATTTGTTGAAAGTATGCATAATTCTATTTTTTTACTTGTATTTTGTAGCACAACATTTACTTGAAGAGCATAATAAACAGAATAAATTGTAACCAACTTTGGACTTGAAATTGCTTTGAGAGCAATGCATACGGTGAGGAAATGATAAGCTTCTTCTAAACTGATAAACATAGATTTAAATTAAAGGGGAAGTAGAGAAATTGAAAGAAATGAGGACATAATTCTGATTTACCACTGACAAAAAAGCATTTATTAAGATATGTAAATAAGCTTTAAGTGACTGGAATGAATGTAACAATGCTAAGTTTTTTTTTTTTTTAAATGGTATCAATCAGAGCTTAAACAGAGACAGAGGATAGACAGTCATTCTTGAATTTTTGCTTGCAGGAAATTTTCATGTTTTTCATTCAACAACTGAGAGGCCTAGAGGATCCAGAAGCACCCTCTTTCAAGCGCTATTTCTATTTGCTTGAGGTAATTAATGAGAATAGGTTAACATTGCAAAAAGATTAATACTTGTATAACATTTGTTCCATGTTCAGTGATTTTGACATCTTTAAATTTTTCTATTTTATTTAGTTGATTTATTTTGTTTTGCCTGAGATTTAAAAGGTCATGAACAAATAGCCTGTAGAATTTTTAGAATGTTTTGTTAGGTTTGGAGTGATTCAAACTTCTGTCAGAAGTTTAAAGATGTTTATATTTAATTCTGTTTTTAAAAAATGTTTACAAATCTCATGTTCTAACATAGTTCTAATATATGCATTTTGTTGTCCATACAGAACTTGTCTTGGGTGAAATCTTTCAACATTTGCATTGAACTTGAGGAGAATCAAGAAATCTTTTGTGCTCTTTTCAAACTATTCTTCTCTATAATCAAGTAAGTTGTTTACACAGAAGTATATGCTTTAAAAGACAACTGAAATTGATATATTCAAGACATTTCTGTCTTTCAACTTTTACCTGAACAGGTTTCATTGTCAAAAACTAATTCAAATCCTGGCTGAAACATTCATTTACCAGATTTTATTTGGTCAGTGAACTGATTAAGATTGCCATTTTTCTCTAGCTTTAGATCGAGACTGATTGAGGATTTATCTCAGTCATAGAATCATGGTCTTGTTTGTAGGTTATCTGATCTCCTATCTTATGGTAGTCACAATGAAACCTTTTAATTGTTGTTAAGATGGCAGTGAAGATCAGAATATTTTGTTGCTAGACTTTGACCTGCTTTGCCCTGTTTTTCAGTGAGAAACACACCAGCAAGGTAAAAACCTTTATGCTGGACATAATGGCACCACTGATATCAGAAGCAGACTTTGTGTCCCAGGAACTGCTGGAGGCCATCCTTGTCAACATGGTGGACCCCAACAAAGTGAGTACGGTGATTTATGATGAAAAACAGATCACTGAAGTATTATTCATTGTACTTAATATATTGTTAAAATTCATGGGTGCTGGAAACAAAGTAACATTGAATTTTAGTATTGATGTTCACATTTGGTTGGCAAAACCCAGTTGGAATAACATTCACCTGACCGCAAGTCCCTTGTACTGTGTTTTCAGACATCTTGCACCAGCTGAAAATAAATGAACATCTATATATATAATTGGGTAAAATTGGACGGTTGTACTCTATAGCTGAAAAAACTACTGAACGTAGAGCCATGAAAAAATTACTGACAGTAGTTCAAAGACTGAGCAAGGTTTGTATCAATTCATTTTAAGGATGCAACAACCTTAAAAATTTAGAAAAATAGAAAACAAAATGGGCCGTTCGAGGTTTTCCGATTCGTCATTTTTACAGCTCAGACAGGGCCGAGTGTAGTAAGATATTTTGGTAACTCGAAACTTTGGTCACCTAACGCTCAGGAACTGCATCACACTCAGGCTTCAAACTTTGCACAACAGCATATTATCAATGCGAAATTAACATGGGCTATATTAGAAATTATGAAATGTTCAGGCTTCTACGTTTCATTTTTCATTGTTTCGGCATCATTTAGATCTATTTCGAGTCATGGTTCGTCATTTTAAGGTTTCGTTATCACTTCCTGCGATGTGTTCACTGTCAAACACACTAACACGTGCGCAAATCATGCTGTTGTACGGGATGCGCAGGGTGTCAACTCACAAAGGCAGAGCAGTAAGACTTATTTAAAAACAAACAAACAAAAATGAAATAAACAATTAGGAACAGGCCAGATGAAGCAGGTCCACAATAACCACCCAGAAGTGAAACCAATATTCAAACCGATTTATCCCGGGCAGGGCCGGGGACCTCAGCTAGTTTATTATAATGGCCTCTGTCTTGAATGAATGTAGAATTCTGCAGATTAATCTGAAACTGATAAAGAAATTGGAATGTACAATGAAGAATGATGATCTGTTGCTGATGAGTCTCTACAGGTAGGACAAATTGCTCTGTCTGTCTGGCGTTACCTTCATGTTTCAAGATAATTAGCATTAATTTCAGAACGGTATATTATTAGTCATTTTGTTCATCATTTGATTTCTTATTTCAACTGTGTTTCTCAAAGACTCAGAAGAAGATGGCCTATGCAATGGCACGTGATCTGATCAAGAGAACATCTTCTACCATTGAACCATACATCCAGACTGTAAGTTTCAGAATGTAAATTTGATCATACTCTGTCAAGTGTTTTTCTGTAATTATGTTCCTGTTATTTGCCCTAATTATTTTTGGCTACTTATTTTATTACCGTCACCCTTGTTTTCTGTAGCTTTCTGCTAATGTGCATTTTTTAAATTGAATGCTGATGATAATGCACTTGAAAATTTCAAAAGTTGCAAGAAGTTGTGAGTGAGTAATAGAAGAGTACTGTCTTGATGAGAAATAGTCTTTTCACACTCAACATGGGACTTTCTCTAGTGGTTAATGGCTGTATAAGAGATGAAATGCTGCGGTGCATGCAAGCCACAGTAAGTTTGTGGGTCATTTTGCAAATTTGTAATGTCACTGAGCAGTACCAGTGCGGTGTTATTTCAAAGAGATTGTTGTCGTGGTCCTTGCCAATTGAAATCCTATGCTGTTTATATACAAAGATAACCCATGTTTTCTATCACCAGTTCTTCAACAACATGCTAATGCTGGGCAAACAGGCAGACAATGACGTGTCCAATCATCTGTATGAGCTCATCTACGAACTCAATCAAGTTTCTCCAAGCATTCTTTTGGCTGTCATTCCACAGTTGGAATTTAAGCTGAAAGTAAGTGTTGCAAGTTCTTTAGTTTATTAGCACATTTTTAGAATATTGTAATCACATTAATGGCGAAAGTCCCACATGTTTGTGTCAGTTTTTTTGTCATTTTCATATGAGAAAATAATTTTGTTTGATGGTAAAAAAAAAAAGTTAAATAAATATATAATTATTATCATAGTTCAGGGACTTTAGAGGTCGATCATGATGAAAATATGGTTTTGCTATTTCTCAGTAAAACAGAATAATTATGGGTAAACTCTGTCGTTTAGAACTGCTGTTGCAAACTTTCTTTTTATTTCATTGCTTTGATTGACCATTGGGACGCTTTTGACAGAAGGTTAACTTGGGTAAGACCTGTTGAAGGCTGCCTTGAAGAGTTCTGTCATTAAGTTTACAAGTGATAATGTGTTATTGCTTTTCTATGCAGAGCAACGAAGAAGGAGAAAGAAAGAGTGTGACTAAATTGTTAGCAAAGATGTTCTCTGAAAAAGATTCAGACCTGGCATCTCAGAACAGAGCTTTATGGATTTGCTTTTTAGGAAGGTAAGGGATATTTTTAGGACAAGCAGCGTGCATAACTCAGAGAGATTTCTGAGTGTCTATCATGAGTAATGGCTAACATTTCATGATTCATCATCTCAGAACACGGGGGACATCACATTGTCAACTGATTTTTGATTTAATCTGTTTAGATATGGTTCATTATTGATTGAAGAAACACCAGTGTTTTAGAAAAATAAAAGAAACTTACCTCCCCCAGCAGCTGTATGCCAGTCCAAGGGAGGTAACTAAACCATTTGTTATGATTGTCTTCCATAGCTGGAGTAGACACAAACAAGAAAAATGGAATTTTGATGGCTCTGCTTATTAAAAATCAGTATTTTGAACAATGTGAATTGAGCATGAGTGAATCTAGGACAAAATATTGTGTGGTGAAATATGAATCCATTGGGGGGTTGTTCAATAAAGAAAGTAACTTTGTGTTGAAGTCATCGTCTAAGACAACAGGAGTGCTTAGAGCTGAGACAGTAATAATCACACTCTTTTTCACAGGTTCAATGACATTAGTGTGGCAATCAGAACAGCCTGCATTCAGCAAACCCAGCATTTCATTCTCAACCACCCAGAGCTAGTGAAAGAAATACTAGGTAAGAATAATTCTACCCATTTATTTAATACCAGCATTATTTCTAGAAAGGCTGTTCAGTTTTTTCTTTGTCATTTGTTTTCTAAAATATTTCTTGTACTTTTCTCTGCTGTTACTCTCATGCAGTTTTCCCATCTTTTGATACTGCACTAACCATCTGCTGTTCCTATCCATGAGATGATAAGTAGTTTAAAAGTTTTTTATCACCACAATTGCATATTTGTGAGTTCTGACTAATTTTGCCTCATGCAGAGCAAGTTAAAGTTCGCCAGCATGATCCTGAGGAGTCTGTGCGTCTAGATGTGGTGAATAGTTTACTCTCAGTTGCCAAGAAAGATCTGAAGGCAATGACACCAGAGATGTTGCAGTTTGTAAAGGAGAGGACTTTGGACAAGAAGGTGGGATGCGATGATGTGAATGTGTAGTTAATCAGCCTATACATGAGATAAGTAACATTTTTGACAGCCGAAAGAGTGGCTTAAAGTTTTAAGTAGTCTTACAGTAGAATTGACTTTTTTCTGGTTGTCTACCTGTCAGCTACAGATAAGGAATGCAGACCTGCAAACTTTCCCGAATTGTTCAGGAAACTCCCGATTTCGAACTTGTGTCCGGAAATCCCAAAATCATGCAATTTTTCCTGAAATCGGGATCCATAGAATGAAAGTGCGAAAAACTTGAAAACGAATGACAATGAGGGGAAATGAAAAGAAAATAATGCGAACTTTGATTTAAAAATCGGAGTGATGAAACAGGGGCAGTGATTGGAATGAAGTTGCTGAACTGGGACAAACCATGAGAACTATCCCCTCTTCTTCTCAGTTAAGAACTTCAGGTTGTAGTTTAGTAGTTTTATTGGTTTTTCTTCTTCATATTCTGCTCTTTTCTTTGAATATTTATTTCAGTGTAAATCCAGTATGGGTATGATAAGACAAGAGGGTGGGGGAGATGAGGGATGTTATAAAGGATTTGTAAGCATACATGTTGTATATGTAACCAGAAAAAAAGCTGGCTAAAAATTATAAGCATAATGGTTTGAAAGGTTTTTGGATGCACTTTCTTGTGGCTATTTCAGTACAGTCTTTCAACTTGATTCCTTTTGTTTTAGATGTGATTTTGAAGCAATGATGACCATACCAACAAGTCAATTTTTAGTTAGGTCATTTGAGTGTAGGGTGGATGTGTAAGGGCAAAAATGAGTGAATTATTAGTATTACCTTCTTTGATCAGTTACTTTTCCAAAACCTATCATAATGAATTATTCATCATTAAAAACAAAAGTACAAGTTTTCTCATGAATGATCAATTCTCCTAAAATGCCCTGTCATTCTGGCAGGTGGTTGTTAGATGAGGCAGTTATAATTTATTTCATTAGTTGTGTTTGACACCTCGATTCCGCGCCATGCATTCTCCCTAATTTGGTGTTTGAAAAGTTGGCAGGTCTGGGAATGTTTCTGTAACCTCTCTTCCACAATTACTTGATTGGCAACAATACCCTTTTCCTGTAGTTCTGTCATCAGATCTGCAGTTATGAATGCTAGCTGCTTCATAATGCTGCTGCACTATATTTTAAATGAGAGCTGAAGTCAGTATCAGTCAGCTAACCTCTTATCAGTCTTGTCTACATTTACAGAAGGCTGTCAGTATGCTACACTCCATTAACCACCAGTTTTGAAAAAGGAAAAAAAATTGAATGTAAGGCACAAGTCCACACAGTATTTTTATGGTGTAAAAGATCTCCCAGTGGTGAATGTTTTATATCATTTGTTTTTCGTATCAGCATAGTAATTTAACTACAGTCAAGCACATAAAACTCAAACAGATGTATGTTGATCTTAGGGATTCCATAATCAAAAACATTAGTCCCAAATTTATTTCTCAATATTTATTGTAGTGACTTGACACAGACCTCAAACTGTGACACAGATTCATTGAACCAGTTTTCCTGCTGCAAGGGTGATCCAAGTAGCCGAGAAGTAGAGGAAAAAAAAAGAAAGCAAACGATGCCAGGGACTTTCCCAAGCCCCCCTGGTTAGGTGTAGCGTAGTGCAGCTAGTGGTGGCATGATGGTGCATCTAATGTCCCCCAGCCCCCCTGGTTAGGTGTAGCGTAGTGCAGCTAGTGGTGGCATGATGGTGCATCTAATGTCCCCCAGCCCCCCTGGTTAGGTGTAGCGTAGTGCAGCTAGTGGTGGCATGATGGTGCATCTAATGTCCCCCAGCCCCCCTGGTTAGGTGTAGCGTAGTGCAGCTAGTGGTGGCATGATGGTGCATCTAATGTCCCCCAGCCCCCCTGGTTAGGTGTAGCGTAGTGCAGCTAGTGGTGGCATGATGGTGCATCTAATGTCCCCCAGCCCCCCTGGTTAGGTGTAGCGTAGTGCAGCTAGTGGTGGCATGATGGTGCATCTAATAAACACACCCTCCCCCACATACACACTATTTTAAACACCTGCGACGACTGCTTGAGGCAGGAAATAATTTTTGTCAGCTTGCCTTAGAAACTGTCTTCACCAAAGCATTTCCAAAACGAGAAAGAAGCGTAGGGCACACTAGATCAGGTTGCATGCCACTGTAGGCATGCAGTATATCAACCTCTCATCATTACTGTTATCCCAGGACCATGCTTTGTGTAGCATTACTTTTGCTTCTCCCTCTTAAATGACCACAGAAAGGGGGGGGGGGGAAGGGTAATCCATGATACGTGTGTCAGTCACATTGTTTTCCCTATGTATACAACAGTTATACTAAATGATTAATGCTTCATGTATTCCTCGAAATTCTGCAAACTTGAACCAGATGAAGCCACCCCTAGGACTGTACAAGAAAAGTGGAGATATAATTGAAAAGTTGTAAAGCAACCATTTCATAGTGACTAAAATGTATTTTAATTCTGTTTAACAGTTCAAGATCCGCCGTGAGGCTCTGCTGGGACTGGGTTCCATGTACAAACAAGCAGTGGTAGACAAAGAGCAACCTGACCCTGACATGGTGATGAAGCTGGAGTTTGTCAAGAACAAAGTATTCCACCATTACTATCAACAGACTCCAGATGACAGGTGAGAACTGCCTTCATTCACCAAGTTCCTAAGTTAGATGTTCCACGCTGAATGTCAAAAGTCATTCATTGATAGCATCAATTTTGGGCAGCTCTTATGTAAGAGAGCTTTTGCAAATGAAGTGAACTATTTGTTTTGGTTGGTGATGTTTTCAGCACTGCATTTTACTAACAGAAACAGTGCCTTATGCTTTCTTTATTTCTAACTCGTTGTCTGGTATGGCTTTCTACGGATGAATTACATGGGACAGTCTCTGAAAGCTTGAATCAAAGTTGATATCTCTTGAACGGAAATGCTGGACAGTCAAACCTTAACTGGTCAGGTGGTTTGCAAAGAAGAGGCTGCCATATAAAAGGGGTCAATTTCAGAATTGGTTTGCTGGGATATAGGAAGGGAAGTAATGATTATAATTAAAAATAATATAGTATGTATATAATTCTTTGATTTGATCCCTTTCACCATAGTTTAAGTGTTCCAGTGTTACAAAACATGATTTATTATCCATTGTTTTAAAATTATGGTAATGTCCAGATCTCAGTAACACATTATAATGATTATTGCTTAAAAAGTATTGAAATTTGTTTCTCATTACAGATCTGATGATAATTCAGGTGTCGAGCATGTTGTTTATATAGCTGATGAAGAATGACCTCTGTGACTTATTTTGACTGTGATAAGTGATATAAATCTTAATTAAAAGGCTGAAAGAATGGTGATTATGTGAAGGTTTAGTGATGCTGAATTGGACATCAATAATGTTGAGAATTTTTATCGTTTTTGCATTGATGCATACATAGGTGGATGAGATATTGGCAGTGAAAACAAAAAGGTTCAAGTCATTCTGTGAAATAACAGGAAGTATGCAGTGGGATTTGATATTAGAACTTTTATTTTTATCCAGGTTGTTGGTGGAGCGGATGCTAAACATTCACCTGGTTCCGTATCAGAAGCCAGTGAATGAAAGGATGACTGGACTATTATATCTTTACTCCACCTTGGATGACAATGCTGTCAAGTAAGTCGGGGAAATTATTCCTTTTTTTTTCTATTTTCGTACATGAATCGATATAGAAAGAGAAACTTTGTGCACATCAGCATGTTTTAAAACCTACAGATTACACTCTATACTGTGGAACAAACCAACTCAACCAAACCTACAAATTTTATGTCATGGCAACAAGTCAAAGGGCACAAGCCCAGAAGACTGCTGGATCGGAAAAGTAAAGTAAAGTAAAGTAAAACCTACAGGTTTCTGTTTAAGTGTGTTTTCTTGTTCATGGTGTTTGTGTGTAGAAAAAATATTTGTGTAAATTTGTCGCACATTCTGAATTTTTTTTAATGTATTTCTATTTTCAGGGCTTTCTCAGAAATGTTGAAGAGCAGAAATTTGTGAGTATGGTTTTTAAAG
This sequence comes from Onchidella celtica, assembly GCA_963931925.1. Lineage (NCBI taxonomy): Eukaryota > Metazoa > Mollusca > Gastropoda > Systellommatophora > Onchidiidae > Onchidella > Onchidella celtica. Next base: position 63,423,038 of record OZ007573.1, read on the forward strand.
GAAAGCTTCAGTTTAAAGGATGAAATTGCATTAAAAACGTTAGCATTAGGTTCCTTGTCTTTATAAATTATTTTATTTTGTTTATTTGATGCTCATGGGATAGCCTTGGGAACAACTTTTCAGCAAAGTTCTTCTGTGTATTTTCCACTTTCATGATTTGCAAAATAGCCAGTTGAGGAATAGTGAAGTTTATATTATGTTCACTTTTCAGTTAAGTATAATGTGATGCGTTATTTCACTCATTGAAATGAATCTCGGGAGATTAACATGCAAAAACTGAAATATTGCACAAGTGATCATAATCACAATCCTGTTTCATATTTTTAGAAATCTTTTAATTGTCTTATCTTGCAGAGTGCGTTCTCTTGTCTCACAATTGGTGGATGCCCATGAAAGAGCAGGCGAGCCCAACCCACCACTTATCATGCCCAAGCTGATTCAGTTGGGACGTAAGTAATCTGCACATTTTCCCTAGGTAATCGTAAGTTTTGCTCTTTTAGACTACTGGTTGCTTCTTAAAAATACAAAATGCATTCTGAAAGCAGTAAGCGTGGTCAAGGCTCTTCTTATCAACTGATGCCAATTTTTTAATAATTGAACAAATTTGTTCACCCACAAAAGGCTACGGGGTTGCAATTTAGGGCATGTAAAAAGTTAAAATATGATTTTATAAAATGTTGATTTTGCAATGCCGTATGTCAGAAACAAATGACACAAAACTGAATTATAAAACTGTATTTTCATTCTCTTAGTTGAATTCTTAACCCTCGTCCCGCGTTGAGTGAACTCGTCCACGTAACGTTCCATGCGGGGATAGCCAGCGGCCAGTCAGCCGATCGTTCGCGTGTTGCCGATAACCTCGGCGGTCGGGTCAATCGGGTCCTTGTGAACACCTGCATCGCATATACTTCAGGACGCAATAACAACAATAGTGGTGGATAAATCGTAAGGGACCCCTATGATATTTTAGATAAAGTACTTGTGATGATATGCAGTAGGTTTTCTTCTGAAATGGAAGACACCAAATCAAGAATTTACTGCATTTACATGCCGTTTAGCACACGTTTTATCATTTTCCCAAGACCTCTGCGCTTTTTCTGTCCCTATGTCAGGCCATTCAGGTGAACAAATTATTTTTCAACCCATTCGCTTAATTTACTAACCACATGTATCGTGACATTGCCTTCTCCCTCCTCTACTATGTAAAGCGTCCACCATGTTAGTTTTAGCGAGAGATTTGATTTCCAGTTCCAGGTCGTAGAGCACATACATGTACTGAAAAGCGGTTTAATCAAAGGAACACAATATCTCTCTAATTACCACATCAAATAAAGGCAACGACCAACAACAAAGTCGGTCATTTTCTCCCAGTTTTCCCTGATGAAAATCCTACTGACAGACGCCCTTATGCAGCATGCCCTAATATTACATCGGAATTCATAATTACAGACGTAGAATGGCGTCTCAAATACACACATGGCCCCTTTCTTCTTATTTCACATGTAGACGACAACCACCATCAAAGTAAAAGTTTCCCCAAGATTTTTCCCCAGTTCAAACTTCAGACCGTCAGTACTATTACACGAGTATGACGAAAAGTTGCGAATAGTTGCATCGTAATAAACGTAATCGGACGATACCATTTTGTTAGATATAGTAGGGGTGACAGGATGGATAAACACGCGAAAATTGTGTGGAACAAAAAACGTGAAAAAACAACAACAAAAAACGTGAAAAAACAACAACGACAGCCTTGGCACAAGGACATTTTCAAACACCAGAAGAACAAATGGAAATGTGTTATTAAACTTGCAAAAAAAGACTTCTATGTCACTAAACTTCAAAATTCTACATCTTGTAAGGAACTTTTTAGTATTTGTGATGAACTCACAGGGAAAAGAAAGGAAACACCTCTACCCACAATTTACGAGAACAATTTGTTGCCCAATGTTTTTGCTGATTATTTTGATAAAAAAGTTACAACTATCCGAGAAAATCTTGACAGTTTTGATGCCATTGATCATTTTGATGAGTTTCAGGGAAATCCTATAGACACTTTTGGTGTTGTGTCGAATGAATCTGTAAAATCTATCATCATGGCATCGCCATCAAAATGTTGTGACCTCGATCTTATTCCTACATTTTTGATTAGATCTTGTATTGATGAACTGGTTCCAACTATTACAAAAATAATAAACAACTCTATTTTAAGTGGGTCTGTCCCTGATTATTTTAAAACAGCCTGGGTAACCCCACTTTTGAAAAAAACGACTCTTGATCAAAACATGTTGAAAAATTATAGACCCGTCTCAAACCTTCCTTTTCTTTCAAAAATCCTTGAAAAGGTGATATTACAACAACTAATGTGTCATTTGAGAAATAATGACCTGTTGGAACCATTTCAATCTGCTTACAGAAGTAACCACAGTACTGAAACTGCACTATTAAGAATCATGAATGACATATTAGTAAAGGCAGATTCTGGAAATATTACTCTGCTAAATTTGTTGGATCTATCAGCAGCGTTCGACACCATCGATCACGAAATCCTGCTCAGAAGGCTAGAAATATCGTTTGGAATCAGAGGGGTCGCCCTTAAATGGGTCGAATCTTACCTGTCAAATCGCCACCAATTTGTTGTAACCAACAAAATAAGATCTTTTTCTTATGCGCTTCAGTATGGCGTACCACAAGGCTCAGTGCTTGGTCCTATTTTGTTTACTATCTATACTATTCCACTTGTACATGAAATAAAGAAATTTAATTTACAATATCATTTCTATGCTGATGATACCCAGCTCTACAGTTCTGCCTTGCCATGCGATGTTGACAGCCTTCTGCAGCAGGCTGGAAACTGTATAACAGAAATTAAAAGCTGGATGAACCAAAGCAAACTGGCACTAAATGAGGATAAAACTGAGGTTATTTTATTAGGCCGTGAGCGGGTTCTGCAAGAAGTGGACAGAACTGAGATGATAATTGGCACTAATTCAATAGAAATTTCAAAAAAAGTAAAAAACCTAGGGGTTTACATTGATTCAAATCTTTCTATGTCATCTCAGGTTAGTCACCTCATTCGTATTCTATACATGGAAATCTGGAAAATTGGTAAAATCAGACATCTTATTTCAACTGAAACTGCGGCTGTTTTAGTAAATTCTTTTGTACTTTCAAAGCTTGACTATTGCAACTCCCTTTTGGCTGGAATTTCACAAAAAAATATTAGAAAACTCCAAATTGCTCAAAACAATGCAGCGAGACTTGTTTTGAAGAAAAAGAAAAGAGATTCAGCACTGCCACTTCTGCAGAGTTTGCACTGGCTGCCAGTCGAGAAAAGAATAATGTACAAATTGTCATCCATTTGTCACAAATGTGTCAATAATACTGCTCCATCGTACCTAGTTGATTTAACTGATTACTATGTTCCATCTCGTCAACTAAGATCATCATCTGACACTACAAAATTGAAAGTACCTAAAATGAATCTGTCCACTGTAGGAGAAAAGTCCTTTTCATTTCTTGGCCCTACCATCTGGAACACTCTTCCAAAGACAACCAGGGAAATTAATGACATTGGTTCTTTCAAACGCCATCTGAAGACCCATTTCTTTCAGACAAACTAGGCTAGGTGTTATTCGGCAGCAACAATAGTAAATATTTTCGAATTTCTTTTGTGTATGCGTGTGTGTGTGTGTGTGTTAGAGTTTGTTAAAGCGCCCAGAGCTTGTCATCGACGGGGTTGGGCGCTATATAAATGCAATATATTATTATTATTATTATTGGCAACCGAATAACCAAAGCGCGAGGCGCACCGTTGTTATACAAAAATGTGGCCTCCCGCAGGACCCGCGGTTAAGCGTGTCGGACAAAATAATGGCCTCCCGTGTCTCGCGTGTTGCGCGGGGAGGCCAATATAGTGGCCTCCCGCAGGACTAGGGTTAAAGTTTTCTAGCTATTGGTTTCTAACTTGAGTCTTCATGCAACAAAACTTTTTCCTTGCCACATTTTAAGTAAGATTTTGTGCAGAGAAATTTGGCACGGCATTTTTTTGCATTTACCCCAGTTGTTTCTTTGGGTTAACAGTTCTCCTGAATTGTCTTTGTGGAAAGTTTGCATCATGTCATCTTTCAAGATGAGTTGGTTGTGTTCATGTACGTGTTTATTCCAGGTACATTGCCAGAACACCTCAAGCCAAATGAGTATTTGAAGAAGTTCAATTTGATGCTGAAAGATGACACACGCTTGAGATTATTGGTCAAAACTCTGGTTGGACCATCCTGTACCTGCAAGAAAGCTGAGGAGATAGTGGTAAGTGACCATAGGTATCAAATAAAACGTCAAATTTTGTAAACTGAAATATAATTCTGAATGTTATGTAGATGCTGTTGTTTTGCAAACATTGTTTTTGGAGTGTGTAGCAAAATTGATCCACAGGTGCTTGAAGCAATTTGTGATAGCATTTTAGACGGCCCTGTACAATATGTAAGCCAAAGAAAGTATTTCTTTACATAGTGTCTAAAGATGTGAAAATGCATGCAATGTCCTTTTGTTTATTGAGGTAAAATAATTTAATTTTTGTGTGATTTGTTACATCCTAATATTAAAATTGGGTATGAGGTTTGTAGAAGTTTGTTAAACCAGCTGTAATGACTGGATCTGGCATTTCCCCACTTAATTTTGAATAATGTTCTTTGTTTTGTTGCAAAGCGGTTATAGTGAAGTACTTTCTGGGACTGCTTCAAATATGTGATAATTGTAAACAAGAGTCAAGGGGTTTGAAAATAGGAAGTACTGAGTTTTATTCCAACATGATCTTTGCAGAAAGAGATCCTGAAGAAGATTGGCTGCACATCAGGCACTCCCAATATTCTGTACCAGCTGGTCAAGACCTTGCTAGAGAGGATTGCCCCAGTGATGGTGGATGCTCTAGCTATTGATCATTTGGTCTTGGCTGTGTCTGAACTGGTGGCTGGAGTAGAGGATGAGATGCGGGAAACTGTAGAAGGAGGGGAGCACAAAGGTGTTCAGTTGCTGCTGGTGAGTAATTCTGTGTTTACTACCATCAGGCAAAATTTGGTAGCTGTCAAATCTGTGCTTCATTTCTTAAAACTTTTGATGTGAGCACCTTCAAGGGCGTTCAAGCTGATCAGAAGGGACCCATGTACCAGTTCATTAGATGTTGTGTAGAGTTTTAGTTTGGATTGTGTATGTAAATTTTTGGTTTTGGAAAATTCAGCATTTACATGGAATTTTTCTTAGTATGATACTTTTCCAAGCATGAAAGAAAATCATTTTGTGGGGGGGAAACAAGATGACATAACCTTTTTCTTGTTTATTTCAGACACTGTCTCAGTACTTTCCACATTACTTCAAGTCAGTGGAAATCTTTGAAAACTTTCTCACATTTGTCAAGAATGATGATGATGTTATCAGTAAGTAACTTTTATTGAATCTGGAAAGTGTTTGGGATTATATTGGAAATCACTCATGAATGTGCAGTGAGAGTGCATTTCTCTGGAGGTTTTATTGATACCTAAAGCAAACAAGATATTCATAAAGTACTTTATGCTGACAAAGTTGCAATTTTTCAGAAAATATATTTAATAATGCTATTTTAAAAAAAGAGCTAGAGGGTAAACATGTAAGCACATAAACCGCCGTGACTATATTATAACAAAAATTATGAAATTCTGAATATTGCCTCAATTTTTGATGATAAATTATGTGGACATATCTGTTTAGGACAAAATTCAGTCTATATTATGTGTTTACAATTTTTGGAGCCCACAACAAAGAGACACTCTTGCGACAAATAAAAGCAAAATGTGTGGTTAAAATTTTGTTCTTTGTCCCTCTTTCTTATACATTGATATTCAGAAATCAACTCTTATCATATCTGTGTATTGTGCAAGGCACTGTGGTGCAACAGTCAGTTCCACACTGTACTAGTCTTTCCATCAAATCTAAGAGCTATTATTAACGCTCACCTAGATCTTGATATATGTACAAATGGACTTGGCATAAAGAATTTGCAAGATACTCAGGTCGGCTAAATTGATTTTGATTATTTACCAAGAGGGATATGTAAATCTAGAAACATCCATGGCACATGTTGATCTTTTCCTTTCTTCATTTTGAAATTTACACCTTCTGTGAGTGTACACTACATTGACTGTTCAACTACTGAACATTGAAATGTGTATGTCCATTTCAGGTGACTTGGCACTCCAGATAATCACAAATACAGGATCTCACCTACACATGGACCATCCTGAGGTGTACTCGTAAGTTATCTAAATGCTGGTTCAGATGCTGTTTCAGCATTTATAATTTGGTTCATAAAGATTGACTAACATGATTTAAACATCTCATTGATTGTCATATTTCTTTTAATTGTGTTTGATTCAGAATATTTGTACTGAGGTGATCACACAGTGGGGTAACCTGCTAAAGTTTGTCAGTGCAGTAATGGGATTGTTGAATAATCCGATTAAGTCCTGACCTGGAAAACCCCCCGAGTCTGTTTTTAGAAAGGGGCACATGGATGGCCTAGCTTTGGATATGACACAAAGGCAGACAATAGTGGTGTTAGTGATTTTTCTTTAAAAAAAAAACAACAAAAAATGCTGCATTTCGTCACGAATTTTCAAAAACCGAAGGAGTTGTAATCTCCAGACAGAAAAACGATTACATGGTCTTGTTATGCATCCACACAAACAGACTGGAAATTGAGGTTGTTCCAGATGGATTGCTGGAAGATAGTTCGATCTAGATCTAATGCAGATCTGTTAGTAAAGTTACTGAGCGTTAGAAAAAGAAAGAGGAGGGAGACAGTACACTTGGCCACACCTAGCCAAATTAAACTTCAGCTGTGTAAGCTAGACCTAGACTGTTAAGAGCAAACAAAGTGGTAGCTTGTTCTCATGCCCATGTTAAGCTAGTAGTGAGGTTGGTTTTTTGCAATAGATGGGGGAAATGATGCCATCATAGGTCGTAAAAAAAGTTATGGAAATGCCTTATATCGCATCAAATAACCTCTCTCTCTCTCTCTCTCTCTCTCTCTCTCTCTCTCTCTCTCTCTCTCTCTCTTCTCTCTCTCTCTCTCTCTCTCTCTCTCTCTCTCTCTCTCTCTCTCAGTACTGTTGTGAGGTGAAACTACAGACATTCAGTATACCACCAGCAGGAAATGACTGAATTCTATTCGGAGTGCAAACTGAGAGTTGTTGCTTTCTTTGTGTTATGAAAGACATCGCTAACGCCCTTTACCGATTGATTTTATATGTGAGGATATTGAGCTTTGGCTGCGATGTGTTTGGGAGTTTTGGCAGTTTGGCATTTTACCAATAATGAATGATCTTTTCACGGGGATGAGAATCTAGAAAGATTAGTCTGTGGCGGCCAGGGTGTCGTGTGAGAGATTTCTTTGGGCAAATAGACAATTTTACTGGTTGTGTAGAAGAGAAAGTTGGAGTTGGTCGTGTCTGGATGGGAGTTTAGTGAGGGAACATTGGTTTGTCTGTTTATTCTGTCGTTGTTGACGCTGTGTAGAGGACAAAATAATTGGTGTGGTACACAATAACTTGGTAACGTGCGTCCGTGGAGTTGTTTGAGAACAAAGTATTTGGTTATGGTATTAGACTGTGCGTGTGAAGAGTCGGGAAGTGTGGACATGGAAGGATCTAGGAGTGGTTTGGTTAGACAGGGCTATCAGACAGTCGGGAACAGAAAGACAGACAAATTAATACACGAGCAGTTGCAGAAGGAGACAGGCAAATAGATTGTTAGGTGGAGGGGGTGAATGGATAGGCGGGTGGGTCACAGTATGGACTTTGCTTTGAGACGCATCGTTGATCATTCTGTAACAAACAAAAACGAAGTAACAAAACTACATGAACAATTGAAATAAGAGACAGTTGGACAGAGAGTCACTTGACCAGAAGTTTTACCAACAGCTACGCATGTGGAGAACAAGTCACATGTTTTGGCAAGGAGAAAAGTCTGGAGAGCTCGGTTTTTTTTCTGTTTTTTTTTGGCTTTTGACCCTGGTCATATGAATAAATAAATAAATTGGAAATAATTGTTGGCTTGAAGCATCATGGCTGGTGTCGTTTGTAGTCATTTTAGACGCTGTCCTGATGGCGCAAGGAGGGAAACAACCCCCCTGTGTGTTTTGGTAGAATTTCCATGGTTAAAAGGAACTATCGATCACAAAGGGAGGACTTGGGAGGACTTGGGACGTTGTTATAGTGCACTGACTCGGTTGTTTGTTTGTTGTTGTTGTTATTGGGGGGGGGGGGGGGGGGTTCATTTGCGAGTTGTTCTGACACGAGACTAGAAATGTAAGAAATGATGTTATTTAATGGCCAGCCGGTCTTTTGAAGTATCCGCCACTTGTTGTTTCCATGCCAACAGCGTTGGACGTGTAGACGTCCCGGCATCAAGTTCCAGGCAAGTGGAAGAGAAATTATTCTGGAATAACTAGGAAATCCTCCCTCTCCCCCCCCCCCCTCTTTTTTTCCCCCGGAGGTTTTCTTCACCATGTTGTGAACAAGAAAATATCGTGACGTTATGTGGTAAATATTCTGTTCTCAACTTGATAGCACTCGGGGCCCCGTCATGCAGATTCTGCGCCGTGAACATTGCAGTTGTGCAGTGGCGTGAACATTGCAGTTGTGCAGTGGCGTGAACAATGCAGTTGTACACTGGCGTGAACATTGCAGTTGTATACTGGCGTGAATATTGCAGTTGTGCAGTGGCGTAAACATTGCAGTTGTGCAGTGGCGTGAACATTGCAGTTGTACAGTGGCGTAAACATTGCAGTTGTGCAGTGGCGTAAATATTGCAGTTGTACAGTGGCGTGAACATTGCAGTTGTACACTGGCGTGAACATTGCAGTTGTACACTGGCGTGAACATTGCAGTTGTGCAGTGGCGTAAACATTGCAGTTGTACAGTGGCGTAAACATTGCAACTGTCATTCTCATGTTGTTTGGTGTTTTGTTTGTGTATTTTTCCATGGCATTTAACATGATAATTATGAACTTCACACGTGGATGCTGTGTACAATATGCAGTCTATGTGTACGGATGTCATAGCTCAGTTCTAGTATCGGTGTAGGCAGACAGACGGACGGACGGACGGGTGGACTGTGTGTGTGTGAGGGGGGGGGGGGGGAAGTGATAGATAGATAGATAGATAGATAGATAGATAGATAGATAGGTAGGTAGGTAGGTAGGTAGGTAGGTAGGTAGGTAGGTAGGTAGGTAGGTAGGCAGATAGATAGATAGATAGATAGATTGATAGATTTATAGATGGATAGATAGATAGATAGATAGATTTATAGATGGATGGATGAATGGGTGGGTGGATGGATGGATGGATAAATGGGTGGGTGGGTGGGATGGATGGATGAATGGGTGGGTGGGTGGATGGATGGATGGATGAATGGGTGGGTGGATGGATGGAAGGATGGATGGATGGATGAATGGATGGATGGATAGATAGATAGATAGATAGATAGATAGATAGATAGATAGATAGATAGATAGATAGATAGATAGATAGATGGATAGACAGACAGATAGATAGATAGATAGATAAATAGATAGATAGATAGATAGATAGATAGATAGATAGATAGATAGATAGATAGATAGGCAGGCAGACAGACAGACGGACGGACGGACGGACGGACGGACGGACGGACGGACGGACGGACGGACGGACGGACGGACGGACGGACGGACGGACGGACGGACGGACGGACGGACGGACGGACAGACAGACAGACAGACAGACAGACAGACAGACAGACAGACAGACAGACAGACAGACAGACAGACAGACAGACAGACAGACAGACAGACAGACAGACAGCTGGATAGACAGATAGATAGATAGATAGATACCGGATAGACAGACAGACAGATAGATAGATAGATAGATAGATAGATAGATAGATAGATAGATAGATAGATAGATAGATAGATAGATAGATAGATAGATGTGAGGGACGGCGAACAGACGGACGAATGAATGAATGATCGATCAAAGAACAGGCAAACACACATAGATAAATATGCATGAATAATAAACACGTGAGTGACCGAAACCCCCGCCCACGCGATTGCTGAAGAAAGAAAGAAGAAAAAAGAGGAAAGAAAGATGACTCACGCGCTGTGACGTGATAGGTCCACGGTCTGGCCAGTGTCCAACTGCGTACAGAGTTCGATTGTCCCGTCTAAAGGAACTTGGTGATGTTCGTCTTCGTTTTGTCTAGTTGCTGATACATGATTGTATTATCCTTTATCTGTGCCTGGGTTTCCCTGCTTGTGATGTCCTCGGGTATTTGCCATGTTGTTGTAAATACATTTTTGCCTTCTCGAGAAAACGAGAATTGAAGTTTGGTCGGCAAAAGGGCTAAAACGCATACAACATGACGTCACAAACACATATCTCGAAACGTTTTTAACCGATTGGAATGACGTCATTTATACATGGTGAAATTAGGAGAGAGAGAACCATTTTTACGACAAACCCTCAAAATCGACAAAATGCCACATACAACTTATGGCAAATATCCCTCGAAATTTTCTACTGTTTATGTTTTGTGCAAAAGTTTTCTTCTGGATTCTTCTGGATTCTTCTGGATTTTCCTATGATAATTGCAGTTTGAGTTTGACAACGCGTCGGCACAAGAACGGCCACCTGGGGCCTGTCAAGGTCTGTGTGGACATGTTTATTATCTTCAGAGCTTCATCAGTCTGAATGTCACAAATAGAATCACACATCGGTACAAAACTCAAATGTTGGTGTTTGTATACATTTGAAAAGAGTTTTTTTTTAATGTGTATAAACGGTTTTAAATGTCAAGTTGTCTATCCTATAGGCCCAGCCTCATTCAGAAAGGACAAGACGCGCTGTGGGTCCACGTCAGTAAATAATTGCTGACCTTTGGGGTCAGAGTACTCTACATTCATCCATTTTCAAGCTTAATATATAATCTTATGGCATTTGATTCAGTCCTGAGTATCATGTGAGCGATACCACAAATGGTGTAGGCTAGATAGACATCAATAACCGTGTGCCTGCAGCATGCTACAGTGAGCAACGGAAATCACGTTTAATTTTTTGAAACATGAAACCTGGCTCAAAGTGGGATATTACTGTACATGACTGGGTAGCTGGTGGAAGTTTCTGGTAGCGTCTTCTTCTGTTCTGTCATTCTGTTATATTGACTGTCGTCTTGCTTCTGCCTAGCACAGTATAGACGTTATCCTGCCGACCTGGTTCTCCAAACGCAGACTCAGTGACAGCCTACATTGGTTATTGTATGTGAATCATTGTATGTTTCATTCAGTGACGTCTCACAAGCTCATAATACTAGTTTAATCCTCTAGTTGCATAGACATACATAATAATAAAAAAATAATAATAATAATGAAGATCATTTACATAGCGCCTAATCCAAACGAGATTGCTCTAGGCGCTTTACAGAAAGTCTTATTCTCTCCATTTGCATCTCTCTCACTCGCTCTTTCTTTCTCTCACTCTCTCTCTCACTCTCTCTATCTCTCTCTATCTCAGAGCAAATTGTAACGCGCAGTTCACAACTCACAACTTGTATTATAATAATATTTGAATATATATTAATATTTATTAATATTTATTTAATATTGAAAAATATATTTTCGTTGGTGATATGGGAGGTGATAGGGATAGATTTTAATCTATTAATTTTTAATTTCAATTTTGATGTGCACATTTGGTTATCCTAAATCTCTGGTGTATCATGAGACAGTGTTTATCGATAAATTAAACAAAATGTTCTTATAATGGAGCATTGACCTCAGGTCATTTATTTTAAACTTGGATTGTCAGACATTGGAGGGTTAACACAGAAAAAAAAAATCAAGTATTGATTCGAGATTCACAGACAGGAAGGAAAGGTAGATGAAATTAAAAGAAGCAACGGAAGGAAGGAGTGAGTGGATGACAGATACCTCTGCCCCGCAGCAAAGTCAATAAAGACAACCCACCATCCCCTCCACCTCGCTGGATAATTCATTCATTAGATCTGGCTGTGTGACAAAATCTAATTGAATGACACAAATTGGCCGGCAGCCCTTAATTTCTCTGGCCAGCCGGTATTGCTGACCGGGACAATGACCAGGTGCCAGCCTACAGACGCAAGCAATTGGCAGAGAAATGCCGGTCATCAGGAAATGTCAATCACTGCCTTGACCGGTTAGAGACGGGGGGGGGGGGGGGGAGAATGCGTAGACACGGGGGATAATCCGGTATCAGCAAAGCCAGATCAACACACAATTATTGCTATGTCCTGACACAAGAGATCACTGACTTAAGGCGGCATTACAACATTCATCTAGCTCAAGGCAAGAGATCAGAGTGACATTCGCTGAACAGGGCGCCAAAAACTGTAAGACTTAAGCTCAAAGAACGACAAGCACATCATTTAAGCTTTATAGGTAGAATGGCGAAAAATTCGGTCTCTCTCTCTCTCTCTCTCTCTCTCTCTCTCTCTCTCTCTCTCTCTCTCTCTCTCTCTCTCTCTCTCTCTCTCTCTCTCTCTCTCTCTTCTCTCCGCCCTGTCTCTGTGTTCTCTCTCTCTCTCTCTCTTTCCTCTCCTTCTCTCTCAGTCCTCTTTCTCTCTTCTCTCGTTCTCTCTCGCTGTCTCTATCTCTCGTCGGTCTGTCGCTCGCCTGTCTGTTTCTCGCTGTCTATCTGTCTGTCTGTCTAGCTGTCTGTCTGTCTCTGTCTCTCTGTGAGTGAGTGGGTGTGTGTGTGTGTGTGTGTGTCTATCTCCATTGTCTCGTCATTTTGAAATGTTGGATGTACAGGTGAAAAACTGACTCCTCTTTTATACTTCTTGGCCTTCCTCTTCTCTTCTCTTTCATCTTTCTTGTTCTTCACCTCCTGGGTCGTTTGCTTTAGCCTCACTGTTCTTGCCTACAGTCAAGCCTTTTGAGCTCGAGTTGCCGTGCACATTCTGAAACATGAAAAATTTGATATGACAGTTGTAACATTCCACGGAAAATAGTGTACTCGCACTTATCCACCACGGTGAGAAACCGAAAAGGTTTGCACTATGGACTGAGTAAACTATTTGACCAGTGCTGTGTCGTCTCGAGAGCTGTACTCATCATACTTTCTGTCAGCTTGAAAGGGCGTGTGGTAGCCGGTGCTGACGTCTTCAAACACGACAGAATTCGGCATCAATTTCAGCACAAGTGTTATCCAAACACTTTTCTCGCTTTTCAATTTGACAGGTTATGTTTGGGGGTGGGGCACTCGGCCAGCCAATCCGATCACAGCTATTTGGCCACTCCTTGACATCAAATTCACAATATGATTGACCTGGGTGTGTTCTCATTGCAAAATTACCCCGCCTTCGCGGATTTTATGAGATCCAGGCACTGAGTTGTTTTTTTTTTTTTTACAAAAATGTGGTGTTTTATGGATGAATATGGTCTTCAGGACGGCCAGCGGGCGGGTTTTGCTGGACACAGAAAGGCGGCAGGGAACTGGGAACTATTTTGTGTGGGGCTACATCTTGCTGGTGTTGATGCTGGGCATTGGGCACTGTTTTCTTCCTCCCTCCCTCTCCTCTCTCTCTCTCTCTCTCTCTCTCTCTCTCTCTCTCTCTCTCTCTCTCTCTCTCTCTCTTTCTCTCGTCTGTGATCATGCAGTAATCCTGGCCGACTTTGGTAGGAAGATATCGCGTTAAGTTTGTTTCCTGTTGTTTATTTTTGTTACTAACTAACAAGAATTTCTTCCAAATTTTGCCTGTGGTCAAGTTTTGCTTTCTTGAATGAAATACAGTCCCTGTAGTTCTGTAGTTCTGTAGTTCTGATGGGACGTTTTGTGGTAGAGTTTTGGTGATGGTTTTATGCAGCCTGAAGTTTTTTTCTTCCTTCTGCATTCTGGGAAAACTGGCAGTTTGACAGAGCTGCATTTTTCCCCCTGACTCCAGTGACCACCCGATTTCCATTTCCCCCATGACCTGCCGGTCCAGCACCCGCCACTTCCACCAGGGATGCCTAACTCAGTCATGTTGTTTCTCTGTCCGTCTCTGTCCACATGCATGAGATCATTGGTCCATGTGTTGTTGCTCATTCATCTTGACTGGTCATGTGTTGGTTATAATGATGAGTCTGTTGTAGTTGGTTGGTTGATCAAAGGAATTGGCTAAACAAATGGTTTTGCAATGGGGCTGGTGGATAACTTTGTTCTGACGCTAATTATGTATGTTCGTGTGTTTGTGTGTTCGTGTGTTTGTGTGTTGGTGTATAATGATATGAAAGAAAAAGAAAGGGTGGAGCAGGCGGGCGATAGGAAATTTCGTTCATGCATTTTTGTTTTTTTGTTTGTTTCTTTGTTTATTTGTTTTTTATCGTTGTTGTTGCAAGTGGATGAATGTTGTGCCAGTGGTTGTTGACAGCATGAGCTTGTATAGCACAGATCAGTTACTTGTTTCATTTTCACCTGATCATCATTCTGTTTGTTAGACGATTCTGCTCACGCTTCTGTGTTCTTTACTCTACCGACAGATCCTGCACATGCATATGGGCCAGGTAGAGAAACAGCCCATGACGGCGGAAGGTTCACCTCTACAGATCCGCTGCAAGAATTTCCACTGTGTCACCTTCATTATCCCCCGTGAGAGAGATTGCCAGGACATCTACCAGTCACTCATGGAGTTCTCTAGACCTTGTAAGACTCTGGGACTGCCGTGGCGGGTGGTCACGGGGTTTCTCTGTCTTTGATTTATGAAAGTTAGATGACCTTGAACTTACAGGTGGTGGGCTGCAGAGTCTCAGTGGGGCTGGGTGCCAGGTGCAAGATTGAAGGGAAGATCAAACAAGAGGTTGTATGTAGATCTCCGTTGGTTAGGGATGTTAGGGTGTGGACATGTTCTAGTGACAAATGACCCGTTGCCCTGAGTTGGGCTATTCCAGTTTCATACATAATCCTATGCAAGTTTGTCGGGGTTTTTTGTCCTTCTGTCTTGTGTGTGTGTAGTGGGGGCGGGGGTGTACAGGGGATGACGTGGACAAACAGGGGTGACGGTTATGACCACATTCCCTTTACCACTATAGTCAGACACGTTTTGTGTCCAACGTGATGAAGATATAATATTTCAAGCAGGTTATTTTTGAAGTTTATATTTCACATTCCACAAGAGGAGCACAGATCGCACCACCTTAGGTTTTGTCTTCTGGGAATAGATCAGGGCACTAGCGCACTGTGGCTTGTTTTGTCTGGGTTTTCATGTGAAATGTGGGCTATAGAGTGAAACGGGACCGCGTGTTCTGGTGAGGCAGAAACAAGTTTGGCTCGTTAGTTGATTGGCAGGAAGTTCAAGTCTTGATCAAGACCGACGTAAAACAGTGTTGTCGCAGTGGGCTATGAGTGTAAGTGCAAGGGAGTGAGAAACTGATGAAAGTCTTTATTCCTTCTGTGTATCCACAGCCTCCATTGACACGTTGTACGCGTTCAACTTCACTTCCACTGAGAACTTGGAGAAAACATTTGGCTGGGACCTGTTTGATCTGCAGTCAGAGTTTCTCAGGATGGGCGCGCCCAGTGAAAACTGGACAATCACGAGCCTGAACCAGCAGTATGAGGTATTGTCACGCACACAGACAGACAGACAATGAGACTGATAATTTGAGTAGGGATAGCATAGGTGTCGGTTTACAAAAGCAGGCTTTTCTCCAGAATTCAAATTGCCAATCAAGAGCTGTACCAGGTCTATATTATGTCATTAATTTAATTGGCCCTGCCGCTTCAACGCTCATTCCAGTCTCATGTTTAATACATTTAGCAATTTGGTGTAGTTTGAGTGCATGTGTGGTAGTTGTTTTTTTACAATCCTGTTGAACGTTGTCGTTATTTTCAGTTTTTCCTTCTCATGTGGTCTAGAGCGTATGAACAGAACACCCTGATGTATTAGATGGACATAATTATTAATAAGATATGAAAACAGGCGGTTGGTCATGCGTCTGCACTTGATGGTGAAAGATCAAAAGTATACTGTCAGTTTTTGTGTTTATTTAATTGACTGAAATGATACCCGGTTCTCCCCAGCTGTGTGACACCTACCCGAGTCTTCTGTACGTGCCCAGCTCAGCGACAACACCCGTATTGGTGGGCAGTTCAAAGTTCAGGAGCAGGGGGAGATTACCCGTCCTCTCCTACCTACACTCGGAAAACCAGGTCAGTGTTTGGTTTGACCTGTCCGTACCTGAAATTCTGTGCAGATTTCGTAAACAATTCAAGTAATGTGTTTCCAGTGCCCCACTTATGCCTCCAACGCCACAGGCCGTTTGCATAACGCTTTCTTAAGTTTTGAAGCAAATATTGTGCAGCTGCCGTAAGTCCCCACTGCCCTTGAGTGTTCATGATTCGCCGAACTCCCGTGGGCGAGTGAAGAGCTAGATACACTTCAGGACATGTGTCCCTTTGTCTGTTGTTTTTGGTTTCTAGTCTGCACGCATTGTAGAAAATGCTGTAGAGACAAAGCTGAGAAGATTTCCCTGTGTAAATTACTGCAATTATTCATATTAAATTTTGTAGGTTTTTTGTTTTTTTTAATATCCAAAAAAAATTTCATGGAAATTTTGCTGATGTTCATGTTTTGCTGTCTTTAATCAACAAATTGTGATGAAGATTTTTGTGGTAGATTTCAATGATGTTTTTATGCATTCTGAAGTTTTTTCTTCATTCTGCATTCTGGAAATCTGGGCCTTTGGACAGAGTTGGGCTGTTTGTTTGGTTTTTCACTGCGGCCATTCTGTACTGGTGTTTTGTGCACATGTTTACCATTTACTGATTTAGTTCGTCCATCAAATTCTTAGAGTTTAGAGTTTGTTTTAATCTATCCATTAATTTCTCAGTTTGTGATACAGTTTAATCATTAATTTTTCAGTTTCTGGTTTAATTTAGCCATCCATTTCCTCGTGTTTATTTATGTAGTTTAGCCGTAGGATTCGTCATGTATTAAAGTTTTCACTTTCTGATCCCTGTGCCGTGTCCAGGCGGCACTGACCAGGTGTAGTCAGCCTTTGTCTGGCTTCTCAGCGCGATGTGTAGAGGATGAACAAATGCTGCAGGCCATTCTAAAGTCCAACCCCCGATCTGACTACATGTATGTGGTGGACACTAGACCAAAAGTGAGTTTGCTTTGCCTGTCAGGTTAGGCATTTTTCTTTGTCTGTCTGTCTGTCTGCTTGATTGGTTGGTTGGTTGGTGGGTGGTTGGTTGGTTGGTAAGTTCGTCGGTTGGCTGGCTGGTTGGTTGGTTGGCTGTCTGTCTGTTTGATTGTTTGGCGCAAGAGCAAAGGTCAGCCTGCTTGTCGGTAAGACTGGCCATGATTATATGTTCATCTATTTGTCTATCTGTTTGTTTGATGTATGTTGTTGGCACTAGAGGAAAGATCAGCCCGCTTGACTCGCTGGTGGATGTGTCTTTCCTGTCATCTTTTCTACATATGGATATACACACAAACGTTTCTTTAAACGTACTTAAAAGGCAACGTCCCTGTTCAAACAGAGCAGCTCATTAAGTTCAAAGAAATGATACCGGAAGCTGGGTAGAGTTTTAATTGCATGCGTCAACCCCAAGGCTGGCCATCCCCTTCACAGTTTGGTTCTTTGTACCCCGGGCAGCATTGAGGATTCGTGCCTGTAGGTTACTCTCTGAATACTTGTGGAAATAGTTCCTTGGCACTCGTGAACTCTGTTCATTTCCCGCTATGGGTGACGTCCCAGGCAATAGGGTGCTGTAGTGTTGGCGATGATGGTAGCAGATGTGGTATTATGATCCCTCCCTCCCGATGTAGTGCAAGTTGTTGAGTGCTGGTGTCTTTTTATCTTCCCCTTCTTCTTCTCAAGGGTGGTTGGTGGACGCCTCTGTTGGGCCTGGTCCTGTCCTGTCCATCTCTTGTATTCTGTCTGTCGTCTTGATTTTTCCTAGTACAATTTGATGGTTATGGTGTCCATGTAACTTTTTCCTGGTGCAATTTGATAGTTATGGTGTCCATGTAACTTTTTCCTAGTACAATTTGATGGTTATGGTGTCCATGTAACTTTTTCCTAGTACAATTTGATAGTTATGGTGTCCATGTAACTTTTTCCTAGTACAATTTGATAGTTATGGTGTCCATGTAACTTTTTCCTAGTACAATTTGATAGTTATGGTGTCCATGTAACTTTTTCCTAGTACAATTTGATGGTTATGGTGTCCATGTAACTTTTTCCTAGTACAATTTGATAGTTATGGTGTCCATGTAACTTTTTCCTAGTACAATTTGATGGTTATGGTGTCCATGTAACTTTTTCCTAGTACAATTTGATGGTTATGGTGTCCATGTAACTTTTTCCTAGTACAATTTGATGGTTATGGTGTCCATGTAACTTTTTCCTAGTACAATTTGATAGTTATGGTGTCCATGTAACTTTTTCCTAGTACAATTTGATAGTTATGGTGTCCATGTAACTTTTTCCTAGTACAATTTGATAGTTATGGTGTCCATGTAACTTTTTCCTAACCCAAACTCAAAAACTCTGCTTTTTAACGTCCAATGTTTTGTACTGAATCTGTATAAGCTTCAGCCACATACTAATGATGAGTGCTTGTGTGGAGTTGCTACGGATTTAGGGGGGATAGAGAGTGTCAGTGCGTTGTGAAGTGGCCGGGTCAACTGGAAGAAATTGGTGGTACAGTGTGATATAGCCGGTACAGGACATGTGAAAATACACTGTTCTGTCAAGTGAAATTATGGCAGCAGCATTGGATCATCCTGCATGCAGCGGACATTTTCATCCTTTTTTCCGGTATGTTGTTGTTTTTTTTGTGGATATTTTTTCATCCATATTCCGGATATTTTTCATCCTTTTCCCTGGTCCAATTTTAGTACTGCTCATAGCTGTCTTTTATATAGCATTCAGTGTGGAAGTTATTATTTGTGTGTGTGTGTGCGCGCGCACTCGCGCGCGGTTTGTTTGATAATATATTGGGAAGTTGTACTTGCTGACACAAAAAAGGCAGATGAAATGATGGTGTTGGGGAAGAAGGGAGAATGATGATGATAATAAATCAGAAGATCAGCCGATCTTTCAAAATCCTACTGCCCCTCCCCCTATGATTGAGTTGGATTTATAATCCAGAAAGGAGGAAATTTTCTTTATTAAATTTTCTGCCATTGCTGACTGAAAAGAGCAAAATAGCATCTGCCTCATTATAGAGAAGGACAAAGAGAAAGCAAATGCTGTTTAAACCCAGTAGATAATGACATAGTTGCTGGCGCTGCTAAATGACAGCTGTGTGTTCCTGTGCAGCCTAGCAAGTCATGAACTCGCTGATTGAGGCGAGGCCGAGAACAGAAACCGCATCATGTCTTGCTTGCTCCATCACGATTCCTGTATCATGTTGTTTCTGTTGTTTCCTTTGAATGATTCTGACGGCTGCAGGGCACAAATCTGAGTCAATTTCCTGATTGCCCGTTAGCAGAATATACGCAGAGAGACGGCTGTACGATTTAGACCAGACATGAGCAGCCTACGCCCCCGGAACTGATCCGGCCCCACTAAGCAAGTTTTCTGATCATAACTCGACCATTGACAATTACCGATAGAAAAAGTATCTGTTTCTGCCTAATTTTTCTTGTCATTTCTTCCTGGCATGGCGCCCTCGTGCGGCTTTTATGGTATTTTATGGATGCCTTTCTAGAGCATTCAATTCGGTGCAGCTTTCCATGACAAGGACAGCACGTGTAGCACATTAATGTGCATGGGAGATTGTATTCCAGGGAGAGAGAGAGAGACGGGGGATATGGAGAGAAAGAGAGGGGTTTGCGGAGAGGGTGGAGGGCAAAAGCAGTTGTATCCCGGGCAACGCCGGGAACCTCAGCTAGTACGTGCAGATTGAGTGTGTACACAGAGTTGGTCACTAATTTCACGACAGGCGATTGGCCCAGCACAGCACAGCATAGCACAGCATAGCTTGGTAACTGTTGCTCTGCGCCTAGCTAGTAGATCTGCCATATGCAAAGAGTTTATAATAAACCTAGAGGTAAGACTCGGCCACGTCACATGTCCGCAAATAGAAAGCCCGGCAGCCATCTTTTCTTACGGCAAGCGATTGCAAATGCTATGTCAAGGCCAGTGCTAACGAAAGTAGTTTTTGTCGGAAGGCCTCAGTATTTTATTTTTGTTCATTCCTCTTTAGAGATGGAGGTTCAAATTCATCCGTACATTTTGTATTTTGTCATAATTCATAATGTTTGTTTGTTTTTTTCTTTTGGTGGGATTACATTTTTTACATTTTCGTGGTTCACCCAATCCATAAATTAAGTCTGCTCATTACTACTGTAATCCCCGTTCAAACAATCTGAAAGACCGTATTATTTTAGGCTTAGATTTGTTTACTTTAGCCGTACTGTCTAGGTCGAGGCAGGCTTGCCGTAAATTGGCCGCCATCTTTACTTCACCTACCGACGACGCCACGCGGAGACTTGCGTAGCGCTAGTCTGACCTCTAGCTATATATAACCTCTTTGGCCATATTATGTCACGTGTCAGCGTGTTAAACTTCACATTTCTCCCCTCAGCTTCCCCTCGGACCTTTTCTATCCATCCTCAGCTTGGCCGTTCATATCACGCTCGTGTATAACTGTGCACATGTACAAATGTTACAGTGACATCACTTTTTTTTTTTCTTTGAAGGCCCAGCCAATCTAATCAGGAAACTGTAAATTGAAACTTCGGTCTAATTACAGCATGTCTTGCTGTGACATACCCCATGCATTCCACGGAAAATTTCGCTCCATCAAAAATTCTAACTTACGTTTATTTTTAGCTAGATGTTTTTTGTCTCCAGTTGAAATGATTTGGATGTTTCCAGGATGTGAAAGCTGAAGAAATACGCAGGATTTTGTGTAAGGCAATCTAAAACTCTGGTCTTGCCAAATGGCATTATTGATTTGCAGACCACGCGATGTTCTACAGAGATATTTTAACAGTCTGTAGATCTTCCGTAATTCTATTCCCTGGCCCTGGCCAAGAAACTGTACGGGTAGATTTTACAAAGCCAGGTCTGAAACCCGGGTATTAGTGTCAAGTGTCGGGGCCAAGTGGGTGGCGATGTTGTGAAAGGTGTCGTTTATTGAAAGGGAAAAAGATGATGTTTAGGACACGTTCACGTGCACTTTCCCCACCTTCCAATCCTCCATCGTTCATATCCCCCCCCCCCCCGGGTCTCCTTGTAAATTACTTGGCCGAGAAACGGGACAAACAGACTTGGGTTGCAACAACAACAACAACAACACCAGTAGCAACGTCAACATTAACACAGAATCAACAACAGCATCAAGAGTACCGCAGGAAACATCCTGTAGTGGCGGTGAACAAAAAATGATGCTGTCACTTCTGACAGAAAAACTGCATTTTGACAAGTACAACATCAATGGTGTGTGATCCAAATTTATCTTCTCCACACATTGTCAAGGTGCTTTTGGCGGAGGAAAAGTCAGATAGACTTCTGACATGGCATCACTCCATGTAACAGGTAACTGTAAGCTCCGACACTCGGTATACAGAGATAACCAACTGGCCGAATTCCCTCCATCGCGCTGAGCGCGTGTCAGCGATGTCAACAATACAACAGTTGCCCACCCATGCAGTCCTCTAACAGAACGACAACTAACCAGTGCTCACCATGACGCCGCAAGCAACGTACTCGCGCGCAAGTTGTGGACACATACGTAGTGTTCGTTCACACCAAACTGCTGACAACGGGCGTGCAGTCACGGCCGAGCTACAACAGTACAAATCATAATTTATGATCAGATTCAGACCAATCTACCGACAACGGACGAGTCATTTTCTCTCGTCCGTCCGACTTCACTTTTACCGCTGCCGTAAAATTTCAACGACACTCAGCCGTGTAGCCAACAGGCTTGGGGTACGCCAGATTAAAGACAAGCAATCCCTTCCTGAGTGTTACGAATCTGGTCTGGGTGGTAGTGCCCTCTAGCTGTTATGAAGAGGGTCTTCTCAATGATGGTATTATGACTGCATTTTAAATCGAGAGGTATTTACTATTTAATCTTTCGTACCATGCCACACACTAAGAACAATCTGAATAAGTTTCATAAACAGACCTGCAGGGCCACAAATTTAATTACATTAAATTTCCTAACAATTTTGTCTAGATCTATTACATACTAAAGACAACATCAGCAGCATCAAATGAAAATTCAATAATATGTCACTAGAAGTCTTCTCTAGATTCCTATAATGTTATGATCATTCTGACTCACTAACAATTTAAGTACTAGTTATATATCTCTCAGATATAGTCTGCCTACTATCTATCAAGCAATATACTAATATCGTCTCTGGCGACGATGTCATCTCAGCTATTTGTGCCTACCGCTTATAATGGATCAAGCTCGTCAATATAAACTGACGTAGTTAAGTCTATTGGATCTACTCTAGGATGGGCTGGCAATCCCCAGCCTCATCCAGACAAATCAGTCCCAATTCACAGATGTGTATGCTATACATTCATACTAGTGGCAAGTCAATATAAATCTTTGTCTTGCATTCTTGGGTAGCACTCCTAGCATATGCGGCAATCCTGTCCTACTGGATAAATTATGTTCAGTTCCTCGTTCATTGTTGAATCATCAAAGGACAAACACTTACACTTGGTCCCTGGTATTAGAAAAACCAGGGAACAGTAGACAATAGCAGTGGGCATATCTCATTCAAGCATATGGCTTCATCTCAATGTCTATAGTGGACTAGACATGAATCAACAGTCTTATGATTCTTCAGGCAGAATCGTGCCGACGCCTGCACAGATTGGAATTTTCTGTATGGAGTAATGGGCATAGGTATGGCTACGCTTTTATACTGTGCAGCCACCTGCAAACTACCGTCCAAATCCCTAGATTTGATTGGTGCATCCATGCGAGCTCATCTCGCAGTATTAATATATTCTACGTGGGAGTTGGTCACGGCCTTGTACTAAAAACAGACAAGGTCAATTTAAAATGTCAAAACAATTACTGAAATCTTCAAACCCTCGTGCTTTCTACATTTTATGTGCGAATTTCTGAACGCGACTAAGCGTCTTAAACTATCTATCCTTATTCACCCCTTCTCTTCCCTTCTAAGTGTTCATCAAAATCACGGGGTCGAGAATTGCACTGTCACTCCTAACTTATCCATTTATTCTATCTCGCCCCACTTTCTTTCCGTCTCTAAGAAAAAGTGTTTCAAAAACAAACTGTTCACGAGAACAGTTCAAGGACAAAATTACGCTGGTTATAATCAACGAGACCGTGAAAAATCAACTCCTTGCAAGTCGTGACCCAGCACGGCATTTATATTACTTAAACCCTGACACTGAGTATACTGTTGTCGCACGGCCGTGATTGCACACCCGTTGTCGGTAGTTTGGTGTGAACGAACACTTAGAGAGGGAATGATTTCGTCTCGGTATACTAAGACTCTGGTAAGCCTACATCCCCTACATCAGTTCAGATTTCCAAGCAGTGTTAACAGAAATGATTCATTTTCACTGGAAATCTCACAGGCGAGATTTGTGTGGCTTTTGCATGATTGAAAGGTTTATTTTGTCTGGACATAACAGAAGTTTCAACAAATGGAAAACGACCATGTTTGATCGATATTTTAAAGCCGTTTCAACGTTGGTAAAGTGAAGGGACCTTAAAAAGAGGACCGTGAAAAGGGAAACAATCAGTGTGTAAAAATGAAAGAGTAACTTCCGGTCTGGAGCTCTCCATTAGAACCTGCAATACGCTATTGATTGTGTTTTCCTTGGATGATAAAGAACACTGGGAAATGGGTTACATTGGAACTGTGAACGAGCTGACGAAACAGACTAGACGTTAGTCGTTGTATCCACACAGATTTAAGCTGAACAGAATTTGGTTATCTTTCAATAAGAAAATGAACGATCTTTAACAGAGGGTGTAAGCGGGGAGAGGATTTTTGTCGCTGTTGCTGTTGTTTTTCGTGGAGTGTCACATCAGTTTTGTGTCAAGTTGTGGTGACATTTGTCAACCCCACAGATTTCCTGTCACTTTTTGGATATTTTTGGTCTTTTCCAGATCTGTGTTGTGTCAATTTCTCATTTCCTAGACAAAAGATTTAAAACAACTTTTGAGGCTGACCATGGACATGTGGGGGGAGGTGGGAGAAAGATTTGAGTACCAGTGATGGCTGCTGAACATTGGGGTAATCTGGGTGAAATTCATGGAGATGAAGAGAAAATTGGTCAGATTAAAATCAGAATTTGACACGGCCATTTTTGAGATGACAGAGAAATGTACAGAGAACTCGTTGAGAATCTGTAGTCTGATTCCTGTAATCTTTCTGCAAATCTGTCTGGCACGGAGAACGTGCGAGATTGTCAACAAAAAACAAAAAAAAAGGAAAGAAATTCGTTTGGTCTTGGCTGGAGAGTGCACGGTCGGATAGCAGAATATACAGAGTGGCCGAGATGACAGGAGAGAAATTCTCAGTAATCGTCCTGGAAAGCCTTTTATTTTCCTTGTGGCTTCATTAGCATTGTTTCCTCTGTAGCCAACATCAAATACTCGAACATTCGATTTGGCGGGGGGCGGGGGGGGGGGTGTGTTTGTATGTAAGTTTTCTGTTCAGTCCTATTGGTCCTTGCAACTTGCTTTAACCCTCAGGTGGTCAGTGTCCCAGGTCTAAAACCTTCCAGGCGATACCCAGTGTCCTAGATCTGTATTGCCTTCTGAACGTATTGTGATCATTATTTATATTCGAACCTAATCTCTGACTGATTGAAATCAGTTTTGTAAATAGTCAGAAGTTGTGTTTTTTTTTTTCGAAGTCAGTTTAAGTGTGGGCTGCAGAGGGTTAATGCAGGACATTTTAGTGTCTTATGTTGTTCTGGGCAAACTGTTCATTGCAAGGGGAAGATCATAGAGATGACGTCATCATTGGTTCATCATTTATTTGTCTGGAAAGATCTAAATTTAGCGTACCGCGCTGGCCTCTGACATTTGCAGGAAGTTAACTCCGTTACAGCAATCTGTCCCTGGAGATTTTGGCCTGACCTTTCTTGGGTTTGGCCCGGGTACAGAAGTTGGTTCAAGAAAAAAGCCAGGCGTTCGAAATTTTGGTTTTGTGGGTTGAGAGATAGGAGAGTGGGAGGGGATCATTTAGGTCATGCTCAAGATTTCCAGTCCCAGACATTGAAATTTGATGATTTGATCTGCATGTTCGCATGAAATTTAATAAGTCATGACCATTTTTTTAACTAAATTTTAATGTACTGTCTGATTCCTAATCGATATGGCCAGTGGGCCTTTATACACAACTTGACCACAGAAAACACATTTGAACTAAGCACAGGGGAAATTAAAATTTGATATCGATCTTCTTGTGCTAGAGAATAGATTTCCTGTTGTTGTTTTTTTTTTGGTCTTTTTTAGGAAGGTACGTCATACTAAGCCGGGTCAGACACAGTCAACTGCTGGCAAACGAGAAATGTACGCCATAATTTCCTGTATTTTCATAGTAAATCCGAGAAGACCACATCATACAAAGCCCGGTCAGACACAGCCAGCTTCTGCCATTATTTCTTTGGTGTACATTTTGCTGGCAGCACCTAACTGTGTCTGACCGGGCTTAGTATGATATCTCTCCCTTGTTCTGAAACATAATAAAGCTGAATTAAATGAAGGATATAAATAGTCATCCTGGAAATAGTTGTTGATAAATCAGATGGCCACCCAAATGTAGAACATTGGACATGGGGTCAGGGGTCACGTGTGTTAGACATGGAACTCCGGTGAGTGGAGGGTTATCCAGTAGAATTAATGTCCTCATCTGTCATTTGTGTTAACGAGGCAGAACAATTTTTGCTGTTTTCGTTTGTTTTTTCTTTCTCCTGAAAACCCATACCGCTTTTTGTTGTTTTGTTTGTTTGGTCTGGCAATGCCGGGATGATCCTGTATCAGCCTGTCAGTCTTGTTTCTCTGTATCCTGTATCAGCCTGTCAGTCTTGTTTCTCTGTATCCTGTATCAGCCTGTCAGTCTTGTTTCTCTGTATCCTGTATCAGCCTGTCAGTCTTGTTTCTCTGTATCCTGGATTAGCCTGTCAGTCTTTTTTCTCTGTATCCTGTATCAGCCTGTCAGTCTTGTTTCTCTGTATCCTGTATCAGCCTGTCAGTCTTGTTTCTCTGTATCCTGTATCAGCCTGTCAGTCTTGTTTCTCTGTATCCTGTATCAGCCTGTCAGTCTTGTTTCTCTGTATCCTGTATCAGCCTGTCAGTCTTGTTTCTCTGTATCCTGGATTAGCCTGTCAGTCTTTTTTCTCTGTATCCTGTATCAGCCTGTCAGTCTTGTTTCTCTGTATCCTGTATCAGCCCGTCAGTCTTGTTTCTCTGTATCCTGTATCAGCCTGTCAGTCTTGTTTCTCTGTATCCTGTATCAGCCTGTCAGTCTTGTTTCTCTGTATCCTGTATCAGCCTGTCAGTCTTGTTTCTCTGTATCCTGTATCAGCCTGTCAGTCTTGTTTCTCTGTATCCTGTATCAGCCTGTCAGTCTTGTTTCTCTGTATCCTGTATCAGCCTGTCAGTCTTGTTTCTCTGTATCCTGGATTAGCCGCGTGCAACTGCCGGATGAGCATAAAATTAAGCTGCATTTCCCAGACATACAGATACTGATCTCACTGCCCCGCCTACTCAGCCAAGAACGTGTTGATATTCCCACCCCCCCCCCCCTCCTCTTTTTTTTCATGTGCATCTGCAACATAAAATTGATGACGTTCAGCTCTGGGTCTTGGCGTCTTGGAGATCTAGACGTCTGACCTGCCAACCTATTGGTGTTTTCTCAGACATCCTCAGAAATTACGCGATTGGGGTGAAAACATCGTGTTTTGGCTGCGTTCTAGTGGGTCGAAATCAGACTATCTCGAGAGTATTTTGGCGGGATACTTTATGCCAAGGTACTTGGGGTTTGTACTTTTTAAACTGGATCTTGAGTCTGTTTTTCTTTACTTGATTTTTTGCGGCCTAATTAAAACAGGACCTGAGAAGTGTACATATAGGAGTTTAACATGGCACATTAGCTGTTGTGCTGATACCTGACAAGGCGGAGAAAATGTCCGAAATTCCTGGCGTTTGAGCATGCGCCAGCAGTCAGAATAACCGCTGATGCGAGACAAAAACCGTGACTTGCTTTGTCTCGACAGATGCAATCGTCGCCCGTGGCCACAGATGTACAAGAGTTATTGGAGATAGATTCATTCATGCTCACGGGACTCAGCGTTACTTGAGGACCCACAATGCATTGGTTTAGTTTCCATGGAGACGTTAGTGAAGGCAGTTTAGGGATGTTATGGTTTCATACTGACACATGTTGATAGTATGATCCGAGGGTATAATAGTCCTGCAAACTTGGTTCCATACAATTGCCCCATTTTTGCCATTGGTCGGAGTTCAACAAAAAGAAGCACTACCCCTGTGCCCACCTTTTGAGAATGGCTCGTAACGTAATGTATGTAACCTAATTGATAGATTGTGTTGCCGCTCCCAGAGGAAATGGGTTTGCATTACCCGCCAATAGCATTTCTTGTGGTCAGTTTAAAAATAGACAGACCATGCTTCCAGGCATTATCAGCTGTTAAACACCATTTCAGCCTTGCCAGATAATTTTAATATTGCTTACATTTGTAGCGATTATACGGTATCGATTTCCTTTACTGTAGCCACCTCTTTCTTCGCAAAAATAGGAAGGGCGATTAAAAAAAAAAAAAAAAGAGAGAACAAAATAATGAGAAATCTTGAAGACGATGATTGGGCAAGGAATGAGGGTAGCCCCCCGGACATGAAGGCCAATTAGTTTACAAAGTTTCCAATTTGTTGGCACTCTGAGTTCGGTATCGGCAAATTTCAATGACCTGAGGAACACCGTGTCTTTGTTTGCTGTGACTTTCTTTTGACGAGGTTTCCTGTTTGTTTCACTTATCATTTTAGACTTTGGTCCGGGACTTCGCGGTTCTTGCACGTAATTATTGTGTACACTGTTTCAGATCCTGGGCTCTTTGCATTTTGCGTGGAAGGAGTGCCGGGTCTATTTATCTCTAAGGCGTATCTAGTGTATCTTACGACGTATCAAGAATGAAATGAAAGTCCAGACATGATTAGCTATGTGAGCTATGTGTCCCTTAGGCCTCAAAATGTATATGAAACTGTGACCGAATGTCGTGGTCGCGCGTGTCATTTTTGGGGGGACAAAGTGTTTGCTACTCTAACTTGTGAAATAATACAGGATATCATTCGTGGACATTTTCCATTTTGAATCACAATGTCAGTGTAGCGAATGTGATGCTTGAAAAATGTTTGCAGAGGTGACCTTCTGTCGTAGTCTCCATATGAGAGGGTGGGAACACTTACAATGATAATTCCCGAAGAGAAGGAACCGGGGACCCGACTAGAGAGTACTTTGAGAACCGCGGCATTGACGAGGAGACTGTGAAGGTCAGCATTGACGTGATGGTGTTGGTCTAATGAGACTCGACGTTTTCTTACTCTTTCTCCCATCACTAGACCCAACGCACCCCCCCCCCCATCCCCCGCCACTGACAACCTTATTTCCATAGCGCCGTTTCTCCTTGGCTCTGGCCTCGGGCTGGCTGCTATTCGTGGTCCAAAATCTCATGTTGGCGAGGAAACAGAGCCGGAGTGCTGGATCGCTCCAACAGGGTTAATTTACAGTCACCTACCCAAGAAAAAGTTAATGAAGAAAGGAAAAGTTAGATCTAGTTCTAGCATCGAATTAGAGTAGCTTTGTTGTGCGGATCGATTTCAGTCTTTCGTCATTCATCTTGACTTTTATTTATCTCACGGACAGCTGAGAAGGTTCTGGGTTCACCCTGAGATTCGCCCAAGGTTGGTCAGAAATGCAGAGGAAGAAAAGAGTTAGCGATTCCTCTGTACGAATGGCAACTTGTGAGAGTGTCTCCAGCATGAATTCTGTATTAGGGTGTTGTTAGTTAAATGAGGATTTCATCATTAGATGAGTACCATCCTTTATAACGGCCATCTCTTATGTAGTTGGATTCTAGTTTCTGCTGAGGTTGACATCAGTATGTGTCTCATTGTAACAGTTCTGGAGATAAAAACTTTTGTCAGATATGAAGAAACAAACATCAGTTCTGCTGCAGTCACATATCTTGTAGGCAGGTTCCGCTTTTGTTGGGGTTTTTTTGTTTTTTAATACAGATTTAGTTCATGCTACACAGAAACAGTTATGGTAACAGAAGGGTGCATAGTCGTAGAGTGCGTGAATCGACCATAAGCAGCAAGACGGAGTCAGCGTGTATTTCCTGCGTGCAGCAGCATACTAAGATGATGCGAGAGACAAAATACCACAGGCCTGTGTTTTCACGTGATGAATGTTTGGTGAATCATGGAAGAAATAAGTGGAACAGTTTTAATTAAGTTGTAGAGAAACAGCGATCATAAATGTCGGTCTGCATTCAACATTTGCTACAGGCTCATATCTTTTGATGTTCGGTTAGGTATGTCCAGTGTACCAGGTTTTGTGGAGTCCGAAATTACAACGGTTTCTTTTGCTGGCCTCAATCCACAAGATTTGTTTTTTAATTAGTTGCTGTTTTGGTGAAGGGTTGGATGTAGAACGTCTCCAGCATCAGAATAGTCGTATTTCAGTCTGAGAAATAGCTGAGAAATGTCGACTTTTACACAAGGTAGACGCCGTCAGGCCAGTTTCCTTGTTATCTCCCCTGGCCACGAGTTAATGCCCCTTGCTTGCCACAAATCCCAGCATCATCTACTGGTGTTTCCTGTGGTTGCCGGACTTGTATTTGCTACCAGGGAGAAAACATTACAGTGATGGATTTGCATTGGATGGTACTGTAGACTGCATTGGGATAAAGGGTCAGAGACTCAACACGGAGTTACTGTTGGCTGTAGGAAAAGTCGTGTCTAGCCAGTTCCGACTCCGGGCTGTTCTAACGACAATGGGAATTTCATGGCAACAAATCCAGAAAAAGGTGACAGCAAAGGTCAAATGCTACTGGACGCGCCGACGCTTAAGCATGAAAATTTAGATTGCATATACATGTATGTGGGTTTCTTGGCGTAATCTCAACTCTGTTGATGTAGCAAAGCTTTTTTTTTTTTTTCCCGTTGTCGGCCAGTCGGACATTATAACACAGTATTTCTTTCATTTTTCTGTTTCCTCCCAATCAAAAGCACTTCTTGTCTTCGGAATCTCTTCAAGCTCGTATTTCTTCCTCCTTATTCTATGTTGGGGTTTGGGGTTTTTTTTTGCCCTCTTTCAAATTATCGGGTGATGGGCGGAGTAGCCATTGCAACATGTATATCATGCAAGGAAGGGTTCATGTGTCGAAGTATCAGGAATCAGAAGGCGCCTGAGGTTAATTTTCAGCATAATTTTTTTGTTCTTGTTGTCTCCAGTGTTTTTGCTTGCTGTCCTGGACAGTGGGACGTCTCACCATCCAACCCACAACTCACCGATCTTATCTCTGTAACGACTTGTCAGCGGTAGAATCGATACTGCCAATATTTGCCCACCCGCCGGAATCCTGAGTAAGCCTTGGCGTTAAAGTACAAGCTTCGATTTCAGACTTTTTTTTGTATCGAGCGTGGTTTTACCATCTCCAGGGCACCGATCAGGTCGAAGAGGATTTGCTGGTGAAACTTATGACTAGTGGTAGTGCCTGGACGACTTTCATCTTCATCAAAAGCATTAACTGAAGCTTCATGGGGTGCAGTGCTGAGATGTGTTTCCCCACTTTTGCTAATTAGAAAGTGTTCGTAACAGGGAGATTGGGTAGAAGATAATTATGTTGGTGTTGTGAGAGGATTGGCTGATCTGTGTCTATCTTACCGCTTCATATTGATATTGCCAGGAGGGAATGTCTATTTGGGCAAATGTTGCTCGAATGTCATTAGCCTGGACTTTGTGACTAAATTTCTTTGCCAACTATAACCGTTGGTAAATGACTGAGAAATTCTCCGTGAAACAATCTGGAGAATCTAGTAGATTTTAAACAAAGACATCTGCTAGAGATTGAGATTTTTTCAATAACAAACCAGATATTGTTGCTCAGATCTGTGGCTTTGAAATGCTCAAAATACCGAGGTATTTAAACTGACAGAACACTGATCCTTCCATTTTGCCAGTGTCATTGTTAACTTTATTTGTTCACTCAAGATCACTTTTAATGATCCCACGGCATCGGACAGTGATACCTGGACAGAAAGTGCATTGCTATTAAGACAGCATTGGTAAAATCCCGTACATTTCACTACACTGTTCCAGGCTTACAGTGGTCAGTGACTGTGTGCTAGTTTTGAAAGGTGACTTTCCTGAGCAACAGCCTTGACTCTGTTCACTACCAGACCATGGCTGCATCTGTTCATTAAGGCGCAGACTCTTGAACACAACTCATCCTTTCGTATTGACCCAGACAGTTAAGTCTTATGAACAAGTCTGTGTCTGGCTCTCCAGTCTTAAGTTCTATGATTTAATCGCCTCTGAAGCCGTTCCTGGCAATTGATTTTGGCACTGAAGGAAAGAAACGAGTGTAAAAACGTCGGAGACAAAAGTGCTGGGAAAAACCTGGCTAATTAAGTTGGACTTTATTTTTTGTTAGGAAAGTGAAATCATGTTATCTGGAGAGGTGAACTTTAATTTTAATACTCAAGAGATAAAGACATATGTCATTCGAAGTGCCATTATTTCCCCCAGGATGTTAATGTCTGGTTTCATAGTGTCAGACAGTTGTCTTCAGCACCATAAACATCTGTGGATTTATGAGGAACTATGGAAGTTAACGGTCGTTTTTGATTTACATCAGGGATAATTATGTCTGGTTCTGAAATGGGATTTACATTTAGACTCGACGTGGCTGGTCAGAAATTATAAATCTATTGTCATCTCAGTGTCATAAAATTTTCTTTTGCATGAAAGGGCTGTTAATCAAGACGACATGCGGTGTATAATTTGGAAGTTTAGAGAGTCTGTAAAGAGGCATTTTTTTCAGATAGGATGAAAATGGCTTGTACAAAAGACGTCAGTGAATGATGGACCTGAGTGGAGTTTTGGGCTTGACCGTACTGTGCACGGGACAAAAGAAAGGGGGGGAAAAGATTCTTCCAGTATTGTCAGGGACAGGAGAGTGTCAGAAACATTGGGACAGTACTAGATACAGTAACGTAAGCACGTTATGAAAGACACGGGCAACGCCGTCTCGTACATTGGCTTGCCAGGAACACTGGACATCCTGGCGTTTCTTCAGATGGAGCATATTCGAACTTCTGACGCTAAGTCCTATATCTCTGTCAGCAAAGTGGGCGGAAATAATAAGCTGTAGGTTTTTTGTTCTTTTTAAAGGCGCAACGAAATTCATCTCTGTTTTCATCGGAGAAATGTGCACCATTTAGGTTAGCCAATATCAACAGAAACAATTCAACATATCAAACCATCTTCTCTACAGCATTACTCAGAAATGCAACTATAGTTTTAAGAGGATATTGTTTCGGGCATTCTGTGTTACTCAACAGAGCACAAAGCAACGCCGCTGCTGGCTTGGGCTGTGTTTTGTCTTCCGTATACTGAAAGCAACAAGAGTAAAGCTGGCTGGTTATCGAGTAGCTACTGTGCCCGGGGATGAAAGGAAATGAGAAAGCTTTGGACGGAGCACTGGTCTTCCCTGGCCCTTGTTTGTACTCTAATTTTATTTACTTCAAGACTGGACCAATAAGAAAGGCGTTATGGCCGGAGGGCTGGGAGTAAAAGGTTCCTGTTTTTAACTGGGGGGAGCACCGAAAACCAGCTGTCTGGAAACCTGACAAAAATGGACTTGTTTTTGTTTACCCTTGATGTTGGGCGGATCAGTGAGAGCGACTTGAGCACTGACCAGAAATACCGAGTTTTGTCTCCTGGGTCATGAAAGTCGTGTGAAAATCTTGGTGTTTACTTGTAGAAAGTGTTTTGATGTTTTGAAATGAGTGTTGTTGTTGTTGTAGCGCCATGCTGCCTAGTGGCTGACGTCATGGCATTGTATAAGTGACAGTTCAGAACTAGAGATAAGTGACATTTTAATACTGGAGATAATTTCGTTAACATGCTGTCATACACATACAGATTTTCCGAATCAACTTTCTCACCTTTTTTTTAAATCTAAGCTCAAAAGTGATTTTACTGATTCCACATGTCTTCACAACCAGTAACTGCTGTCTTCCAGAGAGCTTTTTAGATTTGCACTCAATACCCTTCCTGTTACAGCATCTTGGACTAAAAAAAAGAAAGAAAAGCAGCGACGGTGAAAGAACTTTGATAGTCCATTAGCCTGGAAATCTTGAAGAAGCCACTGGGTGGAACAAAGCAAAGTTTACTAAGACCAGCCGGTGTATTTAAATATCATGTGATCTGTACATCTGGCTCTGCCTGTCTTTGATCATGTTTGCAGAATCAATTTTCTATCTCTTTTTTCTTACTTTTGTTTTCCATATTTTTTCCTGTGTAGTTCTTTGATCGTACACATTTGGTATGTCTAATGATTTGTTTGACAATGTTGGTGACGCAATGGTCTGAACGCTCGTGAAAACCCGGTCCTGATCATTTCCAGGAAAAGTAACTTTAAACGTTATCTGTTGAAGGGAGGCAAGCAGCGTTATGTTTCTGTACAAATACCAAAAGACAGTAGAGGTAGAGAGAATCTTTGATCATACCTAGTTAGTTAAAATGCTTCGTATGAGTCAGAAAGACAGACATCTTGGCAGACATTTGGGTTTGAGGTTGGGAAAGTCCGTTTAGTAGTGTATACGGATGGGCAAGTCACAAAGGGATCAAGAGCCCCAACTGTCACGTGCACTAATTCCTTCTGGCCAATCGGACAGCGGCAGATGAAACCGTACAAAAATCCCGTAGTCTGACAAAGTTCACCACGGTGTCTTCCCTTGTTCTTAACTGGCTGTTGGGAGTTTTTATATACCGTTACACGTGTTTTCTTCTCAGTGCCACGAGAAAATGGGTGAGACAGACTAGGGAAAAGATAGAAGGAAAGAGGAAAAAGTTGGGACACGCAGATAATCAATCTTATTTGGTATTCTTGAGTGGGCCAAGCCGGCGGAATATCCGTTCCTTGTCTTCGGTACGTGTCTGTCGGTGCAGCCTGGCTCTGTTCTCTTGTAGGTTTTTGTAAGTGAGTGCTGGGCACTGGGAGAACATCCGTCATGGAAACCAGAAATGTATGAGTTTTTGTGATGGGGACGAGTCAAACCTTCTTGGGGGCGTTTGTCCTTATCCTTTCACTGGCCGGACATGGGCTACGTGTGTGTGAGATCATTGTGTGTTTGGAGGATTGGGGCTGTGGGCAGTTATACTCCTGTGTGTTTGTTTTGTTTTCTTGTTGTTGTTGTTGTTATTGTTATTGTTGTTGTTTGGTCCTCTCGGTAGCCTTTTTAGCTTTTAACGGGTCTCTCCAACAGCCTGCCTGCTTGTCGCTTGTCTGGTCTTGTTCCATTTTCACCTTGTTTTGTAGAAGGGCTGCTGCTTTGGGCTGTGTAGAAGGACTGCTGCATTGGGCTGTGTAGAAGGGCTGCTGCTTTGGGCTGTGTAGAAGGGCTGCTGCATTGGGCTGTGTAGAAGGGCTGCTGCATTGGGCTGTGTAGAAGGGCTGCTGCATTGGGCTGTGTAGAAGGGCTGCTGCTTTGGGCTGTGTAGAAGGGCTGCTGCATTGGGCTGTGTAGAAGGGCTGCTGCATTGGGCTGTGTAGAAGGGCTGCTGCATTGGGCTGTGTAGAAGGGCTGCTGCTTTGGGCTGCGTAGAAGGGCTGCTGCATTGGGCTGACTGCCAATAGTGACAGTAAAACTGTTTTGACTAAAACTTGTGAAGTTGTCAAACTACGTCATAATAATCGTTTTAGGTCACCTGTCTATCTATCTATCTATCTATCTATCTATCTATCTATCTGTCTGTCTGTCTGTCTGTCTGTCTGTCTGTCTGTCTGTCTGTCTGTCTGTCTGTCTGTCTGTCTGTCGGTCTGTCTGTCTGTCTGTCTGTGTATCTTTCTGTCTGTCTATGTCTCTCTCTCTCTCTCTCTCTCTCTCTCTCTCTCTCTCTCTCTCTCTCTCTCTCTCTCTCTCTCTCTCTCTCTCTCTCTCTCTCTCCTGTGTACTGGCGTTCCCGGAGCGTTTCAAAATTGACACATAAAAGAAAACATAAATGTTTATTAAAAAAAATTGTCCCTAAAGCCGACAGTGTCACAAAAGCAAAATGTTGGGCACCCGATGACAAATTGGAAAATTGGACGTGAGCGGGTTAGAGAATTTCTCTCCTATATTCTGTTTTGTTTGGTTTTTTTTAACCCAATCCAAGTTGACAAATTTTGGCGAGGTCCAGGCTCGAAAAAATCTCATCATATTTCATTTGAACGGTCCAAGGGTTAAAAATGCAAGACATTCTGAAGATAATTTGGGCAGGAAATTGAGCTGTGAGGTTTGGGGGCGGGGGGGGGGGGTGCTGCGGGGGTGATTAAATGCAGCACGAAAGGGAGGGGGTTGGGGGGGGGGGAGAAACAAGAGGTCGCGACAGACAGACAGAGGAAAGAGGGAGAGGATAAGAGAGAGGGGAAGACAGAGCGAGAGATTATAACAGAAGAACTAAAGGATGATGACGTACATGCCATTAACCTTGACCTTTCCTGCAGGTTCAGCTGTTTTTCTTTTTCTTTTTCTTTTTGTTTTTTTTTTTTTCATTAAATCCTCATCCCCCCCCCCCCCTTTATTTTTTCAATCTTGAGCTCATTCGACATTTGTCTGGGTTATTTTCAATTTTTGTCCTTTAAACGAGATTACATGCATTTCAATTTTTGTGTTGAATTCCACTTGACATTCAACAGCAGTCAGTAAACAAAACAGAGAGAGAGAGAGGGGGGGGGGGGGGGGGGGGGGGAAATGGACAAGAAAATTGAAATAGCTGAACTGTTAACGACCGTAGTTACGGACTCTGTTAGATGGTTTAATCCATCATCTTGAACTGGAAAATCCAGTCCTGTCAAAATGTCATGCTGTTTGGTTATCGGTGATGATTTGTTTAAAAAGCTCAACAAAAAAAACAAAAAAAATCCAGTACAGGCACACAAAAAACAACAACAAAGCAAGCAGAAGTATGGGATGGACAGAGCGCCAAAGCTTTGGAAAGACAGGGCTAAAGGTTGGGAAGGAAAGAGTGCGTAGAAAGTAATTCAGAGAAAATGTGAGGGCCGGACACGTATCTGTGTCAAGTTAGTGCTATGTTTAATCAGGCACGTGCGGCTTCAGTTTCTCTGAACAAAAATGAGGATCAATTTTTAATGGCATATTTTTGAAAAACCTTTGGCTCTGTCAAACCATGTACATGTGTCATTGTCAACTTTGACTTCTTATCAAAGTTTTTCATTTGGAGAGATTGAAATGACGAATGTCAAGCCTTTTGTAGTCAGCAACAGGGTATAAAATTAGGAGCGAATCACCCACCGATGCGACTTCTGACATTATAAGCAATTTTTACGTTTTATGTGCATACTTGATGACCTTTTAGTATTTATTTGTGGTAATTTTGTCTTAGCATTTTGATCACTGGGAAATGCCAGGCTGCCTGGGGGGGGGGGGGGCGTGAAAATGCCACACCCTGGAAGTAGGTGGATTGGGGGGGGGGGGGGGGGGTTAAACGTCTACGGGGTTGTGTGCACTTAGCAGAATAAGTCATATCTGCGGTTCTTCATTACCGGGGGGGGGAGGGGGGAGGCTTTCTGTGTGAGTCCTCTGGATATTTTTTTGTAATGAGCATCAGTTTGTTGGGATAATGTAAATTGGCGCTTGGTTGTATGAACACATTACATCAGTCACCCTCAGACGGAAGGCATTTTGCTCCAAGGGCAGGAATGTCAAATCCAAGGGGAGGAATTTCTGCTTGAAGAGGATAAACAAATATAAAGAAGAAACACATGCAGGAGTGTTGAGAGCTATTGGCATGAGGATTTCTTTTCTTTTGTTTCTTTGTTTGTTTTTTATCTGATTGCATTTAATGTACAAATTGAGTTTCATAAATTGTTTCAATAATGATCTACCATGTAAAAGTATAATGCTGAAAAAAATTAGATAACTCAAAAAAAGGGGGGGGGCGTGGGGGGAAATTGAGAAAATCTGGGATGGCAGGGGAAGTCACGTGACCTGGGACTCCGAGAACCGCTGCATTACAGAATTTTATAGTTGTTTTGTATGACATTTGAATTTTTAATGGCGGAATAGTTGATGTAACACATTTCCTGTTGCAATGCAGAGAATGCTTGAGGTGGTTTGTCATGGTGACAAAAGCTATTCAGTACACCGTACAGGCAAAAACAAAAATGACGGTAGATGTGAATTACCCTGAACTTGGCATTTGAGAACAGGGTAGAGTTTTTAAGATCGGTTTTTATTTTTGGACGATTTAATGGCTGCATTTGTTGAACAGAAGAACGCCGTGAAATTCATTTTTTTTTTAATGGGGTTGCACGTGAGTTCAAAATGTCAAGTGTATGTGTTTGTCTTAGTTGTGTATGTATTTTGTTTTGTTTGTTTGAGTTGTTGTAGCTTTGTTCTCCATAATCTTTGCTGCGGCTGTTTGATCTTGCAGTGACGTCAGTGATCAGGCAAGAATTGTTTTGTGACGTCAGAGGTCAAATTAAATTTTAATGTCCTTGGTGAGTTTTGACTGTGGGTGGCGGGCAGGCACTGGAACCTCTACTACCCAAACTCTTGTAATACCGTTTGCCAGTGAAATTGTTCCTTTCAATCGGGCGTGAGCAATCTTTCACAGTAATACAGGAAAGGTCAGAGACCTGACAGCTATGAGGCTGCAGAGGGACGGCTACTCTCGCCTCGCATTACATGTATCTACGCCTCTTCTATAATGACATGTTATTTATTTGGATGTTGATTGCTAAATAGAAATTTCTTGTTTGATTTGTGTGTGTGTTCGTGTGTGTGTCTAAGGGGGGAGGGTGTGGGGGTCTATTAATACATGTATGTTAACTGCTCAACGACTGGTGGTCAGAGTTACTATCAATCAACAACGGGGACGCTGCGTCACCAAAATGATTCTGTGGGCCGTAGATTGTCCTTGTCTGCTCAAAATGATCACAAAATGACCACCATGAGCCATAGCCTACCAACTCAGAGCGTCATGATTAGTTGCTGTGGCAACAGGCCAAAAGGCTTCAACAGGAAGTCCGTGGTTTATCTGTAACAATTACTGTATTCTGTTTCATGTGAAAAGTGCCAGTGGTTTAAACATCTGGGCAGGGGACATAACCTTCCAAAGGGCAGAAATTGTCTTCCCTGATGAGGAAATGCTGCCCTCTCTCTCTCTCTCTCTCTCTCTCTATCTCTCTCTCTCTCTCTCTTTCTCTGTCTCTCTCTCTATCTTTCTCTTGCACTCTCTCTCTCTCTTTTTTCTTGCGCTCTCTCTCTCTCTCTTTTCTCTCTCTCCCTTTCTCTCTCTCTTGGTCTCTCTCTTTCTCTCTTTCTTTGTCTCTCTCTCTCTCTCTCTCTTTTCTCTCTCTCTCGCTCTTTTCTCTATCTCTCTCTTCTCTCTCTCTCTTTCTCTCTCTCTCTTTTTCTCTCTCTCTCTCTCTCTCCCCCTCTCCTCCTCCTCTCTCGATGCATTCACCTCAGTTTGTTTCACAAGGATCATTTCTGCCCCCCTCCACAGATTAACGCCATGGTGAACAAAGCACAAGGCAAAGGCTACGAGAATGAGAATTTTTACAGTAACATGAAGTTCCAGTTCCTGGGTATAGAGAACATTCACGTGATGAGGGCCAGTCTTCAGAAACTGACAGAGAGTAAGTTGATTGCTTCTTTGTTTAGCAGCTGCTGCTACAGCAAGTCAAGTGTGTTTTACTCGGTGGGTAATCTTACTCTGTCTCCGCCAGCTGACTGTAAGACAGTTCTGACACACTGGAACTACGTGTAATGAGACAGACTAAACTGTTTTTGTCTGGCCAGTGGGCCAGGTCCCAGTTTAACTCCATAGTCTACATGTCACATGATAACCGAGGGTTAGCGCACACAACACCAGCTGACCCGTCATTGACAGCATTCGATAATATTGTAAATGTTGACAGTTTTGTAGGGGGGGAGAGATATGTGTGGTGATGACAGCGTGAGACATGTCGTAGTAGAGGTTGTAGAGGTGATGGCAGCATGAGACATGTTGTAGTAGAGGTTGTAGAGGTGATGGCAGCGTGAGACATGTTGTAGTAGAGGTTGTAGAGGTGATGGCAGCATGAGACATGTTGTAGTAGAGGGTGTAGAGGTGATGGCAGCGTGAGACATGTTGTAGTAGAAGTTGTAGAGGCGATGGCAGCATGAGACATGTTGTAGTAGAGGTTGTAGAGGTGATGACAGGATGAGACATGTTGTATGTCACAAATCCCGGACTGGGAGATGTAATAATTATAACAAGACAATCACGAACGAACAAGTATAACACTTAACAGAACAACCCCTCAGACTCACACATTTATTATACATAAAGATACAGATAAAAGTGCAATTACATACACTATACTATTGAATTTACTACCGTCCAACGGCCTTATTCCCACATGCACTCTTCCTCGGGTCCACAACCCGGTAGTTACTTTCTAAAGACACTTCGGTCTCAGCTTCTCCTCCCCCTGTCTTAATAGCACATTAATATTTCCATGGCACCGCCGTCTCTCAATAGCCCCTTCCTTTTGCCATAACACATTAGCATTCCAATAGCACATCAACATGGCAATAGCACATTAGCATTTCAATAACACATCAACATGGCAATAGCACATTAGCATTTCAATAGCACATCAACATAGCAATAGCACATTAGCATTTCAATAGCACATTCACGATCATATCTACGTCCCTGTCGTTGGCCAGACTGCCACGACTCATGTGCCTCTACTGTCCTGCACCGACAGCTTCCTTCCTGGCCTATGTGTGGCCTCCGGCCCTACGCTGGCCTATCCCCTGTGCTCACCGTAGGCGGCTCTTCGGCCCGTCCCCGGCACCTACAAGAATAACATTACATTGGTATAATACCATACCACTTCTATTCACTTCACCCCTCATTACAACTCATGAAGCG
This sequence comes from Onchidella celtica, assembly GCA_963931925.1. Classification (NCBI taxonomy): domain Eukaryota; kingdom Metazoa; phylum Mollusca; class Gastropoda; order Systellommatophora; family Onchidiidae; genus Onchidella; species Onchidella celtica. The sequence goes on from OZ007573.1 coordinate 63,463,277, forward strand.
TACACACAATAGTTCACATTTCACTCACCAAACATCTTACGGTAACACACGTCCACTGTAGTACACAATACTCACTCTCGCTACAAATCCATGAACTTAACTTACATCTATCGCTCATGACGCACATTGCTATATACAGTATCAAAGACTTCCACATTCCTCACATATACTTACTTACATCATGGTCATAGACGAATATAACACATCAATCATAACTATCAATCATCGTTCCACCTACCAGTCATCACTGGAAAAACACTACTCCCAAGTCTTCCGACTGCTCTCCTTATGTTCGCAATCTGGGGCTTTCTCCTGCGTCCGTTCCCTAGGACGTCTTAGTGTGCAGTGATAGTAATACAGCGCTCTCGCCTCATTCAGACCCCCACCACTCACAACATGCACGCTTTCCCTTACCCCGTGGCCCGTAGGTTAACTTTATTCTAACCCTCTTCTCGTAACTACTGATCCTCGCTCACTCGCTCGTGACATTGTAGTAGAGGTTGTAGAGGTGATGGCAGCGTGAGACATGTTGTAGTAGAGGTTGTAGAGGTGATGACAGCGTGAGACATGTTGTAGTAGAGGTTGTAGAGGTGATGGCAGCGTGAGACATGTTGTAGTAGAGGTTGTAGAGGTGATGGCAGCGTGAGACATGTTGTAGTAGAGGTTGTAGAGGTGATGACAACGTGAGACATGTTGTAGTAGAGGTTGTAGAGGTGATAACAGCATGAGACATGTTGTAGTAGAGGTTGTAGAGGTGATGACAGCGTGAGACATGTTGTAGCAGAGGTTGTAGAGGTGATGGCAGCGTGAGACATGTTGTAGTAGAGGTTGTAGAGGTGATGGCCAGGAGATTGAAGAGCAAGAAGAAAATAAAGCTTAAAGTAGATATTTAGTGAACACATCACATGTGTTGTAGTGTTGATTATTGATGATGATAGTGATGATGGTGACAGTCGCAAAACGGTGATAAGAGAAATGAATGATTCATTCGAACCGATGTTATGGAAGATTGCAATGGCTCGGTGAGGGATTTTTGGTTTTGTTTGTTTACTTATTGTTTTGTGACACTTCTGTAGCCCTTCATTTCATATCAATTGCAACTTTTTTAGAGCTGGCACAAGGTCTTAAATTGTCCCCAGTTATTGGGCCATTATATGTACTTATATCCCAGTAGTTGACAAGTCTTTTTTGATGTGGAAACAAAACAATTTATGATTTTCATCAAACTGAAATTTCATCAACGTGGCATGTCATGTAGTGCATGAAATCATCAGAAACATTTTTGTAATAACTTCTTGATTGTTCTGTTATTGTTTCATGCTTTTCCTGAGGATAATTTGTATTTTTCTTGTATTTTTTGTTCTTTTCAGTGTGTGAATTGAAGAAGCCATCGATGAATGATTTCCTGTCTCGGCTAGAAGCTTCAAGTTGGCTCAAGCATATATCAGCCGTTATTGAAACTTCCGCATTCATTGCTAAAGTGAGTAGAGATTGACCAGAAGATTGAGTGAGAAAGGTGAAGGAGATACAGAAAGGAACTAGTCCAGGCTCCCAGCGTTGCCCAAGATAAATGTGCTTCCACCCTCCACCACTCTCTTTCTCTCCCAATCTCTTGTCTCCCCCCACAAATACCCATCTCTCAAATACGACCCCCCATTGTGCAGTTGTCCACCAAGTACACTGTTCCTATTAGGGAAAAAGTGCACCAAATTAAACCCTCTCAAATGACAGCCAAATAAAAACTCTGTGAGACCGAAAGAGGAGGATTGAGGACACTACACAGGGATGAAATCAATCCAAAAACATGACTTTTTATATACAGATGCCATAGTGCCAGTAATTATCAATCAATGGTTGTGTTGTGAGCTCAATATCAGCTGTGACCTGTATCAAGATTTTGAAGCTTATATTGTTTGTGGATTAGTCAATATTTGGTGCCCAGCACTGGCAAATCCTGACATTTATGGCATTGATAATAAAAGACACTGATCTAGGGTAGGTAATGCAGTGAGGGGAAAATACCCAGTTATATCCCTTGATGGTCCTTGCGTGGTGTCTTTTGACAAGGAATAAATGAATTAGACGTGCACCCAACAACATTTTAGAAACCATATTCAGTGGTGGATTTTGCAAATAAGTCTTCACAGAATAAGCATTTGGAGGCTGTTTCTTGCCCTATTTTTTGGGCCATTTATTAAATTGTGTAAATTCGTGTTTTGCAGGCAATATCTGATGGTATTAGTGTGCTAGTTCACTGTTCAGATGGCTGGGACAGGACTGCACAAACATGCTCTCTGGCAGGGCTCATGTTGGATCCTTACTACAGAACAATGCAAGGGTTTCAGGTAAAATACTTTATCTTAACCAACTGATCTTTAGCTCGCTGTGACTGATCTTCAGTCAGGTAGACTTTATGAACTGCTGAACTCATTGTAACTTGAGTCAGAGCTCAAGGATTTTTGTAGAATTATGAAATGCTGTGATTTTCATTGTTTCTTCAGTTTGCTTCATGTCACACTAAGAATACATGTTGATGTACATTACTTGTGTTGTATGCAGTTTTACATGACTATTCAGGTGCAGTTTAGTGATTTTCAGAATTGTTCACTTTGAACCTTGCTTATTCTTATTGCTAGAAATGAAAGTTATGGTTGTATTAGTCATGGGATCAGTTTTAAGGTGGATAAGAATCACTCTCTTATCCCTTGAGATAAAATTCTCTTTCACAGAACACATACATGCCACACCCATTCAACACGTCATTACGTAAACAAATTATAACTCAATGACAGGCGTATTACATGAAGTAACGGGATGGAACCTGCGTAAAGTATGGCACACATCTAGCTGTAATGTCTAGTTGAGGCAAGTTGCGGAGGGCAAAAATGATCTTCTGACAGTGATGGTAGATGCAGCCAAGATTTGCATTCTGTGTCTCATCTGTCCTGACAGGCTCTGATAGAGAAGGAATGGCTCTCCTTCGGCCACAAGTTTACTGACCGCTGCGGGTTCCTGGACAGCGTAGATTACAAGGAAACTTCCCCTGTGTTCACTCAGTTCTTGGAGAGTGTCTGGCAGATTATGCAGCAGTTCCCATGTGCTTTCCAATTTAACGAGAGATTTTTGCTGACCATTCATGACCATGCTTATTCCTGCCAGTTTGGCACTTTCATCGGCAACTGTGAGAAAGATCGGCTAGACTTGAGGTAAGAATTATTGGTACTACATTTCATCACCGCTTCCTAGTAACTCAAAAATTTTAAAACTAGATTTGCATATATATTCAATTACATGTATATTCAAAGCCACATTAAATGATCTTGGTCCTAGACTCCTAAGACAAAAAATAATCAAATGGCAAACTTTCAAAAATTCATTGTAACTTGACCATTTTTGAGCTGAAATAAAACAGTATTTTGCATCTCCTGTAAAGCAGCCAAAACAGATTATTAAGGTTTTAGGAAATGGTGACATTTTACTTTATTTCATCTAATCAAGGAGGATGATGATTAAACAACCAATCTTGTGTATATTATCTTCACTTATAACTAATGCCATCTGACTCTTTCCATCACATATATATGCAGGGGTTAGTTCTCTACCACACCTGAGTCTACCTAGACTCAAAAACCATTGTATAGTTGTGCAATGAGATCAGCCAATAAACTGTCTTCTGTGTAAAGCACATTAACCCAGGGCAGCTATTAATTGAGTGAGGCATCTTGAAAGAATTGAAGTTTTCGGAGTCATAGCATGCTACAGGATTACTTTTTACTCAAAATCTTAATTTTAGCCCTTTATGACGTGGACACAATATAGGCGTAAGTTCTTCACAACAGCTGGATTAAACTTTATGGCTACTAATGGAACATACAATCAAAGAAAGAACAAGAACATATATTAATGCAAAGTGGAAATTCAGCTATTGTATATTCATTTGTTTGCAAAAATTTCATGCTTTAAATGTATATAAATTATATACACGTTGGACATATTTGTGAGCAGGCTGTCCGACAGAACGTATTCCCTGTGGGGATATCTCTCCATTCATTCCTCCGAGTACCTGAACCCGCTGTACAAGAAGACCTATGAGATCAGACGACCAGTCATCATCCCAAACTCGTCACCACAGGCTTTGAAGTGAGTTAATTCCTCCTTGTAAACTGGATTTTTTATGTTACCCGTATGGTATAAGTCATGTATAGATGTGAGACTATATTAGTGTTAAGCCATACCTCTGGATATTTCCTCAGCTTACAAATGAAGTACACTCACCTGCAGTAGAGTTTATCAGTAGTTTTCTATTTGTGTCAATAAAATAATTTTTAATTATTTACATGTTTCCTTATGGTCCCCTTAGAATGATGAGGTTGGAACTCCCTTTGGCCAACGTTTTGAGCAACTGATGATTGAAGTATCTTGTGTTCATAGTTTTTGATGATGTGACTTTTTTTCTTTTTTTTAGTAATACTTACAAATACATACCAAATCCGCTGGATACTTTGATACACTATGGAGAAAGTCTATGGAAGTAGTGTGTAGTGTGTAACTCAGTTCAGCCAATAAGTGGAGACGGGACTTTATGATTTATCGTTCTAAGAGGATGTTATAATCAACACAACTTCTTTGTGAAAGCATACTGAAAAATAATTACATGTACATGTATTGCTGTTCATTATTTTATTTATCAGTTATATTTTTATCCCTAGTCAGAAAACAATTATGGATCTAATACATTTTCTTATCAAAAATATTTTCACGCAGTAGGGCCTACTTAAAAAAAAATTAAATTCATTACATGTTTTGTAGTCATATGGGAAGGGAGCTGAACTAATGGTGTTTTGTATTCTTTCTTCTACTTGAACTGTCCTGCCAGATTTTGGAAGGGCATGTACAACAGATTTGAGAGTGGACTGCACCCTAGAGAAAATGTGATGGACATCGTGAGTGCAGCAAAGGACCACAGCGCTTCCTTAGAGGATCATGTTCTCTTGCTGGAGAAGGTCGGTGAATAAGAAATCCTAAATTGTTGGCTTGAAAGATTTCTTTTGAGCTCTAAATGTTTCTCTCCATTAAAATCAGTATTGAGGCAGACAGTCACCTTTGCTGAGTTATTCCAGTGTATGTAAGTTTCATTTCCCTAGCTAGAAGATTGGGAAATCATTTTATTTCCTGCCTTCTTGAAAATGGTAATGAAAAATGAAGCACTCAGTATCTGAAGAATGGCAGTGTCTGGGATTCATGCTACTTGTCCTGAGATTGTAAAAAAATAGTCATTTATCATGTTATTGTTATTTAGCTGCTAAAGATTTTTTATATAATCTAGTGCCAGGAAACAAGAGACAGTGCTGCCATAGGGACAGTTGTCATTATTAACTCAATATTGTTTTCTTGCTTTGAGAGACGAGAATTTTTCCTGATAGACGAAAAGAAATGAAAAGTCTGTGGTATGACAAACCTCTATAGTTTTCTCCCATAAGTATAAAGCATAACAACTGAGTCACCCTTTTGATGCATATTCTTCATTCTTCAGTAGGACAGCTATTCCTATGACATATCCTTATCAAAGCATTTCCAGAAGTAAAATGTACAGAATTTTAAGCACATTCATGAAAAGTTTGCAGAGATGACTGATCACTTGGCAAAAAAGCTTTGATTTTAATTTCCAAGGAACGCAGCTGTACATGAGCAGAATAGGAATGAAGAAAATATATACACAAGATCTGCGGAGTGGGGCCAAGGCTTGAAGCAAAGTCAGAATGTAGCAAAAAGAAAAAGTTGTATGTAGCAAATCTTGTGTCAGAAATAATCCAGAAACAATACAATCAAACTTTAAGGAATACATAAACAGAATAGGAATTAGTTTGTTATAATGTTGGTATCATTAAAAATCTGATGTTTTGTTTCACAGAGAGTAACGCAGATATGCAAGCTACTTGGCAAGTCAGATGAAACAATACAGCGAAAGTTGCAGGGTTACCTGTCCATGGATTCTATAGATGGCTTTCTCAGTGGTCATATTGGAGATGGTCCCACCCCTACCAAGTCACCCATGGTGGACGACGACTTCCACAAACACAGCTCGGACTCTGACACCGCCCTCAATGGGCGTTACCCTCATCTGGAGGGTGTGACAGCCAATCATGTAAAGAGTGATTCTGAATCTGGCTTTGACGAATCCAGTTCTCAGATGTCAAGGTCAGGCTTGGATGAGGTTGGAGGTTACACGGGCCTGGAAGCCTCGGGGATGGTCAGGTCACCCAGCTCGGATCAGTTGTCAGTGGACCAACTGCTAGCGGAACTGAAGACGGTGGCCATTGGCTGGAGATCTTTCCGGAATGTGCAAAGCTGCACATGTGCAACACCCTTTGATTATTACGTGAAGAAGGTATTAGAATTGTTACATGATGAAAACTGAAACCGGATTAGAACATTAAACCCAAATTGGAAAATGTGGCAAATGCCATTGGGAACATCTGTGGGATATTTACAGTATAATTTACAGTATAATTCTAAAAGATTTAAACATTGTTATTTGTGAGTGTGCATGAGAAAACCCGGCATAAATCGGCAAAGCTGATTTTGAGAAACACGGCTTTGAAGTGAAAATATGGGTCCGGCACAAACTTCCAACTTGGCTGTTGGAAACTGTAGATGAGCAGTGAACACTACTCACTGTGATCTCTATAACGGCTTTGTAATTAGAGTCGAGTCTCCTAACAAGATCCAAAAACTTCCGACTTGGCTGTTGTTTAGGGGACCGTGGCATGTTAGTTGTTACAGGGTAAACTGTTGATGAGCAGTGAACACTACTCACTATGACCTCTATAATGGCTTTGTAATTCGACTACGGTTTTCTAACAACAATCACTCCAATATTACTTGGTCAATTAGCTATTGCCACTTATAGGGTTAATATGCCGTTTTCTCAAAATCTTGTTTTAGGGGGGTCACTGACTTCAATTTATCAGAAATGTCTTGTCTTTTATTATATGTAAAGAACTCAAAATGTCATGTTGTCGACTTATGCCGGATTTTCTCATGCACACTCACATTTTAAGAAACTATCATCCTAAGACTAGTCAGTGTCAAATACATGTATAAACTGAACATTTTTTGAAACTTTGTTTCATGTTCATTTAGAAGGAAATGTTATGAAAACACTATGCAAATTTCTAATTGAAAGTAAGAAAAGTTTTAAAACAGTCCGTGCTGGGAGAATTGACCACACTAATTCTGTGCAAAAACATAATAAAAATATTTTCGTAATTTTATGTACAATTTTTTTTTTTTCATCCATTTCATACAAACTTGCCGTGCATTTACTGCGCAAGGGTGTACCATTACGGCATGGTCAAGGTGACCGCTCACAAACCGTATTTTCACACGTCGGGTCACTGACCTTTTTGAAACATAACTACCGTCTTATTGCTCACTGTAAGACATTGTGACAGGGACATGTGAACCACTGGTTGGAATCACAAAGACTAAGCTTTCAAAGGCTCTCCCCACACTATCAAAAGATGTAACATCGCCATGCGATCTGTTGCTCAACAAATTTGCAATATTGTCTCATTTTCTCACAAGCTGACTACCATCTGGAGTTGTCTGTATCTAAGATCCGATCAGAAACAAGCTCTGAAATGATCTTTGCCTCAAATGCCGACATCGGTTTATTAGTATGTGTCAATCAGGATGAAACCATTTGTTTAGGGCTTGGGAGGGCATGGCTAGTTGTCACGCTTTGTTCTAATGGAAACTACAGCTATCAGTTTGGTATCATAAGTCACATCATTGGTTAAAGACTGACAGACAAAGGTTTTGCTGATTAATTCATTATCAAGCATGATAAGGCATAGCAGCGAATATTTTCATACCGATCAAATACAAACCGAACCACATGGACAGCGGTAGTATGGTCATCATACATCGGCAAGGGTCAGTGACCCAGATAAGATTCTCAGTGAGTAAGGTCGCTGACTGGACAGCAGGCTTTAAGCATCACGCGCAGGGTGAGCGTTAAGTACAGTCCTTTGAAAGGAATATTTGAATACAATTTGAATGAGAAAAAATTCTGCAATCTATGTTAAACATTGTAGAATTCTTTGCAGTACAACATGAAAATTGGACTTATTTTTTTTTTAATGCTTTTTGAAGTCACATAATTATGATATCATTATTTTTTGTCTTCCCTCCCCTGCATTGTTCAGTTCCACTGCTGGAAGTGTGGTGATGTGTTCTGCACCCGCTGCATCGCTCGCAACATTCCCTTGCCAGGGCACTATCATCGCAGGCCGGTTCCAGTCTGTAAACCCTGCTACAAGGAGGTCCGCCGATCACCCAGCACGGAGTTTCCGGTCAGCTGACCATAAAGTGCATTTTACTCCAGTGTACTAGGAACTTAAACTGTGTTTTACAAAATTACTGCATTTGAGTGGGTTTTATTTCCTTAAGTTTGGTCCGTAGTCTGTTATGTTAGAGGGTCGTATTTTTATTTCTCATGTTATCAACAGCTCATTTTTATAAGGGTCCATGACCATAAAAACTTGTTTTGAAGATTGTTTTTAATGTTTCTATTTTCTGTCAGCCATTTTTATATTGTCATCAAATTGCATGCGAGAGGATATCACAGTGAACAAGCTTGATATCCATGTGTCATGTGAGATGTTATACATTTCTGAAACGAAGATTTTTTTTTTATGTGAATGCTTGTACTTAAGATTGTTAGCATTTCACAGCTTTGCACATGACATGACAGTTGGTCAAATGAATTCATTCAAATCCAGGTGGAAATCATTTTAGTTTTCAATGTCAGAGTGAAGATTTTCACCAAAGAAATACAATTTATCAATCATGCCATGTCGGACATTGGAATCATTTTTTTATATTTTATGCCAAAAAAGCCGCAGCATGGACAAATGGTACACAGATTTATTCTTTTCTCAATAGTATGAAGTTGCTTTTTCAAGCATAACTGTACAAGGAGGGAAATGCTTCTCATTCCAGTCACTTCCAGAACAAATCGAGAGAACAATTTGGAAATATTATTTTTATCAACCAATCAGTTGTATATCTATAAAAGCAAAAATGTGAGCATCTGTAGCTTCTATTGGATTGTTTTCAGTATAAACTGCATAGTTTTGTAAAGTTTTAGGTTTACAGCCTTGCAAGTTGTAGTATTTATTGAACCATTGTACATCACACAGCTCTTGCATTTTGCGTTCCCTTTGAAAACTCTAATTTCATAGAAATTATTCTTTGCAGACACACAGTTTTTGGGAAGTTTGACAAATCCACAAAATAAAATCTCCCAGTAAACCTACACTATGGCAGTGACACCAGTGAATAGGTTTATTTAAAGTAAAAAAAAAAATTGAAAAGGTTTTCGGTGTAAACATAATATGTTGTTGTACATTATGTATTGTGAAACTTGGCAACTCAGGGTTTGAGTGATGTGGCATGAAGGATTGGGCAACGAGTCGCTCAACTGTAGCGGGCAGCTTATCATTCACTTGTAAAGTGGGTCACTCAGATGTCGCATTCAGTCATGTGAAAAGTTTTATGACAGTCTGAGACAAACAAGTAGTTCTAGGTTGTGTTGAAGGTGTTTATTTTGTCCTATACTTTTAATTGTAGGCTAGATTTGCTCAACATAACCCAATAAGGCTTAGCTTGGCAGCAGCCTGCATTCATATTTCCACAACTTCTATCTGTCATCAGACAAATAATCTTCATTTTTTCCATTCACAATTTTTGTGATATTTCATGTTGACATTTTTGTGCTTAGTGATTGGTGCTTGTAAGTTTACAGCTGTGGACTGCAATTTATCATTGAAGTGATACCAAAAAGAAGAAAAGAAAAGGTTGCATGTTGTAAAGCCGCAGGTGAGAACAAACAGTCAAGAAAAGTTACCATAAATCACAAAAGAGTTAAAGTTGAAATGTGAAAAAAAACCACCAGCTGTCAGTCACATAGAAAATGTTCCTCAGACCGCAAAAAATTGAAACTATTCAAAGAAAATGTTTGAAATTTTGAGAGAAGCAGACACTTTAGTGTTGTGGTAAGGTACATGCTAAGATATGACAGTAGGGCAAAAGTTACTGAAAAATTACAGTATTTGTTACATTATGGGACATAAATGCATGGAGAACTTAATGCAACTCCTTGTTGTCTTCAAGGAAGCACGCACAGTATCTGTGGTTGTGGGTGAACTCAGAAGTCACTACAAATTCAGCTTCAACTGATAAATATATACACATGTACATTCTTTTATATTTTGTTGCATTTGTGCCAGGATTTAATGAGAGAGAGAGAGAGGGAGGGAGGGATGCACACTCCAGTCTTCTATTTATTTGCTTTCCCTACACGGGTCATTCCATTGTGAGTGATGATTTGATTTTCAGCTCAGTTGTGTCTGATTTATTGGTGCTTCTGAATCAAGTTGTCTTGAAGGTACTGACTGACATTACAAGTATTTCATCACTATCATAATGTAATTGCTTAAGTGATTTTCTCGGTGTTTTGAGATGAAATGCTCACTTTAATCAGACAGTCATGTTGCACCATTCAACAGTTACATTGTTTTGTTTTGTTGACTTACATGAGTTTTGAAGGAAAACCCACATCCACCTAAAACACCATTTAGACTGTTGTAAGGGGAGCTCAGTCTAATGACAAGCCAAACAGAGAAAATGTAGAGTTGTGTTCACTGTACAGCTACAGCTTTCTCAGTAAACTACTACCCTCCACTAACAACAGCTACTACTATAGAACAATTTTCTTTGGTTTTCAAAATACACCAAAACATGACTTAGGCAATTATGTTGTGATCGTGATGATTTTCTGCTACTTATACAAGAAAACAAGCTGTTCGATGTTTAAGTCCAGGGTCTGACCCTGAAAGAGAAGGTGTGAAAATATGATAGTTATACAACATCTTGTGTGAAGGTTGGGTTTGAGGGGAAGAGGGGGGCCCCCCGTGCATGCAACTCTGTATGTTTTTGTATGATTTGGTCACGATGGCTTTTACTAATGCTACCTCTGACAAAAGCCAATACAACGTTTTTGTTGCTTTGTTCCATCTTTCCTTCTGACAGTTTCATAGTTAGAAGTATGAAAAGTTACATATTCCAAACTGCATGTAATTCCATGTTCTTTCATACTAGTAAGTTAATTTTTTTTATTTTTTTTTTTAAATCATCCCTTTCATGACAATAATCTATGTTGAGTAAATGTGTGAGCTTTTCTGTATTTTCTACCTGAGTTGCGGTCTTCTTTCTTCCGTTTTTTTTTTTTATCAAATGCTGTGAAGTCATTGGCCACACAGAGCATATATTGCAGAGTGCACACTCTTCTCAGCACTACAAGAAATATATTGGCCCAAACCCACCAATCTGAATGTCAAACTCTATGGTGCTCTGCCAGAACTGCAGAAAACCGTAAATTTTCAAATTTTCTTAAAAGAACAAAATCTGCAGATTTCGATTGGTGAAAGAAATAAGAAGAGAAGAAAAATTGGCCACTCTTATATTCAAAGAAAGAAGCAAATAATTTTGAATGTTGCAAGCATCTAGTGAAATGTAAAAGAACTACTCGTACAACTGTAAATTCAAATAGCTTTGAGCAGTTTTGATATGAATGGTTGTATTTGCAAGGGTAGAGTGATTTTTATTAACAACGGGGCTCTTACCATGTATTTATTAAGAGGGGAAGAGGATGTTGCAAATGTCTTGATTGGGTAAAAAAAAAAAAGTCAGAAATGTGTATTTTTTTATTTTCAGGGCCAAACTTTCAGCATATTCTTTACTTCCATTGCCATTCCAGAAAGGGCTTGAAAAGTGCAGCCCTCTTGTTTTCAGAAATTGCAGTTGAGGGGGTTCTTGTTAATATTAACTGTATGTAATAAATGTGTGCAGTATGCAATATTACATGAAAGATGAAGCTCATATACATATGTGTGAGGATCTGTCATGGATATCCAACATTCTTTACATACAATATTGCATCATTCTCATTCTGATTTAGCAATCATTTGAATTGATGGTCACAAAGCCACAGATGATACGATTGTTTTGTCAGTGGAATTAGAATGTTTACGAGTTCTGCAATGGTTAAAAGGTCAATTTGTGAATGTCAGACTGCATGAATATGTAAAGAAATGAAAGTGATATCTGCTTGATTATATCATTAATTATGAAAAGACAACAGATGTAAAAATTATAAACTTGCATGTGCAGAAAATCAGATTTTGAATGATCCAGTGATTTCCTTGATGTCAAACAATCACTTTTTGGGGGGTTTTTGTTTGTTTCAGATCTTGCAAAACTGCATAAACCATCCATTATTTTTATTATCCTCATTTGCATTTGCAGTCAGTGCAAGAAAGCAGTTGATCCTTCATCAAGACATGCATTATTCTATATGATTTCTGTTTTTCATGAAGTATTTGTCATTACAAATTACATCATAGATAGAAATGAACAGCTGAGAGCAAAATGTGGGACTGTTTAAAGATTCAGATAAGAGCAAATGGATCAGTTTTCTTGTTGTCTCACTATCCACTACTGTACATGTATAAGATGAACAAATTTTGGGTAGTGAGTGTAGATTCTTTAACATGTAACAGTGCTGAGGTCCTTTGGTCTCACGGGGGCCTCAGCCTGGTACTGTTGGCCCCCTAATAACAGTGCTGAGTCACTGCATTTGCCCATTTATGTGGAATTGCGTGGTAGATGAAATTACCTGGTATACAAATAGGTGTAAGGTCCAGGAGTTTGTGATGTAAGATATTTCCACTAACAAAAACAGTTTTGTACATGTAGAAAGTTTTCATACAGAGAGGAATTACTTCAGTTGCATAAATGAAGGCATCACAAAGATGGTTGAGGAAATAAATGTATCGATGGAGGTCGAAGAGATGAACATTCTATCTGAATGTTGTCTTGGGAACTCTGAAATCTGACAACAAGAAAAATTGTGAAGGTCTATGCTGGAAAAAAAGCAGGAATGCTTGGCACACAAGTGCAATAGGACCATTAATACATTCATGATCTCCATGTGAAATTTATGAGAAAGGCAAAGATGACAGTACAGAATTGGAGACTAACCAGTAGCAGGTCAGATTATCTTTCCTTGGGGAAATCAGGGCAAGTGTATCATTTTCTGGGTTTGTCTTCCTTTAACTTTGGTCATTTACACTCTATAGGTTGAATTTTATGTTGCTTTTCATTGTTACAGATAAAGTTGACCATTTGCAAAAAGTCAGAACTTTCTTTTCTACTTATCAAGGCGAAGTTTGTGCGACAGGTGGCTAAGTGAAATGCTGCTCTACCTATTTGGTGTCTTGAAAAGTGGACTTAACTTTTGTTAGTTTGCCAAGATTGTTTTTTCTTTGTTATTGCATAAGGATATTATTTTACAGTCGTCATATTTTAATTTCATGAGAAAAAGAAAAATGTGTTGACTCAGTTTTTGCTGAAAGTTGTACTTAGTTGTAGTGTGGATCTTTCTCCTTACACTCAGATCATGATTGATTGATTGATTGATTTATGGGAATCAGAATCCTACCATATCGGACATCCCCATAAGTGCTCTCTCCCCACTCTAATATCTATTAGAGGGTTTTCCTGCTCATTATCCCATTGGCCAGATGGTTTCATATTTGTTGGGTTTGTCTCCGGCCTTGTTGCACATTCTTCCCTCGGCCTGTTGGTATTTCACCTAAATTATTCTGGTTATGTGGGGCATCTCAGTGTCTTCATCTGCTCACAATTGGTGGGTGATCATCCGCATGAGCTCATTCCTGTCATGTTCCAGGTCTCCACAGACAGTAGCGTTGCTGGCAAGTACATCGGCTATCTCATTGCCTCTAGCACCAGCATGGCCCAGGCAGTATATCCATTTGAGGGACAGTGTGAGGCCTTGGAGGATATCAAGCCATTGACGCCCAAGCATGTTGCTGTCCACTTTCCACAGCATGCTCTGCGAATCTGTAATGATGATAATGATTTTTTCATCAGGAATCTTGCCTGTTCAATACTTATGACTTTTTGTACAGTTGGTCAAGTTTAGGAACAGTTGAAATAAAATGTAACTTTACAGAGTCTATACTTAATTCATCTTTATATTACATTTTATGTTGTCCGACTGTCCTAAATGATCCTCATGCAAATAGAGCAGTGATGTTTGTCAAATTTATCATATCGTTACACATTCAGTGCAAGACAGCAATCACTGGATCACATTTACCACTGAAAATAATTATTATTGCATTTGGTAAGCAGTTGTCTTGTTCCCAATTGACTGTGTTTGTTATACAGCAACACGATAGAAAGGCTCTTAACTCATTCATACTTTTCATCAGAGAACAAAATGTTCACAGTTGTAACACCCACCATCAGCAGAAAAACTACAGTGTAGGTCACCAGTTGTTTGTATCAGTTTTAGCCTTTTCATGACACAATTTTGTCTTCACATATGGATTGAATGTTCTGTGAGAGAAATCAGGTCACAGTTGAACTTGTAGGGAGGAAAAATGAGTGGATTTATTACAAAATAAGATGAATACTGGATGTGTGTGATCATTTTTTGATAACATTGTGGAGTGGTGGGCAGAATTTTATCCTCCAGATTGTGGAACTGTCGTTGTTTAATCTTTGTGGTTGTTCCTTATAGATAGTAAGTAGTAGCTGGATAGTTTACTGTTTACAGAAACCAGTATTCCTCTGCAACTGGACAGTTACTGTTGGGAGTTAATAGAAAATGGTTACAGTAACGACAGAACCAGGATGGGAGAAGGAGAAGATACAGAAAGTGAGTAAGTGTGACCAGTATTTTAAGTTGAAATATGTGTGAAAATGATAAAATTATGTGCATAATTTAATTTAATATTCATTCTTCCATCACATGCCATTATAACATGTGTACAGTACTTTGTAAATTATGAAAATGTACATGTACTTGCTTTGTGAGTGGGTGGGCTTTTTTTTTTTCTGAAGCACTTCTGTGCATATTGCTGGGCAAGCTGGCATAAACTGGAGTTGAGAACAGTAAGGATTTTAAAAGATTGTTAGTGAAAATTTCCAATTTGCCACTGTTTTCACAAAGAGGAACAAAAATTACAAGTTCAAAATTTGATGGTTGAGTTATTTGAATATGTTGAGAGAAACCAAAGGAAGTTCACTAATTAAGTATTACTCATTTCTGCATTGTGCCACGGAGTCAGTGATAAATCTATTGCTAGCACTGTAGTAATATTTATTACCTCACATGATGTCCATGTACCACCAGTTTTTTTAGGAGTATCAAGTCATGATCATCAACAACACACTCAAGGCAGGATTAAGTACATTATTTTATGTATGATATTGTATTTGATGCTATGAATATTGGGGTCAGACCTTGCCTGTGTGAGAAGTGAGAAGTTAAGATTCAGGGATGGGAATGCTTGAGAGATTTCCTGATTTCTGGATGTTTAGGTTTTTATCCTGAGATGAAAATTTGCCTCAGAACAACAACAAAAAATTAAAATGTGAGGTCAAATTTTCAGAAAATCACTTCATAACAGTGGCAAAATATAAACTATTTTCTGATTGAACAATGTCTGTATCAGTGACCAGGTAAACTGTCATGCATCAGAATCACTACTTTTCAGGAGAAACAAAAACACTCTTTTGTTCCTTTTGTTTATGTTGCACTGAAGAACTTTTTATTCAAAACTGATTCCTGAAAGTAAGAAGCAGCTGTCACCTTGTTACCCAGCTAATTGTAGATCAATCAGATCAAAAACTAGAACATATCAGATTTTCAATTTTGTGACAGTTTCCCTAGACAGAGACAAGAGACATGGCTGTATTCTGTGTGTGTTACAGCTGGCAATAGGGCATGGCATGTCAGAAGTTCAGGAAATTTTCTGTCAGTGTTTCCATCCCTAAAGGCGGCATGATAGCTGATATCTGTAACATTGAAGTGGGAATCAGGAGGGAACAAGGGAAGCCCATTACTGATCAGGGAAGATTGATTTGGGCCACATTAATGATAATTTTGGGAGGAGCTCCATTTGAGGTACATGTATATAGCAAGAATATTTCAAAGACGCAACTTTCGGACCAACCATGCAAGAAGGGTCCCAGGGGTCGGATGGGCCCTCGATAAGTTAGTCCTCTAAATGGATGTTTTTACAGTAAATGTGCTGCTCAGTAATTAACAGATTGAACATGCTACATGCAGCTGTGTACCTCATATGTTACTCCTTCTGACATTGTTTAATATGAGGGGTGGGGGGGACATGATGGACTGGGCCATCTGAAATGAGATGGTTGCAAGTCCAGCACTGAGTGTTCCTGTATGATAGCTCATTGACCTCCTGTTGTTCATTTAAACCACATAACATGCATTCCTGTGTTTAAATTAATGGTTGTTTATTGGAGTCATTGTAACATCCGCTTCATATTTTCTTTTGTGAACATAATTTTTGTTGTTGTTTTTTATTTTAATGAATACATGTGCAGGTAATTTACCATCTAGTGAGGTAATGATAGATACACATGTATGTTTTTGTAGGTAGAAAATTTGAACAAACAGCAAAAAAAAATAAGAAAATAAATTGAATGTTGAAACATTTTTGTCTTTATGGCGATAATAAAAATGTTAGAACCATCTGCAATGTTATTGTTTTGGGTTTTTTTACTTATTTGTTGGCAGTTTTTGTGTCTGTTCCAGTCAATTTTGATAGTTAGGCTAATAATTAATATCTGCAGTTGTTGAAGGCGCGTAACTATAAAACTCCCACCCCAAAGCTTTCCATTCTAGTATGACTACATGTGTCTTTGGCCAACAACTTCACTGTCTCTTTACATTCTCTCTATCCCAATACATGTATTACTCATCCACCCTCCAAGGCGCATTTATTATGCCGAACACATAATATGTAGGCCTACATGGTGTGTAAACAGCATCTCCACAGTTAAATGATCAAGGGAATTAAAATTTGAGGTTTCAGTCTTCAAAACATTTTCATACCCACAATTACAATTTGAATAGGCCTACTCTTTCTGTCTTAGAATTTGAACTTATTCTTTTTGTGTTCCTAACACGCACCAACTCTCTCAGCTTCCTCTTCGCCCTGAACCATTAACTGAGGGCCATACTAAACATTCTGGTAACCATTCTGTGTGAAAGTACTACTGTTCTCTTGCCGTCCTGTGAAATGATCATCTTGTGCCTTGCACTATGTAGGTTTCTTGAACTAACCTCGATCTATGGCAGAGAGATTGCGGAACATCTCCAGCCACAAGAACAAAGTGATGTCACAATGTACTTCAGCCTGTTTCAGCAACAAAGGCGATGACTGAAAAGTCTCTAATATAATAATATGGTGACGCGGCAATCTCGGTGAACCGTGTTACCTCGTACTATAATCGTGTGTTACATCACATGCCGCAGTGCATTATATACATGTATATTGGCAAATACCGACCTCCCCGTGAAAGATGTGCTATTGTCAGGATGCTGTCACTGAAAAGAATTGTTACTAACTAGTAGGTAGGCCTACGCTGCTGTTGGAACAATAAAGTGGCAGTAAAATTCGAGCCATTGTTTGGAAACCTTAATTAATTAAGTGATGGAAGAAAGATAAGATTTTTTTTAATTTTTTTTTTTTTTGGTCCAAACAGATCTAGACGGCTGGGAAACGTGCTGTGAGAAATGGGTTAATAATATTAAAATACAAAATGTGGGTTTCTTATTGCATTCCTGGTGTTTACTAACGCAATCGATATCACTTGTTTAGCCATGGCCCTTCCATGATAAGCATTTATGTTAAACGGCGAAACAACGTTCAAACGACCATTCTTTCGTTTGAAGCTGAGTATAATCGATAAGAAAAAGGCACTACTTGTCGAGCCGTAGGCCTATTTTGGACAAACTCGATTCACAATAATTTCGCACAGATCTGTGTTTATTATTGCTTGTCCATGAGGGAAGTTCAGAAATTCCAGGCAGCATGAAAAGTGTTATGGATTCGGGATGAAAAGTTATTCGTGAACGCTGCGCCTGCTTGATGAGGATCTAAGATATGCTGTTGTTTCTGGTAATGTAGATCTATGTAGATCTAGGCCTACTTTCATACTACAGTACATGTAACTGTATCCAGCTGTGTCTGTGAAATCTTGCATGGTATTTGGAGTGACCATTAAATCAAGTAAACTAGCCAAGACCTTCTGGTTCATTTTACAGGAGACAAGCCTCATCAAAAGACATCACTCTATTCTTTTCCACCTTCAAGGATTACACTGAAATCATACTAGCGCAGAGGCAGCTGTAGTGAACCATGGCTTTGTGTTTCAAGTTGAATCACACCACATTGACTGGGTTAACAGTGCCGACCAGGAAGACAACCATGAAACACTTGTTAACATTGTCCATGACGTGGTCACAAAAGAAGTTCATCCACAATAGTATTTTACACTTCAGAAGAGTGGATGTAATAAGACCAGTCTCCAACCTGTTCACAAATCCTGTAGACCGTCTTCAACCAATGCTGCAAATTCCAGTCATTAAGGATACTGACCAAGCTTTTCGGCCCACTAGGGAGGAAATGGAGGAGGCCTCAGCATTGTTTGAACCCACCAATGTAAAAGGGGAGAAATTTCAATTTTTGGGATCTTGGCCAAACCCCCATATAATGCCGAAATGGGATGTGCCAGAGGTAGGTCCAGAGCTTTTCACACGCAAATATGCATAATGCGGTGGAACTTGGTTATAACAAGATGTAATGTTCTACCAAAAATGTTTCATTATATTTATACCCAAGGGCTCGCCGTTCCAGGAAAGAGGACATTTATATATATGCAAGGCAAGAGATAAAACTAAAAAAAGTCCCCCCTTTCTCGCCTCTGTTTTTATGGTTCCTTCCCTTGTTAATATATGTCCTGTACATCAATTGAAGGCAGATCTCTGTCTTCAAATCGGTCCGTTTTTTTTTTCAAGCTAATGGTAGCCGTGTTTCGATCAATTTACCAGACGAGATCAGAGTCAGATGCAAAGGACAGTCTTTTAGTGCATATTTGTCTAATGTTGTATCAGTCATTGAATGTGAACAGATTGGCTATGTGATAGCAGTTCCAGGGAATGTAGGCACATGGTCAGTAAGCCTGGTGTAGACACGGTGGGTGCGCGGAAGAAATTAGTGGCGATCAAAGATGTGCTATGTAATAATTATCGCACATCACAGGTGGTGACCAACCAGCGCGCATGTCCAATGAAGCTACATTTTCTGCAGCCTCCGTGGCCTGCCCCATTTGCTCACTGAATGATGAGTCATCACTTTGAATGGAAATTTGAATTTTTGTGATCTCGGCCAAACCCTCGTATCATACTATAATATAATGGAGCTAAGAGTGAAAGTTCTGCCCTCAAGGCCCTTTTTGGGAGGGCTCCAGAACTCTGGAAGTGGAAGCATTCTCATTGCCTATAGTAACTCGACTTTTTGTGATGTAAGGGGATCATATAAAAATGCTGCAAACTCTGGGTAATTTGTTCATTTTGCATTATTCACACGTAAAATTCACAACAAACACTTCCGACTCCATGCTTTTAGAACAGGGACACGCTGTTATGATCTATTTTTAGTACCATGACACAGTTTCCCTCATCCTTCATTCACTGAAGGAAGCAAATTGTGGATTAACAAAAACATGGATTGCCTGTAAACTTTAGCGAAAAAGGGTAAACAAACTCCAGAGTTGGCGCGGTATCTGAGTCAATACAGATTCTGTCATGGTAGTTCTTTATCTGTGGAAGGAACTTTACTTTGTGTCCTAGATCTAGATCATTATAAATAATAAAGATATTTCTCCTGGGCAGGGCTGGGTAACTCAGCTAGTAATGTATTATAATGCCCAAATGGGATGTGCCAAAGGTAGGTCCAGAGCTTTTCACACTATGTGCGTGTAGAAACAGCATGTAGTGTGCTGTCATAGCACGCGGTCAGCAGGAAGAGAAAGCATACTAAGCCTAGGGGAGACATGGCCAAGTGGGGCCACAGCTCACAAGGCAGCATGGTGGGCGTGTACATGTAGTAACAAATGGAAAAATTTGCATATTATGGTGAATTAGAAAACATCTTGGTAGGCCTTCATGTCATGTTTTTTTCCTCTTGAATCCTTTTTGTATGTCCTAGAGAAAGTAAAGTGCGACTTAATGTAGTGTCAGATTGATTTAGCCAATCATCCAATGTCACGGAAAAATTTAATGATGCAGATAATTCACAAAATAAGCATATTGGTACTATAACAGTAACTTTTATCTGAAAAAAGTGTCAGGATTTCTCTCCTTTTTTTTCTTAAGAAAGGCTAGCAGCAGCAATAAAAACCAAACACCTGACCTTTTCTACTTCCCAAACAATCTTTCCACGATTTAGATAATGAGGGACAGAAAATAATTGCCTTGTTGTCCTGATTTCAGGTTTCAGACAAATATATATAAACTCCTTGACCAAGATTTTACTGTACGTACACATTCTCTTGCACATGCTCGGGATGATTCTTAAGAGGGTAGAAAGGGGGAAATCATGGGTGTGTGTTGACTGTTTTTTCTTCATCTATAAATTTTCAGTTATGTTTGCTAAAACTTTAGAGCCAGCAACTGCTATTTACTGAGTATGAGAAATATTTAAATTTGCAAAGTTTATTAACAGCTTTAAAACTTGTATTCTACAGGTGGCTTTCATTGGAAAAAGCAATGTAGGAAAGTCTTCACTATTGGCAGCCATGTTTGCTCAGATTCCTGATCTGAATGTGAGAGTTTCAAAAAAGCCAGTAAGAATGGAATGTGACCAATAATAATATGCCCAAATGAGAGAGAATGGATTTGTTTGAAACTAACAGATCCATTTTGTCTCCCCAACAAGTTCTTATAAATGACAAGCTTGACAAATATATTTGCTGTCTGATTCAATTGAAATGTTAATTGTTATGACAATTAATATAAGTTACCCAAAATATTCAAAATACTGTACACCCTTATTAAATGTAAATATTGATTTCAATGATTTTGTTAGTGGTACTGGTATCTCAACAAAGCCAGCCAATTTGGAATGAACAACATGTTGTAAACCTATACTCTGTTACTTGTATTTGAAATACCAGTAAAAAAGAATTTGGGGTCAATGGTTAAATGTTGAAGATTCTATCACCTTTCAATTAACAGTGGGTAGGGACTGACAGTATTTTACAGCTAATTAACTTACTACTTATTCTATCTTGCCTACTATTTCAGGGTCACACAAAATTAATGAATGTGTTCAATGTGAAGAACCTATTCCACCTGGTAGACATGCCAGGCTATGGTTTCAACATGCCAGACCACTTTGAAACAAGTGTGGAAGCTTACTTGAAGGCAAGACGTAGGTGAGTGTTAGGTCACTTTACTGTAGCCACTTAATCCGAACTTTTGACTGATGTCAGCACTGCTGAATATTTTCTTCAAAAATTTTCACACGGTCTCCATCTTGAGTTGAAATGAGTATTTGCGATAATTGAAACAATTTGTAGTCTGTTCTGATGTACTGAATCCAGCATGTGAGCGTAGCCAGACTGAGACATTCAAATTAGTTCCAAGGTCTCCTTTCTTTAACATAAAACAAATATTTTGACTCAAGCTATATCAAACTGTATTCTTATTTGGCCTAGTCATTTGTCTGCACTGTAAATTGTATTCTGTTCTTTCTTATTTAATGCTGTGTAAAGTATAAATTCAACACAAAAATACTCTTAGTTTGAACAAATGATTGCTGGAGGAGATAGATTATGCACTGCAAATGAGTATCTCACAATTCATTCATTAGGTTTAATCCTAATAAATTGGAAATCTTGAAAAGTTACTGCATCTCAGTTGGCCAGCTCTAACACTGAGATTCTTTCTGAGTTCCCAGGGCACAAAAAATAAACGATCCCGTGTCAGAATAAATCACTCTGCAGTTTAACAAAAACAAGTTAGTGTGAAATGCAACAGAGGCATCTTTCTTAATTTTGAGATACAATGTCCTTTAGAAATCAGGGAGGTGGTATGAACTATGATATGATGGCTGTTCCTTTTCAAATGCTGGTCAGCCTGGTCAAATTATTAGTCACATGATGGCTTGCCATGTATGGTTTACTAGCTGAAGCTGAACGGCACTGAACTTTTTTACAGCATAAATACAGCTGATTGATTCATATCAAAAGAAAAACGGTCAGTAATAAGGATCTGAAAGTCAGGTGTGTAAGACCAGCTAAGCAGTTCTGGAATGCCAGCTTAGGCAAGTGGACATCAAATTTATCCTCTTCAAAAAGCAGTACATGCACAATGTATATACATGTATTAGAAATAATTTAACATGTAAGTTTAGCTAGTTTAGCTAGGTTGGATCATTCTGTGAATGAAGAACAAGTCATACTTCTGTTTACATACGGTGTGATTAAACTGATGTTCTCACAAGGTTTAAAGGGTCACCTTTTGCAATTTGTAGATCATTGATCATGGCGCATCTGAATTTGTCCAGAGATGTCATGATTATGCCATCTGTTGAAAATTTCAGTCTTCTCAGAGTCTTCATGCTAATTGATGCTACTAGTGGTCCTGTTGACTTTGATTGTATTGCTATAGAAATGATGGAAGAGGCAGCTGTTCCTTATGTTGTGAGTGTTGCACTAAGGAGCTTTAGGTCAGAATTTCTTATGAAATTCTTGCAAGTCCTTGTCTTGAGCAACAACTTTTTGTGAAGAATTATAAAATGTTCAGTTTATAGCTGGCCCAGTCATGAAACGGCACTAAGTGTATTCTCACAACTCTTTTTCACCAAATATTCTGTGAACTCCTTAAAGGGTCTATATTTTTCTATTGATTAGATTAAATGGGGAGCACAATGTGTCAAATGTTTTAAATATTATACATATGTCTAGGCATGATTTGAAGATAAGGAGTAGCCGACACTTCAGGTCTAACATTTTTGTTCTTCTCTTTTTTCTCCTGTCGCACTTGCGAAGTTTCACGATAGAGTTAACATTATATTTCACATTTATTTTTTTATTTTATTTTTAAATGCTGATGAACGAGCATGAAATGGCTTGCAAAATTTCTGTAAATAAATCCAAATGTGGCAGCATATTGTCATGAATGTTATTCATGATGACAAATTCATCATCTGTTGATGTTATTATCCTGCAATCTGTTTTATGTAGACAGGAATGAGATAAATTGAGGAACTGGGCTTACTCGGTCAAGTCTGAGATACTTGATGGTTTCTTTTTTCATTCTTGTTTTTCAGCAAAATGACATTTATTCTTTTTGATGGGAATGTGGGCATGACAAGCAATGACAAGAAGTATTTCAAAAGATACTCTGACCTAAATCTTCCACTTTGTGTACGTATTGTCTCCCATTCCCATATACACAGTACATTATATACTGTTCATTTAGCTACATGTAGTTGTCCTGTAAGGTCCACTACCTAGTTCTTTAGGCTTTTGAATTGCTACCAGTTAAACCATTTGCCATTAGATATTTTATCTGTATGTTTCCAAGCAGATGAAAATGTGATGTAATATAATTTGTATACATGTACGTATATTGAAAGACCTGCGGCCAATTTGTGTTGAAGAGATGTTGATAAGCTTGGCTTAAACTGGTGCATTGGTGAATCTGTTACAGTACAGTACAAGTATTTTGATTCTTAATTTTTTTAAGAACATCAAGCATGCCAAGATTTCATTTAAATTCGTGCAGAAAGTAGGTCAGTGTTTCTCAAGGTGGGGCACATGCCCCATGATGATGCATGGCAATATTTTGGTGAGGCATGGGGCTTCAGAGTGGGGAGTGGGGTTTTTTTTTGAAAATCTTTTTGTGTAATGTTGAAACTTGAAGTGTTGGGCATGGGACAGAAAAGGTTTAAGAACCACTGATGCAGATCCTCAGATATGATGTAGATTTGTCTTTATGTAACTTTTCTGATGTTCAAAACATTGCAAGATTTTCAATGATTTAGTCAGTCATCTTATATATATTCACTTTTGTCTTCTTGCAGATGGTCCTCACCAAAATAGACTTGGCCAAACCATCAACTTTACTTCGCAGTCTATTGTCAGTGCTGAAATTTAGAGATGAGACCAATGCAAACAGCTGCTTTCCTCAACCATTTTTAGTCAGGTAAGAAATTTTTTGTATGTGTACTTGAAGCAAACAGTTAAACCGTATGAAATAACTCCAGCTAACCTGGAGTGTGAGTGTCAAAACACTTCACTCATTTGGCACAGTTTTTCTTCCCCAGATGATCTCCTCTTGTCCAACACCCTCATGAGTTTCCGTTCATTTTGTTAAAATCTTGTCATCGTTGTTTAATACACTACAGGCTATAGATAACAATCCCAAGTTAATCACTTTGTTATGGTTTTGGTGACATAGTCAAAAGGATCACATCCCTTTTCTTTTTTTAGCTTTGCCTGTGGCTAATGCCATTGTAAATGTTAGTTTCCTGTCAACTTCAGATTTCTTTAGAAATTATTTTATAGCCTTACAAAAGCTATTTTTTCAACTCTTTAAATGTTGATTACAGATGTTTTGACAGATAATCAACATAGCTTCAGCTGATGTCTGTATCTATTTCTCCTGTTCTGTTATATTTTCTTTATCATTTCCACGAATGACTCATTCAAGATTCATGTGTGTTTTCTTCCACTTGCCTTTTTATATTTCAGCTCCATGAATGGTGAGGGCCTGGCACATCTACAATCTTTTATTGCATATTTGACGGGCAATCTACGAATTTCTTCCTTGTCATAACACCAAGAGAACAGCAGAACAAGAAGTGTATGGAATTTTGACATTAATGGTACCTGCAGTTTGTAACTGGGTCTTGAATGAAAAATGGCCATTCCTGGCAAAGTTTGTTTCTTGAATCTGCTCAAATCTGTGGATTTCTTGACACTACTGGACAGAAAACTAAACTGCATTGTTGTTGTTTTTAACATTTGAACGATTCTCCTAAAAAGTTATGACAAAATTATCAGTAATACACTTTTTTCACAAAGGTCAGTGAGTGAGTGACCACTGATCATTTTGGTTCATCGTTCTTGTGTTGGTAGAGCCTAGGAGATCCAGAGCCCTAATATAGCAATTTATCATTAAAACTGGGTGTCACAGGCCCCACAAGAATATGATCCAGGGATTTTAAAATAAGGTTAAAAAAAGGTAGCACTCATGTAGGTGCACTATTGTTTTGTCTCAATGAGACGTCAGTTGTTTTTGAAAGGGAGAATGCCAGGATGGATGCATGGGTTAGCTGTTGGAGACACTGGCATAGATGCATGTGAAATGGCTGGCATGAAGTCTCTACAATGTTCAGTGGCCACCTTGGTAACTCTGAAAGTCATAGAAAATTCAAGAGGAAAAGGAGTCTGGAGGGAAAATAACACTTAATGTAACTTTTTGATAAAAAAAAAAAATGAAAATATCCATCCAAAGGTAAATTGGTCAATGGGTTTCCTCAACCCCCCCGAGCCTTGAGTCACCATTTTTCCCTCCGATTCCTGGCAGCTGTAGCTGAGGCTGCAACTGGAGAGAAGAGATGGGGTTCATTAAAAAGGTTGACAGCGGAGGCTGTAGAAGAGGCTGAGGGGGAGTGGAGGTTGCAGCCATGGAATAACCTGACATGTCTTGACAGAGTTTTATGTGAGACTAACATGTGGTGCTATAGGTTTCAATAGGGCGTTCTGGGAGAGGCTGATGGCAATGGCAAGTTTCATAAATCATACACTGATGGTGCCTGAAATGGAATAAACAGTAGAGTCCACTTAAATTGAACTTCAGGGGACCAGAAATTATCTGTTCACTTTAAGAGTACTGTAACCATTTTCCGGGGAAGCAAGTTAGTCATTGAATGAATTATCAGCATAGTCTGCATGATGTGTGCCGAGTGTGGGGGAATGAATTGAAAGAATGTGTAGGCCCAGAGTGTCTTAATGCACGGGCACACTGGACAGTTGGCCAGGGGCCCCAATGGTTTAGTGGGCCTCATGCATATATGCATGCAAATTTACATTGGGTTTTGAAAGGAGGGTCTGCAGCCTATTCTTTGCTCAGGGACCCATACTGTTCAGACTGCCCTGCGTCGGCCTAATGCAATAGCGGCTCTCAGTTACAGTATGGATGTTATCCATTGATATTTAAAAAAAAAAAAAAGAAATGGGGCTAAACATTCCCCCCCCCCCCCCCCCCCCCCCATGAATTGTCTTCACATACCCATTTTGCTTCCCACCCAGTCATCGCTCCCTTGTCTTATGGCCTCACAACAACTCGATACCCATTCAGTCAGTATTCACTTTAGTACTACATGTAGTATTCAACTAGTTAATGTAATTATGGCATACTGTCTGTGTGTGTGTGCTGTAGTTTGACTTCATTTTACGTGCACTGACTGCAAAGAAGCAGAGTTCATTTTAATCAGATATCTGTGTACATGTATTAATTCTGATTAGTTCAGACAGTCCAGTATTTATCACTGACAGTAAAGAAGAAATCAATCAGTACTGAAGCAGGTCTTCATTTCAACCACATTTTCAGTTTAAGCGAGTTTACTTGGACTTGATTGTTTGTTGGTTTGTTATTTTTATGAAATTTGTGTGCATAAATGTTTTTTTTTTTGCTTTCTGTCAAATTGTCTTTTAGGTACTCAGCAGTTTAATATTACACTATTTTGTTATGGTTGGTAATACATGTACATGTACTATGTGTCTCTGCATGGAGATGTTCACTGCTTTCCATTACACCATTGTTTTCATTTCATGGAGTGTGGTAAATTGTGAATCTTATTGAAATCACCTTGTAATTACCTACACCATGTTGTTGTTGTTGATTATTGCAGGAAATAAAGATGGTGATGACTTTTTTGTGAAACTTTATATTTTTGAGTTTACACATTTTAACATTGTTTTCTGACAGTTTTTGTCGTCTTTTTTCGTTTATTTTTTCTTTAGTATGTATCACAGGAAATTGTCTAAACAAACAATACAGAGATAATGATTGGATTATCATGGTGTCAGATTCATTCTCTCCAATTTCTGGGGTTACAGGAAAATTCAGGCCATTTTTTAACATTTTTTTTTAGGTCACGGTCACACTGTAACAAAAGTGCATTGTGCATATTACCATTGTAGAATATCAGCTGGCATACCTCAAGAGGTCCGTTCACATGGAGCAAATTGCTGTTGGTACCAAATTATAGATTTAGGGCAGTATAAAGCAAATGTATGTGATAATACTAATAATAGTCTCAGATCGGTATCTTTTAGAGGTTACTAACGTTCAGAGTTGGCTAAAATTTGATATTTTATTTCCTCTGCTGGTTCGGTATGCCATAATAATAATAATACTAATACATTACATTTGTATGGCGCATTTCCATTAACAATGCTCAGTGCGCCTTACATGACTCTCTCTTCCTCTCTCAGCTCTCTCTCTCTCCCTCCCTCTCTCTCTCTCTCTCTCTCTCTCTCTCTCTCTCTCTTTCTCTCTCTCTCTCTCTCTCTCTCTCTCTCTCTCTCTCCGACTCTGTCGTTCATGACGAACCCTCTCTTATTTTACTATACTCTTCTAGTCTCATCCTTTGCGGTGGGGGGGGGGGTGGATGCTAATCCCGCCATTGCGTGTTAGTAGAGTTACAAAATCACAAGGGCGGTGCCTAGAGGTGATGTTAATCATTCTTATCCGAAGTTCATTTTATCTAACACCACTGGATTACATACCAAGCACTCTCTTCGTGCTACACACCATGGGCCCCGTCCCAACAAGTGCGTGCACACTTTTTTTAGGTGCACGAAGAAGAGACTGTTCTATCTTGTCGTGTCAGCATGTACTATGATAAAGAAATAAGCCCCAACGAGACTGGCTCACTGTGTGCGCACCTAATCAACGCACTAGATGAATGCTTGTTTATATTAATGACGTTCGGAAGCATCGATTGCTTGTCGTGAAAATTTGCAGACGTCTTACTTGAACCGTTTTCATTTGACATCTAATTCTGTTAGCCTTGTTGTGTTGCCGTGAGGAGGGGGGGGGGAGGATCTGTTGCGTAACACTTCCTAGCTTGCTTGACATAAAAGGTTTACTGCCTTTTCTCCAAGAATGTTGTAGAATCATGGATACCGGTGTTTCTAAAGAACAACTAATATGGACCAAATTTTGCCACAAACTCGGGAAAACTGCAACTGAGGCTTTCGATAAATATACATGTATTGACATCTGCTTGTGCATGCGGGGGTAGACCTGAATGGTTTTCAACGTTTTACGCAGGTGAAAGGTCGTTTGATGATAAGCCCAGTCGGAGGAGGGTTGTAGGGGGGGAGGGGGTGGGGGTCCAGCAAAAGCTGATCAAAACGTGGAGAAAGTCAGCCCATACATGTAGTTAGTTATGAAAAACGTGTTCGTAGGCAAAGCATTCGTAGAGTAGCTAATTTAGCTGGGTTTTCGCACAGGTCTTGCCAGAACATTCGTACTGAGAAATTGGAAATGAAGATGGTTCCACTCCAGCAAAGTTTGTTCCCATTTATTATCAGATGAACAAAAACAGAAATACACCGAGGAATGCCAAGAATTCGTGAACTATGCTGCTGCCGATAGACATTTTTTGTTGTTGTTGTTGTTAATAGGCCTATATAGGTGATGAAGCGTGGGTTTACTCATGTGACCCAGGAACAAAGCAGCAGTCTTCTGAATGGAATGCCATCAAGTCAAAATGTCAACCAGGAATACATGTATTGTATCCAAAGTTTAAGGCCACTGCGAGAAGGAGGGCTTGGAAAGCGACCAGAGGTGTACCTGTCAGGGGGTGGGTTCCCCCAGCATGACAATGCATTGCAACCGTTCTTAAAACTCTACGTGTGCGGCAATACCTTGTTCTAAACAGAATGACAGTTACACCGCATCCCCCCAGTCCCTTGACTTGTACTAGTTGTACCCTCTGACTATGTCTTGCCCTCAAAGCTTAAAATGTCACTGAAATGGCAGCGTTTCCACGACACTGAGGAGATGCAAGAAGCATCGTCAAGGCCCTCGGCAGCACCCTAAAGGATGAGATCCAGCGGCGTTTCCATAGCCTTCACACTCGCTGGAATCGATATTATACAGGAGGCGAGTACTTCGATGGATTCGATGAGGAATAATATGAGTTGAATCATTTTTGAGAAATCAAACTAATCTCGTTAAATTTTTTTTATCATAGTACATGTACATGTATTACATGTAGTAATCTTTGGTTTAACAGAGGATATAAAAGATGCTTTAGGTCTTCGAAATTCTCGAAATGCAATTTTTGTGGGGTCACAGCGATGATGATATATATTCATCGAAGTTCAACAGGTAGCAGTAGTAGATGTCTAACTCAGCTATTGAGGATTTTAACAGTGGTCAAAGTTTTGCCTTGGAAAGAATTAAAGAGTATGAGGGATAGGTCTAGGTGCGCTTATCCAATCAATTTAATTAACGTGGAGAATATTTGTTTACGTCTGTTCAGGAAAACATCATAGAAGACAATTTTCTCACATGTCTGACGTCTGGTGTCTGGTGTGACAGTGTAGGAACATTCACATTAAATTTCTTTTTGAATTAATCAGCCCGTTTTGTATTCTCTGTCCCCTAAACCCAGAGTGAGAAGGGGGCATTTCAGTTATTAAATCATCCAATACTACGACATGCTGATTGACTGAAAAGTACTCATGCACATTTTTTTAAATATAATTGTGAGCTAGGACGTTTTTTCTTGTGTAATAATGAAACATATTTTGTCTTGATGAAGAAGAAGAAATGAACAGGCAACAATATCACACATTTTATACAAAAACCGATGTAGGTTTACAGTGCAGACATGGGCAACTCACTGCTTGAAGGCCGAATCCGAACCGTCAAGCAATTATTTTGATCGGCTCCTGAGATGTATTGAAAGTTATGCGCCAGTCACTGAAATATGAAAAAAAAAAAAATTACACACACACAACAGCACCCACTCTCTCCGCGACCCAGATCAAACAAATCTGTACATCCAAATACACGTAAATACATTGTGGCATTATCTATAGAACCGAAATGGCTTTAATACATGTATGAGGTAAGAGTACCTGGCCCTCTGTATCCTCATATTTTCAGGTCTGGCCTTTACTATGTCAAAAGTTACCCAGCTTGATATACACTACCATACATGTATGTATTTCTCACTGCCACGTACTGGTACAACTGTGTCTCAAGTATCTGCTTTACTGTAAGCCCCGGGGACAAACTTCCTCGGCTTTTTTATTGTCAGCGAAGAGGTGTGGGTCTTTTTCAATAGTTCTCGTACGAAATGCAAGGTAAAACTTAAAATTATGTAGACCATGGTGCGTGCAGAACCATATCAGTCTGAACTGTCGGAGTGGAATAGGCCACACACATGCACAAGCGACAAAAATGGCGGGGAAATTGATTCTTCAGTGGAAGATGTCAGTAACAGAATACATGCGTGTTTATTTTGGCCTACAACATGTAATATAACTTTCTAGAAAAGTGATTGGGAAAATGCAAACAAACATCGAAGGTCTCCAAATCCGAAGATACATGTAATATTAAACAGTATTTGTGTCTACATTAAATGTAATTATAGTCTTCAATAGCCTTCAGGCTCATATCTATAAATCATCATATCAAAATCACTACATTTCATGAGAAACAAAAAGAGGATTTATTCCTTTTGTGTGTGTGTCGTACAGAACAGCTCAATGTTCCAGAGTAATAATAAATACATGTGCGTAAAACAAGGAAGCAGCTATCGCCTTGTAACACACAGTGTGAAAGAGTACTGTTCTTTTTTTTTTTGCTAGTACATGTATTGTTGTGTGAGCAATGTGCGTGTGTGCGGTATGCGTTATGGACCTGTGTGCCTTGATAGTGTACATGCATTTAATGTAGTGATGTTACTACTACTGCTGTGACAACAAATGTCCTGAATCAGGATAATAAAGTTATAACTTATATCTCATCTTAACAAAACTACATGTAGTTAGATCGGCGATGTCAAAAACTATAACTTCAGATTTTCAATTTAAAACAAACAAAAAAATTGACATACAACAGTTTTACTGGAGGGCGACGATGTACTGTGCCAGTCGCTCAACATGAACACAGCGAGTCTGTGGATTCCAACAACCGAGTCTGTAAACCAAGGTTGCTCCTATGCCCAAGATAACGTCCTTATCGATGGCGTCAGGAGCAAACCGGTTAAGTCGAAATAAGCAAATTTTACAGGAGAAACAAAAAACTGCCGCTAAAACTAATGGGAAATGGACCCAGCCGGTTTGATCACATGCTTATTTTGAGTATTTGTACTGGATAATGGCAACAGCTACTTTTACATAATTATGGTGCAGGATTCCAGGCTTCATACAATATAAAGTAATATGAAATTTTTGGACTTGGTCGGTTTGCGTCTAACACCATCGTTAGGCTGTAGTAAAGGGCATCTAAGAGCAAGGGTAGAGATAAAAAAAAAAAAAGTTAAAAAAGTGACATGTTTGCAGGTTTAATGCGTTAATTAATTAGAAATACATGTACATGTAGTACCGGCATTGAATGGATGATCCCAAATGTTTTAACAAAAAAAAATGCTGCCTCGGCTGACCATTTTGATTGAACTGAGTCTGTTTTGGATCTGTGATCGATGACACTTGTTCGTTGTTTTCATTTTCACCGTCTTCATCTCCCACTCTCTACAATGACATTGGAGGTGGTTCAAACTCCTTAACATGAGGTATACAGATCTGACTGGGGCGCGTCTTTTTAAACTTACAACTGCAGTGATGACGAGCACATTTCCAAGGCCCAAGCACAACGTACATAATATGGGCCTAATATGAAATAAAACTTTTTGCGAGGCCTACTTAAGCGAATTTTAATCTTTTTTTTTACTAGTGGCGCTAATAAGTTAATAAAGGTGGACAAAGAAAACCGTGTTCGAGCTTTTCTTACACAATAGAGGTCAGCGGAGTTTTATGTAGCCTATTACATTGTAATAACATTTCAATCACGTTATTTTGTCATGACTGCCAAATTATCTTCCACTCCACAGGAAATGATAACGATTACGTGTGTAACAAGATGTGGCTGCTAGGGGGTTGAAGGTGTGGTGTAGATGAACCATTGATGGGGGTTTCACTCTTGTTACTGCGGCTGGTTAGGCCGCAACATTCACTCGGTTCGTGCCAGGGCGGTAAAACTGCTCACACTGTCAAAGAAGAATATAAGTCTATTGTAGGGCACAAAAGACGTTTATTCAATAACACACACACCTGCTCTCGACTGGGGGAAGAGACGCAGTGCTTGGGGCTTGACAGGCCCGGGGTTTTATACGATTCTTTCCCATCCTCCCACGGTCTTGGGGGCGGGTCAGTCTAACTGTCGCTCACAGTTAAGCACTGTGATTGGAACACGCTCCTACGCTCCTTTAAGACAAAATACTGAATCCCAAAATACCACATACCACATACTCCCCCCTGAACACAAAAAATCGTCCCGATTTTTGCTCAGAATGGAATAAAAAAGAACGAAATAAGAACAAAACCACCTAACTGAAACCTTAAGATACATCTGAGGTCTCGGACAAGTCAACTGGAATCATGCATACCATTAATGTCTACGGAATTTACGGAAAATAAAAGAGTCCCGAACTTTATCTCTTAAAGTTCTTAATTGTTGTGAAATAACGAAGTCACCAGATGTCATCCATCTTGGCCTTCGTCGACGTCTAGGCGACCGAATTTCCACCGGAGTCTCACTGGACTCAGAATCTGCCAGAGAACTAATGTCATGGTTGGATGAGAGATGGTCATCGGTACCTGACATTCGTACTGCGTTTGTCTCTAAGTCTGACCGTTCGATAACGCAAACACTTTGCTCTGAATCTGAAGGAGAAGACTCATGTCGCTCTCGCAAATTCGCGACGGACCTATTGCATTTTCGTGGGGCGCGACTTAAAACAGTCACCTTATCATTATCAGGTTGCTCGCCAACCTCTCTCGGTGTGAAGGGTAGCAACAAATTTCGGTGTAATGTCTTTTTAGGACCTTGGCCGTCAGCCTTTTGCACGACATATACAGGAATGTCTAAATTAGGTCTTTTCAATACTACATAAACATCGGAATGCCATCTATCTGCTAGTTTATGTTTCCCAGTGAAAGCAAGTCTTCGAACAAGAACTTGATCACCTGGTTGAATAGTAGCTCCCTGAATCTTCCTGTCATAACACTGTTTCTGCGAGTGCTTTGCTTTTTCGGAGGCTTTAAGAGCTGATCTATAAGCATAGTCCAGACGCTCCTGGATATTTTTCACATAATCAGGGTAGGATTTAGATGGTACCGGCATCGACTGTTCTAACAAACCAAATTCAAGATCAATCGGAAGTTTGGGTTCGCGACCGAACATAAGAAAATACGGTGAATAGCCCGTGGAAGCATGTCGGGTACAGTTGTAAGCGTGTGTCATTTGAGGTACAAAAGCTTTCCAATTTGCTTTGTGTTCATCAGCCAAAGTGCCGAGCATGTCCAGCAGTGTGCGATTGAAACGCTCGGTCTGACCATTGCCTTGGGCATGGTAAGGTGTTGTTCTGGACTTCTTAATACCTGTGATCTGACATAGAGATTGAATGACTCCGCTTTCAAAGGCTCGTCCTTGGTCTGAATGAAGTCTAGCGGGTAGACCGTAATGAACAATAAAATTATCAAACAAGACTTTCGCAGTTGTTTGTGCTGTTTGATTACGCGTCGGTATGGCTTGTGCATATTTACTGAAATGATCAGTGATGACAAGTATATTTTCTATCCCTCCTGAGCAAGGTTCAAGAGACAGATAATCAATGCAAACTAATTCCATAGGCTGACTTGTCGTAATGCTTACGAGAGGAGCCCGCTGATGTGTATCTGCCTTCCTGCAGACACAACGTTCACACGAAGCAATATATCTTTTGACGTCCTGTGACATGCCAGGCCAGAAGAATCGCCTACGTAAAAGATCCAAAGTCTTATCAATTCCAAGGTGTCCACAATCATCATGAACTCCCTTCAAAGCTTTCTGGCGGAAAGCCACAGGCAACACCAACTGGAAGATGGTATTATCATGTTCATGACATTGCCTATACAATACACCTTCTTTCATTTTCAGCTTACTTCCCTCTTTCAGAAGTTGCCTTGCACCCGTAGTGCACTTCGACTTTGATACGGACCCTTCTATGCACGATATCACTTCATTAATATTTCTGTCACATTGCTGAGCGTTGGCCCAGTCAATTTTTGTGTCAACCTGTTCAAACAAGGCTGAATTGTCAGGAATGTTATCAGCTTCCCTATCTTCTAAATTTGTGCCACTATCCAAAATATCACTCAAGGGTGTGTGAACAGTAGAACCCTGTAGGGCTGCTTGAATTACATTACTATGGACAGTGCATGGCCATTTAATCCGAGACAAACCATCCGCATCTCGATTACACTTTCCTGGTTTGTACTTCAATTCGAAATCAAATTCCGAGAGGTGCGCAACCCATCTGTGACCAGTAGCATCAAGCTTAGCTGAAGTCATTACATAAGTCAGTGGGTTATTATCAGTGTACACACAAAATTTGTTTCCATATAAATAATCATAAAATTTCTCAGTAACAGCCCATTTTAAGGCGAGAAATTCAAGTTTATGGGCAGGATAATTTCTCTCAGACTTAGAAAGACCTCTACTTGCAAACGCTATCACACGTTTCCTGCCATCCTGTTCCTGGTACAAAACAGCACCTATCGCCTCAGATGAAGCATCAGTGTGAAGAATGAAATCTTTAGAGTAATCGGCATAAGCCAGAACAGGTGCGTCAACTACAAGATCTTTTAACTGACCAAATGCCGCCTGTTGATCGTCACTCCAAACTAGTTTAGTGCTGCCCCTCTTTCCCCCGACGTCCTGTAGGAGCCTATGAAGGGGTTTGGCAATAGAAGAAAAGTTTGGTACAAAACGACGATAAAAACCCACAAATCCTAGAAAACTCTGGAGTTCTTTAAGTGTCTTTGGAACTGGCCATTTCTGCACGCATTCTATTTTTTCTGGGTCACAAGACACGCCGTCTTTGGAAACCACATGTCCAAGATATTTCAACTCACTCTGGAGAAATTTACATTTAGAAGGTTTTAGTTTAAGTCCCGCATCAGACAGTTTTCTGAAAATTGTCTCCAACTTCTGAAGGTGCTCATTAAAAGTTCTACTGAATACAATGATATCATCTAGGTAAAGAAGACAGTCTTTGAGATTCGAATCTCCCATACATGTTTCCATACATCTCTGAAAAGTTGCAACCCCATTGGTAACGCCAAATGGTAAACGACAACATTCATAGAAACCTAAATTCCCAACCGTGAAAGCAGTTTTTGAAATATCTTCCTCCGCAACTTCAATCTGGCAATATCCGCTTTTTAAGTCAAGTGAAGAAAAATACTGGGATCCATGAAGCGCATCTAAGGTGTCTTCAATTCTTGGAATAGCATATGCATCTTTGACTGTTCTCGCGTTTAGCTTTCGGTAATCTATACATACTCGTAAACTTCCATCTGGTTTTCGAACTAGAACGCAGTTCGAACTGAATGAACTTTGTGACGGACGAATCACGCCTTGGTCCAACATATCAGCTATCTCTTTCCTAACTTCTTCAATCATCGCATGGGGAATCTTTCTGTATCTATCTTTAAATGGTGTTTCATCTGTTAGCTTTATATGATGTTGCGTGATGTTAGTTTTTCCCAAGTCCAAATGATGGTTCGAGAAGATATGGCTATATTTCTTTAAGAGTTGTTTTAACTGACGCGCCTCGCTTTCAGTCACATTGGATGGTATGGTCTGTAACATGGCTTCGGTGACATCAGACACTTGTGGATATTCTGCAGTCTGATTTGACTTTGTTTGAATCTGCGCCACTTGCACGGAACAAACATTGGTGCGCGTAGGAATAGTTAGCGTACGAGCTGACGTATTCCTAACTAGTACATTTGCTTGACTAATTGACTTCATGGGTTTAACATCAATCACCCCTGAGCTCACTCTGACGCCGCCAGGTAAACCATTGGTGAATTCTTCTAGTATGACTGTGATAGGGGCTGTCAGAGCCGGCATACATAAATTTCCCGCAATCATTTTCGACTCACCAGGCCGCAAAGTCTCTTGACTATTAGTACAAAGAAAACCAAGATTTCTATCACTCTTTACGGCTGACACATGGGACATCACCGCCCCCAGCGTTAATTCCCATGCGGATGGAAGAGAAACAGCTGGAGAACATAGTGGTACAAGCTCCTGCAGAATATTCATGCCAATTAGGGCGGGGACACGTTTGTTATATTGCGTGTCCGGCACTACAAGGAAAAGCGCATTCAATGGTTTGGAACAAAACGGCAAAGACACATTAATCTCACAAACACCTTTATACTTTAAAGTTTCCCCACCTGCCCCATAAATTTCCATGACAGAGGACAGGGGTTGAACGTCAATATTTCTGTTTACACAAAACTGATATGAAAGGCACGACACCATAGAACCAGTGTCCAGTAATGCCTTTGTACGAACATTATTCAGACTAATGAAGACCTCATTAGCGCGTCCAACTAAAGGCACAGGGCTTTGATTGTAACCGTCTAGGAGTCGCCCCGCCGTCCCAGACTCCGTTCGTTTAAAGGACACTGAGTTTGTTTATGGCCAGGCCTATTGCAACGATAGCATCTAGGTTCTGTAACATTAATTCTAGTCTGAGGTCGAGCGTTCATTTTCAACCCCTCTACTGCTTTTGCCAAACTACTCATCTTGCGCTCTAATCTAAGTACAGTATCACCGTCAGCCACCTGTTCCAGACTGTGGACGGTTGGCCTCGATGCCGTGACTGAGGTTTTACTTCTTACTTCCTCCACGCGGGCGGCAACTAACAATTTCTCAAAATCTAAATTTGAGTCGTATTTGTGCTTGATGGCCTGCTGCATGATGAGATCTACCATACCATGGTAGAATCTCGACCTCAACATGGCCGCACCCGCTGATGTCATCAGCGGTGGAGATTTTTGCGATATCTGGGCTACTAATGATTGAAGACGCACAGCCCACGTTGTCACAGACTCCTCGTGTGTCTGTACAGCTGTTGCCACCTTTTGGAGGAGATCGGCCGATGGTAGAATATTGCCATATAAAGAGTCTAAATTGTGTAATATTCCGTCACACGTTGCTTCCTCTCCCATCTGAACAATAAGATCGGCAGGGAGGCCCTTTAACGAACGACGCATTGCCGCAACTAATATGCGGTCTTGATAAATTTGTGACCTCTGGAGGTCTTTAACCTCCAAACGCCACTGCAAATACGAGCAGTGGGACGAAACTCCATCGTCCCCCGAAAAAGTAGACAATCTGGGCTGCTCAGCTGCCCTCATAGGATACATTGTATTAACATTTTCTTCCGTTGCAGAACCTGACGGAGTTTTAGGGCCCCGCAACTTCTTAACGACTTCTTCCCTATCCTCAGGCCTCAGTAAATCTATTGAATCAAGAATGGACTGAAGGTCTGAGTTTTCCTTTGCCGCGGCAACTGCTGTCTTTCTGGACGCCATCTATCAATCACTATTTATGACAGAAAAGTATCAACAAACAACTCCAGCAATTAAAACTTTACAGTATTGAAATAATATGCTTAAATGCAGACACTTCTACGCTCCCAGCTACACCGCGAAGTTAAAGGGGAGGGGGCGTATCGGTTGCACGGCGGTCAGTGCGTCACGGTACAGTGCACGAACGAAAACACAGCGGTATAATTAATGTTCACCGCCGGGTCAAGTAATTTCAGATAAAGACGAACAACTTAATTAATTCGCAACGGCGTTCACTGTAGGTGTAGGAATCTCGACCAATATCAATTCCTCAGCCACGCGAACACTTCCCACTCTCCGCGTTATCTTGACATAAACAATACGACTTGCTATTACATCATTACTACACTAAGCGGACCATGGTGTGGACGATGGACCCAAAGGAATGCTCGTTAATTGCATCTGATTTATAGCCGTCCAGGTGCTCGTGCTCTAGAGAATCGGGAGACCACCGGAGAGCAGATAATGCCTTTACCACTGATACTGACCGTGCGAAATCTCCGCGCATACGAACACTTACTAACGACAATGTGCCAGAAACTGCAGGAGGGACAGAAAGGTCACTCGGTGCAAACGCTAAACTAAAATATAAGAAAAGGGAAAGGTCAGAAGGGGTGGAAAACCACACCAACCAGAAGAAACAATACTATTCATGAAGTGCTAATTACTGCATCGCTGCACGGGAAGTCAGGAAACAGATAATAGAGATAGCTGAAAATAACATAAGGGTTTAGGTTCGCACAATGCATAAATGAATGGCATTGAATAATACAATGAATATATAAAAATGCTCATCAAAGGAA
Source organism: Onchidella celtica (assembly GCA_963931925.1). Lineage (NCBI taxonomy): Eukaryota > Metazoa > Mollusca > Gastropoda > Systellommatophora > Onchidiidae > Onchidella > Onchidella celtica. The sequence continues at coordinate 63,501,781 of OZ007573.1, forward strand.
GCAAATTAATACAAATAAAAATTAGACAAGTTAAACAGCTGAGGCCACCGCAGACGAAATCCAAACGACAGGGGTGATCAGTCCCTCTCGTCCGTTTCTTCTGTGTAAAGAATGGTCTGAAATAGGCTAATATTTGTCAGAGATAACCTCTTGCAACAATTCACATATTAACACTAATAACAGGTAGTAACACAAACACAGACAGTTAAATTACTGACCACAACACTACAGTTCAACACAAAGTCACAACGTTGCAACACACGTTGGGGCCCATTCAGCGGCGAATCCCTGGGTGGGTCGCCAGTCTCGAGGTCAGCGGCGAATCCCTGGGTGGGTCGCCAGTCTCGTAGTCTTAGCTGCAGCTCTCAGGCCAGCGCACCGGCGATACTCACATGTGGTCACTCCGGTCACGGTGCCTCGTCATCCAAGTCATAACACACTCCCAAGCTGTGTCCTCTTTCAGGTCCCGTTTGACAGTCAGTTACCGCCCCACGTTGGGCGCCAGAAATTGTAACAAGATGTGGCTGCTAGGGGGTTGAAGGTGTGGTGTAGATGAACCATTGATGGGGGTTTCACTCTTGTTACTGCGGCTGGTTAGGCCGCAACATTCACTCGGTTCGTGCCAGGGCGGTAAAACTGCTCACACTGTCAAAGAAGAATATAAGTCTATTGTAGGGCACAAAAGACGTTTATTCAATAACACACACACCTGCTCTCGACTGGGGGAAGAGACGCAGTGCTTGGGGCTTGACAGGCCCGGGGTTTTATACGATTCTTTCCCATCCTCCCACGGTCTTGGGGGCGGGTCAGTCTAACTGTCGCTCACAGTTAAGCACTGTGATTGGAACACGCTCCTACGCTCCTTTAAGACAAAATACTGAATCCCAAAATACCACATACCACACGTGTATAGGCAGAAAAAGAGAACTGTGCTAATCTTATTTTCGCACTTACTGTAGATTCAGTTGAACAAAAGTTTTAATGCTAAGAGGAATTATACAAGTGAAATTGGTTTACAATGGGTAACAGCTGCAGGAAGCTTAAATTGCATAATGCATTGGCCTATGTTTTTAGCTTGATTCTCTGCAGTCATTTGATTAAGTCAATATGTCATAGAATGGTTAAAGAAATCATAAACTGAAAAAGTAAAATACCTCGTCACAAACTCTATCATCATTCCTTTTCATTGTTTTCCTCCTTCCCAAAATCCACGTCAGCTTCAGTAGTTGCATACCGGTAAATTTATTGTAGGCCTATATTTGTCGTTACTTTCGAGTAAAATAATTTGTTCTACTGTAAAAATCAGCATGTTATAAGTACACATTTATGATCAAGCAATATTACAAAAGTTAATTCGAACAAACAAACACCAAAAATTATTAGAATTGACTGAAAAAAATGTGTATGATTAAACAACCACAAGCTTTGTATTTCGTACCTCAGGATGATCTGCGGTGTGTGCCGCGAGGGATAGCCAATCAACAATCGAGAAATATCGCTGCGGAGTTGACATGCGCGCGAGTTCCTGTCGGTGGTTTCCGTAAAATGTTTGTTTTGTTTGTGCTCTATCTGCTGTGTTTCTTTGAGGAAAATTTAAGTAAATAATTAAAGAATATTCAGTGTGCAACTGTTGCCAAGTACTTAAATCATTCAGGTATGTTAAGAGCTTTTCGTTTTGTCACAATACTCATGTTTAAGCGCGATTTTTGATAATTTTTGTCGACGGACACTGAAAGCGGGACACACGTCAGCTGCATCTCCCAATTATCCCATTTATTTGAATAAATCGCAAGAATATTCATGTCTTATGTCTTCCTTGTGGTTGGTTTCGATATCAGCTGTGTCGAAGAAGCAATAATGGGCGATAAATTTGATGGTCATAACAAAAAATAAACAATAATTTGGTAAGGACTAAGAAGTCAAAAATTTTACAATGGGTTCCCTCCCCTGGCGCCCTTGGCTCACTCAGCCAGCGACGGCTGGTGGAGGGAACAGTGTGCATAATGCTGGGCTGTGAGGCTCAGGTAACCCAGCGATGTTAGTGTGGCTATCGCCATTTTCATTGTTGTCTGTCTTATCCCGGCTTTTGCATTTGGAATGGCTGTTGGAGCTTAGTATCAAAATTGATTCACATTTTTCAGAGATTTCATTAGATTTATAGATTAGATGTACCGGTATGTACAAATTATTAGATCTATCTTGTAAAATGGTTATAAAGCTGATCTAAGGGAAGTAATGGAAAATCCCAGAAATAAGTTTTCAGTGACAACATAACATGGGGTTAGTTTGACACATTGGAGATTCTAGAGCCAGTTCTTGCTTTCGCAGAACACATCTTTTGGCAAGTCACATTTCCATTTTCCTTCTTTTGTTGTTAGACAGTGTTTCAATTTATTGGAAAGGACATGTATCTAAGGTGATTAGGTCGAGTATTGGGATGGAAGAACTGATTCACTGATATCATTCAGGAAAATGCTCGCATAAGAATATTATAACTCTTATCATGGTTTGATTGTGATTAACTGCAACTGAAACAAGCTGCCCATCTTTTCAGGCTCTATCAGGATTGTTATGTTTTCATTTCACTTAGCACATGGTAGCATTATTGTGACTGATGCCATATATTCATGTAGAGTAGAACATGTTGTGGAATCTGTAATTTTTATGTCTGTATTCGGTGTGTCATTCTGGAGTTTCCCACAGAGTGAGAGCCAGGTACATACATTTATTACATTGCAGCTTCTGGGTCTGAACATTGTAATCAAATGTGAAGACCAGGGGAGATTTAATCAGCAGTCATATATTCACATGTTTTGAGTCTTAATGTTTTTATCAGAATGGATGATAGTTGGATACATGTATTTGCTCAGATTGGTTTATATTTCAATGAGTCCATTGTGTTATACACTGTATAGTCAGTATTTTATCATTAATGGTTTTAGGATTGAGTCCTGTTGATAGCTACCATGGCTAAAAATGTGCAACATTCCAAGATTGTCTATCCTCCTGGTTGCAAGGAGTTGGCTGAAGATGTGGGAAAGGATGAACTTATCAGGCGTCTGAAGGTGAGTGAAGTATAACTGATATAGATGAGTAGTAAAAAACCAAACATTCATTTAATTCTGAGGATACTTAGATTTTTTTATTCTTTATTTTTTGGTCAGAGAACAGGAAAAAGTCAGATGTTGTAAAAGGTATAAAGAAGATCCATTTGTTAATTATTGCTTGCATTCAAATAAATGTGATCAAAATGGACAGTAGAAAGGAAACAATAATGTAAAAATATTTGGGTGAGTTATTCAATTGCCTTATCATGTGTGAATTAGCTATTGTATTCAGATATTAATATTATTGTGCTTAGCTTGCATGTATCAAAATAAAACTTTTATGTCGTTTAAGGTTCTGGCCAGGGCCTTCCAAGACATGGGTCAGGATGACAATGACAGTTATGCACCACTTGCCCTTCATTTAGCCACAGACACCTACATGGAGCACAATAACAAGGATGTGCGGCTTCTCGCAGCTTGTTGTATTGCTGACGTGTTCCGTATCTTTGCGCCTGAGGCCCCTTACAAGGAAGCAGATTTGTTGAAAGTATGCATAATTCTATTTTTTTACTTGTATTTTGTAGCACAACATTTACTTGAAGAGCATAATAAACAGAATAAATTGTAACCAACTTTGGACTTGAAATTGCTTTGAGAGCAATGCATACGGTGAGGAAATGATAAGCTTCTTCTAAACTGATAAACATAGATTTAAATTAAAGGGGAAGTAGAGAAATTGAAAGAAATGAGGACATAATTCTGATTTACCACTGACAAAAAAGCATTTATTAAGATATGTAAATAAGCTTTAAGTGACTGGAATGAATGTAACAATGCTAAGTTTTTTTTTTTTTTAAATGGTATCAATCAGAGCTTAAACAGAGACAGAGGATAGACAGTCATTCTTGAATTTTTGCTTGCAGGAAATTTTCATGTTTTTCATTCAACAACTGAGAGGCCTAGAGGATCCAGAAGCACCCTCTTTCAAGCGCTATTTCTATTTGCTTGAGGTAATTAATGAGAATAGGTTAACATTGCAAAAAGATTAATACTTGTATAACATTTGTTCCATGTTCAGTGATTTTGACATCTTTAAATTTTTCTATTTTATTTAGTTGATTTATTTTGTTTTGCCTGAGATTTAAAAGGTCATGAACAAATAGCCTGTAGAATTTTTAGAATGTTTTGTTAGGTTTGGAGTGATTCAAACTTCTGTCAGAAGTTTAAAGATGTTTATATTTAATTCTGTTTTTAAAAAATGTTTACAAATCTCATGTTCTAACATAGTTCTAATATATGCATTTTGTTGTCCATACAGAACTTGTCTTGGGTGAAATCTTTCAACATTTGCATTGAACTTGAGGAGAATCAAGAAATCTTTTGTGCTCTTTTCAAACTATTCTTCTCTATAATCAAGTAAGTTGTTTACACAGAAGTATATGCTTTAAAAGACAACTGAAATTGATATATTCAAGACATTTCTGTCTTTCAACTTTTACCTGAACAGGTTTCATTGTCAAAAACTAATTCAAATCCTGGCTGAAACATTCATTTACCAGATTTTATTTGGTCAGTGAACTGATTAAGATTGCCATTTTTCTCTAGCTTTAGATCGAGACTGATTGAGGATTTATCTCAGTCATAGAATCATGGTCTTGTTTGTAGGTTATCTGATCTCCTATCTTATGGTAGTCACAATGAAACCTTTTAATTGTTGTTAAGATGGCAGTGAAGATCAGAATATTTTGTTGCTAGACTTTGACCTGCTTTGCCCTGTTTTTCAGTGAGAAACACACCAGCAAGGTAAAAACCTTTATGCTGGACATAATGGCACCACTGATATCAGAAGCAGACTTTGTGTCCCAGGAACTGCTGGAGGCCATCCTTGTCAACATGGTGGACCCCAACAAAGTGAGTACGGTGATTTATGATGAAAAACAGATCACTGAAGTATTATTCATTGTACTTAATATATTGTTAAAATTCATGGGTGCTGGAAACAAAGTAACATTGAATTTTAGTATTGATGTTCACATTTGGTTGGCAAAACCCAGTTGGAATAACATTCACCTGACCGCAAGTCCCTTGTACTGTGTTTTCAGACATCTTGCACCAGCTGAAAATAAATGAACATCTATATATATAATTGGGTAAAATTGGACGGTTGTACTCTATAGCTGAAAAAACTACTGAACGTAGAGCCATGAAAAAATTACTGACAGTAGTTCAAAGACTGAGCAAGGTTTGTATCAATTCATTTTAAGGATGCAACAACCTTAAAAATTTAGAAAAATAGAAAACAAAATGGGCCGTTCGAGGTTTTCCGATTCGTCATTTTTACAGCTCAGACAGGGCCGAGTGTAGTAAGATATTTTGGTAACTCGAAACTTTGGTCACCTAACGCTCAGGAACTGCATCACACTCAGGCTTCAAACTTTGCACAACAGCATATTATCAATGCGAAATTAACATGGGCTATATTAGAAATTATGAAATGTTCAGGCTTCTACGTTTCATTTTTCATTGTTTCGGCATCATTTAGATCTATTTCGAGTCATGGTTCGTCATTTTAAGGTTTCGTTATCACTTCCTGCGATGTGTTCACTGTCAAACACACTAACACGTGCGCAAATCATGCTGTTGTACGGGATGCGCAGGGTGTCAACTCACAAAGGCAGAGCAGTAAGACTTATTTAAAAACAAACAAACAAAAATGAAATAAACAATTAGGAACAGGCCAGATGAAGCAGGTCCACAATAACCACCCAGAAGTGAAACCAATATTCAAACCGATTTATCCCGGGCAGGGCCGGGGACCTCAGCTAGTTTATTATAATGGCCTCTGTCTTGAATGAATGTAGAATTCTGCAGATTAATCTGAAACTGATAAAGAAATTGGAATGTACAATGAAGAATGATGATCTGTTGCTGATGAGTCTCTACAGGTAGGACAAATTGCTCTGTCTGTCTGGCGTTACCTTCATGTTTCAAGATAATTAGCATTAATTTCAGAACGGTATATTATTAGTCATTTTGTTCATCATTTGATTTCTTATTTCAACTGTGTTTCTCAAAGACTCAGAAGAAGATGGCCTATGCAATGGCACGTGATCTGATCAAGAGAACATCTTCTACCATTGAACCATACATCCAGACTGTAAGTTTCAGAATGTAAATTTGATCATACTCTGTCAAGTGTTTTTCTGTAATTATGTTCCTGTTATTTGCCCTAATTATTTTTGGCTACTTATTTTATTACCGTCACCCTTGTTTTCTGTAGCTTTCTGCTAATGTGCATTTTTTAAATTGAATGCTGATGATAATGCACTTGAAAATTTCAAAAGTTGCAAGAAGTTGTGAGTGAGTAATAGAAGAGTACTGTCTTGATGAGAAATAGTCTTTTCACACTCAACATGGGACTTTCTCTAGTGGTTAATGGCTGTATAAGAGATGAAATGCTGCGGTGCATGCAAGCCACAGTAAGTTTGTGGGTCATTTTGCAAATTTGTAATGTCACTGAGCAGTACCAGTGCGGTGTTATTTCAAAGAGATTGTTGTCGTGGTCCTTGCCAATTGAAATCCTATGCTGTTTATATACAAAGATAACCCATGTTTTCTATCACCAGTTCTTCAACAACATGCTAATGCTGGGCAAACAGGCAGACAATGACGTGTCCAATCATCTGTATGAGCTCATCTACGAACTCAATCAAGTTTCTCCAAGCATTCTTTTGGCTGTCATTCCACAGTTGGAATTTAAGCTGAAAGTAAGTGTTGCAAGTTCTTTAGTTTATTAGCACATTTTTAGAATATTGTAATCACATTAATGGCGAAAGTCCCACATGTTTGTGTCAGTTTTTTTGTCATTTTCATATGAGAAAATAATTTTGTTTGATGGTAAAAAAAAAAAGTTAAATAAATATATAATTATTATCATAGTTCAGGGACTTTAGAGGTCGATCATGATGAAAATATGGTTTTGCTATTTCTCAGTAAAACAGAATAATTATGGGTAAACTCTGTCGTTTAGAACTGCTGTTGCAAACTTTCTTTTTATTTCATTGCTTTGATTGACCATTGGGACGCTTTTGACAGAAGGTTAACTTGGGTAAGACCTGTTGAAGGCTGCCTTGAAGAGTTCTGTCATTAAGTTTACAAGTGATAATGTGTTATTGCTTTTCTATGCAGAGCAACGAAGAAGGAGAAAGAAAGAGTGTGACTAAATTGTTAGCAAAGATGTTCTCTGAAAAAGATTCAGACCTGGCATCTCAGAACAGAGCTTTATGGATTTGCTTTTTAGGAAGGTAAGGGATATTTTTAGGACAAGCAGCGTGCATAACTCAGAGAGATTTCTGAGTGTCTATCATGAGTAATGGCTAACATTTCATGATTCATCATCTCAGAACACGGGGGACATCACATTGTCAACTGATTTTTGATTTAATCTGTTTAGATATGGTTCATTATTGATTGAAGAAACACCAGTGTTTTAGAAAAATAAAAGAAACTTACCTCCCCCAGCAGCTGTATGCCAGTCCAAGGGAGGTAACTAAACCATTTGTTATGATTGTCTTCCATAGCTGGAGTAGACACAAACAAGAAAAATGGAATTTTGATGGCTCTGCTTATTAAAAATCAGTATTTTGAACAATGTGAATTGAGCATGAGTGAATCTAGGACAAAATATTGTGTGGTGAAATATGAATCCATTGGGGGGTTGTTCAATAAAGAAAGTAACTTTGTGTTGAAGTCATCGTCTAAGACAACAGGAGTGCTTAGAGCTGAGACAGTAATAATCACACTCTTTTTCACAGGTTCAATGACATTAGTGTGGCAATCAGAACAGCCTGCATTCAGCAAACCCAGCATTTCATTCTCAACCACCCAGAGCTAGTGAAAGAAATACTAGGTAAGAATAATTCTACCCATTTATTTAATACCAGCATTATTTCTAGAAAGGCTGTTCAGTTTTTTCTTTGTCATTTGTTTTCTAAAATATTTCTTGTACTTTTCTCTGCTGTTACTCTCATGCAGTTTTCCCATCTTTTGATACTGCACTAACCATCTGCTGTTCCTATCCATGAGATGATAAGTAGTTTAAAAGTTTTTTATCACCACAATTGCATATTTGTGAGTTCTGACTAATTTTGCCTCATGCAGAGCAAGTTAAAGTTCGCCAGCATGATCCTGAGGAGTCTGTGCGTCTAGATGTGGTGAATAGTTTACTCTCAGTTGCCAAGAAAGATCTGAAGGCAATGACACCAGAGATGTTGCAGTTTGTAAAGGAGAGGACTTTGGACAAGAAGGTGGGATGCGATGATGTGAATGTGTAGTTAATCAGCCTATACATGAGATAAGTAACATTTTTGACAGCCGAAAGAGTGGCTTAAAGTTTTAAGTAGTCTTACAGTAGAATTGACTTTTTTCTGGTTGTCTACCTGTCAGCTACAGATAAGGAATGCAGACCTGCAAACTTTCCCGAATTGTTCAGGAAACTCCCGATTTCGAACTTGTGTCCGGAAATCCCAAAATCATGCAATTTTTCCTGAAATCGGGATCCATAGAATGAAAGTGCGAAAAACTTGAAAACGAATGACAATGAGGGGAAATGAAAAGAAAATAATGCGAACTTTGATTTAAAAATCGGAGTGATGAAACAGGGGCAGTGATTGGAATGAAGTTGCTGAACTGGGACAAACCATGAGAACTATCCCCTCTTCTTCTCAGTTAAGAACTTCAGGTTGTAGTTTAGTAGTTTTATTGGTTTTTCTTCTTCATATTCTGCTCTTTTCTTTGAATATTTATTTCAGTGTAAATCCAGTATGGGTATGATAAGACAAGAGGGTGGGGGAGATGAGGGATGTTATAAAGGATTTGTAAGCATACATGTTGTATATGTAACCAGAAAAAAAGCTGGCTAAAAATTATAAGCATAATGGTTTGAAAGGTTTTTGGATGCACTTTCTTGTGGCTATTTCAGTACAGTCTTTCAACTTGATTCCTTTTGTTTTAGATGTGATTTTGAAGCAATGATGACCATACCAACAAGTCAATTTTTAGTTAGGTCATTTGAGTGTAGGGTGGATGTGTAAGGGCAAAAATGAGTGAATTATTAGTATTACCTTCTTTGATCAGTTACTTTTCCAAAACCTATCATAATGAATTATTCATCATTAAAAACAAAAGTACAAGTTTTCTCATGAATGATCAATTCTCCTAAAATGCCCTGTCATTCTGGCAGGTGGTTGTTAGATGAGGCAGTTATAATTTATTTCATTAGTTGTGTTTGACACCTCGATTCCGCGCCATGCATTCTCCCTAATTTGGTGTTTGAAAAGTTGGCAGGTCTGGGAATGTTTCTGTAACCTCTCTTCCACAATTACTTGATTGGCAACAATACCCTTTTCCTGTAGTTCTGTCATCAGATCTGCAGTTATGAATGCTAGCTGCTTCATAATGCTGCTGCACTATATTTTAAATGAGAGCTGAAGTCAGTATCAGTCAGCTAACCTCTTATCAGTCTTGTCTACATTTACAGAAGGCTGTCAGTATGCTACACTCCATTAACCACCAGTTTTGAAAAAGGAAAAAAAATTGAATGTAAGGCACAAGTCCACACAGTATTTTTATGGTGTAAAAGATCTCCCAGTGGTGAATGTTTTATATCATTTGTTTTTCGTATCAGCATAGTAATTTAACTACAGTCAAGCACATAAAACTCAAACAGATGTATGTTGATCTTAGGGATTCCATAATCAAAAACATTAGTCCCAAATTTATTTCTCAATATTTATTGTAGTGACTTGACACAGACCTCAAACTGTGACACAGATTCATTGAACCAGTTTTCCTGCTGCAAGGGTGATCCAAGTAGCCGAGAAGTAGAGGAAAAAAAAAGAAAGCAAACGATGCCAGGGACTTTCCCAAGCCCCCCTGGTTAGGTGTAGCGTAGTGCAGCTAGTGGTGGCATGATGGTGCATCTAATGTCCCCCAGCCCCCCTGGTTAGGTGTAGCGTAGTGCAGCTAGTGGTGGCATGATGGTGCATCTAATGTCCCCCAGCCCCCCTGGTTAGGTGTAGCGTAGTGCAGCTAGTGGTGGCATGATGGTGCATCTAATGTCCCCCAGCCCCCCTGGTTAGGTGTAGCGTAGTGCAGCTAGTGGTGGCATGATGGTGCATCTAATGTCCCCCAGCCCCCCTGGTTAGGTGTAGCGTAGTGCAGCTAGTGGTGGCATGATGGTGCATCTAATGTCCCCCAGCCCCCCTGGTTAGGTGTAGCGTAGTGCAGCTAGTGGTGGCATGATGGTGCATCTAATAAACACACCCTCCCCCACATACACACTATTTTAAACACCTGCGACGACTGCTTGAGGCAGGAAATAATTTTTGTCAGCTTGCCTTAGAAACTGTCTTCACCAAAGCATTTCCAAAACGAGAAAGAAGCGTAGGGCACACTAGATCAGGTTGCATGCCACTGTAGGCATGCAGTATATCAACCTCTCATCATTACTGTTATCCCAGGACCATGCTTTGTGTAGCATTACTTTTGCTTCTCCCTCTTAAATGACCACAGAAAGGGGGGGGGGGGAAGGGTAATCCATGATACGTGTGTCAGTCACATTGTTTTCCCTATGTATACAACAGTTATACTAAATGATTAATGCTTCATGTATTCCTCGAAATTCTGCAAACTTGAACCAGATGAAGCCACCCCTAGGACTGTACAAGAAAAGTGGAGATATAATTGAAAAGTTGTAAAGCAACCATTTCATAGTGACTAAAATGTATTTTAATTCTGTTTAACAGTTCAAGATCCGCCGTGAGGCTCTGCTGGGACTGGGTTCCATGTACAAACAAGCAGTGGTAGACAAAGAGCAACCTGACCCTGACATGGTGATGAAGCTGGAGTTTGTCAAGAACAAAGTATTCCACCATTACTATCAACAGACTCCAGATGACAGGTGAGAACTGCCTTCATTCACCAAGTTCCTAAGTTAGATGTTCCACGCTGAATGTCAAAAGTCATTCATTGATAGCATCAATTTTGGGCAGCTCTTATGTAAGAGAGCTTTTGCAAATGAAGTGAACTATTTGTTTTGGTTGGTGATGTTTTCAGCACTGCATTTTACTAACAGAAACAGTGCCTTATGCTTTCTTTATTTCTAACTCGTTGTCTGGTATGGCTTTCTACGGATGAATTACATGGGACAGTCTCTGAAAGCTTGAATCAAAGTTGATATCTCTTGAACGGAAATGCTGGACAGTCAAACCTTAACTGGTCAGGTGGTTTGCAAAGAAGAGGCTGCCATATAAAAGGGGTCAATTTCAGAATTGGTTTGCTGGGATATAGGAAGGGAAGTAATGATTATAATTAAAAATAATATAGTATGTATATAATTCTTTGATTTGATCCCTTTCACCATAGTTTAAGTGTTCCAGTGTTACAAAACATGATTTATTATCCATTGTTTTAAAATTATGGTAATGTCCAGATCTCAGTAACACATTATAATGATTATTGCTTAAAAAGTATTGAAATTTGTTTCTCATTACAGATCTGATGATAATTCAGGTGTCGAGCATGTTGTTTATATAGCTGATGAAGAATGACCTCTGTGACTTATTTTGACTGTGATAAGTGATATAAATCTTAATTAAAAGGCTGAAAGAATGGTGATTATGTGAAGGTTTAGTGATGCTGAATTGGACATCAATAATGTTGAGAATTTTTATCGTTTTTGCATTGATGCATACATAGGTGGATGAGATATTGGCAGTGAAAACAAAAAGGTTCAAGTCATTCTGTGAAATAACAGGAAGTATGCAGTGGGATTTGATATTAGAACTTTTATTTTTATCCAGGTTGTTGGTGGAGCGGATGCTAAACATTCACCTGGTTCCGTATCAGAAGCCAGTGAATGAAAGGATGACTGGACTATTATATCTTTACTCCACCTTGGATGACAATGCTGTCAAGTAAGTCGGGGAAATTATTCCTTTTTTTTTCTATTTTCGTACATGAATCGATATAGAAAGAGAAACTTTGTGCACATCAGCATGTTTTAAAACCTACAGATTACACTCTATACTGTGGAACAAACCAACTCAACCAAACCTACAAATTTTATGTCATGGCAACAAGTCAAAGGGCACAAGCCCAGAAGACTGCTGGATCGGAAAAGTAAAGTAAAGTAAAGTAAAACCTACAGGTTTCTGTTTAAGTGTGTTTTCTTGTTCATGGTGTTTGTGTGTAGAAAAAATATTTGTGTAAATTTGTCGCACATTCTGAATTTTTTTTAATGTATTTCTATTTTCAGGGCTTTCTCAGAAATGTTGAAGAGCAGAAATTTGTGAGTATGGTTTTTAAAGGAAAGCTTCAGTTTAAAGGATGAAATTGCATTAAAAACGTTAGCATTAGGTTCCTTGTCTTTATAAATTATTTTATTTTGTTTATTTGATGCTCATGGGATAGCCTTGGGAACAACTTTTCAGCAAAGTTCTTCTGTGTATTTTCCACTTTCATGATTTGCAAAATAGCCAGTTGAGGAATAGTGAAGTTTATATTATGTTCACTTTTCAGTTAAGTATAATGTGATGCGTTATTTCACTCATTGAAATGAATCTCGGGAGATTAACATGCAAAAACTGAAATATTGCACAAGTGATCATAATCACAATCCTGTTTCATATTTTTAGAAATCTTTTAATTGTCTTATCTTGCAGAGTGCGTTCTCTTGTCTCACAATTGGTGGATGCCCATGAAAGAGCAGGCGAGCCCAACCCACCACTTATCATGCCCAAGCTGATTCAGTTGGGACGTAAGTAATCTGCACATTTTCCCTAGGTAATCGTAAGTTTTGCTCTTTTAGACTACTGGTTGCTTCTTAAAAATACAAAATGCATTCTGAAAGCAGTAAGCGTGGTCAAGGCTCTTCTTATCAACTGATGCCAATTTTTTAATAATTGAACAAATTTGTTCACCCACAAAAGGCTACGGGGTTGCAATTTAGGGCATGTAAAAAGTTAAAATATGATTTTATAAAATGTTGATTTTGCAATGCCGTATGTCAGAAACAAATGACACAAAACTGAATTATAAAACTGTATTTTCATTCTCTTAGTTGAATTCTTAACCCTCGTCCCGCGTTGAGTGAACTCGTCCACGTAACGTTCCATGCGGGGATAGCCAGCGGCCAGTCAGCCGATCGTTCGCGTGTTGCCGATAACCTCGGCGGTCGGGTCAATCGGGTCCTTGTGAACACCTGCATCGCATATACTTCAGGACGCAATAACAACAATAGTGGTGGATAAATCGTAAGGGACCCCTATGATATTTTAGATAAAGTACTTGTGATGATATGCAGTAGGTTTTCTTCTGAAATGGAAGACACCAAATCAAGAATTTACTGCATTTACATGCCGTTTAGCACACGTTTTATCATTTTCCCAAGACCTCTGCGCTTTTTCTGTCCCTATGTCAGGCCATTCAGGTGAACAAATTATTTTTCAACCCATTCGCTTAATTTACTAACCACATGTATCGTGACATTGCCTTCTCCCTCCTCTACTATGTAAAGCGTCCACCATGTTAGTTTTAGCGAGAGATTTGATTTCCAGTTCCAGGTCGTAGAGCACATACATGTACTGAAAAGCGGTTTAATCAAAGGAACACAATATCTCTCTAATTACCACATCAAATAAAGGCAACGACCAACAACAAAGTCGGTCATTTTCTCCCAGTTTTCCCTGATGAAAATCCTACTGACAGACGCCCTTATGCAGCATGCCCTAATATTACATCGGAATTCATAATTACAGACGTAGAATGGCGTCTCAAATACACACATGGCCCCTTTCTTCTTATTTCACATGTAGACGACAACCACCATCAAAGTAAAAGTTTCCCCAAGATTTTTCCCCAGTTCAAACTTCAGACCGTCAGTACTATTACACGAGTATGACGAAAAGTTGCGAATAGTTGCATCGTAATAAACGTAATCGGACGATACCATTTTGTTAGATATAGTAGGGGTGACAGGATGGATAAACACGCGAAAATTGTGTGGAACAAAAAACGTGAAAAAACAACAACAAAAAACGTGAAAAAACAACAACGACAGCCTTGGCACAAGGACATTTTCAAACACCAGAAGAACAAATGGAAATGTGTTATTAAACTTGCAAAAAAAGACTTCTATGTCACTAAACTTCAAAATTCTACATCTTGTAAGGAACTTTTTAGTATTTGTGATGAACTCACAGGGAAAAGAAAGGAAACACCTCTACCCACAATTTACGAGAACAATTTGTTGCCCAATGTTTTTGCTGATTATTTTGATAAAAAAGTTACAACTATCCGAGAAAATCTTGACAGTTTTGATGCCATTGATCATTTTGATGAGTTTCAGGGAAATCCTATAGACACTTTTGGTGTTGTGTCGAATGAATCTGTAAAATCTATCATCATGGCATCGCCATCAAAATGTTGTGACCTCGATCTTATTCCTACATTTTTGATTAGATCTTGTATTGATGAACTGGTTCCAACTATTACAAAAATAATAAACAACTCTATTTTAAGTGGGTCTGTCCCTGATTATTTTAAAACAGCCTGGGTAACCCCACTTTTGAAAAAAACGACTCTTGATCAAAACATGTTGAAAAATTATAGACCCGTCTCAAACCTTCCTTTTCTTTCAAAAATCCTTGAAAAGGTGATATTACAACAACTAATGTGTCATTTGAGAAATAATGACCTGTTGGAACCATTTCAATCTGCTTACAGAAGTAACCACAGTACTGAAACTGCACTATTAAGAATCATGAATGACATATTAGTAAAGGCAGATTCTGGAAATATTACTCTGCTAAATTTGTTGGATCTATCAGCAGCGTTCGACACCATCGATCACGAAATCCTGCTCAGAAGGCTAGAAATATCGTTTGGAATCAGAGGGGTCGCCCTTAAATGGGTCGAATCTTACCTGTCAAATCGCCACCAATTTGTTGTAACCAACAAAATAAGATCTTTTTCTTATGCGCTTCAGTATGGCGTACCACAAGGCTCAGTGCTTGGTCCTATTTTGTTTACTATCTATACTATTCCACTTGTACATGAAATAAAGAAATTTAATTTACAATATCATTTCTATGCTGATGATACCCAGCTCTACAGTTCTGCCTTGCCATGCGATGTTGACAGCCTTCTGCAGCAGGCTGGAAACTGTATAACAGAAATTAAAAGCTGGATGAACCAAAGCAAACTGGCACTAAATGAGGATAAAACTGAGGTTATTTTATTAGGCCGTGAGCGGGTTCTGCAAGAAGTGGACAGAACTGAGATGATAATTGGCACTAATTCAATAGAAATTTCAAAAAAAGTAAAAAACCTAGGGGTTTACATTGATTCAAATCTTTCTATGTCATCTCAGGTTAGTCACCTCATTCGTATTCTATACATGGAAATCTGGAAAATTGGTAAAATCAGACATCTTATTTCAACTGAAACTGCGGCTGTTTTAGTAAATTCTTTTGTACTTTCAAAGCTTGACTATTGCAACTCCCTTTTGGCTGGAATTTCACAAAAAAATATTAGAAAACTCCAAATTGCTCAAAACAATGCAGCGAGACTTGTTTTGAAGAAAAAGAAAAGAGATTCAGCACTGCCACTTCTGCAGAGTTTGCACTGGCTGCCAGTCGAGAAAAGAATAATGTACAAATTGTCATCCATTTGTCACAAATGTGTCAATAATACTGCTCCATCGTACCTAGTTGATTTAACTGATTACTATGTTCCATCTCGTCAACTAAGATCATCATCTGACACTACAAAATTGAAAGTACCTAAAATGAATCTGTCCACTGTAGGAGAAAAGTCCTTTTCATTTCTTGGCCCTACCATCTGGAACACTCTTCCAAAGACAACCAGGGAAATTAATGACATTGGTTCTTTCAAACGCCATCTGAAGACCCATTTCTTTCAGACAAACTAGGCTAGGTGTTTTTCGGCAGCAACAATAGTAAATATTTTCGAATTTCTTTTGTGTATGCGTGTGTGTGTGTGTGTGTTAGAGTTTGTTAAAGCGCCCAGAGCTTGTCATCGACGGGGTTGGGCGCTATATAAATGCAATATATTATTATTATTATTATTGGCAACCGAATAACCAAAGCGCGAGGCGCACCGTTGTTATACAAAAATGTGGCCTCCCGCAGGACCCGCGGTTAAGCGTGTCGGACAAAATAATGGCCTCCCGTGTCTCGCGTGTTGCGCGGGGAGGCCAATATAGTGGCCTCCCGCAGGACTAGGGTTAAAGTTTTCTAGCTATTGGTTTCTAACTTGAGTCTTCATGCAACAAAACTTTTTCCTTGCCACATTTTAAGTAAGATTTTGTGCAGAGAAATTTGGCACGGCATTTTTTTGCATTTACCCCAGTTGTTTCTTTGGGTTAACAGTTCTCCTGAATTGTCTTTGTGGAAAGTTTGCATCATGTCATCTTTCAAGATGAGTTGGTTGTGTTCATGTACGTGTTTATTCCAGGTACATTGCCAGAACACCTCAAGCCAAATGAGTATTTGAAGAAGTTCAATTTGATGCTGAAAGATGACACACGCTTGAGATTATTGGTCAAAACTCTGGTTGGACCATCCTGTACCTGCAAGAAAGCTGAGGAGATAGTGGTAAGTGACCATAGGTATCAAATAAAACGTCAAATTTTGTAAACTGAAATATAATTCTGAATGTTATGTAGATGCTGTTGTTTTGCAAACATTGTTTTTGGAGTGTGTAGCAAAATTGATCCACAGGTGCTTGAAGCAATTTGTGATAGCATTTTAGACGGCCCTGTACAATATGTAAGCCAAAGAAAGTATTTCTTTACATAGTGTCTAAAGATGTGAAAATGCATGCAATGTCCTTTTGTTTATTGAGGTAAAATAATTTAATTTTTGTGTGATTTGTTACATCCTAATATTAAAATTGGGTATGAGGTTTGTAGAAGTTTGTTAAACCAGCTGTAATGACTGGATCTGGCATTTCCCCACTTAATTTTGAATAATGTTCTTTGTTTTGTTGCAAAGCGGTTATAGTGAAGTACTTTCTGGGACTGCTTCAAATATGTGATAATTGTAAACAAGAGTCAAGGGGTTTGAAAATAGGAAGTACTGAGTTTTATTCCAACATGATCTTTGCAGAAAGAGATCCTGAAGAAGATTGGCTGCACATCAGGCACTCCCAATATTCTGTACCAGCTGGTCAAGACCTTGCTAGAGAGGATTGCCCCAGTGATGGTGGATGCTCTAGCTATTGATCATTTGGTCTTGGCTGTGTCTGAACTGGTGGCTGGAGTAGAGGATGAGATGCGGGAAACTGTAGAAGGAGGGGAGCACAAAGGTGTTCAGTTGCTGCTGGTGAGTAATTCTGTGTTTACTACCATCAGGCAAAATTTGGTAGCTGTCAAATCTGTGCTTCATTTCTTAAAACTTTTGATGTGAGCACCTTCAAGGGCGTTCAAGCTGATCAGAAGGGACCCATGTACCAGTTCATTAGATGTTGTGTAGAGTTTTAGTTTGGATTGTGTATGTAAATTTTTGGTTTTGGAAAATTCAGCATTTACATGGAATTTTTCTTAGTATGATACTTTTCCAAGCATGAAAGAAAATCATTTTGTGGGGGGGAAACAAGATGACATAACCTTTTTCTTGTTTATTTCAGACACTGTCTCAGTACTTTCCACATTACTTCAAGTCAGTGGAAATCTTTGAAAACTTTCTCACATTTGTCAAGAATGATGATGATGTTATCAGTAAGTAACTTTTATTGAATCTGGAAAGTGTTTGGGATTATATTGGAAATCACTCATGAATGTGCAGTGAGAGTGCATTTCTCTGGAGGTTTTATTGATACCTAAAGCAAACAAGATATTCATAAAGTACTTTATGCTGACAAAGTTGCAATTTTTCAGAAAATATATTTAATAATGCTATTTTAAAAAAAGAGCTAGAGGGTAAACATGTAAGCACATAAACCGCCGTGACTATATTATAACAAAAATTATGAAATTCTGAATATTGCCTCAATTTTTGATGATAAATTATGTGGACATATCTGTTTAGGACAAAATTCAGTCTATATTATGTGTTTACAATTTTTGGAGCCCACAACAAAGAGACACTCTTGCGACAAATAAAAGCAAAATGTGTGGTTAAAATTTTGTTCTTTGTCCCTCTTTCTTATACATTGATATTCAGAAATCAACTCTTATCATATCTGTGTATTGTGCAAGGCACTGTGGTGCAACAGTCAGTTCCACACTGTACTAGTCTTTCCATCAAATCTAAGAGCTATTATTAACGCTCACCTAGATCTTGATATATGTACAAATGGACTTGGCATAAAGAATTTGCAAGATACTCAGGTCGGCTAAATTGATTTTGATTATTTACCAAGAGGGATATGTAAATCTAGAAACATCCATGGCACATGTTGATCTTTTCCTTTCTTCATTTTGAAATTTACACCTTCTGTGAGTGTACACTACATTGACTGTTCAACTACTGAACATTGAAATGTGTATGTCCATTTCAGGTGACTTGGCACTCCAGATAATCACAAATACAGGATCTCACCTACACATGGACCATCCTGAGGTGTACTCGTAAGTTATCTAAATGCTGGTTCAGATGCTGTTTCAGCATTTATAATTTGGTTCATAAAGATTGACTAACATGATTTAAACATCTCATTGATTGTCATATTTCTTTTAATTGTGTTTGATTCAGAATATTTGTACTGAGGTGATCACACAGTGGGGTAACCTGCTAAAGTTTGTCAGTGCAGTAATGGGATTGTTGAATAATCCGATTAAGTCCTGACCTGGAAAACCCCCCGAGTCTGTTTTTAGAAAGGGGCACATGGATGGCCTAGCTTTGGATATGACACAAAGGCAGACAATAGTGGTGTTAGTGATTTTTCTTTAAAAAAAAAACAACAAAAAATGCTGCATTTCGTCACGAATTTTCAAAAACCGAAGGAGTTGTAATCTCCAGACAGAAAAACGATTACATGGTCTTGTTATGCATCCACACAAACAGACTGGAAATTGAGGTTGTTCCAGATGGATTGCTGGAAGATAGTTCGATCTAGATCTAATGCAGATCTGTTAGTAAAGTTACTGAGCGTTAGAAAAAGAAAGAGGAGGGAGACAGTACACTTGGCCACACCTAGCCAAATTAAACTTCAGCTGTGTAAGCTAGACCTAGACTGTTAAGAGCAAACAAAGTGGTAGCTTGTTCTCATGCCCATGTTAAGCTAGTAGTGAGGTTGGTTGAGGTGAGGAATCGCTCCAAACAGCTCTCCCTGTTAGTTTTTGGCATAGGAAAGCATCTAAAAGTGACACCTTCCATGTGTGGCCGATGCATGTACAAAGTGTCGTTTTACACAAGCCCCAGGCACACCGTTTTCTTGGCATTTTGATGCGACAATATATTCTTGTCCAGTTGGGTACTTGCTTCGATTTTTTAAAAAAGTGGCTATTTTTAGCTATCATGCCTATGTGTGCGCGGTCATTTCACCGGTTTCTGAAAATAGAAAGGGAATTTCCAGGGTTTTATGCTAATTGAAACAGGTCTATTGGAATGAAGGAAAGTTGTTACTTGAGGGTGAAACTGCAGCTTAATTTGCTGCAGCATGAACTTTATGGTAATGTCCAAATACTTTTAAAACTTCTCATACAGACCTATTGATAAATTCCAGCTTTTCAATATCATCTCACCTAGAATTCATGTTATGTTTTGTCTCCATCCACAGCTCTCTGGTCCCGCTATTGGTAAATTTGGCCAAGTTTGGCTCACCCAAACAAGCCAAACATGCTCTCAGGTGCATCAACACTATTTGTATTAATAAAGAACAAGCTGTCTCAACTATTTTTGAGGTGAGTTTCGTCACAGAACTATCGATGTCTTTGTAATCTCCAGTAACGGGCTTTGGTGTTTGAACAGAACGGTTCCATCTTATTTGGAAAGTCAGTAGTTTGGCAACAAATTTGCAAAATAAATGAAAGCAGTGAAGAATAACATGGAAATTATGTCCGTAGATTTAGAATAATTTATTCTTTATTAGACATTTTTTTAAAAACAGATTTTAAAAAAAAAAGAGAAGAAGAAGCTGAGAGTTTGAAAAAAATGAAAACATGGCTGTGAAGTGCAAGAAAGTGGACAGAATGATGTAAGTGAAATTTTGTTTGCATTTACAGTCGATCCAAGGAGCGCTTGATCCCGACAATGCCAACTATCTGACAGCCATTGTCTCCCTTGGCCACATAGCCCAGCTGTTTCCCAAATTGGTTGCGCCAGATATTAAGACTATTGTGTCCAAGATCATTGTGAAAGATTTGCTCATGAAAGACAGAGTAAGTAGTGTTTTGGGTGTAAGAAAGAGTGGCTTTTTATTATGTATGTAGTATTATTTCAGTCATGTAAAGTTTCATGTAGACTGCTTGTCATTACAAAAAAATGTACTGCTGAGTCAGTAAAGTTCTATGAGTGAACTTCAAAGTTGTGAATTTGTGAATCATAAAATGACAAGCTTGTTGGTTTTGAAATATTTCAAATGACACTGGGTTTATCGAGTGAGCATGCAGATCTTTCTTTCACTAGTCAGTGTGGGATACAGTGATTCTCGATGTTGGAACTACTAAGAATTAGATACAAAGTTAAAATGTTGCATGTCACAGAGCCCTGTGGTAGATACAGACATCAAAGAAACAGAACAATAAAGTACAAAAGAATTAAAAATGAAAGGGAAGAGAAATGCTGAGATTAAACTGATTTTTTTTTCTTTTTTAAAAAATATTTTATGAATGAGATCTAGAAAGGTATCGGTGGGAAATATTTTATATTTGACTCATTGCAAAATAAGAACAGCCCAAATCTACCTGCCAAAGTATAGTTTTTAAACTGCCTATAGCTATTTAAATGTGCAAAACTGAATACTACTCAATGAAGGAAAGTTGTTGGTCACATCGAAGTTGTGTGATATGTTATGTGTACACATTTCTTTCTTTTGTTTCAGTTTATTAGAATTAGTGCCCTTGATTTAACAATGGCCATTGTTTTTGTCAGTGTGCACACAAAAAGTCGGACGCAAACTCATTAATATCGACCATAATGCACCTTAGCCCACGGCAATACCGATTTTCAGCCTAATTTCTTTATTATTGGTGAAGATGCGACTGTTGGAACAGCCACATGCACTTTTACAGCATGTAATTATCTAAATAGATCCACGAAATAACAGTGTGCACACACGGACAACAAAAACCCTCGAAAAGAAAATAAACTGATTTAAAGTGAAAAAAAAACGATCTTCACATTTTTATTGCCCAAAATCGAATAGTAAATTCTTTATCTTTATGAAATAATGTGTTTTAAACCTCTAAGATACCATTATTGGTCACAATTTAATTGACAGTTCATAGCAGGGTACAATCACAGGTAGATTTGGGCTGTTCTTATTTTGCAATGACTCATTTACATTTTTTCCTTGAACTTGTCCAGACCCAGGGGCCAGCTACAGAAGAACCATGGTGTGCAGATCACCAGGTGTCTGAGGAAACACAAGCCAAGGTAATTTAAGATTGAAATGAAGGCATATTATATTCCCCATAACAAGCCATCTATCTGACAATGCCTTCCATAAATTTTGGTCACAGCAAATTTTACACTGTGGAACCCCTATCATCCGTAAGTATGGAAAGAAAGAGAGAAAGAAACTTTAATGGAACAAACTGGCACAGTTGTATTTATTTGTGAGATGCTGAATCAAAAATGCAACATCATCAGTGGTACACTGCTATTGTGGCAGGTGGAGCCATGGAAACAGATCTTAGTGGTTACTTGATGGAGATAATTTGTAGTGAATGTGCAGATCAGAGTGGTTACTTAATGGAGATAATTTGTATTGTATGTGCAGATCACAGTGGTTACTTAATGGAGATAATTTGTATTGAATGTGCAGATCACAGTGATTACTTAATGGAGATAATTTGTATTGAATGTGCAGATCACAGTGGTTAGTTACTTAATGGAGATAATTTGTATTGAATGTGCAGATCACAGTGGTTACTTAATGGAGATAATTTGTAGTGAATATGCTTTACATGATGACCTGTAATGATATTTGAGTAGACTTTCTAACTGGAATGTTATTAAATATGTTCATTAATCAAGCCATTGATGAGGAATTGTAGAAGCGTCATATCCTTCCCTCGTTTTTCATGATCAGGTACAAGCAATGAAGTTACTGGTGAGATGGTTGCTAGGTCTCAAATCAAACACAAGCAATTCAGGAACATCTACTCTGAGATTGCTGTACACAGTTATCATCCATGATGGGGACCTCATGGAGAATGGGCTGACAAAGTAAGCAGCGACAAGAGCTTGAAACTCATGAATGGGTAGATCTTGCAGGATATGGTGAAATGCCTTAACGTTGTTTCAAATAATGTGCAAGAGTCTGGGCTGGGAATCCTCAAGGAAGTTTCCTGATTTCTGGATTAAAAAAAAAATGTTTGATTTCCTATATGATGCAATATGTCCAAAGTTAGGAAATTTTTCTGGTAGTTCCCATCCCTGAAGTGTTTAGTCATTACTTGAATATCTTTTGTTTATGTACATCCCCCAATTAAATTGTTCATATGCTAAGTACAGCGCATGATATGAGGTGTTTCATTTTAAAAGTGTTTATTTTGTCTGCCTATACCATATTTCAGTAAACCAGAACTGGCCAGGCTGCGACTACAGGCAGGCTGCTGTATGCTCAAGTTGGCTGAAGAACCTTGTTATGCTGATATCATAGTCAAGGAGCAGTTTCAGGCATTAGCCCTTATGTTGAATGTGAGTGTCAGCCTGTCAGGAGTTTGATGATCTGAAATCTTGTAATTGAGCTCAATCTGTTTTCACATTGGATATTTGCATAGCTGCCAACCAGTTTGTAAAGTGCCTGTTTAATATGTGTTTTGGGGTTCCAGCACATATAATTATATGTGGTTTTTTTTTGGTCAAAAGTACGTATTTGAAAAATTTCCCCATTTATTCAAGAAAAACACAGAGGAGAAAACAAAAACACAACTTTTGTATTCTAAAGCCAATAGCCCTAGTATAGATCTAGCAATTCAGCCGGCCTAACCGTAGATGCAGATCTACCCTATCGTGCCCTGCTGTATTGTGTACGCCCGGACTGACTTCTGTGCCCCCACCACCGCCAACGCCCCAGGCAACCAAGCATCAGAAACATTGCATAACAATTAATTGTTACGGCACAGGCGGTCACTTGTGTCTGCAGGCTTCGACCTGTCATACAAGGTCGAGCAGGCAACCTAGTAGGTTAAGACACGCTCACGCATTCTGTAATAAACAAAGGCAGTCAGTATGGCAGAACGGTGGACACAGTTTGTGAAGTGGTTTCATTTTACAATGTATTTCGCAGTGTTTTGGTTTAGGTTTTTTGTATTCTTACTCACGTACAATTATCTTTGGTGGTTTTAACTACTGGTAGATCTAGATAGCGCTCGGGGCATCAAAATACAGCATCGACTTTCCAGGCGTTCGTTCTGCACGAACGTACCAATACAGCAAGGTCAAGTTGACTGCAGCGTGGTAGCCATATTTTCATGCATCGGGTGACTGTCCTCTTTGAGACATAACTACTGTTTTAATTGCTCACTGTATCTCTTCTGAATGAAAGGCATTGTGACAAGGATATGTTAACCAGTGTACCACTGGTCGGACTCATAAAGACTAAGCATTCAAAGGCTCTCCCCACACCAACAAAAGGTGTAACATCGACATGCGAACTGTTGCTGAAGAAATCTGCAATATTTGTCTCATTTAAGGGGAGGAGCGGCTAAAAATACTATTTTCCCTAGTTGTTAATAAATTTCCATAAAATTTGTGGTAATGAATCAGAATGAAAATGTGATTTGAAAAATGTATTCAAATTTTTTTTTAACTTTGCGGTTGCTATGGTAACGGCGGCCATATTGAATTTTCATTACATTTTAAAATTAATAATTCTGTGAAAACCATCGGCTGCAATGAGCTCAAATTTTGCATACAAGTTAAGAATAGGTATGCAAAGAGAGTTACAACGCCATATTTCCAATAAATTTATCCAATTGGTCATATTCCAACTTTGAAGTAGTAGGTTTCATTTTTATCTGACAACACAGTTTTCAAATTACTCTGTCTGAAAAAATATCACATATGACCCAAATCGGCCGTTGTAACATCAAAGTATATATATTCAATGACACGTGCAAATTTTGAGGGCAATCTGTTCGCTAGTTATGGAGAAATTAAGAACTGAAATTGTGAAAATGCGTCAAAACCAAAGGGCCCTAAGGGCTTTCTAATTGCTCTAGCTCGCAAAAAATATCACAAATAACCCAAATTGGCCATTGTAATATCAAAGAACATACATCCAAGTACATATGTGCAAAATTTGGGGGCAATCTGTCGGCTAGTTATGGAGAAATTGAGAATTGAAATTGTTTCCCAATTTTGTCTAGATCTAGTCCCAGTGGTCAATATTTTGAGCCGCTCCTCCCCTTAATCAGCTGTTTTAATCACAAGCTGACCATCGTCTAGAGTTGTCTGTATCCAAGAACCAGTTAGAAACAAGCTCTGAATGACCTTTGCCCCAAATGTCACATTGGTTGATTAGTATGTGCCAGTCTGGATGAAACCATTTTTTTATGGTAGGGGGGGGGGGGGGGGGCTAGTTATCGTTCTTTGTTGTCACAAAAATTACAGCTGTCAGTATAAGTCAGATCATTGGTTAGAGACTTACAGACAAAGGTTTTACCGATTAATTTATTATCAAGCATGAAAAGGCATAGCAGGGAATGTTTTCATACCGATCAAATACAAACCAAACCACGTGGACAGCGGTAGTGGTCATCGCACATGGGCAAGGGTCAGTGCAACCCCGGTAAAATTCCCTGTATGGTCACGGACTGATCAGTGGGTTTTACGGGTGGCACACAGGTTGTGGATTAAGAATCTGTCTAACTCTAAATGTAATTGGCGATCACGAATGGATTAGGTTAAGGCCAAAAGTGATGTCAAAAATTGGAATCGAGAGCCCATGAGCTGCTAAACTATAGAACTAGACCCATGAGAACAAGGTGGACATGGCCTGTGAAGTTGCTTCAGTTTTAGATCTACTACAACCATTATCTTTTATGCCTAACAATAACATGATTGGCGGACATGGATTGGTAACTGTACTGTAACCTTCACAATCCAAACCATGATGCTGTGAGTAGACATTCGCCGCAAAATATTGAAAGAAATGTACATTTACATAAATCATCAAACTTGTCCAACAAATATGCATTTTTGAAGTTGTGAGTCATGTCATAGGGACTTCTATATTTCACAATCACACGGAGGCAAGTCTGTCATTGTTTTTGTGGGAGGAGAGGTATATCAGGAGTCTGTTTTAGGGTTTTTCGGAAGTTAGCAGTTATGTATTTGCGCTTTGGATTAATTATATCAGTGGTTGCAAGGTCAGAATGTTGAAATATTGGTCTTCTTGGGGTTAAATCTAAATTATAAAAAAAACAAAAAAAACAACAAACTTGCCCAATTTGTAGCCTGACTTGCAGTCACTCCTATGGTGCAGATTTGTATGTAAACATTTGAAGATGTTTTCCTTTTGACCTGCAGAAGGTTCTTTTTCACTTTTCTAGATTTGAAATGGCAGGCAAGTGGTTTTTTTTGAGTCAGCTTTGTATCGGTGATTTCACCACTGATCCTTTCTTTTCCATAAACACATTAGCCTATGTCGCCATCACTTCCCGCTGGTCATCAGCATATTTAGAAAAAGTTCTCATATGTGTTAAGATAAGAAGTCTAAAATTGCTGATAATTCTATCCATGTTTATAACTCGCTGAATTTTGTAGATGATCCTACACAGCAATCTCAGCACCTACACTACCTCACCTGATTGATCTTTTACCATTAAGAATTTCTTGTTCCTCTGCCTTTTACGATCTATGACCTCTTGCAGTGTGTGTGAATGAAGAA
The DNA here is from genome assembly GCA_963931925.1 of Onchidella celtica. Lineage (NCBI taxonomy): Eukaryota > Metazoa > Mollusca > Gastropoda > Systellommatophora > Onchidiidae > Onchidella > Onchidella celtica. The sequence continues at coordinate 63,527,913 of OZ007573.1, forward strand.
CACAGCATAAATCATCCCCCCACCATCATTATAAATAATGTGATATTGTCACTCTTAACATCTCTCTCCTCATTTATAGGACGTATGTTATCAAGTTCGAGTGAGGTTTGCAAATCGTCTTCACAAAGGACTTATCAGCCTGAAGCTACCCCTTGAGTACATGTCAATTCTCTGCCTGGGGGCCAATGACCCATTGAAGGAACGCAGACAGCAGCTCAAGGCATTCCTTGCACTCAATATCAACAAACGAAGAGAATATATCAAACAGAACCCAAGTGCCAGAGGTGAGAATGAGTCAAGCAGCTTCAGTAAATGTCTTTAGGGCAAACATGGCATTTCAGTCCATACCATAAACAGTTCTTTTTGCATTCTAATAAAATTTTAAAATTTTTTTGTGCTTTTGTTAATATTGACAAAATTTAGTTAGTTGTAACCTATATCCCTGTTCTCTCACAGTTTATAACTTCTGCAACACAAATTTTGCTGGCACCCTTTATTCAATTGGTAATTTGTGAAAGTCCATCCATGATGAAGTGAGCTTCTATTTATGTCAGACTGATGACAATTGGAGTCCAGAAATTCTGTGAGAGGACAGGGCAAAATGACCCAAGAATGAGATAACATTATGCGCTTTGAAATGGTCAAGATTTTTTTTATCCTTCCCCAGGTCGCATGTTTTACCTTCTCCCGGACTATGTCATCCCATACACCATCCATCTCTTAGCTCATGATCCAGACTTCAAATCATATGAGGATGTTGACAGTTTGAAAAGTCTAAAAGAGTAAGTGGTAGCTGAAGTTTGCTGAGTGTTCACCATACATGTCTGTCTCAGATCATACCATCTTTTTACCTTAAATCTGTGGTAAATGTTAGTTCTGCATTTTGTATTCTTCTTGTACAGGAGATCATTTTGTTTTTTTCTTCACACAGGGATGTCACTCTTTCACTATTCTGCAGAATTCCATTGTCAGCTTCTTTTACTGTTAAAATTGATTAGCTAACTCATAGCTAAAACATATCAACAGTGACTTCCATTTTTTTTTTTTTGGTCACATTGACGACTGGCATGGAATAAGTTGAGGCCAGAGAAAGTTGCTTGTTTTGAAAATTTGGATGAAAGTTATGCAGAATTAAAAATTTCAGAATGGCACATCAGTCTGCCCATGACTATCTGTCTTGCCTGAAAGTCACTTTTCATACACAGAAAACTGGAGAGAGTTAATTTATTATATTTTCCTTGCTTGTAGTCTTGTTTATTTATTTCTGCAGGACCTAGGTTAGTCATTGCTTAAGGGGTCATGGGGATGTAAGGATGTAATGGTTACTACTGCCTTTGTAGATTATCCTCTTTGCTAATGTCAAATCATAAATCACATGAGTAAAGCAGAAAATTCCTTGCTGCTTTTTTATTACCTACATATAGATAGTCATTACTTATGCAAACTGTGTACAGAATGACACACATGAACATGGGAGAGTTGGCTTCATTCTTTTCAGATGTTTGTGGTTCATCCTTGATCCTCTCACTCACAAACATGAAGACTATAACTATGCATTCCTGAGACGAATGATCGAGAACATTAAACAGACCAAAGATGCCCAGTGTCCTGATGATGAGGCAGCTAACAAAGTCAGTCACTTCTCAATGGCCATGTTTGAGTCCTTAGAAAAATTGCATTGTGAAGAAAAGACCTGCCATTTTCTGTAGTTTTTGCATTGTACAAAAAGAAAAGTCATTTTGGCTGAAATTTGTGTTGTGCTTTCCAAAAGAAGACAGTTCTGTTTTGTAATGTTGTAACTAAATGTCAATAACTACAATGGAGTAATATTGCAAGTTGCTTTCAGCATGTGAAATTTTCATAGTTATTGATAATTTTTCAGCAGATGGAGGATTTTTAACTTTTTTTGTGTGTTTTTAAAAATTTGTTTAGATCTACTATCATTTTTGTTTGTTTTAGATTTTCTCTGCCCATGGGGCGAAGATGGATTTTTCATTGATAAATATATTTTCTGTTCTAAAAGTGATCTTGTTTAATTGATCCAATCAGAAAATGTATGCTGTGTGTGATATTGCTCTTGGATTGATGCATGCTAAAGCAGGGACCATTACACTGAAGGAAATTACGCAGGAGCCTGTTCTTCCCAGCAAACTGTTCACAAGTCCAGACAAAGTGAGTCCCTGGTATTTTGTTTGTGGTTAATGTCAGTGAATCTAGTTGAGAAAAGGTTGTGTTGCAAAGCTTTGTGGAGAAACAAACAGTAACTAAGCTATTAACAAATTCCAAAAGAATTGGAAATGACAGATAAAAGACAGCTATTTGGTCACTAATGGCCTTCATCACGTTAAAAAAAAAATGTTGTGTTTCTTAAAAAATTTTGCCTCGCTTTAACTGTGTTCTCAGCTTGTGCTGCATCCATTCAAATTTTCTGGGTTTTTTTTTTTTTTTTTTTGAAAATGTTTTATGGATTAACCGTTAATCAGTGATTTTGATGGTTGTAGATTGTCCGTGTAGGGGACAAGGGAAGTAGGTATTTGACGGTTTCTATGGTGTATAGTGTAATGTTTGATTGGGTATTTTTGGATGAAAAAGCTGTGTAAGTAAGTGTTTTAGAGAAACATCATATTTGTTATCATTATACATCTTCTCATGAGAATGTTTGTTATATTTCACAGAATTATTCCAACCTCCAGAGTTACTTGCCTAAAGACTTTCCATTTGAGTCCAAGGTGAGCCCAGCTTTCTCTCACATAGCTCTTGAAATATGCACAATTAATTTCCCAAGCTCTCAGAATGAATTAGACCTGTGCTACTGTATGGTGATGCCGCTATTAATTTTGTTGCACATCCATGTATATCTGTTAAATATATCCAAAATTACTTTTTATGTGCAGCAATTGGGATGCCATTTTCTTGAGAAAGTTTAGTGAATAGTATAAATTGAGTGGACTGCCAATGAGTGGCAGTTGGTTTGTTTTATTCGGAATGTTTATTGTGCAGATGAGCTGTAGCGGTTGAAATGGGATGTAACCACTGACAGAATATTTGTACATAGAGATAGATATTTTGAAGATTTCCATAATACCCAACATATGGCAACATTTATTCAGAAATCATAACTTAAAAGATTATTTCAATGCTCAGAGACTTAACTCACTCGCTGCCGGACCCGAAAAGGTTCGGGGTAAAATTTCGTTGAGCTGAAAAATGCCCAGCAGCGAGTGAATTAAAACCACAAAAGTAAGAAGCAGTAAAATGAATGCAGTGGTAAAATGTTTCAGGCACATCTTTTTATATTTTTCTTGATTTTTAATACTGATTTTTGGGTAAGAAAGCTTCATCTTGCAGAAGTCATACCTAGTCCTAAATAAGCAGAGTAAAGTATTTACACAGGCTGACATTTACCGGCATAAATTCTATGGCAGATTTTGCAATAGACGAGACATAGGTAATTCTGCTGACAAATGTTAATGTGCTGGGCGGCAACTATTGTTTTCATTTCTCTCTTGTTCCAGAGACGAGTTGGAGGAGGTAGCAGTTACAGTACTGGTGCAGAGACCAAAAAGTTGGCATCTGCTTCAGGGACTACCACCACAGAAATTGTTGTCTTGAGTCATGCCCCTGTTGTCAATCCTCTCCCTCGAACTCCTATCAGTCAGCGAGAACCACCCATAAGAAGGAAGAGAGTGGCAGAGTGAGTGGGGTTTTAGTTGCAGTTTCTCTGATAAAATCAAATGAGGAATAACAAGGGTACCTGTGTTGTAAGCCGTGGTACACAGGTTTGGCATGTTGTGACTTATGGATATGGATGTACGGCCATTCATTAATCCTTGCTGTTCTGCATGTTTTTCCTACCATATGCTGAACAAATTTATTATGTAGAATCCATATATTGTTACTTGGTTTTAGTAGGACCTGGACCTAAGGTGTATGTTAATAATGCACTCACACTGTCAGTTTTAAGGCTGTATATCTTCAGCCCATTCGCTCTACCCATTTTGGCATGCACAGGGCAGTCAAGCTAACCTCATGTTTTTATCAAATTTAGATTTGATAGCTTATTATTTGGTCAGCTCTCCCTTTGGCAATATGAACTTACACAGACTGCAGAATTTTGAAAGAAATGGCACTTGTATTTTATTTGTACTGTTGTACATTATTGTTCTGTGGTTTCAGACATCCACTTCATCAGTATTCAGAGCTGCCATCCATTCCGATTTGATCGGAATCATTCCGATTTTTCTTGAAAAACGGGCGTGATTCCAATTTTCCGATTATCAAGGTCGGCATTCCGATTTTTTGTTACTTCCAGCAATCTGCTTTTTTCCCCCGCTTTTGTTCTTCCGGGTTCAAGTTTTTAATTATAACTTTTACACAATGTGCCGAATCGGAATATTGCGATCATTTTATGAATAAACCGGAAGTTAGCTCTACTTTCGTATCGCTTGTTTTGCACCGATCGGGAATTTGATCACTTGCTACACACGTTGTTTACATTCTTTTTACCATTCAGAATGGCGGTGATTCTGAACCTAACTGCATAGATCTATCTATTTGCCCTCACTTAATTCTAAGTGTTCTATTTGGTTCCGACTGTAATGGAAGGAGGAATCAGTTCTAAACCTAGCTAGATGTATTCTCTTCCTTCAAACCTAAGCTTAGCTAGACATCACCTAAGTCTAGATCTAAGTGATTTACTTGGCAGTGACAATGACGGATGTAGGAATGAGATCTAGATCTAGCAAGATAGATCTATGGATAGATGAATTAAGACTAAAGTAATTTATTTGGCGGCGATTATGATGGAAGAAGGAATCCATTTTAAACTTGTCTTGACCTAGATTTCTTAAATCCAAGCTATGAACATGGAAGAGGTTGTGGTTACATGGGCACAAACTGCCAAATGAAAACATGATATTGGGAGTGGGAAAACACTCCTCAGCACTGAATAGGCAAAAATTGTGCATGGCAAATCCCAACATGTCAAGGCAGCTCTTGTCTGGCATAAATGTAGGAAAAAAACAGCTCCAGAGCAAAGACAAGTTTGTCACAGTGCTTTTCTGGAGAGGATTATTTTTCAGTTTTGACCAAGATCAAGACAAAGGGTGGATAATAAGATATGTTTGAAATGAACTGTAAGTTTTCAAGATGATTTTCAACTTAATCCTTTGTGACCAAGAAAAAAAAACAACATAAAAATATGCTTAGGACTGCTACCATTTCATTTTTATTGTCGTTCGCACTGATTCAGATTTTTTGCCCCAGATTCAGATTTTTTAGGGGGCCTGATTCAGATTTTTGTTTTTGTAGGGTGGCATCTCTGAGTTTTGGGTTTGCAGTCTTCACTATTAGCAAAATATATTTCAGTTTCCAAGTATATCTTTCAAACTACTTTGGGTTTTAAAAAAAAATATTTTGAGGAAAAACAACAACATATCTTTCAGAGTTCCCACTATAGTCTTTTGTTCCACATTTTCACAACACTCATAGGACATTGCACACATGTAACTCCAGTGCACAAGGAACTAGAATTGGACTAAAGCAAATTATCTTCCTTGACTATTCCATAGCTGGAACAAGTTTCATTTCATGTTTTTCTTGTGTGCACAGGAGAAAGGATCAGAGGTCAGTCGGGGAAGGATTTGACTCAGACTCCCAGTCACCAAAACAGTCAGACTCAGAGGAACCAACTCTACCTGTCAAACAGACAAAAGGCAAGAAAGCGGCTGCTGCTGCTCAAAAGATTTCCCAAACTGCGGCCCCAAAACGTGGCGCAGCAAGGAGAGTGAAAGAGGACGTTAAGAGTTACGAAGAAGATGAAGAGGAGGAAGAAGAGGATGAGGAGGTAGTTATGAAACCAAAGAAATCAGCCAAGAGCCAAGCATCCAAATCTGGAACAAAACAGACCAAATTGGATGATTTCAGTATTTCAAAAGGCAAAGGTGGTGCTGGCAGAGGCGCCAAAGCTGCAGTGAATGGTGCTTCAAGCAAATCTGATATCAGAGGGGGAACAGCACACACTAGCAAGGTGAAAAGCTCAAGCAGTGCCAACAGTTTGAAGGTTGTCACACCCCCTGCACCTGCACGAGGCAAGAAACGGCAGGCAGACAGTGACGATTCCTCACCGCAAGACAAAAAGGGAGATAGTTGGCCAAGTCCAGCGGTGGTGCGGAGACTGAAGCCCCCTATGTTACGTGAAGATCTGTGAGTACCATGTTCAGTTTATCACTTTCCACAAAGGTTGTGCAGCTAGTAACACAGCTGGCTAGATCAAACTGCATGCATGCTGTACATTTCTACCACTGATGTATGTTGTAGACGTATCTATCTTCATATATTTATGGACACTAAACTGAATGATTATGCTGAGGATACTCAGACAGCCAGGGTAAACCAGGGTACTGAGTCGGTGCAGTCAGGCAAATGTGTCCCTGTTTTCAACCCACTCACCCATGTAAATTGTCCTATGTTTCTTGTGATGTTTATGTTTGGTCATTTTATTAGGAAAACCGTAACTATGAGCAGTCACGGATTAGCTGTTACTCTTTTGGTTAGCCTTGTGGTGGATATGAAAATATTAATTACATATAAGCTGTTTATCTTTGTCTGTAGATGCTATAGGTTTGCCCAGTAAAATAAAATATCCCAAACTAAAAGATGGTGAATGAGTTTCACCTGTTGTGCATGGGAAAATGTGCCACTGTAAGGTTCTGATTTCAACAATTTGAAAGAGAAGAATAACTATAAAGTATTCACTTCTTGAGTTAAAACAGTTCCAGCCTGTTAATAGGTATGTACAAAGTTTGTAATTACAAAGTAAATTCGTTAACAAAACACTTGAAAAATTAGGCTTCTAAGAATATAATGTCATATGGTGTAGTTGTGTAATTGGATTACATGGGTTACATAGTAAGTGCCATTCTCAAAGAATTTGTAAGTCCCTAGTGTTGTGTTTAAAAAGTAAACCATTGAAAACATGATTGGAAAGATTTCACTTTTAAATTTTTTTTTTGTCTATGTAGTGTGTAGTCCGGTTTTACATGCTTTCTTCCTTACAATTTCTGAAAACCACAGTATAGAAAAAAAAATAATTAAAAGATATGGTGAAGTGTGCATCGTTTTGTCAATTTATGTTAGTGCCTGACATATGAATAAAGGTGTAAACTGAAGAATGTGTAGAACATTCCAGGACAGAGACAAATTCTCCCAGACTAGTAAAGATGTTCATGCCATTAGTTCTGTCCTATGTGGCAGATTGAAGAACAGAATAAGAAGGTAGACTGTGTTACTGGTACAGCCCAATGGCGAGCTTGTTTTCTCCAGCATGATTATTCTGAGATTTAATTTCTTCACAGAGAGATTAAATATTCACTGCAATTTGACATCTGTTTCATTTACCACAGAGTGTAAATTGTTCTGTTCTTTGCACCCTTTATTTACATCACTGTGTTGTTGCTTCTCTGCCATATTTCTGTCTGTGTATAACATTTGTCCCATTGTTTGCTGGGCAGTAACGCATTGGTTCAAAATCATTTGCATTATACATGGTGACTTGAAAGTTAGTGTGGAGCAAAAGTAAAAGAGTGAACTATTAAAATGTATGAAATGAAAAAGTCCTACTGAAATGCAGGTCTGGCTGCTTTGTGTATCATTATCACTAAGAAGAGGGTGAGAGTTCAAATAAAAAGAATTTAAATAATAGAGAATGAAATGCCTTTGCTCCAGGAGATGCCTAGACCATGCAGTGAAATACCATTCCTGAAATAGAGAATTGTAACAGTAAAAATGTTCTAGTTCAGCTACACGAGATTTTCTTTGCCTTTTATAATGTCAGCTCTGCTCTTGAAGGTCGTTTGGTAACGTCTTTGTTTTGCCATGTTGGCAACGTGGTCAGTTCTGTGCTTTTGATGTCTATCCCAGTTGTTTTTTTCTCTCTCTCTCTCACACACACACACACGCAACCCCCCCTTTTCTGTTCAGGTCACACTGTTGAGTGCATAAATTTCTGTAACTTGTCACTGTTGTGTAGCCCCACTATTATCTGTCCAATACATTGTCTTGTTTAGAGTGGAAGAGGGGCAGGGGAAGTAATTTGCTGGACAAGGTTTTAGGATCAAGGTCCGTCCAGTCCAGTGCAAGACAGGGATGATCGTCTGCACATTATACTAGTATAATAAAGCACATTGCAGTTACATGATCTGTGCAGTTTGATGCAAGTGTTTTCTTTACTTTTGTCTTTTCTATAGAAATCATAACTAACTGCTGATTTCAAGTGTCCCTTAGTTATTGAATATCATGAAAACCACAGAAAAACTGTGGGGTCGCAGCAGGGCTATAAGCAAAGTCAAAAATGGGCAAATCTGTCTTCTCTTTAGTTTGCTTTGTATTGTTTGGGTTTTATTTCTCACGCAGGGTTTCGCAACATACAACCTTTTCTTTTTGCCCAATTTTGACTTAGTTATTGAAGTGGACATTAGTTGGCAGCTCTGGTGGTCGTGCTTCAGACTGCTGGTCAAATGTTAAGCTCCGAAGGCAAGTTTTGGTTACTATTTCAATATTTTACCGATATGTCAACTCTGAATTTCATGTGTGGTAAAGTTTTCATAGATCTGAGCTGGTGCTCACAGAGGGTGAATTAGTTAGAGATGGCTCGGGGAGTTTTTAACTTCATCATTTCAAGTACTCAGCAGCTCAGCCAGTGTCACTTTTCTCACTTTTTCCCAGTATGTCTGCCCTTCACCCTACACAGAGATTTTCCAGAAATCGTCAGGTATTTGCCATATTGTCGTATGTGCACTTTTTGCCTTTTCGAGAAAATGAGGATTGAAGTTTGGTGGGCAAAAGGGCTAAAACGCATAAAACATTACGTCACAAACACATTTCTCAAAGTTTTTAACGCATTGGAATGAAGCTTATACATAGTGAAATTAGTAGTGAGGGAACAACTTTCATGACAAAACCTCAAATCTGCAAAATGTCGCATACAACAAAATTAATGGCAAATACATCTCGAAATATAGTACAGTCACATTTCTACTTTGTGAAAATAAATTATTTGAACCATTGTGAAAGTGATTTATAGTTATGAATCTTGTGGCCTCTAATGTCTGCGTTCATTGTGTTCCTTGTAGGTTTCAGTTTGCTGAAACACATGTTGCTTTTCCTGTCTTAGTTCATTCCAGTCTTTTGTTTTACATTGTTTTATTGCCTAGCAAACAGTGTGGTGTGGGGTCCTTCTGTACTGCAGTTTCATCATTCATTACACTTCTTGTACAGCAGCACTTTGATTCACCTGATAAAACTCATCACATTAGCAATGGTGACTATAGTCCTATCAGTTGAGTGCAATAAGCACAAGTTTATAGGGGGACTAGCAGTTTGAGTTTGCTCTGCTGCAACTAAATACTTGAACTGAAAGACAGTGAGACTGAGATCTATCCAGTGAAAACTACTTGGATGTCAGATGAAAAGGAAGTGAAGAATTTTTTGTGGAGTGTGAAAGTTAAACTGTCTGTTCATTCATTTCTAAACAATAATTCAAATGAAAAGTAAGATTCAGATAAAATAATTCTAAAGTGGCTGATTTTATAAAAGTGAAGACTGCAAGTCAAGGTGCTGCTGTACGTATATGTACCTTCTTTTCCTGTGGCCTGGTCTATGCATGCTGCATGCCCCATCCAATAATGGTTTACTTACTCCCTCCCTATCATCAGTGGAATTCCTTCTCGCAGGTCCACTCGCCCTAGCCCTCTCCAGGTGCAAGCCAGTCTCAAACGTTCCCCTTCATCTTCACCTGCTGCCTCACCCAGTCACAGTAAAAGGTAAGTTCAGGTGAAGAAAATTTGTTGTCAGATGTCATTAGAAGATATAGATGTTCTCTAACTTTTTCATCTATATAGTTTTTCTTTCTTTTCATTGTGAAATATGCATCATCACAGTAAGGAAGTGCATGGTCATAAAATCTTTTTCTGTAAGTAAGGATTATAGTGGTTGTTTAGGCCTATAGCAAATTGAAAGTTCCTGCAAGAGGATACCACAATGCAACCTTCGAGAGATCAATGGAAACTGTTAGTGCATTTTTCAAAAACACTTGATGTGTACTGAAAGAAAACAACTCACATACAAATACAAAGCTCTTCCCAAAGTATGTAAAGGTGACAAAAAGAAGTGGCGCTAAACTAAAGTGAATCAAATGAATGATGAACTGTGTTTTCTATGTGTTGCCAATTTTCTTTCAAATTTGGAAAAATTTTGCATTTATTGATTTACATAGTGCATTACCTTTAAAGGGCTGGACATTTGTGAGAGAGCTCTCTAGCCATGGGAGGGGCTGTGTCCAGAGTTCATTCAGTTAACTTCTATGTTCTAGTCAGACTTCTATGATGTGGTTTGTAGTGCCAGTCCCCTTGTCCACTGATTTAAATTCCCAATGTTACAAGCAAAGCATTTTGCCCAGTGTGTGATTTCATGAATAATAAATCAAATTTCATGTTCTTTGGAGAAGTGTCAGGAGAATGGAGAAGTGTCAGGAGAATGGAGAAGTTAACAGATTTTCCACCAGGGATGAATCTTTACAATTACATTTGCAAATTTTCGTAAATTTTCTGATTTTTTTTGGGTCTTGGTATTCCAAGTATCTTTGGTCCACTGCAGCTGTGGTATGCAACAATTGCATGTGTGGGTACTTCCCTTTTTGGATATTCCTACAGGTATTTCTTTACTGAAAGGCTTCTTGCAAGCACATCTTTGTATTCATGCACAGTGCATCCATATATCAATTGGAAATGTTATACACTGAAAACTGAATGCAGCGAAGAGCAGAATAAATGAATGTAATGTTGCATGAAAGCTTTTGTATTTTCTTTAATCCTGGATTTGATTTCACAGCCCAGACTAACTTTTGTGTCTGTTTCCAGAGCCCGAGTTACTCGAGGTGTTTTGAGAACTCCCAGTGAATCTGGATCAGAAAGGTCCCATTCCCCACCGCCACAGTCAACTCCTGTCAAGAGAGGACCCATATCTAGACCAGAACCAATCAAATCAAATGTTCGCAATGTGTAAGTTCTACTCTACTCGTTTTTTTTTTTTTTAAATAATTTTTTTATCTGAGGTGTTTCACATAATTTTCAAGTTTTGAGCAAATCATATTACATTAGACTTTATGCTGGAGGATGAATCAAGCGCTGCAGTGGTTTTTTCACCTGCATGGGCAAAGACGGGATAAATTGTGTGACATAATTTGGGTTGTGAAAACTTTATTTTAGTTCCATTTCCTCTGTACACTGAATTTGGGCACATAGTTTATGGAAGAAACAAAAGATGAGTCGTTCGGAGGGAACAAAAAGTTCAATCCTTGCTGTACAATCTCCCCATACAACTTTGTGCACTTACACATCTTTCAGTAATCATACTCTTATTTTGAGACTGGAGACTACTTTATAAAAATTGACTATAAACTGTGCAGGAAAAAAGAAATGCAGAAATTGAGTCTTTCTCTAATTAGTCATTTTCTGTCCCACCAGTAGAAAAGGCCGGCTAGCCAATGGGACTTCAGATGGTGAGGACACACCTGAAACAGAAACCTCACAGTCCTCATCTCACAGTGCAGCTCTTAACAAAGCCATCGCTAATCTTTCAACTACACAAGAACATGAAGAAGAAGGTTTGAATGTAAGTATGTGCGTGTTAGTCTTGCTTTGGTCATTTATGACCTGTTACAGGTCACTGGATATAGTTGAGAGAATGGTGGAGCAACAAATATGAAAAGAGAAGAGAATTACATGCATTTCCTTATTATTGGCATTCCAAATATGCAAGTGTTTGGGTAGGGACAGCTACATGACATGGGTAGGGACAGCTACATGACATGGGTAGGGACAGCTACATGACATGGGTAGGGACAGTTACATGACATGGGTAGGGACAGTTACATGACATGGGTAGGGACAGCTACATGACATGGGAAGGGACAGTTACATGACATGGGTAGGGACAGTTACATGGCATGGGTAGGGACAGTTACATGACATGGGTAGGGACAGCTACATGACATGGGTAGGGACAGTTACATGACATGGGTAGGGACAGTTACATGACATGGGTAGGGACAGTTAGTTACATGACATGGGTAGGGACAGTTAGTTACATGACATGGGTAGGGCCAGTTACATGACATGGGAAGGGACAGCTAGCTACATGGCATGGGTAGGGACAGTTACATGACATGGGTAGGGACAGCTACATGACATGGGTAGGGACAGTTAGTTACATGACCTGGGTAGGGACAGTTAGCTACATGACCTGGGTAGGGACAGTTACATGACATGGGTAGGGACAGTTACATGACATGGGTAGGGACAGTTACATGGCATGGGTAGGGACAGCTACATGACATGGGTAGGGACAGTTACATGACATGGGTAGGGACATTTAGTTACATGACATGGGTAGGGACATTTAGTTACATGACATGGGTAGGGACAGTTAGTTACATGACATGGGTAGGGACAGTTAGTTACATGACATGGGTAGGGACAGTTACATGACCTGGGTAGGGACAGTTACATGACATGGGTAGGGACAGTTACATGACATGGGTAGGGACAGTTACATGACATGGGTAGGGACAGTTACATGACATGGGTAGGGACAGTTACATGACATGGGTAGGGACAGTTACATGACATGGGTAGGGACAGTTAGCTACATGACATGGGTAGGGACAGTTAGCTACATGACATGGGTAGGGACAGTTAGCTACATGACATGGGTAGAGACAGTTACATGGCATGGGTAGGGACAGTTAGTTACATGACATGGGTAGGGACAGCTACATGACATGCGTAGGGACAGTTACATGACATGGGTAGGGACAGTTACATGACATGGGTAGGGACAGTTAGTTACATGACATGGGTAGGGACAGCTACATGACATGGGTAGGGACAGTTAGTTACATGACCTGGGTAGGGACAGTTAGCTACATGACCTGGGTAGGGACAGTTACATGACATGGGTAGGGACAGTTACATGACATGGGTAGGGACAGTTACATGGCATGGGTAGGGACAGCTACATGACATGGGTAGGGACAGTTACATGACCTGGGTAGGGACAGTTACATGACATGGGTAGGGACAGTTAGTTACATGACATGGGTAGGGACAGTTAGTTACATGACATGGGTAGGGACAGTTACATGACATGGGTAGGGACAGTTACATGACATGGGTAGGGACAGTTACATGACATGGGTAGGGACAGTTACATGACATGGGTAGGGACAGTTACATGACATGGGTAGGGACAGTTACATGACATGGGTAGGGACAGTTAGCTACATGACATGGGTAGGGACAGTTAGCTACATGACATGGGTAGGGACAGTTAGCTACATGACATGGGTAGGGACAGCTACATGACATGGGTAGGGACAGTTAGCTACATGACATGGGTAGGGACAGTTAGTTACATGACATGGGTAGGGACAGCTACATGACGTGGGTAGGGACAGTTACATGACATGGGTAGGGACAGTTACATGACATGGGTAGGGACAGTTAGTTACATGACATGGGTAGGGACAGCTACATGACATGGGTAGGGACAGTTACATGACATGGGTAGGGACAGTTAGTTACATGACATGGGTAGGGACAGTTAGTTACACGACATGGGTAGGGATAGCTACATGACATGGGTAGGGACAGTTAGCTACATGACATGGGTAGGGACAGTTAGCTACATGACATGGGTAGGGACAGTTAGCTACATGACATGGGTAGGGACAGTTAGCTACATGACATGGGTAGGGACAGTTAGCTACATGACATGGGTAGGGACAGTTAGCTACATGACATGGGTAGGGACAGTTACATGACATGGGTAGGGACAGTTACATGACCTGGGTAGGGACAGTTAGCTGCTCTCTAGGTTGATGTGTATTGGTAGGGCTACTGAAGCAAGCGCATTGCAGTTTGGTTTTGTTTTTCTGCCCAGCAGTACTATCCTAACCCTGACCAGAACCCAAACCCATAGGGACAACTGTGCCTACCAAAAACCCAAGTGAAAACTGTCCTGATTGAAGCACTTCCTTCAAATAATGTCTTGAGATACTTGGAAAATTGGGATGAAGAGGCAACTGACTTAAGGCTAATAACTGACAGGCTTTCTCAGCTAAAAACATCACAGGCACAATATCTATCACTTCAGTGGAGGGCAGTAGACAGCATAATCTGTAGTAAGACAGTAGGAGCGCCCTACTTTCTTCACCCCCCCCCCCCCCCCGATTCCAGTGGCATTTGTTTCAAAAAGAATATTCATATTGTGTTGGTTATTTCTCTTGTTGAAACCTAACCATATGGGTCACTGGGTACACACAAATGGAAGTATGGAGCAATTCAGTGAAAGCCACTGTGTTTTTTTAGATGACTGTATTTGAAAACTTTTGACAGTGGTTAGTGTTTCTGGTATGAGTGTACAGTCTTTTTGGAATGAAACCTCAGTCAGACTCAGGTTCAGTACTACATGTATTCAGACCTAAGTCACTGGTGTGGAAACGCTAAGCCTTACAGTAAGACCTGGTTTTAAATATTTGATACAGATACAGCTTGGTTTAGGAAAATGAAATGTGGTGACAATAGGATGATGCCTTTAAATGGCCACGGGTAAAAACTTTGTGTAGTGAAAACATAAGACTTGCTAATGTTGTTGCTTGGGTTGGACTTTGCAATATTTCCTCTTCTTACAAACAAGAAATTGATGTAAAATGATGTAAACTGTAAAGTTGTTGTAGGATTGATGTCAGGGGGAAAAATTGTTTGGCTTATAGTGGGGGCAGTGGTCCTGGCAAAACATTTGTTTTTTGTGGTTCTTTATATTTCAGTTCTCAGAGATTGGTTTATGGTGGCATTTCTGTTCAAAACTTTGTGTGGTGATGGAAAGCTTTTAGTTTTTGTCATTGCGAAAGCCTGCTAGAGTTTGGGGCATTTTGTCATCAATTTTTCAGAATGACGATATAACTGAGTTTGGTATCTGATCTATATTTGACAAGAAAGTTGGTAGATTAGGAGTAGAATTCATGATATTACTAGATGCTCAAGTAATGCTGAGTTGTGTGAGCATACACAGATGGGTAAATACAGTTCATGTCTAGGGGCATGGCTGTCACTGTAGTACTTGTGAAGTGATTCTCACCAATTGTATTGCTTCCAATTTCTTTTGGATGGTGTGGTGCTTGGGTTTTTTTGTTGTTGTTTTTTTTATAATTTAATTGCTGAGGACATAACGTCATAGCCTCTGCATGTGTTAAAAATAATTATATCTACTTGATGCCATAGTAACAGCAACTACTTGCCAAAGAATCATTTGGTTTGTAGATCATAATTTCCTGTTTTCTGTGGGTGTAGACGGTAACCTATTCCAGTGATAGTGATGTCTGCATCTTCTTATGTGATTTCATCTGTCAAAATTTTTTAAATTGTTATAGGATTTCTGATTACCATTGTCATGAAGTCTTATTTAGAATCATTCACTCCTTGAAACATACTTAGTGTTTAAATTAAATTGCAATTTAATTCTATCAGTCAATCCACACTACTAATTGCATTTTGTAAAATATTTTCACTTTTTTTACCCAGTAATTCTATAAACTCAAAAGTTCAGACGTGTTTGAGATTGTGAATTTCATAATTTGTTGTTGAACAGTGTATATTTAGATTCACGTTCTCAGCTCTCCTGTCTTATTTTCTCCATGACTTACATAATACATGTACTAATGCAGTTGTGTTTGCGTTTTTTTTTTCTTTGTCACTTTCAGGTGAAGAGAAAGGTTCGGCCAAGGAGGAAATGAGACATGTTTATGTATCATTAGATCATTATCACCCCATGCAGGATGTATTGTTCATTTCATTGATTCATGAGAATGTCTGTCTGTGTTGCTGGTTTAGAATCATCCAAAGTGTGAATGGGACGTATTGCAGGTGCAAAAATTGGATGACTAATTTCAAAATATGCATGATTGATGGGGTATGGGTAACTCTGCTTCAGAAGAGGGAAATGTTTCAGCAATTATTTTCATAATTTTGTTTCAATACTTGATTCCTTTTGCCTACCCTTTCTCCTTTTCTTTTCCTACATTAGGATCATGGGGACACAGAACTTTCATTCTGGTAGCCCTGTGTGTGTGTAAGATTAGCTTTCTTAACTTGAACCTTGTAAACACTGGAAAAGTCTATAAATCTCTCTACCAATTAATCAGTTATATCTACTGGAGGTCATTTCATTCACCATGAAGTGAAGAATTACAGGATGCCAAAAACACCCAGAGATTATAGAATAATGAAAGAAACAATCTGTTGCAATAAGAATGTGCTTGTATGTGATGCTTTCAAGGTTTGGTGCTTTTTGACGATTAGAAAAATTCAGAAGCGGGAGGATAAAATTTTGATGTCTTTCTTGTCTGTCTTGTTTTAGCTGCACGTCTTAAGGTTGTTGTGTTCTGTAGCTATTCTTTATGGAAACAGCTGTTGTTAATTATATATAGACTACTGGAGGTCATGCCATATGTAATTAAGTGCAGCCACATTACTTTGGACAATTCTGACATTTTTGTAAGTTCAGTTTTTCGAATTACATGTACATGGTCGTACCATCTTTATCTTTTCGGTGTTAAGCGCTTTTTTGATTGATCTTACAGTGGGGTTCAGGATGAAAATGCTATTTTTAATCTTTTTATATCTGTGTTAAAGATTCAAACCAGTGTTGACCAAACTGCAAGAACTGAATGAGGCGAGGATTCATATTGCCATGTATTTTGATTACGTTTAAAGAAAAAGTGTCTTTCTTTTGCAAAGGGATGATAAGGGTTAAATGGTTTTTTATAAATTTTGGACTGTTAAGGTTTGTTAGTTTATTGTATTGTGACTTTACATGACTTGTGTAGGATGTTTGTGTCATTTAATGGAGTCTGCATCTTGTTCTGTCTGTTCTGTGTTTTGTAAAAATCAATTTTACAGGATCAAAGTGATGTTGCCTTGTACTGTGGTCCACTGATTTTAACTAATAAAAATGAAATTTCATTGTGTCTGTTCTGGGGTTAATGACATAGGTTTGGTGTGGAGTGTCGTTGTGAATGGTGTCATGATGTACCATCAGAATTTTTGCCTGACACACCTACTAATTACAACAAAATTTCAACACTCATTCTTGTCAGATTAAGATCAAAAGACCAGCCTTTTTTCTCCCTCATGCAGGGTGTTGAGTCAGTGTTAAAGAGAGCTGCAGAAATTTAATTTCATTATTTTGAAATATTGGACAAGATTCAGAGCGCAATACTACACAAAAACTGAAACAAACAACAAAATTTTTTTTTAAAAATGGACTCCTTTCATAATTTTGACTCATTTATTTCAAGTCATTCAGTCACATATTGACACTGCGTAGAACTTGTTCCATAATTACGCAATGTTACTGACAAGATATACAAGATGGTAAAATAAAGTGGTAAGATCAAAAGATTTTGCACTGAAGAATTATAACACTTTCAGTTTTCATCTACCCTTGACACTTTATAGTTTATGCACATTAATTCTTGTTAAAATATATCCTTATTAGCTTGAACTTTCCATAAGAATGTTTGATGTTTACACATTCCTACAAAAACAAAAATCAAACTTGGCTTGGTAGCTTTTGAAGCCATCCTTAGAATCACCTGTAATTTTTTTTTTTTTTAATAAGTAATGCCTGGATAGGCGAGAACAAATACAAAATGAGCAATGACAAGATGGAACAATGAAGATTTGTTCATGAACTCAATGTGGTGTTCATTCCGAGCTGTAACATAGATCTAGTAAACCACAAAGGGAAGACTGAGAATCAAACAAAATACATGTATCATAATGTCCACATAATGGGTGATGAAAAATGCCTGGAATCAGTGACAGATGATAAATATCTTGATGTATTTGCTGCTCCATATGACCTCGGCATTCTAGCCAGCCAATTCCACCAGAGAGATGAAACTAAGAGGCAGACTGTTGACTTTGGTGGCTACTCTTACAGTGAGAAAGGCAAGGGGGTCAAATAACTAAGGCAAGTTCAGGGAAAAAAAACAACAAATTTGAGTACTCTAAATTTACAGTAACATAAAAAATACAGCCTTCTGACTTGTTACAACAACTTTACAACACGTAAGAAGCTTCTGGAGCAATTTGTGTGTGTGTGTAATTTTTAAAAAAACAAGGCCACCGAGTTTCATTATGGGGGATGAAACAAAAACGTCCAGGCTGGACTTCTTTACTAAAAATTAAACATAAAATTAAATGCTCCTATTATTCTTTTCACTACAGCATGATGAATGGTGTTGATACAGTCAGTTTTATATGAGCTTGGTTCCCCAGTCAAGAATACATACAAATTAAAAAAAAAGAATACTGACGCAAACACAGCCTTGAACAAAATAATGGTATATTATATTAATGTGTCATACATAACTGCTAAGCTAACAGTGTATCCGTACACTTGTACACAACATAGTCTTGATAAATTATGGTCAAACAAAATCAACTCCAGACAGCTACTGTAGTATTGTCTCTGCCACAACTCTTTCCGAGTTGAAAGAAAGTTCTATATATGGCAAATTGCTATTCGAATAATATGAAAATCACAGAATTGTTCAACACAGGAATCAGTGGATTTCTGGGATTCACAGGTTGTCTTTAGCTTCAGGTAATTGATATTCCAGGGCGAACAAGTAAAGAAAAAAATGTTTATGAAACAAACATGTATGAGGTCACAAACCTGTGTAGATAATAAATGCCATAAAAAGATGGGAAATAATACTTGGTGTCTCAGCCATCGCACAACGCATATTAACTACTAAGGACCTAAGTTTGCCAATTTGCTAATTGGATGTCCTTGTTGGAAATTTGAAATCAGGTCAAAACTGGTAGTTATATCACTAACTGGTGATTTCTAATATGAGTTTCTCATTATAATCTTTTATCTTAATGGGGATAAAAACAACTCTAAGACAGATTAATGCTTACTGCTATGGATGAAATGAAATGTCCTGTCTCTGCACACTGGAATGTAGGCTTACATGATTTCATTCCTAGGATCATTCTCTCAGTGCCATTCTTTTTCGGTGTGTGTTGCACAACAGCAATTATAAATTCCGTTTTGCTATTATTGCTTTCTAATTTCTGACAGAAGCCACTACGGTATCATTCAAAATGAACCTCAACTCCGTCAGCATTCCCTACTTTTGTCTGACAGTCAATAATTCCAAGGAATTTGTTCTGTTCACATTGTTCTGTCACTTTTTATACATGTTTGATGTCATTTGAACGGACAGCGATGCAAAGCCAAAGTGAATAAGCTTTGTACAGATGAAGGTATGCACAAGCTGTCTGTCACAAACTGACAATGCTGGGATTCATGGTGTTATACTTGCAAGGAGGCCGACAAATCACTCAACATATTTACCACTAATACCAGATCATCAAAAACTACAATGCTACACATCCATTTATTCAGCAAATATTTTGTCAATAATAAGAATTTGTTCCTGGATTTCAACAAAGCCCACAAAAATTTCTACAGGAATGCATGTACAGATGCTCAAGTGCTGGCTGCTAACAAAATGACATCAAAGTTGTTACCAATTCGTTGGAATGAATTACATAGTTCAGCAAAAATATGAATGCCAGCAGTAACAGCTATCTGCATGCTTGATTTTCCTGCTCTAACCACAAATAGCTTATCCTAAAACAATTGTATATCACAAAATTACACAGAAAACGTGTTGATTTTCCAACCTCAGATTCATACATGGAAGCAGCACCATTCTGTAGTATCAGTCTCCCCTATACACCATGTGCAAAAGCACAACAAACCCAACATGAAAACTTTACAAAGACACCAAGATTATTTCTGAGAAGAGTCATATTTCCTCCACTAACAAAACAATGATGAGTATGTAATTCCCATGACACACAATCAAGGCATGAAATTCATGGTCTTCTGGTTGCTATTTCTCCCATTGAAACCTGCAAAAAAATATGTCCTTCTCGTTAGCCTTGCTGTCATATATGCCACCCATGCTTGTTGCTTGTAAAATGTTAAATTTCCATCTATTTCTGCATAAATATGCTCAAAATTACAAAATTTCTGAAATCTCTGTTATTCCAAGCACGTGATGACAGGATCAAGTCAGATGGTATGTAGTTCAGAGATGAATATCATGCCTTGAAATGACACAATAGCAACAGTGTAAAACAGCTTACATTGAAGCAAGAAAAGAGGAAAAAAAAAATCAACAAGCAAAAAAATATGATTGTGAACAAGCAGAGTGACAGTACTGCCACAGACAGTAAATAATGTTTTTTTCAATGAAAAATTTGACAAATAACAATATTAATTAAGTAAACAGCACAGAACTGAAAATGTTTCAGTTAAAACAAAAAAAAAAAAGGTGAGAGGGCTAAAACAATTGCAATGGTGAAAATGAAAGATCACAGTATTCCTCTTTTCTTTCTTTTCTAAACAAATAACAGAAAAAAAAAGCTTTAAAAGAGATTATATATAAAAAAAAAAAAAAAGAACCACAGAAGCCTGCAGCATGACAATGGGTGGACACAACACCCACCCCCAGCTGAGATGTAGAGATGTATATATAAGTTATGTACACAACTGCTGACAGACAACGATACAATGCCTAGCTTTAATGAACAATTCGCTTGTTTGAAATGCTGCCATATTATCTGTATTCATTCAGTTATACAAATACCAATTTCCCTATTTACAGTTACGCTGGATTTGATCTCCAGTGCAAATAAGCCCTTTTGTGTTTCTATATATATAAAGATTGCACTTGTTACCATAACTGTAGTTGAAATGACAACAAAAAAAAAGTCAGAACTTCCAGGTTTCTTGAATTTACAGGTTTTGAAACAAGGAAAATAATTTTCACTTTACAACAAATTCACCAATTATTAAATTTTTCAAAATTTCCTACAAATCTAGTGACACAAACAAAGAACATATATAATATGTCCTGCAAGACAATGAAATATGAAATACATGAAAATGATGAATGAAGTTGTCGTTTGTTTTTTTTGGTAATATTTTAGTATTCTTATATTTTTTATGTATTATTTTTTTTAATTTATGTATATTTTTTTTGTTTACTTTTCAATTTAGTGTTAGGATACACAATTTGTACCTGAAAAATATTGTGTTACAAGAATAACACAATATATTTTTCTCAATATTGTATTCATAAACACAACTCGGAAGAGAACAATGAACACCTTGAATGACAAAAGTAAGTTCGCAAAGTCTCAACTAATCACCAGGCTATTATTACTACACCAAGTCATAAAGTTTTAATTATAAGATCTTTTCACACCAAACTAGAGAAACATTACATTCAAATCAGAAATAACATTGTCCACCTATAAATTGGGATTACAGAATCTATCCAAAGTATTTTGTTTGTTCATGGCATGCACTAGAGCCTGAACTGATTTCTGAACAAATGCATTGATGTTCAATTTTGTTTTAACTGAATAGAAAATTTCCAACTGTTGTCCTAAAACATCATATTTTAGACCAAACAATGTTAACTTGAATGGGTTTTTTTTTTTTTTAGCAAAATACATAGTGTTTATATATATAGGCTACTGTCATAGAACTGACATGACATATAAACAATAAAATATTTCACTCTTTTCTTCAGAATGAACAATTATTGATCTTTCAGAAATACCCACAACAATGCTTTTCAAAAGTATTTATGACAAAAGAACTGGTTTCCTTGTGTGCCATTTCTCAGGAAATTTAGATAATATATCCACTAGGAATGCTGCCAATGTAAAGCCAAAACTCACTGCCCAGTGCAAACTAGTATTTCAACCAATCAGTCTGATGAAAGATTAAGCACAGGCATGCATAAACAATCAACTACCTGGCTCAGAATCTAGTTTCCATTTCTCACAAAGATCTTGCATTTAAACATGTAAAGACTTGGTTTAACAATCAAATGTAGCTTTTTCCAGACAGTCTGTTTGGAGAGTTTTATCAAAATTCCTCCTACTTGATGAGTGACTGCCCCTGTCCTGGTTTTTAACTAGTTCCTAGGTTCTACAACAGTATCTCTAAGCATGTCCATTCAACTTGCCCTCATTCTTGCTAGATGATATGGCTCTCCTTTGCATCAATTTACATTCTTTTTGATATCAAAATCCACCAGAAGTTTATCATCATATTACCACAATTTTCTCAAGTTTGTCCTGATTTGGACACTATGTTGCTATACTTATTTTGCAATGTTCACATCAATGCAAAGGAGCTTGGCAATTATCCAGCAAGAACCTGTAACAGGTAACAAAAACAAATGAAATAAAAATTGAAACAGACAAAAAGAAATAAACGAAGTAATTTTCTTTTTGCTTTGGGCAGAAAATGGACATGTCTGAAGATCAGTTGACCAGCAAAGATTGCCCTATGATGCTGGTAGATTTGCTGGTCTCATCACAATCTTGGTGCATCTCCATGCTACATGAAGTCCTCACAGCTGGTTTCTCCCCTGTACTGTTGCCAGAACTGGTGGTCATAAATATATCCTCGCTGTACAGTCGTTTGATGCCATCATAGATGTTTTCATCTTCAGACTCCTGCACAATATGCTCCACTTTACGCTTCTTCGACTGTGGTGCCGAGGAGGACGACTTGCGAGAGCGGTTTTGCGAGTAGCCTGTATGCAGATGATGGCCTAAGAAATTTGCTAAACTCTGACGGCACTGCATCAATTGCTCACTTCCAACCTGGACAAACACAAAAGGAACTCCACTTACTTCAAAACTTGGGATAAGGTAAGTTTTATATAAATACAACTGCATAAAACTGAGACATCAATGAGACTAAATTATCCTCAAAGCTAGTAATTAGTATTTACCAATTGTAAGTATTCAACACTATAAGCACATGCAACAGAAACCCTGGCTTGAAGAATTTTGTCCACAAGAATCTATATGACTATCCTCCCAGATCAATCTCTCTGTAAACAACAGATGGTCACATCTACTGGTACTAAATAAGCAGCCTTTCACATGAACTTTATAAATGAAGAGATATGGAAAACTAATTGAGATGTATGCCATACATTTCTTTCACATCCCATGTGATTTCAAATCACTGAACAGTAGATGTCCAATTTCCCCAAGTTCTGGTAATTATTTTGCTTAATTTTGAATTCTTTTTGCTTCAAAACCTTTATAAGACTTCAATGCAAGGTCATTCTGATTAACCAAACTTCATGTCTTGGCGCTTTACTGTTATATAATATATGAGAGTACAATTTACTATAAATGCTTCCATTTCTGCCACTGGTTAATACTCTAAACACTTACATTTGTCATTCGCTGGAGAACCAGAACCAGGCGAAGCCACCCTGGGGTGAACTGTTCAAGTTCCAAGCTAATCAAAGACAAAGCGACCGTGGATGGCCGGAAGCGAAGCAATTCATGCCAGGTGAGACAGCGAATCATCTTACGCATGACAACAGACAGGTGCTGAGAGGGGCTCATGTTGCTCTGGCTGGTCAGCAGGTGGGGGTAGTGCATGAGAAGCACTACATGGATCTGGTGATACAAATTACAGTTGATTAAGATGAAATGAAATATATGGCAATGTTTAAAAAAAAAAAGACATGCATAACTTAATTCACTACATCGACAGCTCAGTTCTTATGATCTTCTTTAATCATGTGTAAGAAACAAAAAAAAATTAAGCCATAACAAACCACCTCAAAAACACTGCAGTAGTTCTTTCAGACGACACTCTCATCAAACACAATCGTATCTTGAATTTCAATTAAATATGTATAAAATGGTCATAAGCTGAGAACTGATCACTTTAAATGACAACCTTACCGTGTGAAGAAAGTCGACTGCAGATGGCATTCGAATATCCCAGTTGAGCTTGTTGAGAATAACCATCTCCATGCGAGTGATCTCGGCAAACGAGCATCCACATCGACTTTTCCTCACAAGATCCGGAGTTGGGGGAATATTCTATTGAGATAAGACAATGCAAACATGAAATAGAATCTAACCTCCACCCATACTCTTAGGTTCCAAATAAAAGGGGGGGGGGGGGGGCGCGGAATAATAGGGGTGGGGTGGACAAGAGGCTCAAAATAAATAAACGGGGGGGGGGGGGGGGGTGTGTGTGTGTGGAATAAAAGGGGGAGGCACATTGACCCCGGATCCAATTACTTAGACCTAGAACTCATGCTCGCCATTTTCTCAATCCGCTACTAGCTCTAGGCCTAGATCGCAGTGCAAACGAAACCGAAACTAAGCTTGCTTGTAGAGCTGTAGCGCGAAGCCACTCGTGTCAGACCCCCTCATCCTCCTCACCCTGCTTGCCCGCGAAGCCACTTCCGTCAGAAAGAGAGAGAGAGAGAGAGAGAGAGAAAAAGATGAAAGACCCCGCTCGAAGCGCGGGCGAACCGCAAAGAGGGGAAAACACGCAATGGACTCGCCAGCCAACCGGAGGACCGGATCTATAGATCTATCATGATGTCACATGACCTAGAGACCTGACCCGATTTTCACGCACGAGACTGTCAGTGAATCGTGTGTGTATTAATCGGGCTTGCTACATTTTAAGGACAATTTTGTCTTCCTTTTTTTTTTTTTTTTGGTCACGACCAGTCTCTTACTAGATCTAGTAAAACCGTTGGTCATGACAATCCTGAAAAAAATAAACAGGGGGTGCGGAATAAGAAACGTCAGGGTGCGCACAAAATCCGAAAATTAATAAGCGCCCCCCCCCCCCCCCGCTTATTTGGAACCTTAGAGTAATTCTTTTGGTGCCTTTTACGTAATTTCCTTCCATATAAACCTATAATGCTTAATTGCATTTGCAAAAAAGATAACTGTGTGCAGTATTCCTAAACTAGCAGTTACAGCAGTGTTGTTCAACACAAGTAACCAATCCTTCTACACTGGCATGGTGGACTTACGGGATTATGCAATGCTCACAAAGCTCAAGCAAAACATTTAAAAGGTACTTTACTGCACAGTACAGTCCATCTCAAGCAGCAAATGTAAAATAATCCAAGCTCTGTATTGCACCTCTCATCTCAAACAGTGATATAACTGTTATCAAAGGCATCTCAATGTCACAGTCACAGAATTTGCACGTAACATCCGCAACCATCCAAAGTGAGAGCTATGCTAGACAATTCTGGAGCAAAAGGTTCAGCTATGTCATTGACCCGTGCTGTCAGCTTTCTGCACTAGCCACTTAAACTCTTTGCCTATGTAAATCTTCAATCTGTGTGCTACATAGTATCTATGTATATGTAACAACGTATATCATACACAATTATACACCACCACCCAACTCCCAACATTCTCTATTAATATGACAAGCCTTACTTCGTCTTCTTCAAGTGATTTGGCTGCTATATAAAGACAGGTCACGGCAACACACTGCAGATACTTATCTCGAACCTGAAATATAAAATGGATAGGTTAATCAGATTTAAGAAATACAAACAACAACCAGCTGATATGTTAAAAAAAAAAAAAAAAAGAGGAGGGAGAGGGAGGGGGGAGGAGAGCAGCATCCTCTGTACAATTAACAAAATATGCATCTCATGCAATATCTTTTTATTATGATACATCTGAACACTGTCCACCATACTGTCAGGGTTGGGATTTGAATTGCCGTGCTAGGTCACGCATTGTTTATTGCATGGCATCATTGATTTTGGCCGGTCCAAACGTCCTTGAACTGTTCCCGTGGACAGTTTGTTTTTGTAACGCTTTTCTTAGAGATGGAAAGAAAGTGGGTCAAGATAGAACGAATGGATAAATTAACAGTGACGATGCAGTTTTCGACCCCGTGGTTTGGGTGTACCTTAACAGGGAAAGACGGGGCGAATAAGGAGTGAATAAATTCGTACATAAAACGTTTAGGGTGTAGAGACTTTGCGAACGGTTTTGATAGACTTGAATAACTTTGTCTGTTACTATTAATAGAATCTATTGGCGCTGCGAGCGGAGCTCGAAGTGGATGCACCAATCAAATTTGAGCAGTCACGTGGACTTGCAGAAGATTTGGCCGAAGCCATCTTGAGATTTAATCACTTCCATGTAGATCTTCCAGCTACGAGGGTTGTCGGCTAATACGGTTCAGCCAGAGAGAACCAACAGACTGTTAAGTCATGTCTATGTCCTGGATAGACAATGAAAATAATCCACAGCTATTTTCTCCAGTTCCCTGAAATCGTTTCAGGGAACCAATCGTAAGTTTCATCAAAATGATTCGAGATGATGTGAATCTGACCCTAACTTTCCAGTAGAAGTGCGACCAAAGGAATGCAAGACCATAAAGTTTTACTTGCAATTAAGATCTAGAAAGAGTGACTGATATACACATTTGTAAATTGTAATTGATGTGTCTGGATGAGGCTGGGGATTGCCAGCCCATCCTAGAGCAGATCTAGATCTATTTTAACTACGTCAGTGTGTCTTGACGGTTTGATCCTTTATAAGCGGTTAAATGAGTTAATATTGTCGTCTGAGACCTAAGTATATCATTTGTGAGATAGTAGGCAGTCTATATTTCTGAAGATAAATAATTACTAAGTAAACTGTGAATGAATCAGAATGATATAGAGTTTCAAATCTTTTAAGAATCTAGAGGAGATTTATAGTTATGTATTTTAGTATTTTCATTTGATGCTGCTGATGTTGTCTTTTAATATGTAAACGATAGCCGAAATTGTTAGGTATTTAAGTAATAAATTTGTGGCCCTACAAGGTCCTTGATATAACGTACTCGAAATTGTTATTAGTGTATGTGGCATGGTATGGCAGAGTAATTTCTAAAACCTCTCGATATTTATTAAAAATGCAGTCGAACACGTAAATTTATAATTAACCATCCCCGTAAAACACGAGCACAGTAAACCCCATCTGTAACACCCTTCCTTGAACTCGTAACACTCGAGGACCCAGCTCGTAACACTGGAGAGGGACCCTTAAAGAACCTTAGATAACGCCATGCCACTTAGATAGATTATTTAACACCTATTGTATTTTTTTTATTCCATTATTTGATATTGTACTGTTGTAATATTATGTTTTCAGGTCTTTTATTTTAGAGTTTAAGCAATTTGTATTAATCTAATATTTTGTATTTCAATTTCATATGGTGAACATCCCAACATCCCATTGACCCGTGGATACCGGCGAGGGAACCCTTTCACCTTCCAGATCTACCTCAGACAGAAATACAAGTTTTGGGCTTGGAGCTATGGATTGAGGATATTTAACATCTGAATTCCTCAAAAATAAAGATAAGTGATCCATCTATCTAACAGTCTTGGGGAGGGCGACGTACTTTCCGCTCTGTGTGTGTGTTCCAGGCCATTTTACTATTTACTATATGTTTAGTTTAAGTGCGGGAGGTTGGTTGGGATCATAGGTTAGCATATCTTCTTTGCCATTACGAAGGATATTGGAGGCCTTGGTGGCTATGTAAAATAACTCGGGGGGATTTGCTTCTCTGTGAATAGTTCTATTAGGGATCCATTATTCGTATAGATTGTGGCGTTCTTTTCCTTCCTCACATTTCTTTAGGAAGATGTCTCTCCTGTTTTCTTCTTAAACTATCTGTAATATAAGTTAGGACTTGTAGGGTCTGTTATCGTTCGTTTTACTTGTCAGTATACGTCCTGTTTATTGTATTTTTTTTTGCTTAATGACCTTTAAACTACTATACTAACATTGATATGTTTGCAATATATGCCTGAGGTGTTTCACGTGCTAAAACCACGTTGAATTGTAATCTGGTATTGACATATGTGAGAGAGAGATATAATAATTTTTGGTTCACGTGACAATTTCACGTTGAAGATAGATCTAGAGAGAATAATTTTGCAGTGGTAACAGAAGACACTGCGTGTGCGCATTTTGAGAAGAGAGAGATTTTTGAGAGTGTTTTGAGAACACAGAGATATTTCGAATTTGTCGTGTTGAGAGAGAGATATATTTTTGATTTATCGCATTGAGAGAGCGATTCGTTTTTTGACAGTGATAACAGAGGACACTGGTTCGTTGCGTTGAGAGAGACGTAAATTTTGAGAGTGATCACTCAAGACATTAATTTATCGCAGTAAAGGCGATATATAGTATTTTATTGCAGTGGGAGCAACGGATAGACGGCACTGCCTTACTAGATTTCATAGAGAGAGAGAGAGATAAAGTTTTTGCAGTTTAAGTCATACTGCCTGTAATTTTCAGAGAGAGATAAAGTGTTTGCAGTTTAAGTGATACTGCCTATAATTTTGAGAGAGAGAGATAGAACGTTCTTTCGCGAAGCAGTGCTAACGTAAGACACTGAGTTAATATTAACAGTCAATAACTGTTCATATAATATAATTGATACCGCGATATACCGTAACATTGGGTAAATATTTACTAACTTTACAGACTTTAACATATCATGGCTGAGTTTCTTAAATATTTAGAATCTGCCAAAGTTCTGGGCATACCAGAGGAAGAACGCGCCGCGTGGTGCGAACGACAGGTACAACAAGACCGAGAGCGCGAGGATCGAAAAGAAGCAAGAGAAAGAGAAAGAGAAAAAGAAGAAAGAGAAAGAGAAAAAGAAGTAGAAAGAGAAAAGGAAAGAGAAAGAGAAAGGGAGAAAGAAAGAGAGAGAGAAAAGGAAAGACAGCATGAACTCGCAATGAAAAAGTTAGAGCAACAATCGCTTGTAACACCCACTACTGCCACCAATTCTTATGCTACTAAACCAAAACTACCACCATTTAATGAAAAACTCGACCGGATCGACGCATATTTACATCGGTTCGAGTTACACGCTAAATGCGTCGGATGGCAGCAGGCGATGTACAGTTCATGCCTGTCCAATTTATTAACAGGTAAGGCTTTAGAGGTATTTCACAGCCTTAAAGTAGAAGATGCCAACGATTATGACAAGCTTAAAACAGCACTGCTTAAGCGATTCCAGCATACCGAGGATGGCTTCCATCAAAGATTTCGCTCATGTAAACCTGAGCCATCTGAAAATTTCTCAACTTATGTCAATCGGTTGAAACATTATTTAGATCGCTGGATTGAGCTCGCGAACGTAACTACCGGAAATTATTCCCAACTTTACGATTTGGTCTTAAAGGACCAAATCTATACCGCATGTCATTCCGATTTAGTCGCCCACCTTAAAGAGAGGGCTCCGACATCCTCTGAAGAAATCACATCGTGCGCCGAACGATACGCGTCCGCCCACCCAAATCGTCCTTTGGCAAAGCCTTCAACTACAACACCGTGTTATGCCAACGTAGGCAAAGGAGCGCCAACCGGACACGATCGTTCAAGGCCGACTCGTCGTCAGGCCCCAAATTCACGCTTTCAATCAGAGCCGCCTTTTTGTAGACGGAGAGATTTTCCGAATCGAGGTAATGTATCCCCGCGTCGAGGATACCAGAGTTATTCTTTTTACGAGCCTCGCCCATATTATCGTGGCAACTATCCAGGCCAACAATATAACCGGCCTCAGGGACCGCCGCGACGAGTGCATTTTGATGATAATCATAATTATAATAGACCGCAGAGTCTTCCCTATCGTGGAAACGATCCTAATCGTACTATATGTTATAAGTGTAATAGGGTAGGCCACATACAGAGATTTTGTAACGTGAAATTGGAATCCGCAAATGCCTGCTCGGTTAAACCTACACTTTATGAGACTGACGGTCATTCTGAATCTTCATGACAATCAAAGACTATTCCAGTCATGTCCGCCCTACATGAACTGGGTGAATTAACATTTTACCAGGGCCGCGTGAACGCGATTCGCGCTTCTGTTCTACGTGACTCCGGATGCACGACTATCGGCGTTCGACAGTCACTAGTCCGTCCAACACAATTTTTGGACAAGGAGGTAACTTGTATTACTTTTGGCGGATCTGTAGAGCGATTCCGTCTTGCAGAAGTTTATATTGATACACCTTTTCTCACAGGTACTGTTACTGCATGTGTACTACCTAATCCGGTGGCTGATATAATCATAGGGAATGTACCTCAAGTAAATAAGTTTCCTATCGGTAACTTGGAAATTTGGACTGAGGATCAGAGTGTTGCTTGTGCGACAACACGCCTACAATCGAGTCGACGAGCAGACAGTCCATTGAGTAATCCTACTATTGAAGTGAACATAACGTCTAGTGCATTTCATGATGAGCAACATTCAGATCCCACATTGAAACATTTCTTTGCTAAGATTGATCCTACCGCACCGGATACCTCTAAGTTTCTTATTAAAGATGACTTATTATATCGTAATTTTCGGAATAAGCGAGAAACCGTTATGCAACTTGTAGTACCGAGATCATTTCGTCGCGACATTATTCGTCTCGCGCATGACACTTCCTTGGCGGGTCACCAGGGAAAGGCCAGAACTAAGTCTCGAATATTAACGCAATTTTTTTGGCCCAGTATTTACGCAGATGTAAACCGGTTCGTATCAACATGTGACGTATGTCAGAGACGTACTCCTAAAGGAAGAGCATCGCGAGCTCCTCTGCAGGAGATGCCAATGGTATCCAGACCATTTGAGCGCGTTGCCATAGATATAGTTGGTCCCCTACACAAGTCAGACAGAGGACATCGTTTTATACTTTCTGTCATTGACTACGCAACCCGTTGGCCAGAGGCCATTCCGCTAAAAGACATTTCAGCTGATCATATCGCTGAAGCTCTTATTACTGTTTTTTCGCGTCTTGGGTTTCCGGTTGAAATTTTATCGGACAGAGGTCCACAGTTTACCTCTGAGCTTTTTAAGAAAGTCTTGGAGTTGGTCGGGATTAAACAAAGATTGACATCTCCATATCACCCACAGTCTAATGGCTGCTGTGAACGGTGGAATGCTACCATGAAAAGTATGCTTGCACGAGTTTCCGCCGACAAACCGAGTGATTGGGATCGACAACTCCCCGCTATTCTTTTTGCATACCGAGAACTACCGAACGCATCGACGGGTTTTTCTCCCTTCGAATTATTGTATGGTCGTAAGCCGCGTGGTCCAATGGCCATACTCCATGATTTATTCGCCGGATCAGACACCGACGACAATGATACGCGGTCTGCATATCAATACGTTGTAGACTTGCGCCATCGAATTCTTAACGCATGTCAGCTCGCACAAAAATCTTCGGCTGCGCATGCTAGTCTTTATAAACAATATCGTGATCAAGGTAGCCGATTGCGAACCTTGGCCGTCGGAGACCAAACTCTTGTTCTCCTTCCGGAGAAAAAAAATAAACTCCTTCTTACATGGAAGGGACCTTTTAAAGTTCTAAAGAGACTTTCTCGAGTAAATTATCTTATCAAGATTCGAGGACAGGACAAAGTCTTCCATATAAATATGTTAAAGCAGTACCTGTCCGACGATGATAATCGACAGAATAATCGCCGAAATGTGGTTGCTCAGGCCAATGCGGCCTTAGTTTCAGTTGACGATGATGATCCTATCAAGATAGAGAATTCAATACCCGCACTTCGATCTTCTGAAAACACTTCGGATGTGAATATAAATCCAGATTTATCTGAATCGCAAAGACAAGATATAAGAGATTTGCTTAACGAGTTTACAACAGTCTTTACTGATCTACCAGGTAATACTTCTTTGGTACAGCATGTTATAAGATTAAAGACGGATATACCCGTCTTTGTGAAACCATATCCGCGTCCGCTGCACGCACAAGAGACTATAATAACCGAGGTACGTAACATGTTTCACCTGGGAGTGATAGAGCGATCGACGAGTCCATATAACTCACCCATCGTCTTAGTGAAAAAAAAAGATGATACAGTGCGTTTTTGTATTGACTATCGTAAACTTAATGAGGTTACGATATATGACGCTGAACCGATTCCCAACCAGGAGAATCTTTTTGCTCAGTTAGCCAGGGCAACGATTTTTTCTAAAATCGATCTTTCCAAAGGTTATTGGCAAATTCCGCTTGATGAGAATAGCAAGCAATATACCGCATTTCAGACTCCGTTGGGTCTTATGCAGTGGCGCTATATGCCTTTCGGGTTAGTTACAGCCCCTGCTACTTTCGCCCGTATGATGACAATATTGCTCCAGGGTATGAATTCCGTATTGTCGTATTTTGACGACATTTGTATTTATGAAACCGATTGGTCGGGCCACCTCGCAGCCCTACGACAAGTTTTTATTGCTCTTCGTCGAGCTGGCCTTACGGCGAAACCCAGTAAGGTATTTTTAGGATATAATGAAATTAATTTTCTGGGCCATACAATTGCCCACGGCGTTCAGACTCCTGATGACAAGAAGATAACTACCATCTTAAAGCTCCAACCTCCTCGAACTAAGAAAGAAGTTCGTAGTTTATTGGGCTTTCTTAACTATTATAGGAAATTCATTCCAAATTTTTCTTCGCTTACAGCTCCGTTATCGGACCTCACAAGAAAGAATTTTCCTAATAAAGTGAAATGGACAACCGAATGTGCTGATACACTTCGTACCGTTCAACAATTGTTTTCCACTTCCCCCATTCTCATACTGCCAGACATAAACCAAATATTTATTGTCCGCACTGATGCGTCGGACAAGGGATTGGGAGCTGTGTTATTACAGGAACGAGACGATACTTTGCGGCCATGTCTATACGCCAGCCGCAAGTTGCTGGATAGGGAATGCCGCTATGCAATTATCGAGCGAGAGTGCCTCGCTATCATTTTTGCTGTAAACGCATTTTCGAGATATCTACTTATGTCCGAGTTTATAATTGAAACGGACCATCGTCCGTTGTTATTCTTAAAGACTAACAGGGCTAAAAATGCTCGATTAACGAGGTGGAGTCTTGCACTCCAGGAATACCGGTTTGTTATCCGGTCTATCCCGGGCGGTGACAATTCCCAAGCTGATATTTTGTCACGTCTCATTTAATTTCCTATTAAAGAATGTTGTGTCTTGTATTGGGGTTGGATAGTGCTTGTCCCCCTCAATTCTAGACGGTGGATGGATTCACATTTATCTTGTTCATTACTTTATGAACCATTTTTACAATCCTTTTTTGTGAATATCCTCTTTCCACCAGCGTCATTCCTGACTGTGACCTGAACTTCTGGCAAACCTGACGCCCTTGTCAGCGGGTCAATGAGATGAAGACATGGCAAACCAAGCTACCAGAGCTACTGCTGCCATTGGATACCACAGTATTTTAATTAACAATATATTGTGTGTGAATGTGTATATAAGCAGCAATTGTGTGTGTTGACTATATAGTTATAAGCCTATTCCTTCAGTAAGGCTTCATTATTTGATAATAGTTATACTTTAATCCACCAGTATAAAGTGATATACTCATTATTATTAGAGATGTTTCTAAGAATTTTGATTGTATGCAGTAAGAATGTTTAAATAGAATAAATTGTATAGAACGTGGCATCAATAATTGTATGCTTTTTGTCCATCCAATATGCACGTTCTTAGTTAGATTTTTCTTCTCAAGCTTAAGTCTCATCTTTCTACAGTACTACTTAAGCCCCTACCACAATAACTTTGAGATTTCTTGGATCTTATCGTGTAAATTTTATTTAAAATTTTCACTGGGGTGGGGGATATGTCAGGGTTGGGATTTGAATTGCCGTGCTAGGTCACGCATTGTTTATTGCATGGCATCATTGATTTTGGCCGGTCCAAACGTCCTTGAACTGTTCCCGTGGACAGTTTGTTTTTGTAACGCTTTTCTTAGAGATGGAAAGAAAGTGGGTCAAGATAGAACGAATGGATAAATTAACAGTGACGATGCAGTTTTCGACCCCGTGGTTTGGGTGTACCTTAACAGGGAAAGACGGGGCGAATAAGGAGTGAATAAATTCGTACATAAAACGTTTAGGGTGTAGAGACTTTGCGAACGGTTTTGATAGACTTGAATAACTTTGTCTGTTACTATTAATAGAATCTATTGGCGCTGCGAGCGGAGCTCGAAGTGGATGCACCAATCAAATTTGAGCAGTCACGTGGACTTGCAGAAGATTTGGCCGAAGCCATCTTGAGATTTAATCACTTCCATGTAGATCTTCCAGCTACGAGGGTTGTCGGCTAATACGGTTCAGCCAGAGAGAACCAACAGACTGTTAAGTCATGTCTATGTCCTGGATAGACAATGAAAATAATCCACAGCTATTTTCTCCAGTTCCCTGAAATCGTTTCAGGGAACCAATCGTAAGTTTCATCAAAATGATTCGAGATGATGTGAATCTGACCCTAACTTTCCAGTAGAAGTGCGACCAAAGGAATGCAAGACCATAAAGTTTTACTTGCAATTAAGATCTAGAAAGAGTGACTGATATACACATTTGTAAATTGTAATTGATGTGTCTGGATGAGGCTGGGGATTGCCAGCCCATCCTAGAGCAGATCTAGATCTATTTTAACTACGTCAGTGTGTCTTGACGGTTTGATCCTTTATAAGCGGTTAAATGAGTTAATATTGTCGTCTGAGACCTAAGTATATCATTTGTGAGATAGTAGGCAGTCTATATTTCTGAAGATAAATAATTACTAAGTAAACTGTGAATGAATCAGAATGATATAGAGTTTCAAATCTTTTAAGAATCTAGAGGAGATTTATAGTTATGTATTTTAGTATTTTCATTTGATGCTGCTGATGTTGTCTTTTAATATGTAAACGATAGCCGAAATTGTTAGGTATTTAAGTAATAAATTTGTGGCCCTACAAGGTCCTTGATATAACGTACTCGAAATTGTTATTAGTGTATGTGGCATGGTATGGCAGAGTAATTTCTAAAACCTCTCGATATTTATTAAAAATGCAGTCGAACACGTAAATTTATAATTAACCATCCCCGTAAAACACGAGCACAGTAAACCCCATCTGTAACACCCTTCCTTGAACTCGTAACACTCGAGGACCCAGCTCGTAACACATACAATGACATTACTTTTCTGACCTACAGCTGGGGCTATACAATCTGGCAAAATATTATAAAAACCACAGAAAAACTGTGGGGTCGCAGCAGGACTATAAGCAATGTCAAAAACGGGCAAAAAGAAAAAGTTGTATGTTGCAGAGTCCCGCGTGAAAAATAAAACCCAAACGATACAAAGCAAACTGAAGAGAAGACAAAAAATGTTCTAATTTTCGGCTTTCGCCTAAAAAAAAAAAAAAATGGAACAGAGAAAATTAGAACATTTTTTGTCTTCTCTTCAGTTTGCTTTGTATCGTTTGGGTTTTATTTTTCACACGGGACTTTGCAACATACAACTTTTTCTTTTTGCCCGTTTTTGACTATACAATCTGGGCATCATAAACCATTATGGGACTAAACATGCTCTAAACCCCTGGCCTGATGCACATATGAATTGAGCACAATAAGATGAATATAGTTGCTGTTCATTTTAGGAAAGTGAGCTGCTCAGATGCATCTCAACTTTCTGTATCTTCTTTATACAGATTTACTAACTTACTGTACAAATCCGAGTCCAGTTAGCCACTGGATGCTTTGATATCTATCACGCCAGTTGTTGAGAGAAAGAGAGAACGAGAGAGGAAAGAATATCATTGAAGTTACACAACTACCAAGCAGACATTAAAGGAAATAGTTGGTCAGTCCATCCACCAGTGTTACAGAAACAATAGTGCCTACCTTGACTAATTGCAGGACTCTGTCCATCAAAAGAATGGCCAGCCCGCAAGTCTCTGGAAGAAATCTGAACTCAGAGGCAAGATGAGCGACCCAGACAGCAGCTTCATCACGCTGTTGCTCAGTGATACCCTGAAAATAAAATATTTGTATTTTCTATACTTCTTTAATCCCATTTGGGAAATTTGCCTTTGTGTCATCACATCCCAGTTATACCTGGAGCTGACACAGCCAGATTTCCTCTTCTCAAGTCAACAATGTGTAAAATTGTCCAGGGTACCATCATGCTTCCAACAACACCCCTCAGCTTTCATTAACCGACCCAGTGTCTGCTTTATTTGTTAGAGCCTCCACATATTATAATGCACTGTCATTGCACAAATCACTGCTGTACTAACTAAATGAGATGTAGAAATGTATTAAATCCATTCTGACAGCTGATATATATTATGCATTTGGACATAAGAATCTAACAAAAATCCCTTGGTCTAACAGTCCACCAATCGAGCCTATTTATAGTTGGAACAAAAAAACAACAACCCAAAAACAGATTATATAGTCAACATGCACTGCGACTGTTTGAGTTTATTAAAATACACCCAAATTACTGCCACAATTTCAATTGCAACACTGGAAAGAAGTTTGTCTTGTGTGTGTGTGGGTGGTGGTGGTGATGGGGTGTGTGGGTGTGGGGGGGGAAGGAGGGAGGGAGGAGTGGTAAGTTAAAATCAGGATACCCTTGCTAAAATAAAAGTGCATTGTGTTTCAGTGTTGTCTCATACTTTGGTCTGAACATTTTTCTGTCATGCTCTCAGGGTCTGACAAATTGGTGCACAATGCCTTATCAGAGGAATGGCCTTTGCGATAATACAGGTCAAATAGTACAACCTTTATTGTGCAAATCAGCTGTTTACGTATGTCAAACTGATTATTTATCTGGCCTATTAAGATATTACGCAGATCTGTAACTTACGTCAGTCTATTGTAATGAGGAAAGATTACACTGTCTGGGTTGGCCAATTAACTGCACTGACAAGACAATCCTTCATTTCTAGAGCAAAGACTTTTCAGCTGTGCAAGACAACTGAAAACAAGGCTAGACTGCTGTCAACTGTGACTGCCAAGAACTAGAACAATCACCCCTTGAGGCTGAACAGGGATGACTCTGGCAAATGCCAGCTGTTAGTTTTACATACCAAAACCCTCAGTGTCTATCAACTGCCTTGTTTTGCTAATTGATTGAATTTGCCAGTTGTTCTTGTTTTGTGCTGGAGACTGTTCATGATAAGGTTACTGTAGGGTCTGTAGCCCCCCCCCCTCCCCCCGACTGACTATAGCCGAGCTCGGCCTGTCTTGTCTCACACCTTCCTTGTCCCCCCCCTCCTCCCCCTTATTGTTCACCAGCGCTCAGTGTGCCTTCCTCATCCGTCTCCGTAAGGAATTTTTTTCTTTGATGTCTAGCGGTGTGTTGACCTAGGACTGATCTCTTTTGATATTTTTGATACATTCCACAGTATTCGGGAGGAGATTGTTTACGCAAGGTTGGCCATGAGATGGTGTCATCTGACGACATGTTGTGTGATTGGATGTTTTGTGGGTACACCTAATGTACTAGATCGGTCTCAGGGGTTAGGCCGGTTTGGGAGTTTTCTGTGAGAACTGGTATAAATAAGAGCCATGCAAGTGTGAAAGGCGGCGAGTGTTCAGCATTTGTATGTGCCTCGTGTGCTTAGATTCATATGCCTTACTACTAGGCGTAAGTAGCGTTGTGAGATATCACTCCTTCCACCATACGTTATTAAACTTTAGTATTCAGTGTTCGACGATTCCCGTTTTTTTTTTTTATTAACAACAGTTGTAACAGTTTTGTTTTTTTAAAGGGAAGCGGTTCGTATCACCTAACTGTTCCTATTCATAACATGCTGCAAATTACCTCAACTGTTAAAGTTACATTGTCTGCCAACCACTCACAAGACCTTAGTACGTAGTAGAACTATACATGTATTTCACATCCTGATCCCTTACACAATAGATTTTGTAAACAAGTCTCAACAACATGAGAGTGAGAGTGGAGAGGCAATTAAAAGATTGTGTGATGTGATAATAAAGCATGGACCACCTAACAGAATTACAGTGCTTTTAATTTAAACGTTAAACGAATTTACCACAGCATTAACTTGGAACCCTCACAATTCATTATAAATCATTTTCACTGCTCTGATAGGACAAGTTCTAGCTCACCTTATCACAAGCCGGCTTGATGAAGATGGGTGTCCAAAGTCTGCTCTCTTTGTCAAGATTCGAGCTAAGCGTGTGCATGACCCGCCTAGCATCCAAACCACTGAGACGATCCATCCCTCAACACCCCACTGATGCACCAAGATACCTGCAAATGTAAATTCAGAAAAAATTAATCATCATAACCCCTCACTTGAATATGGATCAAACTTCTCATTTTGCAGGTATTTGGCGATCTGATTGAATTTTAAAAATTCAAGTTTGGCTTAGATTTTTTCAAAGGCTGACCTGTTCACGGGGATGCCAAATGATTTTTGCGAAAGAAAACTGAAAAATGAACAGGTCATCGTATTTGCACCAGAACAAACATTTTTTTAAACAGTTTTTAAATAATCACTAGCGCACTAAATACACAGGGACTGACGGAAAAACCAGACTTTTGGCATCCCTGTGTTCAGTGTTTGAAATAATTACTATCCTGAAAGTGAATTCAATTTGTTATAAGTTTTTACAAACTCTTGAGCATAAGTTTAATGGTGATGACTACCAAACCAGTTACTTATGAACACTCTACCTAAACATCTAGTTTAGCCAGTATTATTCTCCTAAAAATTCTACTGAGTAGCTGATTCAGCATAGGTGTTTGATTACCCGAAAAATCACAGAATGTTGATGTTTAGGAGACACCATGAACTTGTTATCAGGGAAACTCTATCATATAGGATGTCTCCATTCATCACCAATTACATTTACAATGCAGATTTTCATTTAAAAAAAAATAGAAGCACAAAACTGGTTTGGTCACAGGACATTTAGTTCATTTCCCCACAGGCCAATGGATTGAGATAAGACTAGACTGTTCTGGTCATTATTGGGTTTCCCCAATATGATGCAAAGAATAACAGAAAATGGATTTTTCCGTTATGATATTTACGTACATATTGACAGGGCCACAGTTTTTGTCCAGTGAAAGTTGCATCATCCTTGTACTCTATCAAGTAGCCAATGAGCTCAAACCTCTAAATGTATAGATGATGCAAATCCACAAAAATACCAGGAAGTTTAGTGATGACAATGAGCAACAGAAACATACATAGTAAATAATCTATTCTATATTGATAAGACTTGTTTAAATGCCAATGGTGCCATAGGATTGTTTCAGTGTTTTGAAAATTTTATTGCAATCTGCACCTAGTCATAAATAAAATATAGGCTACTATTGACATTTTAGTATGCCTTGTTCTCAGACTGTGATGTATTTATATAATGCTGTTAAATTCATGGTTTCTGTGCAAATTCCCGAGGACGAATTCATTTGACAGACTATCATGTATGCCCATATGAAGGTAAAACCACAAAAAAAGGACATTTATTGGGCGTCGGATTAAATTCCTAGATGAGGTTTTTGTCTCACAACCAAGCCCATGGGGAACATCTACATAAAATATGGTTATGACACGTCCCCTGAAAGAAAAACAAAATGTCATTCAATGCAGCTCTACTGTGTTTCGTCCTCCAAAAATTTTTACTTTTTTTGTGTGTTTACATTCAAAAACCATCCTTTTCATTGTATGAACGAATCAAATATTCAGCCCCTCACACTATTCATGATTATTTCCTTATAAAATTAACCACAATTTACACAAAAATTTAGTAACAATGAAATAAGAACGGTATTTGTGATGGAAATCTAAAGCTACTGTGCCCATGGTTCTAGTAGTAGTAACATTTCTGAATTTCCTCCTCTACTCCATGAAGTTGACATATTCCACTCCCAACTTTCTTCTGTGTTTGAATGATGCCTAACATTTTTGGTACCTTTCTGAGTTAGATTTATGAAGTGAATGCCCCCTTCCAATTTCTGTAAATCCTTCTGAATCTTTAAATTAGAACTTGCATGCAAATAAACAGATTTCCCCCAGGGAGACGGAATGCAACGGAATGACAAGCTACAGCTTTCATCCCACAGCCTACTATTATACTATATGACACATTAATTTACAAAAGGGACCACCTTTTCAAAGCATTACTTTTTTATTCAGCATCACTTTTCTTTTTCGATAAGAGGATGAGTCCAAAGTTATGCAGGCTGCATTGTATCTCTGGAATTTCAATAAACCTGGGTCATGATTTGCATACAGCCTGGGAACCCTCAAATCCATTTGTGAGCGCCAACCAGTAAATATGCCCTAAAACAGATGTGTTTTGCACTGTGACTGGAGATTTCCTCCTCCCCCCCCCAAAGGAGAAAAACAGAAAAGTACGATTTCACATTTTAGTAATTTAATAACTTAATAAGGCAGAGATATTGATGGTACATGCCAAAGAAAATTCATGAAGATTTATATGTAAAATTTTTGCCACAATTTCGTGTTTGTAAGACACCATCTGTTGATGGACAGACAACAACTATGAGATGGAGTTCAGTCTAATGCCCCAACACTGTCACACTGTGTGATGTCAAAATACTGATCCACATGATGCAATCATAAATCTAGGGCCTACTGATCTACAGGTCTTATTCAGATGTGTTGAGCATCACTCTAATTTAATTTATGACAAATGCTAAAGATTCAAGACAGGTGACTGCAATTAAAAAGGGGAGGAGTACCTTACTCGAGCGCCACTTTGTCAGATTGTCAGATTGATAAGTAACGACGTGAGGGTCTAGTCAGTTTGCATCATCGAGGCCGTAGGCCGATGTTCGTCTGGGCAGTAGTCAGATTGACATATATCAGGGAAAGCCCCCGGGGTAGCTATGTATCATCTCTTTTAGTTAGTTTCTGGTCTTTGGCGCTCGAGTACGGAACTCCTTCCTTAAAAAACAGTCTATTTGCTAGTCCCACATCATCAACTGTTATGACAGGTTGTAAAAAAAAAAAATAAACATTTCATATGATTTCATCACGTCAGGCCAAAATTGTTAAAATTCTGCTGTCCCATTCCACAAAGCCCTTCTTTGAAACATCCCATAACAATAACTCTCCCATCCTTAATAATCATGATCTGATACACTGAAGAAAAGCTGTGATCGCTTCGCAGCAAGAATTTTTGATTGATGTGAAAATGAGGCAACTCCTCAGCTTCTACCAACCCAGCAGGTTGTTAGAACAAAAATTCTAGAATGACCAACTGTGTTATACTCATCATCTCGTCAGAAATGCTTTGGAGCATAAATCATTATATGACTGACACCTTACCAGAGATGGTTTTTTGGGGAAGAGTTCCATTTGAGTTAAATAATAAGGAGCATCCCTGAGCAAGGATTTGCAAGGGGGTAATACCCCCTGGCGAGTTGACCCTCTTGATGCATGTTTTCAAGGTAAATGCTGGGCAAGGCGAACACTCAGATTAGTCAGATGAATTATGTGCCTGAATAAAGTTCTGTAACTCATGACATATGGTACTCCTCCTGATTTTTGAGTTATAGTAATTAACATTTAGCCTACATAACAATCTTATCATAAAAAAAAAAAAGTGGCGGAAGTAATTCATTGTGGTGCAATTTTGCCCCTTTTTTTGCCTGACGCTACAGCTTAAATGATGGTTTCAACAATTATAAAGTTAATTTTCCTAAGTGTCAACGACTCCATTCCTTCCAATCGCTTTTGTATCGGCCCATTATGTTCATTCAAATTTCAGGTAGTTTTAAATTAAATGTCGTAAAAGAGTAATATCTTTGTTTTGGCTCCCTGTAGTAAGCTCACCGCACCGGAAATGATGTATTAACACGTGTTCAATTTGGTGTGCGCAATACCAGAAATAAGTGGGTAGTGCTTTAGTGCCCATCAAATGAAAGACTGTAAACTCTGGGAAGCTTTCCTGACCAAAAGAGAGAGATAGAGATGAAAAGGTGGGTTCACGGTTAATCCCGGGAACTTCATTTAGAGTCTAGTATAAAAAAATTTAGGACCGATTATCCGATTTAATAGTCCTCCCAAAAATTACAAGGACTTGATAAGAAATGCTTAGGCCTTGATCTAACTCTTACTGTGATTACAACAGGTCAGGTGTTCCTCGGTAGATCTAGTGCTGTGTCAGAATTTGTAGCCTAGATCTAGATACTTGGAACAGACATAGAAGTCTGATAAAATGTATACCCTGCCAGCTTCTTGAAGTCTTAGTGCTTGGAGGGCGTTCTTTCTCAACCCCCTTGTTTCTCTACAAGCCATGTCCCCAACAATCCAAATAGAGTCTCGGCCTAAATCACTAAAACTAGCCTGTAGGCCTAGCCTAAATGATGTAAATCTATCTCTAGTCGCATCTTGAGATCTCGATGTCTCGAATCTAGATAAAAATTGCCTATAGATCTAGATAAATCTAGATCTAATCTAGATCTAGAACTTAGAAGTCTAAGGATTTACAAAAAAATGTGATTCTGACTGTCTCAAAACGTTGAAATGTTACTAGATCTACTGACAAAAGGTCACAAGATCTACATCTAGATCTACTGGTTCTGGTAAAACTGCTGACCTTCGTTACTGGAGCAATCATTCTATTGGTGTCATAATAAGAGTTTCTCTTTTAGCTGACGACATCCAGCTCGCCGTTGAAGGACTTCCGTTTCTTCTAGAAAGCTCTTCAGCTACTGTAAAGTTTTCATAATAATTCCAAGTCTAAATTTGTTTAACTAATAATACCAGATCTAGATCTACTTTTTGTCAGAAAACTACCAAGTACAACAACTTTGATCTCTACCGACAATAGTATGAACGGTTGTTAAGTCTCGCCTAGATTTAGAAACGATTTCTGGCAGATCGGTCAGGGCCAGGAAAGTTGCCCCCGAATCTAGGGCAGCAGACAGCATACGTTTGAGTGACATTGAATTTTTTTTTTCACATCTGTGCTTACCTGAGAACGAACCGGGTAGAGTTTAGGAACTCTGGACGCTCTTAGGTCCATTAAAAGTCCTAACGTCAATTTACTGCATTGATACCTCCATTTTTCGTTCGAAAGTCGTCCTATCAAGATAAAAATGATAGTTTACGGATGAGAAGAACTACTTTTGTTGTTGGGTTAATTATAGAATTTATATATTCATACGCCGCATAAGTAATTAGGTGCATTTGACTATGTCCATTGTCGAACTTCTATTCATTTGTAGCAAAGTTTCGTGCATGAAAAACACAAAAAATAATAAATCTAGTTGCAACCACTGTCATAATTTTTTAGCCTGTGCTGTGAAGCAATGTTGATCTGGTACTACATTGTGTAATCATTGTATGTTTATGTTGCTAGAAGGTTTGGAAGATACCAAAAGCAGAGTACACATTTTGTAAACTGTTTAAACACCTGTTCTTTTGTAGTGAAATTCATAATTATCTAAATTCTGATATTGATGATCTAAAGTCAGATAAATATTCCATATTTATAGCAAGAAATAATGAATGGAGGAAAAGAAAATTCATTTTGAAAAAAGAGGCTGAAGCTAAACACCCCTTTTACGGTTGCAATGTTGAATGATTCCAACTCTGCCCTTACTCATTCTCGGTTTTCATTGGCTGCTATGTCAGGTCAGGGTCACAGCTGATTTGCAACAACAACAAGAATCCAGTTGAGTTTGAAAAACAGGGCGTTGTTAACTTTTGCGCCTGGTGTAAAATTTTATCTCTAGTGACATAAAGACGCATGTAATCACTATAATATTAAGATTTTATATTAACAGAGTCACCCGAGTGAAGGAAAACTGGGTTATAACATTGTGAATTAGGAGAAAAATGGAGTTTCACAAATTTTTTTGTTTGCAACTTCATTTGTGCTGAGTGACCCAATTACTGAAATGACTCGTTTTCAGACCTCAATTCATACATATTGAGTTGTGTTCATGATGTCGATATAAAGTATAACTGCTGAAAACAGTCAGCTTGAGGATCAAAGCAGAATGTGTTTGACACCAGCAGTAAACATGGTGAGTATATAAATGTTACAAAGCCTGTACCAACACTCTGGTCACAGGACCTAATCTAGATAAAATCTGCACCTCGACTGTTTCCGCGTAGGCTAGGTCCTTTGTTTTGATGACAGCCCTAAGCTACAGAGATCCGTAATAACTTTGATGTAGTTGTGATATTTGGGAGCTGGATCTGTCAGTTATTCAGACTGGAAGGACTTCCTTATCGACGGATACTGCCCAGGTTTATCCGTCAACATTATCGACGGATACTGCCCAGGTTTATACGGCAACACTGTCGGCACTATTGACGAATGACAAACAACAACAAACAAACAAGCAAACTGGATTTATTCCTAATGTTATTGGATTTTAAAAAATTACCAAAGAGACTGATTATTGTCAACATTATCGGCGGATACTTGGGTTTATCCGGCAACACTATCGGCACTATTGACGAATGACAAACAACAAACAAACAAACAAGCAAACTGGATTTATTCCTAATGTTATTGGATTTTTAAAAAATACCAAACAGATTGATTACTGATAAAAAGACTTCTATAAGAAAAAAAAAAACCTACCCTGCTGAGAATCGAACCACTGTAGGCCTACCCCCGATTGGCAGGTAGATACAAAAAAAAAACAACTGAATTTCCTCCGTCATTGTTCTTGGATTTTAAAAAAAATTGATGCCTCATAAAAA
The DNA here is from genome assembly GCA_963931925.1 of Onchidella celtica. NCBI lineage: Eukaryota > Metazoa > Mollusca > Gastropoda > Systellommatophora > Onchidiidae > Onchidella > Onchidella celtica. The sequence continues at coordinate 63,572,488 of OZ007573.1, forward strand.
GACTTGTGACAAAAAAAAAAAAAAAATGCTGCCGTGCTAAGAATTGAACCACTGCCATTTGACTGACAGGCAGAGATGCTAACAACTACGCTATTGAGAACCCTGGCTACTTGTGAGAAAAGTCTTACTAAAATACTAAATAAGTATGACCAAACCAAGAAACCCATATCAACGGATTAGACCTGAACCTTCGTGTATCCATTAAATCAATAAAATTCCAAATCTCTCCAATTTCAATATAGTTTTCAACACTCGCCCAATATGAACGTTGATCGCGTCGGGATGTACGCTCGTAGGGAACAAGGGAGGAAGACGGAGAAAGGGTTCAAATCAGGGAAGATGACTCGCAAATAGCCTACAGAAATTATGTTGACGGATAAAAAAAATCCTAAGGAAAATTTTATCCGTCAGTATCAACGGATAAACACTTCGTTTTTAAAAAGTCACTTTGGCAATGCCACAACAGTGGCAGACACCTATTATTATGAAATGGGTCTGTAACTCCTGAAGCAGCCTACGGTAGGGCCTGGATCTTGATCTTGATCTATCTCACCTCCTGTATTTAATGTTCCAAGTTCCAAGCTTGATCATTGCTATTTGACATTGTGCAAAATCTTGACGATTTCTATCCCAGAACTAATTTCATGTCGAATAAGTCCGTTTGCATACATAGATTGTACACTGGAGTAATTTCAGCCAAAAGTCTTCTCTGCTTCATCCATGCATTGTATTGTTATTGATTGTATTAATTATTGTTCAGAATTCAGGAAGCAAGCAAGCCCAGACTAACTTGGCATGTTCTGTGTACCAACAGTTTCTTAGATTTCATGCAATCATTTTATTTTTACAAAGCATTTAGAAACCTTGACAACACTGTAGCACTTTAGACACAGTCCTTTGCCAAAAATGTTACTACTGCATTCTCTCAATCAATGTCAGTAATTCAGAGGTGTGACCTCTATGGAAACCTCACCCCTAGCATATTATTCTATAACATGTAGTCAACTTTGGGTGGCTTTGTTAAATTACAAGCACCAGAGCAGGCCATAATATTGACCATTGTTTGTACAAACCAAAATTTATCTGTATAAGCATCAGCTGTTGCCCTCACCCTGCAAAACAGAGGTCAAACCTCCCATTTCAAGACTACTGTGATTTCACATCATTCAACAGTGCATTATACTTACAGAATATAGATCTAATCAAGCAGTCGCAATTAGTGAAGGAAAAAAACAAAACAGAAAGGCTTCTCAAGATTCTAGTTTTGATTGTTTTGAGGCAAATAATTTCATTTGTTTTCAGTATATTAGGCTACATGCAGTTAAATGTACAACATGTACATAATATTACTAAGATATTGTCTTTAAGCAGAAAGACATACACCATAATTGTGAGATAGCAATGATGAAGAGGAATTACCAACTGATTTAAGTAGGTCAGGGTAGATTAGCTTTCAGTGAGTTAGTAATCTGTGTTGCCATGAAAACTAGCCGACATAGTTGGATATTTTCTTTGTTGGCAAGTCTGACTGAACTCTGCCTATACTTCCAATTTCAGCAAAAGCTGTCAGAGTCTGTTGTTCGGAAGCTACAATGCATATTGCAGAGACAAAATTTGTTTTACTCCAGACAGAATCTGAGAGAGCTGGTGAGTGATTATGATACTTTCTGTATAGTATTAGTAAGTTTGTAAAACTTATGTATCCCTGCTCCCCACTGGTGGTGATCATAGCCACATCTATCTGCATCGACTTACTTTAACCCAGAATTGAAAATTAAGATTATGTTGAAATTAAATTTATTTCATGTTAGTCTTTGTTCTTAATGAAACAAGAGTTGGTGAAAGATGTATAACCTTGAGCAGTAACTTCAAAGACCTAGAGGTGGAAGGAGATCTGATCTTGTAGCTGTGGACTTTATAATTTCACTATTACTGTTTAAAAAACAGACTTAGCTTCAAGGCAGATGTCTTAAAACCATCATCCCTAAGAAGAGTAAGAGATTCTTTTTTGTACTTTTCGGAAGCCTATATTATACCTTCTTTCATAGATTAGCTAATTCAATAGCTAGATGAGAAACTATGTTGAAATCATGAATTAAAGATTGCTGTATATTCTATTACTAGCTGAGTTCCTGGCCCTGCCTGGGATAAATCAATTTATTAGTTTCAGTTCTGGTTGATTGTTATGGACCTGCTTCATTTTGCCTGTTCCTTTAGCTTTATTTTATTTTTATTTGTTTGTTTTTAGATACGTTTTACTGCTCTCCCTTTGCGCGTTGACGTCCTGCGCGTCCCGCCGCGCCAGCATCTGTCAAATGGCTATGATTTGCGTATGGGTTTGTTTGTTAGTGAACACATCGCAGGAAGTGATAACGTCATGTGTTAATGGAAAAGAAATATTAATATAAATTTTCCTAGGCATATTGAAAACACAAACCTGTACTTTTGGCCCTACAGCGTCAATCTCCCAATTCCAGACCCTTTCTTTTTCCTAGTCTAGGCATATTGAGAACACACAAAGTTTCATACTTGATAGTCTAACTCAATCTCATCATTCAAACCAGTCCTAACCGGAAGTTGTTTTGTGAGTGTGATACAGATACCGGACCGGAACCAATCTCAATTACATTAATTTGCTGAAAAAATAGATCGAACGCCAATGTGTCGCAACCTAAAAACTAATACAAATGTTCTGCGAGTTATTATTTTTTAATTTTCTGTGCCGGCGACACGACGACAGTCTATACTAAGTGCTGTATAAAATCTGAGGGCCACCGAATCAGCATGAAGAGAGGAGTAGCGAAAGGCGCGCTGCAATTGTCGTAAAGTTTTACTTTTATTAGTTTAGATACTGTACATTTAAACTGTGCGTTTTGGAATGATGGAGAAAATAAACTCCTTTTATTAAATTAAAAGTGAACGGAAAATTTCATCCTTCAATATTTAACTTTTTTTTAAGCGTAAAGGAATGGTGATTGAAACAGAAAGTGAACTTAAAGATTCTCATGGCATGTAGACATGCTTGTTATGTTCAGCATAACCGTCAGATCAGAATGAGTTTCATACTCCTTTTCTAAACCTTTGCTGAGATGATGATAAATATAAAGAGGCATGAAAGATTTGCTGATGTGGTTGGGGGGTGTCTAGGGTCTTGGTTGCAGAAAAGAGCGAAGCTTGCCAGTTTGGTAGCAGTGTGACCTGTGAAATGCAGTATTGTATACTGGTAATGTAAAGAATGTTAATATTTTCCATTCAGTAGGTTGCTGTTTACATTTACTGGTAAAATTTGCATAGCTGTCTCACATCTGTTAGAATTATTATGCAATGTGTTAGGTTCTCCAATGTGCTAGCTAGTCTAAAGTTAGACTATTTATATTTGTAATTTTGGAAGGGCGCCTTAAAATAAAAAAAAGGTAGTGAACAGATGAAAACTTGGGGTGTGACATAGAAAGTGATATTTGATGCAGGATTTAATTGTGTTATTTTGATAACCATTTCAATTTAATTTAGGAACGGGGGGGGGGGGGGGGGGGGGGGGTTATAATGTATAGAATGTATAGGGGAAAACATGTCAATATGAAGTATAAGTTTACAGTAGCGGGTCACTTAATGAAATTTTTAATGGAAGGGTCATTTTGATTGGCTGTAAACATTGTGGTTTCATCAGAGAGTTATAGTTACATCCAATGTCTTTTAGATTGGGTTAGGAGGTTAGGCATCTGACCTGACCTATTTTATAGGGATGCTCCTTCCCCGACACCATTTTAGTTATTCTTCTTCCTCTTCCCATCGCCATCCAATCAGTCGTTACCATGGTGCTCAGCATCAATAGGCAATTTTTGGGTCACGGGATAACCTACTTTACTTCCCGGTGATGTAGGGCGGTGTGTGGTGTTATTGATACTTGGAGCTGGTATCGGTATAAAACATTGTAGGCCTAAATGAAATACATGTATGTACTATCCTTCTTCTGTGACTTTCTTTCAGATAGCCGCCCCCACTTTCCCACCTCCAAAGCATAAACAACCCTGTCCACCTGTATTTGATACACGATTTAAATGATCATGGAGTGAGAGGATGGTTTTATCTTAGACGAGTCATAGAATTTTAATGGCTGGGTCGTGTGTAATTATTGTAGTTGGGCTCAACTGTTCTGGGGCCGGCTGCACACGATAATACACACACACTTACACAGAATTGATGTTATTTGCTTGACAACCTGTAAACAAAATGATATTGAATCAAATGGAAGGGGGTTGGGGATTCTGGAGTTTATTTTGTTCTTTTCAGCGTTTTTACTTCGATAGGGAGGGCATGTTTATTTGTTATTTCACCCTGAGTATTGGAGTTTTCTCTGACCCGAGGGCACAGTTATAGTTTGTTCAGCCCAAAGAAGTTCTTTGGTTCAGCCACAAGTCCGCGTCTAGCCCACGCACCACCACCACTACCCCCAATTCATCTGCTTAGCCTGTTTGTCCATAAATATTCCTAGTTAACGCCCTAACCGATGAGGAAGAGTGCTCGAGCTATGCCCCGTTGATTTGTCCTAGATTTGCCCTTGACTGATGTTATCGACACCCTTCACTGATGTTATCGACACCCTTCACTGCGCACTTCTTCACACTCCGTGGACGCATGTTGCCAACACAAAACCTACAAGAACTGCACTCGCTGAGACTTTAAAATTGCCTGCCACTGGTTCAGTGGCATTTACATCGACTGCGGGAAATTTAAATATATCCAATAGCAAATTATTTTCCTGTCGTATTTTTAGACAGTGCTTAAAATAGCAAGCTATTCATAGCCATAGCTGTTCGCTGATGTATGATTTTTGTTCTAAAATGCAGCGTTCTGTTGCACCCGAGACGGGTTGCACGACACTTTTGTTTGTATCAGATATATGTTGGCTATATATAATTGCTTTGTTCAAATATAACTACATGCATAATGTTTGAGAGCTGTCCGTCAGTCCGGCCACAAAGCGAGGTTATTCACAGCAGTATATAATTTTTTTCAACCCCCAAAAATGTCGTCACCCTCGAATGCTTACTCAGCGCTGTTCTCTCTCTCTCTCTCGACTCCACTGTGGAGAAATTTGGCGTGAAAGTTTGAGCCCCCACTTAACAAGAAATAATGAAAATTAGTACAGAAATGTTCAGTATAGTCGCCTGTTATGGACAGTGTATAAACTTGAAATTAATAGGAGATAACATACCAACTGAAGCTCATTGATGACACGAATTCAGTTTTTGCGAAAAGTGGACATACAACACTTATAAACTGGCGTGACCAAATATAATTATAAAATTATTATTTTGGATAATTTCATGATATTCAACCTACTCTATCAGTTGCAGAAGCTTGTCAACTAACTTTCTGGCTGGTGGTGACAAAGCAAACTGCAAAAATACATTTTATTTTAGAGGTCTGCGGTGGGGAGGGGGTCGTGTGCTTTGAGTTGTTGGTCTTTCTTCTTCTCCCCCCCCCCCCCCCCCCCCTTTTGTTTGGTCCATGTGCCACCAATTTGCTCAAGCGTCAACCAAGAGAAACAGATTAAACTTTATGGCAATCATGGATTGGGATCAGCTGGCCGGATACATGGGGTCAAGCTCCTGTGGCCACTGAGTCACTGACCCCAATCTCAATTCAAACTACTCCCTCCGAAAATGGTAGGTATAGTTACATATCAGTGGCAACATTGTGTGTGGGTAGTACATTGTATTTTGTAGGAAGCCATGTTTATGCATACATATACATGAACAAGTACGATCTGTACTCTATGCAACGTTGTATAATTCCCGCTGTTTGTCAAGCAGGGCTTTGTGTGTTAATGGCTTCTTTCAGTTAAAATGTGACTAAGAGTAAGATATTTCCAGTGTATAACAATGTGCTCGATTGCAGGAAAAGACTTTGAAGACGTTGTAACAGAAAAGTTAGGGGAAAGAGGGGGGGGGGGGGGTAATCTTAAAACATTATCGCTAATCATGAACAAAGAGAAATTTAACACTAGATCCCTTTGTGCCGGAAGGAGCAATTATTTATCATCTTCACCGTTGTAAGTTGCACACGGCGTGCAGTGTATTTCTGTCCCTGAAGTCAGCACTAAGATAACGATGTCGACTGGTGCTGACTGGTGCGAGTTGGCAGGCTTAATAGTGTCATGGGAGGTGGGCAAAGTCAGATAAGACTCTTCAGTGCATGACCCCACTATCTTTTCGTTTATTCTGCGGATATACCTGTTGTATTTGTATTAACAATGCTGATTATGAATAACCACAAAAACTTGCGAGTGGGTATCGGTGTAGAGATTACTATTTTTCTCAAGACAAGGCTGCGACCGCCTGTGGTATATTGCACTCATAAGCTCCTTGGCTGTTTCGAACGAGCCGCCTGTCATAATGTTGCACCCGTGAGAGATGTTTGAGATTCTGAAACGACCTAACTGGCACGTCTTGCCAGGTACAGCTGACACTTCTACAATAACAAGCCAGTAGTGTATCCGTTACGTGAGCTGTGTTAACGGGATGAGTCACGTACGTACTGTTGACTGTCATCGGGGTGAAGAGGAAGCGCTTGAACCGCAGGCGCCTTCAAAGAGCACGTGAACTTTGCCATTTGGACACTTACCTGCTTTTTAAATATGCAGCTGAGAGAAGCCAACATGCCTGTTTGTGTTCTCTGTCGCATACTGTTGCGTGTGCCCAAGTAGCTTACACAGTCTGATTTCTGATTACATCGATACTGTAGCTCCATGCTGAAGATTCCAAATTGTCCATGATGTAGCTAGGGCTGAAAAACTGACACCAAAGCAAAACAAACAAAAAAACATTAATTTGGTTCGACCAAGTCAGCAGGTACATTTATATCGTTTAAAAAAGAAAAAACGCTTACACAAAAACATATCAATCAGTCAGTCAGCATGCCTTTATCGATTGGCGACACCATGTGGAACAACTATCCACAACTTTCAGCGCTTCCCCCCCCCCCCCCAAAAAGACTAGTCCGATGCGTCAAAGCTGCCTGGCATTGTTTTGAAGTTTAAACCATGCTAATTCCTATTCGTTTTGAACATGGTTAGCATAACGTTTTGTCACACATCCATTAAAAGTAAGGTATGCATGTCCCACCAGTAGAAAACAGCAATTGATTTTCCGCGTAAGATACCTCAGTTTTTAAAATAAATCAAATCAACTTAAGGCAAGTACGTACACATTGTGTACTTGATGAATCTGATTATGATTTGAGCAATTTCAGCTCTTGATTTATAAATGCATAATCAAACCCTTAGATTTAAAGGTTAATAAAAAAAAAATATTTTTAAAAAAAGCCAGGTGATATTTCTAGATGCCAGTCAGCCAGGCAGTTTGGCTTATGCTATGATAACGGAGTGCCCGTACTTGAAGCTAAATTTTACCATCGTTCTAATGGATTAATAGTCGTGGTCGGTCGCTGTACTTTGATAAAGTTCCTTGACTGCAGCGACCTTGCTGGTAGGGCAGGTACTTGAGCTTTGTAGTGTTACTTATTGCCTGACATTCTTTGGATAACATGTTACCTGCTTTTGTGATGGCAAATGGTGATAATTCTGGCCAGGGGAAATGAGTGGGCTGTAACCTCTATGTCGGTAGATCACGCTTGGGGGTTGACCTGAAATTGCCATTGGTATACTGAACTGATACTGCATGTGCCCAGATACACAGCTGTTACTGGTAGAAACTCTGACATTTAAACCCAATGCATTTTTTTTTTTTTTTTTTGTGTAGTTGCAATTAAGAAAATGAAACTGTTCTGTCACGTGTATTAAATGTGGGGTTAACTCCTGTTATGTATAAATTAATAATACATATAATATAGTTGTAATTAAATTGAGCTGATGGTGGATTTGAACGGTTTTGTTAGAAGAAGCCACGGAAAGTGTGGGTGGTGTAAAATTCTCTCAACGACAATCCAAGCGTCGCGTCATACAAATTGGTATATTGATGATGATAAACCGCCACGCTGCCATTTGGTGTTTCCGAGTGCATAATTGTTATTGCGCGTGTCTTTGCGGATGCCCTACCCACTGACGGAGACACTTCAAGTTTCAAGTAATTATGTGATGTCACAGGCTTGGCGATGTAGAGTCCTTCTGCTATCTTGGTAGTATCATTGACAATAAGGGAGGAACAGAGGCAGAAGTCAAAGCACGAATTGGAAAGGCACAGGCAGCTTTCACATCCTTAAGCAAGATTTGGAGAACCAAGGATATATCTCTAAAAACAAAGCTGAGGATATTCAACTCGAACGTGAAGTCAGTCCTGTTGTATGGATGTGAGACTTGGAATGCGTCCCAGGCCTGCATAAAGAGAATCCAAGTTTTCATCAACAGATGTTTGAGGAAGCTACTTAAGATCAGATGGACAGACAAGGTCAGCAATGAAATTGTTTGGAAAAGAACAAGACAGAGCCCAGTCAGAGAGGAAATTGGTAGGAGGCGATGGAGATGGATCGGCCACACTCTCAGGAGGCCAGGAAACAGCATCGCGAAGAAGGTATTGGATTGGAATCCCCAGGGCAAGAGATCAAGAGGAAGGCCGCGCGGAACGTGGAGAAGAGCCAGAGAAAATGATGTGCAACGAAGCGGAAAGACTTGGAATAATATAAAGAGACTGGCCCATGATAGAGAGGGATGGAAAGTGTTTGTTGGTGGCCTATACCCTGATCCAGGGTGAGAAAGGCAATGATGATGATGACAGGCTTGGCGAGAGCAGTGCATATTCCCGGAAATATATAAATAAAGAGGTAAATGCGTAACAGTAAATAAATAAATCTAGGACCGGAGAATTTATGAAAGCTAAATATAACACAGTCTCAAATATCTTCCAGATGTTCTTAGAACTAATGTGCATAACGTTTTCCGAACTTAATTAGGGATTTTAATTGACACACTAGAGGAGAGAGTGGATGAGATATTCTATAGATCAGTTCATCACGAATGCACTGTGAAGTGAGCGTTAATTGGGTCCCTCCTTCCATGCAATTAAAATGATGTTCCTTACAAGAGCGAGTGCCCCGTGCGGACGTTCAGGCGTTCATTATCCGAATGTACAGCATGTGGGTTGTGAGTGGGTGTGAATAGAGCACGGTATGATTGATGATACTTAATGAGGGTGTCACGTCAACTGTTTCCACGACCCTGTTGCCCCACTGCTTGCTACAGTTTACCTAATGCAGATTGACGGACATGATAGAGTGATACTGGATAGATAGGCTGAAAGACAGACAGATATATCTAGGCTGGCGGACAGACAGAAAGAATGAAGGAAAGTGTATTAAAATTGTCCACTGGTTGGCTAGTTCAGTGGCTTGAAAGGATGGAAAAGCAGGTCATCAGCGAACTTTAGTGCGCAGTAAGGGTACAAACATAGAGGCCACCGAATTCTGCCACCGAGCCACTAGGCGCTTTAGGTGTGAAGAATTGCACTATATAATTTCAACAACTGCACATAGAACCCACCTTATTGAGGTCTTTATTTTCGGAGGATCTCTGCTTTGTCACACTTTGTGCATTTACACCTCTCACATAGAACCCACCTAGATTCGGTCCGTTTATATAGTGCAATTCTTCTCACCTAAAGCGCCTAGTGGCTCGTTGGCAGAATTCGGTGGCCTTTATGTTTGTACCCTAATACATACGTGTAATGAACAGCTGCCCACTGCGATACTCAGAATTGAGTGTGTGGCAATGTCTTTCGTTCCAAGAGAAATCTTTCACACGATCCCTTTTCTCCATGCCATCTGGACATTCCACCGACCAATGGCAAATAATTGTGTTTTTCTTTGTAAACGACTCAGATTGTCGTGTTCATTGAGGTAAACAGGATTCTTTTTCTAAACCAAACTGGACATTTATCTTTGGAATTGAGAAAAAAATGGGGCTACATTTGTGATCAGCACTGTTGGTGAGGACACACCGTATTGTGCCCATAACTGTACCATTTGTTTCTTTTGCGTTTGTTGTCAGTTTCCCGTGAATCCCACAGAACCTCACCAAATCCTGCGTGACTGTATGCCCTGGAGTCGATCATAATGTAGGCTGGCCTCACTGATTCTGCCCAAACAACAACAAACTCCGAATGCTTGCTCTCTCTCATATCAAAGTACAATATTTTTTCTTTCGTTTGTTGCACTCGCTCGCTGCCCTCTCTCCGCGCCCCCCCCCCTCCCCTCGCCATCACTTATACACATTTGTTGTCCAAACACATGAGCTGTAAACTGACATGTTTTCACAATTACATGCAGGTGGCCTTGACATTGTCAGTGCGAACACTGTTTCTTTGTTTTCTTTCCATGGAGAACACAGTGACGTCACCCGGCAGTCCTATCTGCCAATCGAAATGGCAGCCGATACTGTCTATGTTCAAATTGTATGAGCCAAAAGAAATTTCAGTGAATCAATAACATTTCTCTCCATTCGAAGAAAAAATACAATTCCACTTCCTTAATTTTCATTCAGTGCAGAGCCAGTGAGATACATATAAGCTACCTTTTGTCTGTGTTCTAGTGCCATACTGTAATTCATTTTTCTTGTCTTCGCACGCACAGGCGATGGCCATTTCAATGCATTAACCAAAAATCTTTATTTGAGGGTAATTAGTTTAGTTCATTGTTGTTAAGCCTACAGTTTAGATCATTGACATCACATCTGTATGACATATTATTTGTCCATCTTTTCAACCATGTATCTTGCTTTCAGAATTGATTAACTGATATAGATCTACTTCAAGTTATTTTAGGCCGTTTTACTAACGTACATTAAGTCCCCATCCCACGTGTCCCAATAAAGTTTATTGTGTGTATAACTGTAAAGCACTTGGTTCCATTGGTGTGTTGTAATCTCACATAGGCCGAAACATCCCAAGGCTGCAAACAACATTTGAAGTACCGTTGCCTACACCTGTGCTTTATGACACTAGTGTCATCTATTCAACACCAGATTATGTTCCATGAAGAATTTCATTGACGTCATCTCTGCAGTCATGTCTATTAATAGCGAGGACAACCGATAATGTTTACGTCATCTCTGCAGTCATGTCTATTAATAGCCAGGACAACCGATACTGTTTACATCTAAACATTGTGGATTAAATGGAAAATTCAACGAATCAATTGTCTTCTTTCTTAGAATTAGATTATTGGTTTCTTCTGTACAATGACATGGTGCTTGACTACCTACTTGTCATTCAACTAATTCAAGCTGTTGATAAGGAAATGGAAGAAAAGAAAAAGGAACTTTTAACCTGATCAATCTTCTAATGTATCAAACACCAAAGGTTTCAAAGACAAAATCTCACTATGTATGAACATGTGACATCTCCTCCCCATCCCGCCTGCACCCTTTTTCACAACCACACTCGTGCTGCTCGTGCTAACTGACATTTTCTGTTCAACATTGTCTCGTGTTCCATTAGCTTCAGTGACGTCATGCTTGCAGTCATGTTTATTAATAGCAAGAGCAGGCAATACTATTCTAAAGAGTTCTGACAAAAAGAAAAAGTTCACTGAATCAGTATCTCTGCGTACAGTCATGGCATGTAATTTCACTATAACCGATGGGCTCCGTCTAACTTCTGACATGTTATTCATTCAACAGTTTGGAAACGAAATGTATTTGCTTGATTGCTGGCATACTTTTTTGAACAAACAATTTCAGATACAAAATGCACAAACAGTTTTGTGACGCTGATCGCTCCCGATTGGGGGGGGGGGGGGGTTGTTACATGACAACGAATTTATAGTAGGAAAATCAGGCGAATTTATTTTGCCATGAGAATGCAGCCTCATTTCTGTGGGGTTTAGCAGCTTTGAGGAATTGAGAAATGTCGTATGTGCTAATATTACGAACTTCTCTTCTTTCCTTTCATCATCACGCCTCATCCTGCATCCATTCCACTGAACAGTGCATAATTCATTGCTGACAAGACAAGCAATCAGTGGCTTTGTAAATGACAATCCTGTCTTTTATTTCTTTATGTCCCATGTGCTCCCGGTGAACTCAGTCCTTTGATTTTTTTTATTTCAGAACAAAGACGAGTTTGACCACTACATGAATGTGAGAACAGCTTGTGTCCATTACATCAAAGTGCCGCATGTGGCCTTCAACACTGGACATGACACTTTTGCCACAGCTGTCAATATCTTGGATGTCTTCCTGTGGAAAGTCAAGGTAGGCCAGTCAGGATTTTCTTTTTTTACTGTGTCCCTGCAGCTCAAGAAATGTACAAATCTATTAGCTGTCAATTGTAGGACATGACTTGTGGCAGAAAGTAGAGCCTGAGCACAAATTTCCTAGTTTTATGAATTCCTTAGGTAGTTAAATCTGAACAGTGACTGGTGCCCATACTTTTGTGCTTAGGGTCTTGTAAAGAAAAAGAAAAAGCTTTCTAATGCCATCCAAATAATGCAAAAGCATGTGGTGTATTGCCAAACTAAAGTGCCATTTATGGTTTTAAAAAAAAAAAAAAAAATTAAGTCAAAATCAAACTTTACAAGTGGCGCAAATATCATTTTGCAATAACGTTTCAATTTTAAATTCCATATTTTAGTGACCAAAAGAAACGACCAATCATACAAAACTATGATCCAGGAACATTTCTCTCTATTGAATGATGTTGGAAATAAGCTTGGTCCAGACTGGCACACGGTGACATACCAGTAGGTTCATGCTTGTGTTCTGTAACACCTCTGCACCTCAGGTCTTCCCACTGTCGCTTAGGCTGTACTAGTACAATTGCAACATATCACTAGCAATTAACTGAAAGCTGCCTTATACTAAAACATCACCGATGACCAAAGTTTTCAATAGTCTGAAACAAGTAAATTGATCAGCTTTTAACCAACCAACGCCACTTGGTGGTACTGGATTCGGATATTTTGTCTTCATAGTCTGCTCACAAATGTTTGTTTTTGAGTCTGAATGCGATTTTTTACCAAAATTGAAAAGCAGCTCCATTCTGTAGCGGAAATGTTAATTTGAACCAAAAATTTGTAAATGAAAAAAAAAAGTCCTATGATCAGGGCACCTTACAGCGCGAGTGGCTTGGATAGCATGCGATGGAAAACAGATGAATGTTGTATAACTGGCTGACCCTGCAGTTGGCCAGGAGCCAATCAGTGAGCATGTAACTTGTGTGGAAAGTAAAGTTTACCAGTCAGCTGGGAGCTGTTTCACCTATTTAGAGCAACACAGTCTACCCTGTGTTTTCTACCAATTTGTCGTCAGTCGTCACTGCCAGCAATTTTAAACAGTTTTATTAAAAAATGTATAGGTGCTGACTCTGGGGCGCCTCGACCTTCTCTCGTCTCCTCCCCTGTTTGTCTCTCTCTCTCTCTCTTTCCTTCGCTGTCTCTTCCTTTCAGTTCTCCCTTTCTCTCTCTCTCTCTCCCCCGTGTCCTTCCCGTTTCTTTCTTTCTCCCCTTTTCTCTTTCCCTCTTCTCTCGCTTTGGCCACCCCAGCCCCTTTAATCGGTAAATCATTATGTGGACAAACCCATAGTGTCTCAATAGACACCACGCCCTTCTTTCAGAAGGAAGCATGTAAACATATCATAGTCGCGCTTCATTTCTCTGGGAAATCCACAGTAACTCATTTTCTTATCATCTCCCGTCTGCTGAAATTGTTGTCATCGCTTTGCTCATGGTATGCTTTTTGCTCTTTACCTAGAGTCCTACACCAAGGCTCACCATACCTCTTGGTGGAATTATTGATCTTTTATCTATTCCCACCCCAAACAAGAAAAAATTTAGAATCAAGTAAATAATTATGAATGAATTTGACTTTAACCCTCGTTTGCTGAGATTTTAAGAGGGTTTTAAAACTGTGAAAAGTTTTCTTTGTTTGTTCTGACGCCAGGAATATACAAATTTGGTAACATAGGCAACACGTTTACTTTCATGTCAGAAAGGCTTTTGACGGCAGGATCTAAACAGCCCCGCGGGTAAGAAAACGGCTTAAAAACAACAAATCTTGGGACGCCATTCACAATAAAAACATTTTTTTTTTTAAAGGAAACAAAAACACTTCCAGGTGTAACATTATGTAAAGCATTATGTTATTTTTGTTTTATAATGGTCAATTTTTTAGCCTGAGCCTTTAGTCGGCTCGTCGGTCGACCCCAATCGACCACCCAGAGTTTATCGACTCTTCGGATTTTGTTTCCTTCGGGGGTCGATTTCGTCCACCACGGAATCCCTGATCAAGAGCGTCTGTGTCATAGATCAGGTGACGGGCCAGGTACTTGCTGGCAGTAAATGGTAGCGTCAGCAGTAAACCCACGATAGTACATGTATTCATAATCATGCCAAACAGGCAAGAGTAACAACGAGCAATAATACAACAGTTAAATCAGCACAAGTGTAAGGTGAAGCGGGTTGTAGTGTTGTGGAGGCCGTGTACGAGAGGTGCGGGGTGACGACGGGCCAAGCACGCCAGCTGTCAGCAGTGACATTAGATTTCTCTCAAAATGTAGGGCCACACTGATCCATCGGTAGCTAGCCAAATAATATCGTTAGTCCCTTTGGTTGTTTTTTTTTTAAACAACTATTGATGGTGGTTTTTTTCCTTTTGGCCCGAAATGCTGACTTGGCATGTTAAGAACTGATTTGTAGCTTTTGATTTGTTGGTGTTATTTTTTTTACTTCGTTCCATACCACAACATTACAGCAGTGCTGAGAGCAAGGATTACATGAACTGATTCAGGGGGAAAACACATGCAATGGTGAAGTCATTGTTGATAGCAACTAGTTAGATTTAGTTTTATATCTGATTCTGTCGTCAAAGCCGCTCTGTTCAGAAAACCATTATTTCTTTTATCTTCTAACGGGCCGAAAGTAACTGCTTTTGTTGCTTTTTAACAAAGGCTGTTTCAAATTACAAATGAGAGGGTCACAGAGACAAAAGCATTGTAAACGTTAATCCTTGCGGCAGTGAACTTTGCAGGCGTCGTGTGGACATTAACTTAAGCAAGATTTTTCTTCACACTGCATTGGTAACTTTGAACAAAGTATGCCTGCATTTCACTAAATTTAAAACGATTCTTATGTCCGTGGTCGTGGCCACTGACCTGATCACCATTTGTCTCACATCTCTAGGCCTATCTACAGTGTCAGTCCTCTATTCCCTCTTTCCCCCCCCCCCCCCCCGCACATTTTTTATTTTTGTGGCCATTGTTTTATAACTTGATCAGAAAAATGATTATCTGCAATAGTTGTCTTTACCTCTGTATGTGGTTTGGAGACCGTGAGCAAGTTTTAAAAAAAATAAAAAATTCGCGGAACCAGCGAAGAATGATTCAGTGATGTATTTTTGTCCCCCTCACCCAAAAGAAGTTGATTCAAGTTTTTCTTTGTCAATTTTTTACTTTAAGTTCATTCATCTCAAGTTCATCACACACACATTTAATTTTTTTTTAAAAATGTGTTGTTTGCCTACATAATGTAGACGGCCATCCTTTTGTGCATTCACTTGGGGCAATTGAGATTGGTAGATAGGCAGTTAAGAACTGAAATTGATATTGTGTATCGATTCCTATAGACTTGACGATTGGTAACTGTACAGTTGCAATTGCCACAAAGGAGAGAAGTAGAGAGCTTTAAAACAATGATATTGTGTCGTCTCTCTTTACATTTTTTTTTTTAAACCAGTGCTAGGAATCGATTTGTTGCCGTGCTTTTCTTATGCCGAAACTCAAGACAGCTGAGGACATGTAATATGCTTAGTAAATAAATAGTTCACGTCGGTCACCTTTGATAATAAAGAGTATTGTTTTGCTGTTAATCTGACGACTGCAATATTTATTGTGTTAAACCGCTGGTGACTGGACAATGTACCAAGATGCAGTATTGAGATTAGGTTGTTTTGGGGGGGTTGCCTGTAGGCGACAGCGAATACATGTTTTGTGTTTATGAAAGATGATGCCTAGCTGTGTTGTAGAAGATCATGGAATGTAGAGCAGACAAAAGTGTGTGTGGGAGAAGGAGAGAGAACAGGGACAAAAGAACGATGGCAGAGAAAGTTTTCAATACAGGCAACATCATGCCGCAGTCTAGTTATTTTGGACCCCTGTCATGTGTTAAATTAATGGTCGAATTGTTTTCGCTTTTTCGTGACAGAAGAGTGTCACATAAATGCAAATGCCCGTGGCGCGAGAGCTCACCAGTCACATGATGGCTTTACTCGTAAATATTTATTAGTCATTTATTATCATTATTGATTATGTGGTATTCACCTCAGCTCACGTGGTCGTTGGTACGTGAGGCCGATGGATGTGTTCGAGAAAGTTCTAGGCTGTTACTATTGAAAGTGTATCACACATCTGGCATTGTATCACGAGCATCATAATATTAATTTGATTGTTACAACGATCCGCTGTCGTAAGCGGTTTTACATAGTCTTATATGGCGGACATTCACATTAGTGATAGACAGTATGATGTGTCATTAAATGCCTTGATGATCAAACAATGTAATTTTCTCAGCGAGCACTGCCACAAGATACCACATTGTCCCCCTTAAACAAAAAAAAAGTTATAAACAAACAAACAAATGACCGGTCTGATGTGCAGCGTTTCAGCCGCTTTTCCAGATCCTTAATCGTAGAACAATATGTGTGGAGCATAATTTGTTGGACCTGTTTCAACTTGATGTAGGTCTAAGATGGTAACTTCCATCAGCTGTTACACACTGTTACACAATTGTTGGCTGAAAACAAATGAGTCAGACAGTGTTGTGCCATCCATTATAATACTTCTTCAAATAATAGAGCCGAATATTTTCGCCATAGAGATATCATCGTCAGTAGGTCACACCGTCACACTAAAGATGCACATGACTGCACTCTACGGTGCTATTTGGAGTGCTGACGGTGCGACAGCTGTTTGGTACACAAAATAGAGTCACCTATTCTTACGGTGACGTTTGTTTGTATTCAACACGTGACATGATATCCGGGGGCGTTGTTGGGTGTTCAACAGTCGGCTCGATATGGGACTTGATCGCCTTTTCCGCAGGACCTGTTAAACATTCATCGTAAGCCTTGGGGGAGAGGGGGGGGGGTGAGAGACATTGGTACGTAACGCACATTTTGGGACAAGACTTGTTATCGCGCACCTTTCCTTGAGATGATGTTTGATATTCAACGCAGAGGTTGATCTAATCTGGAGCTGCTCTTTGATATCCAACATGTTTTGAAAGCGCAGCTGATTGTTTCATACTTTTGTATATGAAGGATTTCGCTATCTTGTCAATCAGAAAGATCTTTTTTTTTTTTTTTCCTTGCAATACTCATCGTCTTTCAGTTTTCCTTATTTTTCCTGTTTTCGTGTTTTCCATCGTCAGTGTCTTTTTTTTTCTTTTTTCCTCCCCACAGCAGGTTATTTTGCCGTACTTAAATTCATAGGTCACCGTTCATAAAACTGAGCTCGCAGTGGTGAAAATATCTATTATATATTTCAGTAACTTGCAACTTTGGCATGACTAACTGACCAAACTATACACTCTTCAGGTCTTAAATTTGGCAGGAAGGTGGCAATTGAGATAAGGAAGATGATGGCTATAATTAAAAGTTGTTTACTTCAAGCGTGTACGTGTATTTTTAAAAAATAACAATGTTTATTGCTAAGTAACATCTGTACTTTTGCATGTTTGTTTATTAATATATGGTACCGTTCATGTCATAAAAGTAACCGTATCACTATCAAGCGTTCAGTTGGGTGCGAAGTGTTCTGGTGCGCATGGGTTCTGAAGCAAGGCTGTAGTTTATTACTTTTGTTATAAATGAGAGGGGGGGGGGGGGCACATGATTGTTTATTCCGGGCAATGCCCTGTAGGTCATCTAGTTTGATAATATTCGGCATTCTTGGTTTCGACCGGATTTAAACTGCAACAACAAAATTATTGTTTTATTCCATTATTGTTTGTTTTATTATGTTTTGTATTTGTATAATATGTTTTCTCACTGTCTCATAGTCGTCCGTTTTTAAATAAAGCTATGCAGGGAGACCCCGTCCTTGATACCACTTATTCTGAAAGAAAAACATGACAGGCTAACACTCAAGATAGCAATTACATGACAGGCTTGATTCACCAGCAGAAATGTTTGTCTCTAAATTTATTACCCAGTTTTGACAGTTATAATGCATCGAATTTACATAATGTGTGTCGCGATGTGGGTTAAATGGGGAGAATTCGACCGACACTCTTTCGAGGTCCGCTCCCACAATCGACGAACACACAAAAAAAATACTTGCACTCTAAAAACTAAATAAATCAATTGCTTTGATTTTTTTAGCAGAACTGTAGGGCAGTTTAATTACAGGAATTAATGTAACAAATATAATTATAAATATAAATATCAATTCAAAGGCAACTGAATCTAACTAATGAAACTACAGCTTTCTATAAAGATTAACTTATTCACTCTAACTACTTGCAGGTCATATGAGTTAGATGCCAAATAGAATCCGCGCACGTGGCGACGGATATAACAGTTTAAATTCTATTAATTCAATGAGACATGTTATGATATGGACATATCCTCTAGACACGCCATGGAGAATGCTTGTACAACCATGCATTGTCTGGCGGTAGCTCTGAAACTGTCTTCAAAAGTAAGTAGAACGGTTCACTTTCATCATTACAAATTAGTATGGACTCTCACCATGCGGCCCTCACTGGGAGTGAGAGCGCTGGATGTAAACGCTGTGGGTTCATATCAAACCAAGTAGCTTAGGCTCTGGAGCTTTAAAACATCACGCTCCTCACAATATGGACTGCTCAACTGCGTCTCTATGTCTCTCATCTGGCTGAGGACTATCGCCGTCCACCTCGTAAATGGATTGTCTACATGTGGCCTCTATCTAAGCTCTGCACGGGTTTAAATACTAAAGCTATGTCTCGACCTTCCGTCCAGATTCATACATTTGATTGGTGCAGTCGCTTCAGCTCAGCCTGCAATATTAATTTATGCTTGTCATGGCCTTGCGCCAAAATCAAGGTCAATTTTACGGTCTAGACAAAATTTAAAATGCGAAACATTAACTACTAAAATCTTCAAACCCCGTGCTTTCTACTCTTACGCACGAATTTCCGAACGCCAACTAAGCGTCTAAATAAACTACCTTTACTCGCCCCTTATCTATGTTAATCAAAATCACGGGGTCGAGAACTGCTCTGTCATTCCTAGCTATACATTTATTCTGTCTCGCCTCTCCTTCTCTCCATCCATCAGAAAAAAAGGTGTTTCAAAACAAACTGTTCACGAGAACAGCTCAAGGACAAATTACGCTGGTTATAATCAACAAGATCGTAAAAATTAACTCACTGACGTCGTGACCTAGCACGGCATTTATGATCCTAATGTGATCATGACAATGTGAATGGACGCGTATCCAGTTTATTCCTGCAGTGTTGTTGTGAGAAAAAAAAAAAAGTTGGGAGAGAGGAGGGGGGTATTTTGGATTCTATAAATATAATTCAGTTGTTTTAAATTCGAGAGTAATTTTAGAAAATCTATTTTTGTTCAGACCTATTTTGAAGAGCCTATTTCATTTTCTTTAAACCCCGAAAAAATAATAATCTGCTCGGGCTCATCACTAGAAACGGTAATTCTAGTCGCAGTGTCCAGTATAGTAGTGCAGTGTTTATTTCCCCTTTTGCATTACAAATCGGCACATAGCAATAGTGGGCGAGGCGTCCCGTTTACCTGGCTTAAACCGAGCTTTAGACACCGAGATCTTTTCTGATTTTTGTTGAGGTAGACCTGGGCCTAGTTACCGTGCTGTGGTGGCGTTACCACAAGTCACAGCTGATAGGGGAGGTGGCATTACACAAAATTCTTATTCAAACAGTTATCATGAATAGATTCAGCAAGACATTGATTCAGCTGCTGTCAGAATTGTTTCATAACATCTTATTTTTGGTTGATAAACAGATCTTTAAATCGGCAACTTCGAATTCTCGATGTGTTCATACGCAGCTGGGGGTCAGTGCTGTCTTGTCCGCTACTACACCTACGAAACTATGAAACACCCGTGTTATTTTTAGGGTCTCTTGTCCTATTTTTAAACACAAAATGCTAAGTATGTATGTAGTCGCTGCACCCATAGGTACTAGTGCATAAACGTGTAATACATTTGTGCGCATGTATCATGGCACGTTCGGCGGATAGAGTGTAGCCACTATGAGCCACCTGCCTTTAAACAATATTAACCTATGCGGATATGAATGTAAATTAGGCGTTGTACATTTAAATTGTTTGCGTCAGACTTTGTCACATAACTTATGGCTGACAGCCTTTGTGGTCTCTTTAACTCTCAGGTGGGCGTGTAGTAAAACGAGTTTTTTGGCCAAGACTAGCAATAGAATTCTCATCAGTGGACTAATTTTTCCCACTTAGCAATATCAGATCTGTTCCGCCAGTCAACATTCCAATAATATAGATCTAACTCTCAAAGCACAATGGCCAGGCAAATATTGTGTGAGCAGCTTCTGCTGAAAACTTTAAAGAGATGGTCAAATATTTTTTTATTAAAAACACAGACATCAACAATTAACATGCTGCACGACGCCTTCATGGTGAATATCAATTAGCGCACTCATCGTAAATAGCTTGTGTGTGTGTGTGCGTGCGCGCGCGGTCGTTTGTGTGCTCAAGTAAGAGTGGTTGGGAACGTGAAAATGACTCAGTGAATGTGAAAATGATTGGTAATCCAAAAATGACGGATTCGGTGGGGTTGGGGTGAAGTTAACTGTTGTGAGGGAAAAGGAGGGTTCTGGGTAGTAAACAAGGACGCGAGCAGCATAACGCAGGTGGATTGGTGACATTGGTATGTAACGTGAGGGGGAATGGGGGTGGGGGGGGGGGCGTTTGGATGAGTCACCTTTATAGTAGATTATCATTAATAGTGGCGACATATATTGATAGGAAAAAGGGTTGGGGTAGGCGCTATTTTGCTGTGTTGTTTGTATTGTGCTTTGCCATTGGTCACAGATGTTGCGCAGAGCATGTATGGTTTTTTGTTTTCTTTAGCGTTCGGTACAATTGTAATTTCTGTGGCAATACATTGGGCGGTGGCCAAAAACAAAACAAAAACGCCAGGTGCTTGTAAAGCACAGCTGAGAAGCAGACCAGGGAAGTCTATCGCTATGACCTGAAATCTGTCGCTATGTGAACTTTCCCCTCTCCCCTTCTAAACTAAACATTTTTGGAGCATATTGCAGCAATGTATGTACGAAACTTGTCTTCTTAGTAAGTACGTTCATGGTGCTCAGTATCTATCTGTCTATCTTATCTATCTATGACACTGACACCGGTACGACTGACTGCAGAAACAATATCAAAGCCAAGATATAGTATAGTGTACTGTCATCATCATCATCATCATTGCCTTTCTCACCCTGGATCAGGGTATAGGCCATTAACAAACACTTTCCATCCCTCTCTATCATGGGCCAGCCTCTTTACATTATTCCAAGTCTTTCCGCTTCGTTGCACATCATTTTCTCTGGCTCTTCTCCACGTTCCGCGCGGCCTTCCTCTTGATCTCTTGCCCTGGGGATTCCAATCCAATACCTTCTTCGCGATGCTGTTTCCTGGCCTCCTGAGAGTGTGGCCGATCCATCTCCATCGCCTCCTACCAATTTCCTCTCTGACTGGGCTCTGTCTTGTTCTTTTCCAAACAATTTCATTGCTGACCTTGTCTGTCCATCTGATCTTAAGTAGCTTCCTCAAACATCTGTTGATGAAAACTTGGATTCTCTTTATGCAGGCCTGGGACGCATTCCAAGTCTCACATCCATACAACAGGACTGACTTCACGTTCGAGTTGAATATCCTCAGCTTTGTTTTTAGAGATATATCCTTGGTTCTCCAAATCTTGCTTAAGGACGTGAAAGCTGCCTGTGCCTTTCCAATTCGTGCTTTGACTTCTGCCTCTGTTCCTCCCTTATTGTCAATGATACTACCAAGATAGCAGAAGGACTCTACATCTTCCAGTGGTTGATCTCCTACTTTGACTTGTTCGCTTGGGGGTGCAACAATTTTTAGGACCTTCGACTTCGCAGGATGTATCCTCAATCCGATAGATTCTGAAATTTTGTTTAGAGCTATAGTGTACTGTGTCTTGGATCAAAGGTTGTGCGGTGTCACAAGGTTTCGCCCGAGCCGTTTAAATTATCCCAGTAGGAGAGTTGAATGCGTTGTCTTTGTGAAAGAAAAAAAAACAAGCAAACAAAAAACCGCTAAACTCCTTGTTAGTACAACTGTACTAGTCGGAGGGAAGTTATTACATTCCTTGGTTGTTGAATTTCTTCTGGCTACACGGGTTTCATATCTGTTGAGTCTTTGGACCGTACAATGGTACCGGTTTCATTTTAAACAGTGTCCGTGTATGAGGTTGTGCTCAGTTTATCGTAGAGGAATAATTTTCAAACTCATGTAGCCTATTGATTATCGTTCCTTATGAAACGGATTAGCCCACTTCTACAATTACTTGGTTGAATAATTATTACGGTCATGAACGTGAAAAGATATCTCCGATGTTTATGCCACTCCAATGGGTATTAAGCCAAGCTTATAGAATAATAGTAGGCCTAATAATACTCAATGGCATGGATTTCACCCCGACCAACGACCATTTGCTGGGCCGGCAAATGACGAATCATCGCGTGCTGTTTCACTTACTTGGTCACGGTCAAGTACACAAAACCCTAGGTTAATTATTCGCATGGCTTGTGGCATGGTGAGATTTGGTGTGTTTCTACGTGAGAGGGAAACGGGGGGGGGGGGGGTATAATAATGACATACATTATGAAGCATCAGACTCCGTCATGTTTGTATACACAATGCAACCACCTTTATGTTTTCTCTCTTCACGATGCCCTAACAACACAAAATGGACATTTTATTGACTTGTTTTTGGCTGTGCTGTTTCCATGGCAATGTGTTTGTTTCCGGGTATGAAAGGTTGCCAACTTCTGTTACGTAAGAACAAGAGGCTTTGCCTAAGTGTGACATATTTTGTAGGTAAACAAAAACAGAAGACAGCAAAGCGAAGTTAAGTACGAATTTCAAAAAACCGGATGACCGATTTCTTTCTTGATATGCATTAGCATAGGGGACGGGAAGGGAAGGCAGGACACGCGACCACAAAAATTGGATCACTGCAGCTGGAGAAAAAGAGTCTTCAGTGTTGACCGAATTCCACTTGTTGTTTACAGCTTGACGGGGTCGCGCAGTGGCTCGAGTGTGACGTAAGATGGCTGCGGACCAGGGGAAATAACCCAACAATACTGTAGAGTTGAGGTCAAGTTGATCTACAGGGGGGGGGGGTGTGAATGCTCAGAGTTCTGCGTGTAATATGCGTGATTGTTATGCAGTATGCATTCTGTGTCTTTCTGTTTTCCGTCGTCGCCGCCCCCCTCCCCCTATGCATTCTGTGTCTTTCTGTTTTCCGTCGTCGCCGCCCCCCCCCCCCCGGTCGAATCACATTTTTCAGAGAAAATTAAGACCGTGAGCCCCACCACCATTACCTTCTCTTTGGCACCTCCGGCTGTGTATCACAAAAATCGCATGATTTGTGCAGCACTTCAAGCTCTGCCGTCTTTACTCCAAAAGACATGAGATTTTTAGTATTTATTTTTTTTAGGGGGTGGGTGAGGACGATATGCCCGCCTCGGGGAGGAAAAGAATGTTTGTGTGTGTATTCTTTTTTTCGCAGGGCAAGCCCAATTGCATGATTCAGAATGTATGTAGAATAGTAATGAAAGCAAGACAACATACAGGAGATTGGACTATGGTTGTTTATTCGTGAAATATTTTTCATCCTGAGGGTGGTTTATGAATGAGCAGCAGTACAGTGTCTATCACCTGGGCTGCCCAGGTCGTCATACTGTTTTTGTTATTCTTATTCTGATGATCGTTGTCTTTTTCAGGTGACAGAGAGGCATATGTCCATTGTTGCAGCGGGCTGTTACTTCATTGCAGCAAAGATGTTAGAAGCTGAACAGGTAAGCTTATTCTTCAGAGATACTTTTGTCTGTTGAGCATTGTTAAAATAATTATGAGAGTGCTGAAATTACTCCACTAGCTGACCTGTACATAAGATTCATTTTAAGATGTCAGTGTAACACTGAGAAGTTAGTGCAAGACATACTAGAAGGTTCTAATTTTTTCTATCTAATGAATATAGTGAGGAAAAATTAATTAATGAGAGTCTTACATTCATTTGCAACCAAGTTCAAAACTAGTTTATCACCGTGTATCTTTGGATCCCAACACTCTGCCCTCCCTTCATACCTTTTTTTGTCTGGTTTAATAGTCCATTCTTGGTGATTTAATTTAGTCATGCAGGAATCCAGGTTGTCGAACAGTGATTCTCATGTTCCTTAGCTATGATAGGACGATTTGCTGTTGTCATATTCCCAGGACTGCCCCACTGCCCAGCAGATCTCTTATCATCATGAATGGACCTCAAATGACCTGTGCCGAATTGAGCTCCGCATTCTGGAAAAACTGGACTGGTGTGTCCTGACTGTGTCTTATCTGGACTTCCTGCCTTTGTTTGCTGACGTGTACAAGATTAGCACTGACTTGCTGTGCTCTGACCCAATTACAGCACTGGCAGAGAAAAGTTTATCCAAGAAGTCAACAGTCTTAATGCAGGTGTGTTGAGCTGCTTAAGGGCCATCAGCAGTTGTCAACTAATTTAACTCTGAAGTTCCCAGCCATAGATTCCCAGTACCCTTTCCATACTGAAGAGTTACTGCTAAGATTTTTAAAGCTGATGTTGCTTTTCATTATGGTTATTCCAAAAGGTAAATAGGAATTTATATAGTGAAATTATGTCCAAAAAATGCATAATTACGTCAGACAAATTCACAGAGATTATTTATTACAATGCACTGTCGCCATTCAAGGGTAGTGGTCAGAAATCCTGAATCTTGCAAAACTGAAAGAAGTAGGTGAATGCAAAAATATACACACACACACACACCCTTCCTCCCCCCACCCACTACCACCACCACCACCACTGTAGTACAGTAGGTAACAAAGGGAATGCTTTAACTCTAACTCAGGAATGTCCATTTGTGCTGTTTCAGCCTGCAGTTTTTGCCCTTGCTCTGGTCCATCATGTGACTGAAGGACATCATGTGACTGGAGAAGTGTTGCCGGTGTTGCTAGGCTCTGCTGAGAGTCAGCTGTTAGTTCACTGCAATGTAAGTTTATTCTGGTTTCACATTATTGTTTATGTGGAAAGTGATTTCAAGGAATCTACAGGATTATTATTTCAGTCTTGGCTTTGATCCCACTTTGACCAGTCTCTCTCTAAATTATTTCTTATCATAACATGGAACTTTTTTAAACCTAACATGTTCATTTTTGTAAAGTCTGATATTCATAATTGTCGAGATTTTCATTAATTTCATGTCACTTGGGCTGGACGTGAAGGGAAAGTAGTAAGCAGATAGGGAAAAATTTTCATTTTCATTATTATGTCCCTTGTTTGAGCTGAGCTGTTTGTATGCCAGCAGCCATGGGACAGATGTACATTGTTTTGTTCTCAGTGGCGGGCATAAACTTTCCTGTAGGTCTTTTCTGTTTTTAAACTCACAAATGTACATTTAACTAAATGCACTGTCTTGTGGGTCATCTCGGGAGAGAGGAAGACTAGGGGAAGGTAACCCTGAATACAAATACCACACTGCCTTGTGTGTTGCTATGATAGCAAAGGCTATGGGAGTAAACCCAGACAGAAAATCAGGAGTGGAGACCCAAAGGTGGTTGTCAGGGAGAACTGCATCAAACTGGCTTCCAGCATCTCCTGCAGCCGGACTAGTTCCAAATGTATTGACCTGGTCTCTCCCTTGGGTTTAACTAGAATGGCAGAGAGAGGGGTGGTGCCTCTGGGCAAAGCACCATCTCTTAAAAATAGCCCAGGCAAGGCAGCAAAACGAGGAGGCATTTGCTCGGGCTTGGCAAGCGTCTGTCTCTCCTCTATAAGCCCACCCATTTCCGATTTGGAGAGGACACTCCAGCCATCCGTTACGGATGGGCACAACACGGGAGGTGGCAGTTACCGGTGATAAGCTCAATCCATTTGGCGTACGGATGAGCGCCAGGGGTCCCCTCTGTCGGTGGGAGCGGCTTTTCAGCTGCATTGATCAACTACCGCCCGCCGTAACCTGGGCAGCCCCCAGGCAGTTGGGTGTTGTTCCGCCACGTCAGCCTGCTTCATAAGGTGGTTGGAGCTAGACCAAAAGTCAAAAAGCTGACGTAAAGTGTGCACCTGGCAAAAACAGAAAAATACTAAAACTTGGTACCTGGAACGTCAGAACAATGCGCCCAGGCTTGCAACAGCAAGATCTCACTGATATTGACTCCATCAGGAAATCCCAAATTATTGATCGAGAACTTCAGCTACTAAACATCGACATCGCTGCCCTTCAAGAAACTCGACTTCCCGACTCCGGGTCAGTCAAAGAAGAAAACTACACCTTCTTCTGGCAGGGCCTTAGCAGCGAACAGCCGAGAATCCACGGCGTGGGCTTCGCCGTAAAAAACTCCCTTATCAATTCGATCGCAACTCCAATTGGAGTGTCAGAACGCATCATGACACTCAGACTGAACACCCGGTCTGGTTTTACCAACATTATCTGTGTCTATGCCCCAACACTTACCTCCTCTGACGAAACCAAAGACATTTTCTACGATGCATTGCAGAGGACTCTCCACAACATCCCTCTCACCGAAGGCCTGCTAATTCTGGGTGACTTTAACGCTCGAGTGGGAGCAGATCACTCCGCATGGCCAAAGTGCATTGGGCTCTTCGGCATTGGCAACATCAACGAAAACGGGCAGCGCCTTCTGGAGCTATGCTCCGTAAACTCATTATGTGTTACAAACACGTACTTTGACCTTAAGAGATGCCAAAGAACATCATGGCGCCATCCCAGGTCTGGCCATTGGCATCAATTAGATCTTATTCTCTCAAGGAGGAAGAGTTTGGGCTGTATAAAAATAACTCGTTCCCTCCACAGTGCTGACTGTGACACCGACCATGCACTGGTAGTCAGCAAAATCAAAATTTCGGCCAAGAAAATATACAGATCAAAAGCCCCTTCAATCCCTAAGATCAATGTAACAGCAACCAGAGATGAATCAAATAGAAAGTCATTTGAAAAGTTATTTGCTGAAAGCATGGATAATGTCAGCCAATGTGACTCGGTAGATGAAACATGGAACACTCTCAGTTCAAAAATTCATGACTGTGCCATCAAGTCTTTTGGACAGCATAAAGTTTCAAACAACGACTGGGTAGCCCAGAACAGCGAAATTCTCCTACCTCTCATTGAGCAAAAGAAATCTGCTTTCAATGAGTATAACAAAAATTGCAATCAGAGTACAAAAACTTGTTTGAAAAATGCAAAAGCTAAACTTCAGCTGGAGGTAAGACGTTGCGCCAACAAATACTGGACAGACTTGTGTAACAGCATACAAGAGGCAAATGAAAAGGGAGATATGAAAACCGCCTTTAGTCAGATGAAAGTAGCTCTTGGGCCAATCATCACCAAAAGCGCCCCACTTAAGTCTGTAAATGGTGAACCCATCACAGATAAAAATGAACAACTGAATAGGTGGGTAGAGCATTACTCTCTGTTGTATTCAACTGAGAAAAATATTCCACCAGATTTTGAGGAACACCTCCAAAAACTGCCAATAATGGCCGAACTTGACGCTGAACCTTCCTTAGTCGAGCTTTCCAATGCAATCGACCACCTGTCTGCTGGAAAAGCCACAGGAAGTGACAACATTCCTGCAGAGGTATTAAAAGACCTAAAAGGCCCACTATTACCACACCTGTATAATCTGTTACTGCAGTGTTGGAAAGAAGGCGTGATACCACATGATATGAGAGACGCCAAAATTGTCACACTTTACAAGAACAAAGGAGACAAAGGCGACTGCAACAACTATCGAGGCATATCCCTCCTCAGCATTACTGGAAAGGCTTTTGCTCGCGTCATCCTCTGCCGCCTTCAACAACTGGCGGAAAAAGTCTTACCAGAAACACAATGTGGCTTTCGAAGCAAACGATCAACTATTGACATGATATTTGCACTTCGGCAAATCCAAGAAAAATGTAAAGAACAAAACAGGCCGCTTATAACATGCTTTGTGGACCTAACAAAGGCTTTCGACACCGTAAGCCGATCTGGCCTGTATGCAGTCCTTAAATGCATAGGCTGTCCACCAACATTGCTAAAACTTATTGCATCCTTCCACACTGACATGAGGGCATGTGTCAACTTTGAGGGCTGCACATCCAATTCATTTGCTGTAAACAGCGGTGTGAAGCAGGGATGTGTTCTTGCTCCTACCTTATTTGGTATATATTTTGCAGCCCTACTCAAGAATGCCTTTGGTCAATGTTCAGGTGGAGTACTTATTAACACCAGAGTGGACGGCTCCATTTTTAATGTTGCCAGACTAAAAGCAAAATCTCGTACAGAGCATATTATGTTACAAGAGCTCCTCTTCGCAGATGATGCTGCAATCGTGGCCCACGATGAAACCACGCTCCAGGCTCTCATCAATAGCCTTGCCAAAGCCTGTGACAAATTCATGCTAAAGATCAGTGTCTCAAAAACTGTAGTTTTGACACAAGGCTTGAGAAACCCCAACCCAATCATGCTGAATGGCTCTCCTCTGGAGCAAGTGGGAAAATTCTGCTACCTAGGCTCAACCATCAGTGGTAGCACAGACATAACAACTGAAATAAATGCCAGAATAGGAAAGGCGGCCACAGCTTTTGGCAAACTCTCAAAAAGGGTGTGGAACAATAGCAAGCTGACCATCAAAACAAAGGTACTCGTGTACCAAACTTGCGTCCTAAGCACCCTGCTGTATGGCTCAGAGACATGGACCACCTACTCCAAACATGAAAGATCCCTCAACTCCTTCCACCTGCGCTGCCTACGCAAAATTCTCAAGATCAAGTGGCAAGACAGGATCTCAAATATCGAAGTTCTGAGCCGAGCCAACATTCCATCAACTCAGGCTCTCCTAGGCAAAAAAAGACTGCGGTGGCTTGGACATCTCCACCGTATGGAAAATGATCGCATCCCCAGACAAATTCTCTACGGGGAACTTGCTACTGGCAACCGACCCAGAGGTAGGCCACATCTGCGATTCAAAGACACTTGCAAGGTCACGATGAAAGCATTCAACATCGACCCCAATGAATGGGAGAACCTTGCAAATGATCGAAGCAGATGGAGACAAAAATTGCGCAGTGGCACGCTCGCAATAGACTTCAAGGCAAAAGAAACATACCTGACAAAACGACAGAGGCGGAATGAAAACACTCGCCAAAGTGAACCCAAAAGACTGACCTGCAATCACTGCCATCGCACTCTCGGGTCAAACATTGGTAGAATAAGCCACGAGAGAAGCTGTCAGTCAAAGTGAAAGTGAATATTCCAGCTGCTAAGACCGTCTGTAAAGACGCTAAAGGCCATATAGTGCATGAATTTGATGTGACGGTAAATTGCTGGACAAAATGAATAATGCTGTTGGGGATTTAACATACAGAAATACATTTATGTGCCCTAATGATAAACACACACACACACAGAAACTTCATGGGGTCACTGCAGAGATTAAAACAGTTTAAAATGTGGCCCTCACCCCAAAGGAAAGAAAAAGTTGAATGTTGCAGAGTCTTGTGTTTGAAAAAAAACCCAAAAGAAACTACAATAAATTTTATAGTTTTATTGCAACATACAACTTTTTACTTCTTGTCTGCTTATTTTGTCATTTGCCACATTGTGACATTAAGCATTCTGTTAGTTGCAGTGCAATGTGAGGAATAATCCTTCACCTCAACACATTCATTTTGCCCCAGAGATTCTATCTGATGATGATGGTGGTTGCTGTAGTATTATTGGTCTCCAGTACAAAAAAATAATTTTAAAATTGTGAAACTTCTTAATTCACGACATTTTTTGATGCCAGATTGAAAGCCTGAACGTTTATTTCTCTCTCCACTCCCCACAGATCACAGAATCAGATCTTAACCAGTGCAAGAAAAACTTGTCTTATCTTTCATCACCGAACTACTCATCTCCCCCTTCATCTCCCACTCGTCTCAAGTTTCCCATGAAGATTTTTGACAAGCCCAGTGAGATGGGAATCACCTGTCTTCCAACCATCGTAGAGGAGCCTTCAGCGTAGATAAATATGTTATTATGTGGATTTCATCCACGGAGGAGAACAAGTGACATATTTTTTATTATCTGTTTAAATTTTTATGTAGTTAAAAAGCAACGGCTGGTGTGATTGTGTTTAAATTGGAGATGATTTGTATTGATGTTTGTACAAATTTATTTTTGTGATTCTCCAGTTTACAGTAAATTAAATAGGGCAAGCATCTTCTCAGCCTGGCAGCTCAAGACTTTTTTTAAAAGTAAATTGAAGGGAATTTGTAGGAATTTATTTTTATTGTTCTCTAGATTTGAATAAGTTCAATAAGGTATGTCTCTCCCCATCTAGACAACACAGGGTGTTTCTTTGGAGATGTATAGGGGTGAGCTTGCATTGCAGAGATACTTTGGGGTGTGCAATGAATTGCATTGAAGAATATTTTCAAGCATGGACACTTTGCCAAAAGAGCAGATTGTATATAAGGCCAGGTGGGGAGATTTTAAATTTTTGTTAGCATTTTATTTCCTTTTTTGCTTGTGTCTGACGTAACAGTTTATATTTATGCAGCAAGATGCTGCTGCTGCAATACTGAAAATTAAGACAAATTCAACATGGAGTTCAAGTATTGCCAGGACTTTGTTAATTACAAGTTATCACTACAGTACATTCCAATATCAGTGTAATGTTTCCAGGGCTGATGGTCAGAGGTTTTGTGAACACTCCCTTGCAGCTGACATACCAAGAATAGGGATATGCCAGAAATCTCCAAATAATTCGGTATTTAGACCATCACGATTTCTGGATAATCATTTATTGACAAAATTGCAGTTTTCATCTCAGCCTTAAACAAAAACACAAAAATATTTATTTTTCCTTCTTTTGTAATTTTTGTAATTTTGACAATCCTGTTAAATGTATTTGTGGATTTGATTGCTAATGAATGAAAGATTTTATTTTGTTTTCATTAATGTAAGCAGCTGAAAAGTTTGTTGTAGTTTTTTGTTTGTTTGTTTATTGTGATATTTATAATCAAACATTTATAAATATGTTTTTTATACTCTTTGTCTTTGTGCCTTTATAAAGTATACAATATTATATGTATTTGTGGGTTTGAAGATGTCACTTGTCACAGCATGAAGATTTTTTTTCTAACCATTTAAAAAAAAATTGTCATTTTATGTAAGAATGCTTTTGATACTGGGAGACAGAAATATCTGTACAATAATCAGTAATAATTCTTGTTATGTCTTATTTTAAACATTCAGTTATTTGGCCACCTTGTACCTGCTGCTCTAAAGCCCAGTCAAAGTTTAGTGTAAGCAGTCTTTGTCTATTTCATTATGAGTTGGCATAAGAGTCGTGGGCTGTTTCAAGAAATTCTGCTGTAGACCTGTAATTGTGTCAAAGTTTATTAAGTCTACTTACAATATATACCAGCTGTATTTTTGGTCCCTTTATTTGTCAAATTGGTTACTGGTATTGTTTCAAGTGAGGCAGACCATTCCACTTTAAAAAAAATTTCAGTGAGAGTTCCTACTTCATGAGAATTTCAAAATGGGAGCTCTCAGCTCAGGTACAACATCAACAGCTTTTATTGTTATTGTTACTGATAACTAGTTTGTGATAACTTTCTTTAGCTTTGTAATGCAAGGTGACCATTCTTTTTCAGCAGTTTTATTACTAGGAGTCTCTCAACAAATTTTTGGACTGGTAATGAGGCTTCGTTGTTAGAGTAACAGACTTTGTGATATCTTATCATTTTTGTTTGTTTGTTTGTTTGATATTGTGATCAAAGGGTGTAACAGTGCAATCTTAGAATTGGCTACTCTTTGTAGAGGTGACGAGATATTGACCTTATGAAAGATGTGGATGTATTAATATGATGTGTGGTGCTCTAGGAAAACCCTTCACATGGGTCAAATTTCACATTTTGAGATATACAACTATTATGAAAGAGGGACATTTTCTGTGTATTTTGCTTTTTATTTGAAGTCAATATGTCACAGTTTTTGAGATATGGCCGTTTAAAGTGTCAGGTGTAATAACCGGAGAAACTGAGAAAAATTACCTTGCAGGCCTGTATCTCAAAAGCAGCCTGTGTGTCATCCGACAGGTTTTCCTGGAGCACCACACATATGGCTAAAAATCTGGCATAGTTAGTAATCACCACGTATTTCAGTTGAGGATTAGAACCATCCTCTGAAAAAATTTGATTTGAAAATGACAGAAGAGTTTGCCTGTGTGAATGAATGAAAAATGCAAATTTCACAGAATTTACATTCAGTTTCAAGTCAACAACATTTCAGCAGTGGTGCTGTTTTGGTAGTATTTGTGAAGTGGATGATAACCAATTTCTACATAGAAATATCAGTACATGTCCAGTGGCCCCTGATGTTTTATGTTTACAGATGAGTTCTTTCTCTGAGCGTTAACAATTCATTTATTATTTGAAGGAATATTTTTGGTTAAGTTCCGTCTCACATTATTTATTTTACTCTTTGTCATATAGTCACTTTCCTGGGTATGCATAATGTTTTCTTTTTTTTTTTTTCATGTTTTCCTGTCCTCGTTTACATTCTTCTTATTATTTTCATACTGTGTTTGGTTGTATGGATAGATATGTGGTGCTGTGCATAGTTTCGTTTCCAATATTCTGTGGGGATCTGATGACCTTTATTTAGGCCAAGCAAAATGCAGATTTGACCTATCTACATGAACTTTGTCTCATCTGTTTTAAACTAATCTGCAGCATTGGGCCCTGTCACCTTCCTGAAGAATCTAACAATGTCAGCAATAATTCTAAGTTCCTTTGGTGTCATAAGATTTTCAAACAATGCTTGTCCAGTGACTTGATGTGAAAAAAAGTTTACATTGTAATAACATTATTTAAATCTGTTAAATTGGGTGTACAGTTTTATTTTTTTTTCCAGCACTATTCACTAAATGTTGCTGATCTCCAAAGTTTGGATCAGATAGGCGGCCTGAAACAAGCAAAAAAAAAAAAAAATGATTGGATTAAAAAAAAAATTATTTTTTTTAATTCTGGCATATTGAAAAATGTCAGTTCTGTTAGTGTCTGCAAAGATTTCAAAGTGCAGCATTGTCCTAGACGTTTTTCTGTAAAAGATATGGAAACCCCAAAATGTTCAGATCCTGTAAATCTATAATTTGGGTTGTTATTGGTAGCATCTGCCTTCCCTGGAGTTAACTCGTCACTGTTTAATCTCACTGAATTTTCATCCTAAACTACTCTCATAACAATGAGTCTCACATGTATGTATGTGCAATTCCCCAGAGAATTTCCTTTTATGGTCAATGTTACTTCATGTGCCTTCTTATTTTTAATTCTTTTCTTGTTTACTTCAGCTATGGCCATATTCTGATTGCTCCTTGTGTTCAAACAATACTGAACAAAGCAAAGTCTGCCAGATTGTTTGTTTGTTTGTCACTGCGGAGGAAACAGAATATCTGGACAATAGCAGTATGTAATTGGGATTGCCTGTAGCCAGTATTGATGTTTCACGAGAGTGATGAATTCGTTTTTTGTGCAATATACTCAGTCTCTGCATGTTGGTGCCTTCGTTCATTACATGTCGTCTGCTGAGCATTACATTAAATAAAAGCCATATTACATTTGATCAGGATTCCAGAATGTTCGCCATATTTTAATCCTCCCTAGTTCGAATTCCAGTTTGTACCTTGTAGGTTGTGTGAGATCCAGTCTTCTCATATAGACAGAAGGCTAGACAGTGCTGCAGGACCTGTTAAATCCATTTTCAAGATTATGAAATGCTATATTGTGCATCTAAGTCCGATATACCCCACCAGTGCAGAACAGGAATAAAACAATCAAAACATGATTAGATGTAAACTTTGTTTAGTTATGTTCAGCCAAGTTCTTTTTGTTATGTCAGAATCCACCTACAGTTAACTTAGACACAAAATAAATAGGAATAGTTTAAAAAAAAAATATGAAGCAGAAATTGCAGTGAGAATTCTGGTTCAGAATGTGACCTGGATAAAGGGATGGATATAATTATGGTTGGGAACTTTGTATTATCTGTATCTGAAGCCTGATTGTGTACAAGGAAGAAAAGTTTAAAGGAGAAGTAAAATATTTAATCAAAGTAAAACTTGCCAGTTGAGCTTTCTTTGATTATGGACTTTTAGACTTCATTTTGTGTGGTCAGCTTTAAGATCTGATGTAAATTAGGGTGCTTTATTGAAGGGCAGTGATTTTTGTTTGTAAATTGTCTGGAACTACTTTCGGAGTCAGATGTCCGCTGTAAATGTGTAGAGTTTGTAAATTCCTAAATACAATTCAGCACTTTATCATTACCACTGTTTCATTTATTCATATATATTATATACTTGTGTCCCAGAGTGAACAAATACAATATTTACATATGTATAAATGTATCTATGTAAATTTATTACATATATTGCCGTTGTTGATAGATGTGCTTAAATGTGGCAGATATGTGGAATTATCCACCCTCTTCCCTTCCTTAAAAATGATACTCATGTTGTGAAATCAAATGCAAACGTGTAACTTACTGCAAGAGCAATTTGGAGAGATTTGGATGAGAGTATGATAGAATGTGAACGTTGTGACCTGAAATGTATGAGTAATTTGTATGCAGTGATCTGTGGAAATGTGCTTGTTTGTGAATTTAAATGTGGGAGCATGTTTAAATCTTCGAGTAATTCCTGAGCGAAAGAAATTTAATAAAAGTTAGTTCTGCTTGTGTAATATCTGGGAAGATGGGACTGTCGTTTAGAGGTGCCTCAATGCATTGAATAATATGGTTCAGCCTATAGGTGGTAGATCAGCAGCATGTCTGGCTCTTTAGATGAATGGGATGGAATAACCAAGTATGAACAAGAACATAATTATGAACTCATGCGCCATCACTGTTTTTGAAGAAGAAAAAAACTTTTGTTTACATCATTTTTAGGCTATTTTGTGATCCATTTCTGCTCATTCATGATAAATTTATCCAGTCCATTGATTGTTATCAGACCTCATAAAGAAAATGGCATTACACTGTATATTGTTGGGGTATTTTCACGGCATCATGGTAGATCTGTAGTAATGCCAGCCATCAAAACGTATTATGTTAAAACAATGACTACCAGATACAAGGACATTACATCGTCCATAATAGAGATCTTATACTACTGTGATGTATATGCAAAGATAATAAGCCATGAGATGATGTAACTTTAACACTCAGCATGTAGGCTTATATAAGTTGATATTAATTTTAATTTTTGTTTAAACCAGTCAATATATCCAGTATTTTGTGTATATTAGAATGGTATTGTTGGCAAGGGCAGGAAAATTTACATATGAGCATTGACATGCCAGTCTCTTGGGCCTCCCGCTATTGTAGTACATTTGTACTTAGCTGTTGGCCTACACATATGTGAGACTGAATGGCATAGACGTCTTATCAGATGCTGGCTTGGCAGGGCCTATCATGTTTTATCTTCCCTTGGCATTGTTGCTGGAGCTGCTCTCCCTTCCCTTGGCACTGTCACTGGGGTGATCTCCCCTTCGTGTGTCATATGACACCCCTGAGCCAGATAGGGACCTCAGTGCAGGGCTGACCTGGCAAGGGCTAATTACTCTTCAGGGCTAACCTTTTAACCCTGGCAATAATGCCAGCCAGTTTCAGCTGGCCTGATAAACAAGCGAAAAGTACAAAAGGGAAGGCAAGAAAATACACAGGGATAGGATAGAATCTTTTTTTTCTTTGTACAACAATCAAGGTCAACATTTTTATTTATATTGCATTCTGGCTTGTCCCAAACTTGCATTTAATTTTCCTCCAAGGAGGTATCATGTATTTAAAGCTGTTTATGTGCAGTCTGTTCTCCACCATTTCTTAATATCTGTCTCAGATCTGGTAAATGTGGGAATAGAAAGCCAAAGCTCTCCAAGTTAGGGAAAACTGAATCCATCAGGAAAATGCATTAGTTCATTTCTATTTGTTAAAGATACAAATTTTAGACAGAAGATTATCCAACATTTTTGATACTTGATTTTCATACTTTTTGTTACTAATGGTGGTCTCAGCATGGCAGGTTATTAAATCACATGATTTCAATTTGGTTTATATACTATTAATTTTGTTTCACTTCTCAGTTGTAATGAACTCTGGTGAGCAAACAGTTGTATACACTATAATAATACGTGAGATTGTATTCCAGGAAGTTTGTTTGTTAGTGTGATATTCAAATAATTAAAGGCTCATCCATCAAACTTTATTGTATGCTCATTTACCCTCATCAATCATTGTGTGTATAAATCATGGTTAATTTATAGTTGGATTGGAAGTGAAGTATTGATGCCTGTGTGTAAACCTTAGTGTTGTGCAATCCAGCTCAAATGTCTGACACTGGAAAAGCTCAATCAAGTTAGTGCTTAGAGACAAGCAAATTTACAAAAGGAGATTCTCTGGCCTAGACTTAGCTTGGTCAGAAAGACACCATGTAGTTACTGTCAGCCCAATTTTATAAACAATTTTTCTTATTATGGATAATAATACTGTCCTTCCAAGGACACCATTCATGGCGCTCCTCCTTCTCTCTCCCCCCCTCCCCTTCCAAGAAAAAAAATAGCCAATGACGACATCGCACCCCGCCCTCAGATAACCTATTACACTTAAGTACAGTGCACTCTTGATTTTATGAGGTTTTTGGGCTAAATCAAGAAAGCCAATTTGATCATTCCCAAGTACAAAAACACAACTTTGGGCAATTTGCAACCTTTGTATCATTTTTTCATGTAGATGTAGGACTGCTCTACTGCCTGCGTGGTTATGAGTGCTTCTGTTTGTGCCAGTAACATCTCCACTTATCTCAGAATTTATGCAAACTTTGCGAGCAAAACTTAATCAATGGTTAGGAATGGAAGTTGTAGGAGCGATGTGGTTGTGTTTTTGGATATTGAACACTGATTGAAAGGGACTGTAAGATGTATGTAGACTAGATTTTTACGCTATGCAACATGAATATTTTGTACTGATGTCAATAAACGTAACAAGGTGCCTGTTACTCTAACATCACCGCAGCATTACCTTTTCTTTTGTCTAGTGTGTATTTGTCTGTAAGTGGAACAGTAAAGTTGTCTCCCGCTTTTGTAGGTTACCATTGAGATCAGATTATATTGTTGTTGTTGTGATGTGATTGTGCTGTCAGTAACATAAAAAAAAAAGGTGGGGAGGGGGTGTT
The DNA here is from genome assembly GCA_963931925.1 of Onchidella celtica. NCBI lineage: Eukaryota > Metazoa > Mollusca > Gastropoda > Systellommatophora > Onchidiidae > Onchidella > Onchidella celtica. The sequence continues at coordinate 63,609,965 of OZ007573.1, forward strand.
ATTGCAAACATTACAGGAGTTTTGGCTATTCACACGTACAAGTCGGGGGGTCAGACACAACGTATAAACGGTTTGTCGCTTTTTCTCTCTATATATATTATATATAAAGATACATCTTTCTAAATATCCACTTTTTGTTTACTCATTCATCCAGCCATCTGCATACTAATTATGGTCGCCTCTAGTCTAAAGTCTTCAGAGCCACGCTGAGTGAGTCAGAGACACGACTGAGGTGGTGATATTATACATACAGTACATGTACTATAATAATCTGCTGACACTTGGACTAGGACAGGAAGAAATGTCCAACAATACGACATGAATGCAGAATGTCCATGGAAAATGAACCTCACTTTTATTGGTTACTCTCATGATCCCACGTGATTGTCGTAATGATTATAACATCAAGAATGAAAAATATGTCGTGACTACGTGACATAATCAGCTCGTCCTTGCAGTAATTTATAATGTAATAATAATAATCATACACATCTAGTAAGGCCAAGCCAGTGCCAGGCTCGTTAAGGAAGCAAATAGAGATTCAATAGGTTAAAAGAAAAATGAAAATGCGAATCAGGAAAGTAGAGCGAAGTCTGGATGTCGGCGATATCAATTACCTTGGTCAAACAGCAAGCTTTTGTGCGGCCTCACAAGCTTTAATATCATGGATAAACCTTACGCTTGATCGAAATAGCGCCAGAAGAAAACTTATCATGCGGTGAAATTTATAGTATCGTTAGTGGTTTATTGTTTAAACCAATAATACAGTTTGAGGCAACAATCTCAGCAGGAGACAAAAACAAACACCAGGAAAAATGCAGACGATCAGACTTCAGACCACATGAAAAAAAGAAAATTGATTGATTTTGAGATTTCATCTCACCATAATACCTGGCCATCTGGGTCGTTTCACAAGACTTGCCAATTGGCATGGTATTAATTTTGGTATTTGATTTTAATTCATAAAATATGCCACATAATTAACCAGTTGTGAATTAACGATACAAATGAATACTGACAGGCAACATAATGTCACAACAATCACAAATATTGATAAAGCGCAGAATCTTGCCAATTTTTATTGGCAAGAAAATGAAAACAAAACCTTGAAAATTCCATGCCATTTTTGTAAAGAGAGAAAGAAGAACAAAGATTTTAAGACTGTTATGCCCGATAGCCCATCATCCACCATTTTGTCAGCGCCTCAAGCTCAACGCTCAAACCCCCTTCCCCCTCCCATCTACAGCAAAGAAGAAATTACAACAGTTAATACCTGGCTGATCTTATCAAAAGTCTTTCAGCAGCCGTGGGTAACCCTCATGGCGGGGAAGGAATACCAGCTTCTTCCGGATCTGATAAATCCCTCACTTTGCTCGCTCTTTTTATGTTAATTTCTTTTAACCATTCTATTCTCAATACTTTCAGACATTTCTGAGATATTGTTGTTTCATAGTTCTCAGGGCCCCCAACAACATTCCTCTCCTTGCAACCATAAATTTCCTGAATTCTCCCTCCATTCTGAACCGCCATTTGATAATTTTTTCACCATTATTATTTTGAAAGTGATAACCATTCAAGCAGTCTATGAAACTACAGTAAGAAAAATTCTTTATTAACTGCAATCAAAATAATGCAAATGAAAAAAAACATATCCATATCTCAATGAATAATAAAACTTCTGTTTGATATATCGGTGATGCTCAATTCTTTCCCGGTTTAGAGTTCCTCCTCTGACTGAAATTCCTCCGTATTTCCTCCCGAGGGCCAAGTGCCTCTTCTTTCAGAATCACAGATTTCATTTCCCCTCACAGCCCCTCTAAGCTGTATATTCTCCGTGTGCTCTTTCACTAAACGCCATAAATGTAAGAGCTGAGACTTTTATGCCTTAAGAATTCGAAAATTATCTGAAATCGACTATTCAACCCATGGCGTTAATTTGACTTGTTCTTTTTTTCATAACATAGCAACGGTTTCGGTCTTGTTGCAGTCCTGTTCTGGGCAGTTTGTTTCCTTAGCAACCGCTTTAATGTCCTGGCAGCCGTCTGCGGGCGGAATGAGAGCGGTAGCGAAATCGTGGGCGGCACACGCAGTGTCCAGTGGGGGTCACTTGTTTGAGGAAATTCATAGGACAAGCGATCATACTGCAAGGATCTGGTGAGGTGGGTTCGGCGGGGGTAGTGGGAGTTGTTGCTGTTGTTGTTGTTGTTGTTGTAGTGGACCTGGTAGTTGCGGTATCGGTAGCGGCCGCAGCTTCTGTGTCACTCCTGTTTAAACTTGCATAGTAAGCTTCAATCTCTTCGGCTGTCAAGTTGGCTTGGTTGGAAATGAGCTGCGCACCAAGGTCGAGCTCACAACTGTTGACATGAACAGTTTTCGTGTAAATAGACTGCTTTGGGAATGAATTTAATTAAGCTATGCGCTATTTTTACGGCAGAGTGCCTATAACTATTTTCTATTGCTTATCTATTGGCTTATCTGCCAAACTCTTCCTCCACACTATCTATCTATCTATCTATCTATCTATCTATCTATCTATCTATCTATCTATCTATCTATCTATCTATCTATCTATCTGATCTATCTATCTATCTGATCTATCTATCTGATATATCTATCTATCTATCTATCCATCTACCTATCTATCTATCTATCTATCTATCTATCTATCTATCTATCTATCTATCTATCTATCTATCTATCTATCTATCTATCTACCCGTCCATCTGTCTCTCTGTCACTCATCCATCCATCCATCCTTCCTTCCATCCACCCATCTGTCTGTCTGTTTATCTATTTATCTCCTTATGCGTCCTGTCTGTCTGTATTTCTACATATCTTTGTGTCAGTATGTCCGTGTCTGCCTCGTGTCTGTCTGTCTGTTTGTCTGTACTCACTCGCAAGTGGCGTGGTTAAACCTGAGCCCACAAGATTGGCCCTCATGGCAACATTTCAACACCTCTGCACAGCTGCATTCACACTGCTCGGGGTCCCATACCAAAGGCGGTTGACACCTCTGATAATCTTTACATTTGCAGTCACACTGGTTGCTGAGGAAGTTTTTCTTGGGTCCACATTTCTCTGCAGTGAGAGTACACCGTACTCGACAGGTCACGTGACGATCCACGATGACAGGGGCGAAGCCATTATAAGTGAGCTGAGCGCCTCCGTGGACGGGCACCTCTGCCTTGAAAACCTGGATAAATGAAAAACAAAAAAAAAACAACAAAAATACTTAGGTTTCTATTTCAGAAAACCCGCACAAATAACAAAGATAATGGTAATGGCAATTGTTAAACATCAGTAACTGTTAGGGTTTCTGTGTCTGAAAACCTTTGTACAGATAATAGTAACAACATCAACAATAACATCAGCAATAATAGTAACAACAACAAAAATAACAAGAACTACAACAATAACAACAGCAATAACAACAACAACAATAATAACAAAACAACAACAATAACAACAACAACAACAATATCAACAGAAACAACAATAACAACAACAACAACAATATCAACAGAAACAACAATAACAACAACTACAACAACAACAACAACAACAATAACAACAACTACAACAATAATAACAACAACAACAATAACAACAACTACAACAATAATAACAACAATAACAATAACAAAGTTTCTGTTTCTGGAAACATAAATATTTTTCTTTAATAATCTGTTGGCTATCAGTTTGCTGATGGGTATCATAGATCGTGGAATACCTAGATGAACCACTACCTTCTTCGCCTTTGTTGTTAAAACGTCCGCTCGGCACAGCCAGCGCGAGACCTATTTGCGCGGACAACGATCCCGCTGGCTTACCCGAGACACAAGGCGTACTCTAACCAAGGCTTATGTTAGCGATCACCGCACTATCATTTTCTTGTCTTCTACATCCTCTCTCTCCTTCTCTCTCTCTCCCTTTCTGTCTTTCTCTCTCTCTCTCTCACATACGTAACATTGAAGCTGTCTGTGTGTGCGATAATATCAATAATTAACACACTGATTTTACAGATCGAGAATACTGACAACAAATTAGTGACTTGCTATAAAGGCGTGAGGTTACGAATCTCAGTGCAGGGGTTCTTTAAATATTTCATGATCAAGCATGTAGGGCATAATTATGAGCAAACAGGACAGTAAAAATCGAATGAAAGCAAGCCAAAATAAAAATCATAAGAATAATGAAAGATGGGAAAAAATCCATAAGAAGAAGAAGAAGAAAAAAGGCTGCACTAAGGACAGCGACTGGTATGGAAAGAAGAAGAATCAACTCTTGAACTTGGTCAATTGGTAAAAAGAAGATGAGCAAAGACAAATTATTACGAAGGGCAAGTAAACTATAAAACATTAGACCTAATTAAAACAACCTTAACAATGACAGTTCAAACATTGCTTATGAAACACACGAGGCTTAACTTTAGCAGTAAGTGAGTTTCAGGTTTTTTTTTCTGTTCCTCTTTAATCCAACTCTGGTGAAGGATTGGTGAAAAAAAAACAACAACAAACAAACAATCATCTAGTCTAGATCTAGATCTCGTTACAGGCTGACACATTATGTCAAGGCCATTAAAGGCATGAAGGGGACCTAAGTGCTGTTCGCAAGTAGAGATCTTGACTAGAATAGATTTAGCAAAATAATTATCTTTATATCAACGAAATGAGTGTTATTGTTACTTTTTACCGGTCATGATCTTTAGGAAATCTAAAGAAGGAAAGATTCGGATGATGCTGTCTTGAATTAGTGCATTCGATTGCTCCACAGTGTTGACTTTTTGAGCGCCTCTTTGTATCAGAGGTCGCCATTGTTAACACAGCAGTGCCTGACTGTCCGCGCATTCGGGTGCGCTGGGGGCGAGCATGGACGCTATTTTCGGGGAGTGGATCATCTAGGTATTCCACGATCTATGCGGGTATTCAGAATTTTTCAATGAAATAATATGGAAATCTGCCAAGGAACGATGCAAAAGGCGGGTATGGATGGCGTCTACCCATGGGGATCCCCATATTCGATGTGCCGATAGCTCTGCGGCAATAAAATATGCCTGAAGTCTCTATTGTGACTCTTTAAATACTGAGTAATTTCATAGTTAACAGTTTCTTGTCTTGTAGTCTTTAAATCCGTAAGTCCATATAGGGCATGTCATCTATGGATCCGTGGACTGCTGGTCTTACTCGGGAGAATTAAATTAAACATACAGTACCCTTTTAACATAGCCTCAAAAATGAAATTTGACAGCAAATAGCTATGATTATTGGAGCTTATAATATATTTTAAGAGCCAGAGAAAATGATGTGCAACGAAACGGAAAGACTTGGAATAATGTAAAGAGGCTGGCCCATGATAGAGAGGGATGGAAAGTGTTTGTTGGTGGCCTATACCCTGATCCAGGGTGAGAAAGGCAATGATGATGATGATGATAATATATTTTAAAAGAAATTTACAGTCCTTTTAAGGGCTCAAGCAGCCCTTCCGAGGGCCAGAGAAGAAAGAGGAAAGAAGACTTAAAAAAAAAAAAATAGACCTTAAACAAGAAGAATGAACGAAACAAACAAAGAAGAAAAGTAAAGTGCAAATGCCAAACGCAGAAATCCTGAGTAAAAATCTTCACAGTCTTAAAATGACATAATTAATAACTGGGCTTCGAAATGGCGACTCTTACCTGGAGACTGACTCGCTCCGTGTAGGATGGCACACATTCCAAGTGCGGAGACGAACAGCACCCACCACACCGTTCTATCTTGGTACATCTCGGGTAGTACACGACTGTAGGGTCGTTATTGTCGAAGTTGAGGCGCACAGTTGTGTCTCTTGGGGAGCATTCATCAGGTTGAGCCATCCGCCCGCCTGATAACGAATCATTGAGTGGAACATTGGCAATTGGTTGGAAATATGACGTACGTTAGACCAAAATGTCAACGTCGATGTAACCAGCTTTAAAAAAATGTGATGAATTTGTGTGTTTTTTTTTTTTGTAGGCGTAACAACGCAACAGACTTGTTTTAACAATGAAGTCCAGACATTTTGACTGTGAAAGTCTGGCTTGTTGTGTCTTTCCTAACGCGACAGCTCAATGAACAATGAAGGTATTTTGGATGTGCAAGTTTTTGGTCTGAATTAAATCAAACTGTCGTTGCTTTAGTGTCTTTCTTAGAGCGACAACTCAGTCAACAATGAAGGTATTTTGACGGTGAAACACTCGGCTTTGAATTAAACCAAATTGTCACTGTTATTGTGTCTTTATTCTGTTGTTTTGTTTAACTGTGGAGCCCGCCCACTTGTCTTGAAAATCGACAGTATATTATTTATCTATATGTGATTGTGACCTTGACCTACCTCCATGAATGATCTGTTTTCCTGATTCCGTGTCAACTCCGACGAATACTGGGAGGAGAGACAAGAGTGAGTGAGTGAGTGAGTGAGTGAATGATTCTCACTGGAATCTTCAGAGTTAATTTTGTCGAAAAAAAAAAAAAGAACACAAGTAAAAAAAAAAACTCTCCATCGATGCGTCACACGATCGGAACCAATGACGTAACACGTGTGTGTGTGTGTGTTGGGGGGGGGGGGCAGGAGCGGTTGCCCTGGGCGCCAAATTCATTGGGGGGCAGAATTTCAAAAGAAAAGACACAATTAAATTAGGAATAATAAATACAAAATAGCCCCCCCCCCCCCCCCCGGCACACAAAACATCGAATGTTCGAACATTCTGCAAATTTCTTAAACATGGCGGGGGAAATACACGTTGCCACGTCCTAACAGCCCACGGGAACAGGGGGCGCAATACTTGCCGTGTCCCCTGCGCTGGCAACCCAAGCTACGCCACTGTCGGAACGACTCAGAATTATGTGTGTGTGTGTGTATGTGTGATAAATCGCATACAGAATTACAAACAATCATTCCGGTGAGTTATTTATAGTTCATACGTTATTCAGAGGTTTTCTAAAAGGCGCCTTTCGAATTGGTCCGTTTTAACTTTATGGTCCACATCTCACTCAGGGTCAAACACACTTGATTTAGGGCTCTCAGTGTTTCAAATGACCTTTTTCCCACACATTGTGGGGGTGGGGGGAAGGTGAATTATTTACAAGGACCCAGAATTGCATTAATTCATTCTATTACATTTGTCTTGTCACCGAATCCAAGTGCCCTGCATAAAGTGACATAGATCTACTCTTGATACATGTAACTCACTGTGTCTTCAAGTATAATTTCCGTAGGCCTATCAGTGCCGACCGAACCCATCAATAATACAGTTTGCTTCGGTGTAATGTTTCCTGGTTTAACAATCTGAAGTTCATTCACATTTCATGTTTACATCAATCTACCAAGTAGAGAAGAGAAATTTGAAGTGTTTACCCTTGTAGGCCTACTTTCACAAATCCTTGTAAACTGATTCCGGACATAAACAGTCTGGCGTTGTTTATACGAGCGACTGTTGACCTGTTCGAGATAGATACAGTCTAGCTTTTGGAATAAATTAGTGGATCTAAAATACGTTTAGAACAGTAGTTCATCAACTTTATAAATCCCTTGATATATTCGTAATTTAATGCAGTTATCAAGTTTATGCACGGACTTTCAATGTAAAGTGAACTTGGCATTGTTTCTGCATAATAAGTTCTTCAGCATTGAAGGCGCAGTAGTGGATCGAGGGGAGCCCTAATCCCCCCCCCCCCCGGAAATCCTAAAATATTGAGAACCACTGATTAAAACGACCGTGTATAGATCTAGTGCTGTACAAAATCTAACAGTAATTTGTAATGTAGTCAGGTAGTTAATAATCAAAATGAAAGTTTTGGACTTTTACCGACCGACCTGAATTTCTGGAAGGACGGTGATACTTCTAGGACAAGCTGTTTTTTGCTCGTCTACACCAGCAGCAAAATTAATCACCAAATTTCAATAACTGTACATTTACCCAGCCTTATTGAGTGTCTAAGGTATTTTTGATTTGCCCACCCTCAAGTGTATGCAAGCTTGCAATTGTACTAGGTACTGGTCTAGTCTAGTCTAGTGACGCTTTCTTTTCTTTTAAATGTGGGTCTGGAAAATAATTTGAGTTGCATTCATTTTCAGGACCGCCCTCTGCAGAGGAGATGGCTAATATGCCAGTTTGAATTGCACAAGAAAAGAAAGCTAGCTGATGTTGACCAAGGCTACATGCGACAGAAGCCTTGGTCCTAGCATGAACCAGCACAACTACATTCCTACAAAGTCAAAATAATTTATGGCAAGAAGAAAAAAGTTGTATATGTAACAAAGCCTCAGTTAAGAAAGTCTACAGAAACGGTACAATAAAACGAAAAGAACAAGGAAAGACAAATCCAGCTTTTGGTCTCCTGACCTTCACGAAATAAAAATGTACACTACAACTGCAGTTTACAAACTGTTTGTCAAATATTCTATGAATTCACGGAATTTTTGTTTGTTTGTTTGTTGATTAAGGGAGCATTCATTGTTTCATATGTTTATTTGTACAACTAAAATCTCTGTAAGGCAAGGAATGTATGTCAAGGAAAACAGTCCCCCCCCCCCCCCCGTCTCTCTCTCTCTCTCTCTCGAGTGCGCGCGCTCTCTCTCTCTGTCTGTCTCTCTCCTTGTCTCTTGCAAAAAATAAATAAAAAAATCACTACATGCGGATGAGAGAGTGTTCCAAACACGGACCATTGGGAACAAGTTCGCGTGTCTCAAATATGGCACAGTGAGCAGTGGAAGACTATACTGTTTTACTGTCTCTCTCTAAATCGGATATTCCCCCAATTGAAACAATGAAAAATAATGTGTAATGCGGCAATTGATGTGTTAGTCCAGAAAAAAAAAGCAACCAAAAAAAAATTTAAAAATCACAAGGTCCCGGTGGTAAGGACAAACAAAAACAGAAACTCCTCATGGACAGTAAATTCCCAAAGAAATAGAAATGGACGGAAAAAGAAAAGAACAAAAACTTTCGGACCTCAAACCTCTCTTCAGGTGAAAACAAAAATGTTAATGGGAAAAGAATTTATGAAAATGAATGACAGAACGGCTGATGACCATTCTTTTATTTGACTGGAGGAAAAGACTTGAAACCCAAAAGCTTTCCTGTTCTTTCTGTTCTTCTTTATTGAGTACTTAAGATCCAAAAGCCTGTTTCCAACATGACACGGCGGTTCACATTTTCACCGTGTTCCAAGCACCTGCTGCGATAACAAACATTTTTGTCAACTGATGTAATTGGTTTCTGTGATGTAAGTAATACGCCGGTCACTGCAGGGTCAGTGAGTAACGCGATTCCACGTTATCTATTGGCTGACACGGAACCACAACATCGTGGCGTCACATCCAGCAATTTGCCAGTCCTGTAAAACTGAGGTATTTGACTGCTGTGGTCTAGGAGAAGAACGCTCGTGCCAAATGAAAGTAAAAATGTTTACAGGAGACGAAACAAAACAAAACCTAAGCAGCTCGGGTTGTGCTCCCCTGTACACTTTGCTCAGTTTCCATTTTCTGGTGACCGAAAAAATTCCAGTACAAAATTATAACCGAAAAGAAAGATGGTGCATATTTTATTCTATAAAATCATGTTAAAAGTGAATTTCTTCGTTTAATTGCAAATGTTACAAGTACGTACGTCCCCCAAGTTTGTTGTTTGTTTGTGGCGCTAGGGGTACGTAGTTTAAAGCCCTTTGTGACCCCAGAGCTAGAGAACTCCTCCCCAAATACTCCTAACAACAGTCTTAATTAATTATGAATTTTCAGATTTTCTCTTTGTTTTCCGCTTTTGTTTTTGTTGAAAGGGTGGGGGGGGGGCAGGGATAAGGATTCGATAAGATTTAGGGTTAGGGATATGGAAAGGGTTAGGGATAGTACATATACGTACGCGCCCCTAGCGCAAAACGCTTGGGTGCCGTACTTACTTATAACAGCAGCCATTGTTTTAATTGCACGAGGTGATTATCTCCATTTTCACAGAGGGAGATAATTGCTTTTTGCACTGAACCCATGATGACCTAGATTGGCTCGTGCCGTCTTTTTCCGTGTCACGAAAGTTTGCGAAACAATTCTGAAGTGTTCATCTTGACATGACGAATTCTATTCACCGAGCCAAAAATCAACAACAGGAACGTCAAGAAAACTGTTGACATTTGTCGTGGTATTCAAATCTTCCCACATAATTATATTCATCATCTTTCTGTCCACCGCTAAACTTACTTTCTTGCTTTTTTTCTTTTTTCATTTTTCATTCATCTTCCTGAAGTTCTTGTTCGCTACCAGGTCACATGCTGTTTTGAAAAACAAAATTTTACACTGGAAGAAGTGACGGCTCTGACACATCGTTTATTTGCAGTTTGGAGAAAAAAAAAATATGATTGGGCGTGACAGTGAACATGTAAGCACCTGAGACGTGGTGACTACGAGATAAAAAATTATGAAATTTTGTGTACTGTCTTAATTTTTGACGATAAATTATTTGGACACAACCATTTTGGACAAACGTTTTCATTATTACTTGTTTAAGATTTCTTCCAACCGCTATATAAGAGACGCATTTTCGACGAGCAGAATCGAAATATGTGATCGGAAATTGCGTTCTGCGCCTGTCTTTACATGTTGCCTACCGAAGGTCGATTTTATCACATGTGTGTATTCGGCAAGGAATTGTGGTATAGCAAAACGATTAATTAGTTTGTGCCACAAATCCAAGTGCCGTTATTTCCATCCAGATCTAGATTCTACAGCTGGGCTTGGCACAAGGACAATTGGCAAGATTTATCTGGCCCTGGTCAGCTAGACAGAAAGAAAGATAACACACTTTTTTTTTTACATCCTCACACACTTTCTTCTCTGTTTAGTTTGGTAAAATTGAAAAACTCTTTCTTTCGTGTCATTCGCATTTTGTGTGTTGGTTTTTCTTCACCCCCCCCCCCCCCGGGTGAAATCAATTTTGCTACAAACTCACCATCCTGAGGTGTCATCGTCCGCCCATCTATCTGCATGAGAGCAATGAAATCCTCTATGCTCGTCACATTGTTCAGCCTCGATGCCACAGTATCTTCGTCATCCTCTGTTTCCGTTACCTCTACAATTTCTGTGTCTTCGTTCTGTCCAGTCGAGGAAGCCTGCTGAATTTGACCTCTGACCTGATTTGTTAAGGAGGGAAGTGATAATTTACTGTGTGCCAATAAACGATATATCATCTCTAAAATCGGTTATTGAAGAGCCAACATAGGACATTACATGTATATTTATATATGGCCTTTAGCGTCTTTACAGACGGTCTTAGCAGCTAGAATATTCACTTTCACTTTGACTGACAGCTTCTCTCGTGGCTTATTCTACCAATGTTTGACCCGAGAGTGCGATGGCAGTGATTGCAGGTCAGTCTTTTGGGTTCACTTTGGCGAGTGTTTTCATTCCGCCTCTGTCGTTTTGTCAGGTATGTTTCTTTTGCCTTGAAGTCTATTGCGAGCGTGCCACTGCGCAATTTTTGTCTCCATCTGCTTCGATCATTTGCAAGGTTCTCCCATTCATTGGGGTCGATGTTGAATGCTTTCATCGTGACCTTGCAAGTGTCTTTGAATCGCAGATGTGGCCTACCTCTGGGTCGGTTGCCAGTAGCAAGTTCCCCGTAGAGAATTTGTCTGGGGATGCGATCATTTTCCATACGGTGGAGATGTCCAAGCCACCGCAGTCTTTTTTTGCCTAGGAGAGCCTGAGTTGATGGAATGTTGGCTCGGCTCAGAACTTCGATATTTGAGATCCTGTCTTGCCACTTGATCTTGAGAATTTTGCGTAGGCAGCGCAGGTGGAAGGAGTTGAGGGATCTTTCATGTTTGGAGTAGGTGGTCCATGTCTCTGAGCCATACAGCAGGGTGCTTAGGACGCAAGTTTGGTACACGAGTACCTTTGTTTTGATGGTCAGCTTGCTATTGTTCCACACCCTTTTTGAGAGTTTGCCAAAAGCTGTGGCCGCCTTTCCTATTCTGGCATTTATTTCAGTTGTTATGTCTGTGCTACCACTGATGGTTGAGCCTAGGTAGCAGAATTTTCCCACTTGCTCCAGAGGAGAGCCATTCAGCATGATTGGGTTGGGGTTTCTCAAGCCTTGTGTCAAAACTACAGTTTTTGAGACACTGATCCTTAGCATGAATTTGTCACAGGCTTTGGCAAGGCTATTGATGAGAGCCTGGAGCGTGGTTTCATCGTGGGCCACGATTGCAGCATCATCTGCGAAGAGGAGCTCTTGTAACATAATATGCTCTGTACGAGATTTTGCTTTTAGTCTGGCAACATTAAAAATGGAGCCGTCCACTCTGGTGTTAATAAGTACTCCACCTGAACATTGACCAAAGGCATTCTTGAGTAGGGCTGCAAAATATATACCAAATAAGGTAGGAGCAAGAACACATCCCTGCTTCACACCGCTGTTTACAGCAAATGAATTGGATGTGCAGCCTTCAAAGTTGACACATGCCCTCATGTCAGTGTGGAAGGATGCAATAAGTTTTAGCAATGTTGGTGGACAGCCTATGGATTTAAGGACTGCATACAGGCCAGATCGGCTTACGGTGTCGAAAGCCTTTGTTAGGTCCACAAAGCATGTTATAAGCGGCCTGTTTTGTTCTTTACATTTTTCTTGGATTTGCCGAAGTGCAAATATCATGTCAATAGTTGATCGTTTGCTTCGAAAGCCACATTGTGTTTCTGGTAAGACTTTTTCCGCCGTATATTTATAGTTTCAGTTAAAGAGGAGACTTGTTTCGGTTCTGCGTTACGATGGACAAGTTTTAATCTACTGAATTTGTAATCGAAAAATATTTCTGTATTGCTGTCTTCAAAAATACTCTCGTAGTTAATGTCTACAACTCTACATAGTACTTATCGCAAACGCAGTGTGCTGCGTTTTTCCTGGCAAGTGAAGTTAAACTTAACCGACTTTCTAATTGTCTAAATGACGTACTTTGAACACAAATAAGTTGGGCAAATGTGTGTTTGGCGGTCCGCTGATACGAACAGTACATCTAAATGACGTACTTTGCACACATATGGGAGATGAGATGGATAAATGTGTGTTCGAAACTGAGTTGGTTCAAACATTTAAGCTATAGCTATTCATCCAAATAGCGCACAAAGAAAACAGGCAGTCCTGTACTGGTTCAGCATTTAACTGTAGTGAAAATTAGTGGAGTTTGATATTGTCCGAATAGTGCACAATACACACAAATTGACTAGATATGGCCGCTGTTCACATTCAGTTGGTCTCAAAAGAGATTCATAGAGACACAAAACGAATGAAAGGGCCTTAATTTGGTCTGTTATTTGACGGGCAGTGCTGGAGTTCTCTGTGGCTGATTGGTGGCCACTGCTGGGAGGGTTTCTGTCTGTCCTAACATACCGGAACTTTCTGTCTGTCCTAACATACCGGAACTTTCTGTCTGTCCTAACATACCGGAACTTTCTGTCTGTCCTAACATACCGGAACTTTCTGTCTGTCCTAACATACCGGAACTTTCTGTCTGTCCTAACATACCGGAACTTTCTGTCTGTCCTAACATACCGGAACTTTCTGTCTGTCCTAACATACCGGAACTTTCTGTCTGTCTTCTCGCTTCTTCCTAGCATATGTGACTGTTATGGTGTGGACGTGATTTCTCCAAACTCAGACTTGAGTTCTCTATAATGATCACATCATCTTTCTCTTTAGGATTTTCACTCTCTTGAGTAAGTTGCTAAAGTAAGTGGCTGACATAAGAATTACTCACTAAGAGAACTTTTAGTGATTGTATAGTGATAGAGATAGATGCAACCACTCGTGCACATTTACTAACATAATAATACTTCATGTGGAACCAAATTCATCCGTTTCGATGTGAACCTAGCCTGTTTGATCACTGCAAGGGCGACTCGGATTTTGACAACACACTGAGTTTAGCGTTATAGAAAGACAGCGCTGTGAAGGGCTGAATGGAAAGGGGAAGGGGGGGGGGCTGGGGGTGAGAACAAAGGTAAGCTATATGATCAGGTTTTTAGCTCGCGCTATAAAACGATATGTTGATCTCAGATTCAAATTGGAATAGTTGGCAAAACTTCTCGTGTCCTTTATTCCGAAAGCCTTTTTGTTAAATTCAAACTGTTATTCTTAATTCTCGTTTGTTCCTACACAGTACTGAAATCTGGCAGCTTTCATCCCATGTATAAGAATAAACATATTCTGGCTGCCATTTGCCTATTCAATTCTGTGACAAATCCCATATCTACCATTATTTTCAGTTGTCATATTCTGATTGCAGGATCCCCGTAAGTACTGGCCACCGTAAGTATAGAGTTTGTGATTGGAACCCATTTTCAAAAGCTTGAAAAGGTATAAAAAAAAAATAAAAATGGCCTCATTGCCGAGTAAACTACGGCACTTCTCACTGTGAAAATGTTACGGCATTACGTAAAGGACTACCCAACAAGTGTTCAGAAACCTGGGATTATCTTTCCCAGCACAGTAAAACATTCATCACCCCAATAGAGTCCAAAATGAAGTCCGCCAAAAACATATTTTGAAAGATTTATCCATGTCGAGATTACAATGTTTGGAAAGCTTCAGATTTTTGGCCCATAACTAAATGTTGCCTTTGGGAAAGGAGAACGTGGTTGAATCATGAACAGAGCAAGGAAATGAGCTGAGAAGAAATCACAAACTTCGAAGTTACTCTGTCTTGCTCTTCCCTTCTGTCACTGCTATGCTGTCTCTCCCAGTTTCTACCACCACTAGTATCATGACCTCCAGTACTGCTACTTCTGCCATCGCTCCTGCCATGACCACCACCACACCTCACCCTACGACTACTTCTACAACGACTAGCAATAATAAAAATCGGACTTTTCCACACAGGTGCAAAAATAAATAATAATAATAATAATAATAAATGGCATTTATATAGCGCCTAACCCTGTTTGACAGGCTCTAAGCGCTTTACAGAACTTATTTATTACAGAAACAACATGTCAACCACAGAGCAGAATGGAGCTGCCTGCGAAGCGCTCAACACACTGCACTGCTTCTTTCTCTCTCCCTTTCTCGCTCACTCTCTCTCTCTATCTCAAAGCAAATTGTAACGCAGCCTGTTAGGCGCAGTTCACAACTCACAACAGTTCACAGCTCACAGCAGTTCACAACTCACATCAGTTCACAACACACAACTCAAATAATATTTGAATATTTATTAATAACAATATATAATTTAATAATGAATGATAATAAATTTTTGTTGTTGCTGGTGGGGGAGGGGGGATGATATGGATAAATTTTTTAATCTATAAATTTCAATTTTCAATTTTGCCCGGGCAGCGGCCTTTCGGCCTGCTCTTTACGATTTCCAACTGCCAAGGTATCTTTAACGTGCGCAACGTGCACACGGGCCCTCCGAATTTTTTCGTCCTTATCCGAGAAGACTAGGTACTCGATCCTACCCCCCCAGTAGGACCAGGGACTTGAAAATATGAGAAAAATCCAATTTCCAACATGCCTGCACTGCCCGGGTTTTGAACCCGGGACCTTTGGCATGAGAGGCGAGCACCTTGCCTCTAGACCACCTTATCCCTGACACAAAAATGAAACTAGAAGTTGCTGAGACAGAGATTTGGGTTATCCAGTAAGGAAGTGATGTTGCTATTGGTGTTTGGCCACGTCTAGTTTCGTCAGGACTAACTGAATTTATGGTAAAGCTTACGCGGTGTGCCTTGACGCCGACAAATGATTATTTTCCGTGCAAGCTGAACTTGGTGACTTTCTCTTCCCATGTCCAGATGGACCAGGAAAAAGGAGGTGTCAAAAACCTACGCGTGTTTCGCGATCTGGAATAGCAGAAAATTTCACGTCAGAAATGAAGACCTCATAAGCTTTACAGGTTTCAAATCTCCCTTGCTATTCAAAACAGCTGGAAAATAAGATGCAAAGTTTCAAAATGGCGAAAGGAAATATGTGGCATTCATTCTTTTTGTTTATCGGATGACAACAACGGCATAATCTCACCACCATCATCAACAACAAAACTGCAACAGCAAACAAAGTGACCCAGAAATCTGAAGTCAACTTTCATACGACACAAGTGGATTTAATTGCTAAATACCGAAACTAGTGAAAGACGTCACAGGTTTGTAGGCTACTGTGAAGAGCTGCTTAATGACACTAGCGTTCACATTCTAAGGGGGCTTGGCCACTTTGTAAGTGTGTTGAAAGGAAGGAAATAACACAGGAAAACGAAATCCACTTCATCGAAAACAAAATTAGACTTGCCGGCAGGTCAGAGAAGATAAAAACTAGAACACCACGCACACGAAATATCTCAGACTCAGAGATACGCGTACTAGATTTACACCATTTACTCCTAAGATAAGCCAAGTTTGTCAGATGCACTCCTGGACATCGATTCATTTTATGGTTTGTCCAACATTCTGTGTGGTATACAAGAAGACGTCAACTCACGCTCTTTACTCCAACATTCTGTGTGGTATACAAGAAGACGTCAACTCACGCTCTTTACTCCAACATTCTGTGTGGTATACAAGAAGACGTCAACTTACGCTCTTTACTCCAACATTCTGTGTGGTATACAAGAAGACGTCAACTCACGCTCTTTACTCCAACATTTTGTGGTTTAATTTGCTTTCGTCAAAGAAACGTGGCCCTACACCTTTCAAGTAGTTTTTAACCAAGAATCTCGTAGGATAAAGTTCTGACCTCCTTCCCCAAATGTATTTCTATTTTTGATGCTACAGAGAGTAGCCTATTTGTGATCGTTTCAAGAACTACCACTGTTTGCTCCACCACCACTACCATTATAATTGCACCCATCAAGACGACCACCACACAGTTGTAACTGCTCCAATGGTAGTCAGTCGGTTCCTCTTTGTGGCTGCCAATAGTACTGTTCTATTTCTACTGCTACTAAAACATTTCACAGCAACCAGCGCAATAACATTTGCCACTACAGCTACCGCTGTGGCTCATACACCGACAATGGTATGGCAACTCCTACGACAGCCACCACTACCTTTGTTAGGATCGATAACAATACATTTAGAGTGGCCAAAACCGCTACATGTACAAAGTTTCTGCTTTTGAAAGGCTTGGTTCCATATCGTGCATGTCACAAAATGCTAAAATAAGATATGGCGCAAAAAGCGTCTTTGTGTGTGTGTGAATCTATATATATGCGTGTGTGTGTGTGCGCATGGCATGTCTCTGAACATTTCAGCTCTTTCAAGGTGTCTCCTCTAAAAAAAAAAAAAGCCCGGGGCTAATGTGCTTAGCACGAAAGACGGTGACAGCACTGGCTGAACTTCATGCACAGCTATATCATTAGTCCCCAGGTGAACCTAGGGGTGATTTAGAACTATCTTCATTAACATTTCTGGATTCTAAGTCCAAACTCACGCAATCACGGGAGAAAATGCCATTAGGAACATGTTCCACAGCGCGTGTGAAAACTTGTTCAAGGACAGCAGCCAGTAGGAGCGGTAACTATAGCAGCTATTGAATGAAGACGTTGGTGAGTTTATAAGTTTTTACATATTGGCACTGATTATCAATATCCTTCTGAAGATAGCACGATAGCTGGCGTGCTATGTATTAGGCCTATTATCTGTTATCATTAGGCTGAATGGGACAGAAGAAGAGACACACAAAGATCAGGACTTTGAAACACCCGAGAGATATGCAGAATACACGAAATGTGTTTTGGAATAATGACAAACATAGCTATGGTGTCTGATTTTTTATTTTTTTTACACGGAAATGAAATGAAAATCGGTTGACAGCAGACTGAATTATGTACAGTGATATCTCTCTCGTGTACCTCTTACACTGCAAGGACCGTGGGTGTTATTTTGGGTAGAACAAAGTCCATGAGCAGCACTTAGCAAAGAAAAACTATTTTAAAGAAACTGCGTGGCCTGAGGCGACACATTTTAAGTTTACTTTCTAAACAGACGAACTACTTAGACAGGACTTACCACAAGTAAAACAATTCCAAAAAGAACGAAATACACCACAGAGTCTGGGAGCCTCATTTTGGTTCAATTAAAAAATTGATATCACAGTTTGAAACAACAAATTAATGGGAAAATTCCTTATCACAACCCAGATAATTCTTGACTTATTCCTCCGACAGATCAGATGCCACTTTCTCTTACTCTGTGAGTATTATTTCTGTAAATGTATGGATATTTATGAAACGTTTTGATCAGAGCAGCGTCTTTTTTTCAATATGAAATCTTTGTAGAATGTGACTAAATGTAGCTTGACTTCACGGAACTATGTCTCTTCCAAACACTGATCATTCACTGTTCTTCCTTGTTAATAAATTGGTGAATTCTTTTCTCACTTCTTTACTTTCTTTATTTCTTGAGCGACAACGACACTTTCGCTAAGTGCCTTCCGTAGTGGCGACAGTTACGTTTCTCTAGCAGATACCAAATCTTGGAGGGGTTATAAGTACTCCGACCGCTCGACATGCGCAGAACGATAGGTGCGTGGTTTTTCCTGTGGTTTACGTCACACCACCCTCTGTGGCCCTGTCTCTGTGTGTGAGCGGGGAGATAACACTTGATTTTGTTGTTGTGCTGTTATCATGGGAAAAGAGAGAATTATGTCTAATCTGTAGATTAAAGACGATGCTGCTGTGAAATATTCACATCTTTATCTTCCTCACCCCCTTTCAAGCTGTTGGCCTGACAACCGTTTTTTGATTTGTACTGAGTGATAAAAAGGTTATTCTTCAGGGAATATCAGCAAGTACCAGATAACCTCTTAAATGGGAATTCACTTAATCGGCAATAAATCACATCTGCGTAGAAAAAAACGCGGCTGGAAATGATATAATATTCTAAATTAAGGACAGTTTCTTATTTTGGGGTATTTATCAAAATTAATGGCATGTTTGTTTTGAAATCAAAGGACACAACAAACAGCAAAACATGCAGCGCTGTCTAAAGGTCTATTGGGGGGTCACAGTTAAACGCAGAAAGGCAGACCCCACCCAGTCTCTCCTGGTAGAAAATTCCTGTCTACAAATTTATCCACTCGTTACAAATTTGTTTAGGGGTTATAGATAAACTGAACTGCGTCATTGCTGTTTTTGATGAAGGAAAACAGAACAAGAGTGTGAAGGATGGGACTTTTTGGAAAACGTTTTTGTTTTATATTTTTAGACAAGAGGCATCTGTGGTGATGTAGCTGCTACAATAGAAATAGATTTGGTAGAAGCCGTGGTGGTGGTGGTGGTAATTGCAGTAGTAATAGTTGTGGTAATAGTAGTGGTAGTCGTAGTAGCTGTTGTAGAAGTAGTAGTAGTAGCTGTTGTAGAAGTAGTAGTAGTAGCTGTTGTAGAAGTAGTAGTAGTAGTAGTAGCTGTGGTAGCAATAGTAGCAATGGTAGCAGTAGTAGTAGTAGTAGTAGTAGTGGTGGTGGGGGTGGTGATGGTGGTGATGGTGGTGGTAAATAGAGGTAAGCAGGTGCTTGGGGGAAAGAGCAAAAAATAAATTCAGAGAAAAGGTGGGGCGGTAAGATGTGCAATGCCGAGTGGATGCTGGGAAAGGCAGGGGTGAACGGAAAAAGAAGAAAGACAAGTTGGTGTCAAAGGTCGCGGGTTCAGACCCCACCTCAGCAACTTGTTGTTCTTCACTCTTTAGCACTAACTAGGCGCTACACCATCTACACCGCCCGCCTCACCTGCTGGTAGTAGTAGAAGTAGCAGTAGCAGCAGCAGTGGCGGTGATTGTAATAATAGTAATAGAAGTAGTAGTAGTAGTAGTAGCAACATCAGCATTGTTACAGCTGTAGAAAGGGGGGAGGGGGGGGTGGGCATAATGCGATCTACAATACTAGAGGTTGTCGATGTGTTTTTACGTATGTGTGTGTGTTTTAAGAGGTTCTCGAAAAGATACAACTAACGGTGACTAGGACATAAGGACATAACTTACTGTTTTTATATTTACATAAGTTTTGACTTACGGTAACTGAAAGGAAATGACGCCTGCGCGCTGGCCTACCTTTGGCAAAGAGAAACCGGTTGAAAATTGCAGGATGTTGAGACCAAATCATGCATGGGTGTGACCAAAATGCGTAGGCATTCGATCATTTCTCCTGAAATACTATAGCTCAATTGCCTGTCCAAAGGACAACATCAAAGAGTGTTTACCATTTAATTATCCGCATACTTGACCAGCTCTTGAAAACAAGGATACACTTCTAGTTGTGTGTTGATCTGCTAGACAGGGAGTTCACGGACACGAGCTAGTAGACACGTGGACACCAAACATGTAATATTGTTGCAGGGTTTTGTTTCCCGGAATTCTTTCCCGGAACTGGCCGCTAGACAAATAAATATTGATGTTTTTTGTTTTTTTTCTTTGGACGTTGGCGAATAAATGTCTAAATATTGAACATTTTCTTTTTGGTCAAAGGCTTTTAATCACTATACATATTGAAATCATATTCAGATAAGGTACCTAAACAATCTTCCTGAATAAATCAAGCTTATTTCGCGATTCGAAGTTTTGAAGTCAGTTGGATGGTTTAAATTTACACTTGTGTTAGCAACATTGGCTCTTCCTGCCGCTCTTCCGCCAACAAACATTTCTCCCGTCACCAGCTGCTCATAATCAAATAGAACTTAGGCCATAATTTGTAGGTTTTCTTCCTATAGCAAAATATCCAAATTTACAAACACAGCTTCGAGTGTATCATCTGTGAAACGTTCGTATCGTCAGACAGGTCAGACACTTCAATGGCCTCGCCCCGTCCTTTCCTCACCATTAAATAATTATGATATATTTTTTCAAGTTAATCAGTTTATTTGTTTATTGCAATTAGATTCTCGCCCTGGAGAACTGAAAGAAAGTAAATTCAAAGCAAAGCAGATGGCGATAATTTGATATCCTGTCAATTTGGTGAAAACGCTTCTCCCGCCCGCCACAACCTCCGCCGCCATCATAAAGACAACAACATCAATTGCCCCAAAAACAAACAGCAAATTGTATCAACTTGATTGCCTATGCCACGTATCTACACCTCCACAGATTGGCAGAGAAAGGTAATACATGGAGATTTATGAAAATGCTTGCTATCAGCGCCGCTATCATACCTTTTCTCATACGATTCTAAAAACACTTCTCTCTACAGATAATGAACTGAGTAACACTGGATGTGTAAATGTGGTTGCCATTGACCTTAGACATCACAGTTGCGATGTCGCCTGGCAAGTCGTTGAAACGCCATGTCTCAATTTGTGGTAATGTTGATAATGACGATAAATACAATAATTTTGTCACTGTGATTTGTAATTCGTTCTGTGGAGCAGTATGACGTCATGGTGGGATGATGACACATGTCGTGACCAGGACTGATACCATTCTCACCATTTTATGCCAGATATCCAAAACATGACCCGCCATGCGCCAAAACCTAATATTTAACGAAACAAAACAAAACGAAAAAAAAATGTGTCACCATTACTGGGGACGGCAGAGGAAAGCTAATAGTCCCTCCAATGAAGAAACATGGGCACACCCTTTTATACCAAAAGATCCGAGTTGGGGCGAATGCAGAATATCTTTACGAGTATAATATCTCTAATCATTTATACCCCTAATAATTTTAACAACATCTGTGGAATGTAACGACATGATCGCAGTCTCAGATATTGATAAAACTATTTAATTTTTTGTTTAATCACAGAGATGCAACGGAAACTGAATAGCTGCAGGTGATAAGTTGTACCCATGAATAACCGAGTACCTAACTCCACTTTAGTCGATTTTGGGGGAAACCGAACATTTGCAGGAACTGTGGTTCAAACAGTAGGCTGAGAGAGATCACATGAAAAATTTTATTTTTTTCATCTCTGGACAGTTGGACCTTGATTCTACTGAAAACTGGAAAGGTCATCTCAGTTTCCGACTGAAGTGGAATTAGACCACTGTTTTATTCTTGGGTACAATTTAAAAAAAGTAAGGTATGGGAGATGTTTTTATTTATTTATTTGTTTGTTTTTTTGTAGATCTAGATGTCCCTATCTCATGAAATCGTCTTTTCGTTCAGAGTTTCGGAAAATTACATCACATTACACGAACAGATGCCACAGAGACTTAGCAACTACCCCGATTGACCTCAGACCTCTCAGTGTAAATGGGATAATAATATTCTTTTTAAAAATTATTGTCCACAATTTCACCGGTGTCTGCCCGGTGGGCTCATGCTAATAGATGTCGTAACGAGACACCAATTTGATGTGTTTGTTAGCTCTGTCAGACGTCAGATTATGCACGGTTGCCAGTTTGGGATAGCTTAGACCTAGTTTGGAACTAACTTTCTGGGGGCGATATTAATCTCCACACTCGATTACCACTTCCATTGTAGCAAAAAGATGAGGGTAATGATTTGATCACGCTTACTTTTAATTTATTGTTTTCTTTCATTATAAATATTGGGAAATGAGGGAGTCCCGGTCCATATATCTTTGTAATCATTAATATTTTTAATTACACTTATAGCACATTTCAATGATTAGGATACGCGTATCGCATGTCAGCGTTCATGCTGCCATGTCAAACGGATACTAAAAAGAGAATTGCCCACTGTAGGTAGTCCTGCTGGAGCAATTCGGTGTTCTCTATGGCGTGAAGCATGCGATTCGTGTTAGGCGAGGTTTGTGCATCATTTCAAATTATCTTGATCTACATTTGTTACAATAACCGACTGATCGAAATATCTAACCAATCTTAATGAGGAAGAGTATAAAAAAATATTAAGTCTGGAAACAAAATGATCATCGAAAAACAGCAAATGGTAACAACATTTTTTTAAAAATGACTTTCATTTAAAGGTGGCGAAAATTGAGAAAATACAGAAGTGATCGTTGTTATATGAAAAAAAAAATGTATATATATGAGACACTCTGACATTGAAGTCGTGAAAAATCACGAAGAGAGAGAGAGAGAGAGAGAGAGAGAGAGAGAGAGAGAGAGAGAGAGAGAGAGAGAGAGAGAGAGAGAGAGAGAGAGAGAGAGAGAGAGAGAGAGAGAGAGAGAGAGAGGGGGCGGGGGGGGGGGGGGGCTGGTCAAATTGATGCAGAATAGCTAAACTAGTTGTCCCGAATAAAATTCGTAATTCGTCTGAGATCACTTCACTGGCAGTTTTTATTCTTGTTGTTTTTGTAGAAAAAATTATCTGTTTCTTCTTTCTGCTTCAGGCCTGGGAGATTCTCATAATTACCAACCAGCAACCCAGAGATGAACACAGGAAAACGTTTACCAGTACTTGTAGAGTTCGTTGTGGTGACCGGGGCCATTGGATCAACGCAATAATTTGCTAAGTGCAACAGACTGAAGGTTTCTGGAGATCTGTTCAAATTCGTTGTCAAATCATTTAACACGATGACAGTGATGAAGAACAGTGAGGACATAAGCCATGTTTTGTTCTAGCGCCACACAGTCCGTGGAGAAAATTGTCTGCACTAAAGTTGAAGGTGTAGGTGGCCTGGTAGATCGTCATCTTGAGACCAGTGATTCCTTAGATTCCAGTGGATACAAGACACTACAGACAGACAGACGGATTGGGAGAGTGGGAGACAGACAGACAGACGGAGAGAGAGAGAGAGAGAGAGAGAGGTTAGGGGATGGACAGACAGATAGACACAGACAGACAGATAGATAGACACAGACAGACAGACAGACACACTGACAGAAAAACTGTGTCCAATAAATTGTTTCTTACTCCTTGGATTGGACGCTTTATCTTCTCTGCTACTACACGCCCACAGTCCCACCCATTACCTGAATGCCGGTGAATGTCAGTCTTTCACTTGGTGTCTTCTGTGGCCTGTCCCATCAATCTTTATATCCGACAAGGCTTTACCGTGAAGACATTCAGCCCAATCTCGGGTATCACTTTTTGACCCCGAAACCTGACGTTGAGAAGATCAATATGCATTTAGAAGTACACACTTGTAGGCCTACAGAGGAGAAAAATATCATGCACACTTAGAAAATTAGGAGCTGTTCAAAGATTTGTTGTTGTTTTTTTTATTGTAAAAATAAAGGCGCCATTTGTCCCTTGATCTTGCATAAAAAATAATTTCTAGAAGTAGTTCTAGTTGCTGTTGGTCATTTGGGATTTTTAGGCCTCTAAAATAAATGAAATTGTGAGTTAACAAATTTACACATGGTCATTTCCAAGAGCTGTTGATAATAGCCACTTCTTATCCTACATCACATAATTCACAGTAAATCCACACATCATTATGGAATCGCTTTGTCTTTGACCAATAACTGTCAGCGACTTCCTGAAGACCCTAGGTCGACCCTCTGTATCCGCCATCTCTAATACCACAAGACGTTACATTCCTGTTCCTGATCCCAGTATGGGCGATACTCAGATTTGAGATGTCCATTTAGCTCTGACGCCTCACAGACTTCACTGCAAACTACAGATCATAGCGAGAAGTGAGTATTAGGGTGACCGAGGACAGAGAGCAGCCCTCACAATTTATATCATCCAAAATGGAGGTGTCCAGACTTTACCCTGTTACATACACATAAGCTATGTTGCATGGCAGCCACATTCATTTCATGAAGGTTATAATTTTAAGAAATGACCACTATATTCTCAAGGCAAGGTTCTTCTCACTCACACGCTTTTAATTTAGTCGGCACGTCTATAATGTATAGAAACGACGGAGTAAAGCCTAGTTTCTTCAGTAAATCTTCATAAACAAATTTTAATGTTCGACAATAGAAAATAGACAGAGGACATGATGGGAAAAGAAATGACAGAGAGATATGACCCACATGATTTATTCGCCTTCACCCCCCACCTCCATAAAGAATAATAGCCTTCAGTTCTGTTAAGTGCCGAGTGCTGTCCCAGTCAAACGTACATAACCCGCTTTGACGCCCTGCGTTCATGATCAAGGGGAACAATCACATCATGGTCAAAATAAAAAATGCTCACAGAGATGACTATTATAGTTCGTGGAGAGAACAGGCACATTTAGTACAACAAAAATAACGTAGATCGGCATTGTTCCCATTCCCATGCCACATTTAACATCCGCTCTATGGTAGTTATCAATTTTTTGTGTTACTGAAAACCCACATGGGATTGTGAAGACAGGATCAGACACTACATACTCCAGACGAAACCATAATACTTTGTGTGTCCCATCAACCAAGAAACCGAGAACGGTGAACGCTGAATACGCACATCCATCATTACTTAGTTTGCATCTTTATATTTTCAGTCATCTCATGAGTAATTTACACACCTCCTTAACTTGTGACAAATGTGACTACACTTTTCGACTTTAAAATTAGGAGTATCGTAGAAATACTAGAATACATGCGCAGAATTCACAGACGAAACAATACTTAACGAACTTAAAGAGCGTTAGCAATAACGAGCTTTGACATCTGCACGTGAGAAACTCTAGCGTCGGCTCCAACTTAATTTGGGACTAAATTTAGAATAGGCTTGGCCGTTGTGGTTCAGACCCAGTCTCGGGTTAAAGTTCATATACTTGTACATTCTGTAATGCTTTACTGCCGTGAGATTTAAATCCGCAAACTGAAATATGCGCATCTGTATAAACTATAGTGTACTAGCTGAGGTCCCCGGCCCTGCCCGGGATAAATCGGTTTAAATATTGGTTTCAGTTCTGGGTGGTTATTATGGACCTGCTTCATCTGGCCTGTTCCTATTTGTTTATTTTATTTTTGTTCGTTTGTTTTTTAATTAGTCTTACTGCTCTGCCTTTGTGAGTTGACACCCTGCGCATCCCGTACAACAGCATGATATGCGCACGGGTTAGTGTGTTTGATAGTGAACACATCGCAGGAAGTGATAACGAAACCTTAAAATGGCGAACCATGACTCGAAATAGATCTAAATGATGGCGAAACAATAAATTTCCCATAAAAAAAACTACACCGATTTGAAACTTCTATTAAAAACTGTGCACCCTTACATCCATTCTGATGCACCATATAAAATTTGAAGTCCGAGTGTTGAGCGGTTCAGAAGCCTTTTGCAACGAAAAATCTCAAGTCCACAAATATATATAGTATAGATTCTGTTATTCCGAGGTGTTTAAGTACTCAGTCTCTAATATGCTTTGGTTTTACTTTGAACTAGAGTTGAGGTGCGTGTTAGCATACGGCGACTGCAGGAGCCTTGGTATCTGGGCGATACATGCACCGAAAAGAAGTGGATCTATCAACTTAAACTGGATAATGATCACGAAAGGGGGACAGTGAGTCTGACAAACATGAAAAATAATCTCGGCTGTCATGCAAAGCGTCTTCCAGACAAATACCTAGCAGCTCCACCACTCCTCTGCATCGTTACTATTTTTTTTATTCTTTAATTTTTTTTTCTATCTTTTGTTCTTCTTCTTATCTCTCGTTTGAAAAAAAGATTTATTTGCTACACCTGCTGTGTCCTCGTCCATTGCCTGCAGATTCTATTCTGTCCTCGTCAACCAGCAGCCAGCTACAGCAATGTATCTATCTTCTTCCACCCCGCCCCCGTATCTTATGACGTGAGATTTGACCCAAAGAAGCTTTAGACATCAGAACTTTCTGAGTATTGTAAAGGTTTTATGTTTTTATTCCAGGGCGTCCCTCACACGAATCAATTACTCTAATTTCGGGACGAATTTTAGAACAAAACTTTTACATATTTATAGTCTTCAAATCTTAAAAATTCTTGTACAAGACATATCG
This sequence comes from Onchidella celtica, assembly GCA_963931925.1. NCBI lineage: Eukaryota > Metazoa > Mollusca > Gastropoda > Systellommatophora > Onchidiidae > Onchidella > Onchidella celtica. The sequence continues at coordinate 63,636,728 of OZ007573.1, forward strand.
GACAAGCATGATAGGCCTACTCCTAGAGCTTGACACAAATTTTGACAGTTGAGGGGAGGCCTAAATTGATTTGTTTCACTTCACTAGGCCTCACAGAACTTGCTCTTCTCCAACATTAAAAATTTTATTTCATCTTCCTATACATCTTCATTTTCAGCACCTATAATATGGCGCCGATTAGGGATGGCATGCAAAGTATCACGGGAACGTCTCAATTACGGGTGATCTCGATGAAACAACCAATGGATGTTTGGTTCTGTAGCAACACAGTTCAAAGAAGTGCATTTTTTTTTTTCAATCAGTCCTTTACTCGCCTTTCTCGTTTTCTGATCACGTTGTCGTTACTTATCAGTCTATCAACCAATTAGTGAACTTAAAGTATAAGAGCCAAAGTTCAACTGTGTTCACAATCTCTATATACATGGCCTTTAGCGTCTTTACAGACGGTCTTAGCAGCTAGAATATTCACTTTCACTTTGACTGACAGATTCTCTCGTGGCTTATTCTACCAATGTTTGACCCGAGAGTGCGATGGCAGTGATTGCAGGTCAGTCTTTTGGGTTCACTTTGGCGAGTGTTTTCATTCCGCCTCTGTCGTTTTGTCAGGTATGTTTCTTTTGCCTTGAAGTCTATTGCGAGCGTGCCACTGCGCAATTTTTGTCTCCATCTGCTTCGATCATTTGCAAGGTTCTCCCATTCATTGGGGTCGATGTTGAATGCTTTCATCGTGACCTTGCAAGTGTCTTTGAATCGCAGATGTGGCCTACCTCTGGGTCGGTTGCCAGTAGCAAGTTCCCCGTAGAGAATTTGTCTGGGGATGCGATCATTTTCCATACGGTGGAGATGTCCAAGCCACCGCAGTCTTTTTTTGCCTAGGAGAGCCTGAGTTGATGGAATGTTGGCTCGGCTCAGAACTTCGATATTTGAGATCCTGTCTTGCCACTTGATCTTGAGAATTTTGCGTAGGCAGCGCAGGTGGAAGGAGTTGAGGGATCTTTCATGTTTGGAGTAGGTGGTCCATGTCTCTGAGCCATACAGCAGGGTGCTTAGGACGCAAGTTTGGTACACGAGTACCTTTGTTTTGATGGTCAGCTTGCTATTGTTCCACACCCTTTTTGAGAGTTTGCCAAAAGCTGTGGCCGCCTTTCCTATTCTGGCATTTATTTCAGTTGTTATGTCTGTGCTACCACTGATGGTTGAGCCTAGGTAGCAGAATTTTCCCACTTGCTCCAGAGGAGAGCCATTCAGCATGATTGGGTTGGGGTTTCTCAAGCCTTGTGTCAAAACTACAGTTTTTGAGACACTGATCCTTAGCATGAATTTGTCACAGGCTTTGGCAAGGCTATTGATGAGAGCCTGGAGCGTGGTTTCATCGTGGGCCACGATTGCAGCATCATCTGCGAAGAGGAGCTCTTGTAACATAATATGCTCTGTACGAGATTTTGCTTTTAGTCTGGCAACATTAAAAATGGAGCCGTCCACTCTGGTGTTAATAAGTACTCCACCTGAACATTGACCAAAGGCATTCTTGAGTAGGGCTGCAAAATATATACCAAATAAGGTAGGAGCAAGAACACATCCCTGCTTCACACCGCTGTTTACAGCAAATGAATTGGATGTGCAGCCCTCAAAGTTGACACATGCCCTCATGTCAGTGTGGAAGGATGCAATAAGTTTTAGCAATGTTGGTGGACAGCCTATGGATTTAAGGACTGCATACAGGCCAGATCGGCTTACGGTGTCGAAAGCCTTTGTTAGGTCCACAAAGCATGTTATAAGCGGCCTGTTTTGTTCTTTACATTTTTCTTGGATTTGCCGAAGTGCAAATATCATGTCAATAGTTGATCGTTTGCTTCGAAAGCCACATTGTGTTTCTGGTAAGACTTTTTCCGCCAGTTGTTGAAGGCGGCAGAGGATGACGCGAGCAAAAGCCTTTCCAGTAATGCTGAGGAGGGATATGCCTCGATAGTTGTTGCAGTCGCCTTTGTCTCCTTTGTTCTTGTAAAGTGTGACAATTTTGGCGTCTCTCATATCATGTGGTATCACGCCTTCTTTCCAACACTGCAGTAACAGATTATACAGGTGTGGTAATAGTGGGCCTTTTAGGTCTTTTAATACCTCTGCAGGAATGTTGTCACTTCCTGTGGCTTTTCCAGCAGACAGGTGGTCGATTGCATTGGAAAGCTCGACTAAGGAAGGTTCAGCGTCAAGTTCGGCCATTATTGGCAGTTTTTGGAGGTGTTCCTCAAAATCTGGTGGAATATTTTTCTCAGTTGAATACAACAGAGAGTAATGCTCTACCCACCTATTCAGTTGTTCATTTTTATCTGTGATGGGTTCACCATTTACAGACTTAAGTGGGGCGCTTTTGGTGATGATTGGCCCAAGAGCTACTTTCATCTGACTAAAGGCGGTTTTCATATCTCCCTTTTCATTTGCCTCTTGTATGCTGTTACACAAGTCTGTCCAGTATTTGTTGGCGCAACGTCTTACCTCCAGCTGAAGTTTAGCTTTTGCATTTTTCAAACAAGTTTTTGTACTCTGATTGCAATTTTTGTTATACTCATTGAAAGCAGATTTCTTTTGCTCAATGAGAGGTAGGAGAATTTCGCTGTTCTGGGCTACCCAGTCGTTGTTTGAAACTTTATGCTGTCCAAAAGACTTGATGGCACAGTCATGAATTTTTGAACTGAGAGTGTTCCATGTTTCATCTACCGAGTCACATTGGCTGACATTATCCATGCTTTCAGCAAATAACTTTTCAAATGACTTTCTATTTGATTCATCTCTGATTGCTGTTACATTGATCTTAGGGATTGAAGGGGCTTTTGATCTGTATATTTTCTTGGCCGAAATTTTGATTTTGCTGACTACCAGTGCATGGTCGGTGTCACAGTCAGCACTGTGGAGGGAACGAGTTATTTTTATACAGCCCAAACTCTTCCTCCTTGAGAGAATAAGATCTAATTGATGCCAATGGCCAGACCTGGGATGGCGCCATGATGTTCTTTGGCATCTCTTAAGGTCAAAGTACGTGTTTGTAACACATAATGAGTTTACGGAGCATAGCTCCAGAAGGCGCTGCCCGTTTTCGTTGATGTTGCCAATGCCGAAGTGCCCAATGCACTTTGGCCATGCGGAGTGATCTGCTCCCACTCGAGCGTTAAAGTCACCCAGAATTAGCAGGCCTTCGGTGAGAGGGATGTTGTGGAGAGTCCTCTGCAATGCCTCGTAGAAAATGTCTTTGGTTTCGTCAGAGGAGGTAAGTGTTGGGGCATAGACACAGATAATGTTGGTAAAACCAGACCGGGTGTTCAGTCTGAGTGTCACAATCTCTAGTCTGTTAGATTTGCGATGAAAATAAAATCTTAGTTCAGGGACATCCATTATTATGACTTTAGTTCAACCTCATGATTTACTGAAAACCTTCATTCTCGGCCGTATCATCTTCAAGCGGATGAAACAGTTAGATAGGACAAGGTGAGTATGTGAAAGCAAAGCAGCGATACTGTCGATGACAAACACTTATTACAAGGAGGGAATAATTCTTCTATTACACCTGCATAAGTAATCGACCCCTTAAATCGGTGTTTTATGGTTTTTGGCGCATCGCCTGTTGGGGTGTTTACAGTCTTCGGCTTGGGTGGAATCAACAACAGCTTAAAAAAACAGAGAGAACATAAAGCGATCAAATGCACTGGCAAGAAACCCATTTTGCTCCGTACCCTTGCTGCTTCACAGATCTGTATATTATGTTCAAACTTAACAAAAACAGATATTGTAGTTTTATAATCTTCAGGTGTCATCCACACAGTATGGTCTGAGAAGGAAAGCGGGGGGGGGGGGGGGTGGGGGTGGGGGTTTACGTACACTTTTCAATTATTTTAATTATGATAGTGAATTCTTAGTTTTATTAATTTTAACTTTTTATTTTTTTGCAACGTACTAGGCTGTAAGATAATATGATGTAGAGAAGCAGTCCAATGGTCCTTGCAAACTGCCCCTGTGGATGCCTAGAAGCCAAGGCCTCAGTATGAACATTCATCTGGCAAATTGCTGTTGTACAATACAGGAGGGTTTTTGGAGGGGGGGGGATGCCTCATGTGCATGAAAACGTACATGGGATGGGGGGAGGGGGCAGTGGGGTTGGGGGGGAGGTGGGGGGAGAAAGGATTAAAAATCGCCCAAATCGAGCGGACATACGTTAGGCATTGCCCTTCTAGTTCTAGGGTGGGCCGAAAAGTCACTCAGCTGATCTCTCCGATAGTGCAGTTTCAAGTGAAACCCAAGGTGGTTGCATGCATGCAGGTGTAGATAAAAACTTACCCGGTAATCGTTGCTCTGGTCTTAAAATGAAGTCATTTGTATGCGGTAGTTCACGAGACTCGGGGATTTAAAAAAACAACAAACAAACCACAAAGGAAAGCGGGGAGGGGGGGGGGGTGTTTTCTTCGTCAGCCACAGTATGTAAATTGCTAGCTTGAAATACTAAAACCAGTGACATTTTAATGGATGTGTTAAGAATGAGAGAGCTACAACTCTGGAAGAACTTAACTGACAGGGCTTAAGTGCAGTGGCGTATCTAGGATGATGCAAGGGGTGCACTTGTCCCGGGCCGGCACCACTGTCTAGGCCAAATATTTCTGTCTAAGAATTCAGTCAGAAGTTTAGAGAAGTTTTCAAAGAGTTTCTTGGGTTTTTTTTTTTAATTTGTCTTCAGTGCCAGCAGTTTTAGTTACACCTCGGGGCCGTCCATAAAATAGGTGCACTCAAGAGGGTGTAAGAGGGGAGGGCGGGATTGATCCCAGCTAATGAAAAGCGTTCATGGGGGGAAAATGGGTTTTTTTTTGGGGGGGGGGGGGGAGGGGGTGGATGGGGGAGGGAGGGTCAGAGGAGCTTAGGTTCGCTTTCCAAGTATGGTAATGAATGAAAAAATCGAGATTTTTTTAAAGATTGTAATAAAATACATACCGGCATATTGAATGTACACCATGTAGTAAATGAAACAGTCAAATAATCCAAATTTTAAACCGTCAAGACAAGATCAGGGACATTCATTCCATTGATGGTAGACGTCATCATCATGGTGGTCCCTCGCATTTCAAGGATGACGTATCTGCACAGTCATTTTTGTGTACACGGGAATGGCTATGTAGTCCAAGTTGGGATTTGCAGAATCGTGAGCAATAGTAGTATGTTCGTACAAAAGGGAGTTGGTTGAAGCCAAGCGCATGAAATGTGTTCCTCTTCTTTTTTATGGGGGGGGGGGGGGGGGGGGGAGTAAAACAATTTCCGAAATCGAGTGTAGACCGTACTGTATGGATGGCCTCTTCTTCGAAAGTTCTACTGTAATAATAAGACAGTAGTTTACCTAGCTTACACTGTGCTTACTTAAGGTGAACGACTTTTCCCCCACTAGCAAGAACAATGTTTATGTTTTCTTTTAACAGGTGTTCTTAATATCTGATAAACCAGACACTTTCAGATTAGCCGATCTCTGCACTACAACAAGTACCTTCAGGTGTAGAGGGGGAAAACCCAGCACGAGGCACTATCGTCCTGATCTAACTTTGATGTAATATTTTCATAGATCGCGCGCCAAAAGATATGTGATGTCGTAAAATCTTTTGAACCTTCTATTTGTGTAGCAATTATTGCTGTTTTGTCTCGAGATAAGCAGACACAGACAAGGTTGTAATCAAGCAATTATCTGAAAGGGAAAGACATAAACTCACACAAGGTCAGGGGGGAAAAATGCACGTTAACAGAGATCGTAGTACGGTATCTTCCACAGAAAGTGCAGTTGTTGTTGTTTTTTTCGGTTTTTCTCTCATTTACTTGGCTGCGTTTCCTAACATCTCACATGTATAACGTACATTTCCGCGGTGCTGGAAGAAGACCGTAAACACGAAAAAGACAGTTTTATAGGGAAACTCAAAACAACAACAGCAACCACAACAACAACAATAACAACGACAACAACAAAACCCAACAAGCCGGGGACAAGGTGGTCTAGCGGCAAGCTGTTCGCCTCTCATGTCAAGGCAAGTTGGAAATTGGGATTTTTCTCATATTTTCGTGTCCCTGATCCTATTGGAGGGGGGAGGGGTAGGATCGAGTACCTAGTCTTCTCGGATAAGGGCGAAAAATTCGGAGGGCCCGTGTGCATGTTGCGCACGTTAAAAATACCTTGGCAGTTGGAAATCGTAAAGAGCAGGCCGAACAGGCCGTTGCCCGGGCAAAATTGAAATTAAAATTAATTGATTATCCCTATCACCCCCCATATCACCAACGAAAATTTATAATTCATTATTAAATAAATATTATATAATATATATTCAAATAATATTATAATACAAGCTGTGAACTATTGTGAGTTGTGAACTGCGCCTAACAGGCTGCGTTAATATTTGCTCTGAGATCGAGAGAGATAGAGAGAGTGAAAGAAAGAGAGTGAGAGAAAGAAAGAGAGAGTGAAAGAGATGCAAATCCAGAGAACAAGACTTTCTGTAAAGCGCCTAGAGCAAACTCGTTTGGATTAGGCGCTATATAAATGATCTTCATTATTATTATTAACATTTTCAGTTGCGCCCTGCTTCCTTCTTTGTTGAAGTTCCACTTGGTGAGGAAGGAAAGACACTCTAAGTCCTGCACATGAATGATGACCCAGACAGGAAGATAGAGCCGGCTGCATTCTAAATCTAAATAATGGTGTTGGAAAGTGAATTTGACCTAGAATGACACATAAGCTCTTTTTCCATAACATGGTTGATTGTATGTTTGTAGAATTTTGTTTTATCATCTTTAGACTATTACCTGTTTGTAAGATGAATTCGGTCATTAACCTTTGCTGAGCGAAAATTCCTCTAATATGATTTACCTGTGTAAAGGTGTATTACTTGGCGTATTACTTATCTGTGTTATTAATAGGCATATGACTGTACTGTTTTTGTTTGAAATGATTTTGTCAGGCATGACTCATTGTAAGACATGCTTACATCATCGGACAGGTCTTTAGACCTAGATTCCCATGCATGTAGACGACTGTATATAAATTTATGAACCAGGAAGAGTTAACAACCAGTGATGTTCTGACGTCATTTGGCACATGTATTTGAAATAATCTATGATGGCAACTGGCATTTTCATTAACAACAAAATTATAATTAAGAACTGCCCAATCTCGCTCTTCTCACTCGGTGCTGCCCCTTCTTGTTTGTTTTAGCAGTCAAAGGTTTGGGTGGGTGGGGCAGGAGTGGGGCTGCCTCCCACATCCCTGCTTCCCCGTCAAAGTTAATCGGAGGACAGCGTTTGAGACCGTAATGGAGTTATGGCTAGTTTTTTTCTGCTTTCAGTGCTGAACTTTTTCCTTGGGACGTCAGTGCAACCGCATGCTACTCGCGATTCACAAACGTTTGCGACACCGTAAGTGTGTTCGAGAGCGTAGTGCCCCCTACACGCAGAGCTACAGTGAGAGTCATTTTATTCACAGTGACGCAGTGACAGCTGTCCTGTGACACACAGTAAATTGTTATCTCACGTTGACAAAAAATCTACAGGGGGTTTATTTTAAGTGCAAACCAGCAGTCTGTATCCGGTGTTTTCATTCGTTCTTGCTTCCTGGAATTTTTTTTCTCACACTCCAGCCTCGCCTGGGCTAAATTAAATCTCTGCACTTGTGCGTGTATGGGAGTTGTTCAACCACGAAAAACAATGCTTGTAATATTTCATGTGTACTTGAAGCGGATTTTCCAAGGGTGGGAGGCAAAGTTACACTAACTGAAGAGGTGGCGAGAACTCGTCGCACCTTTATCTAACACTTAAAGAGAACATGATGTTACAGTTGTGCCCCCTGTCGCACGTTCTTGCAGAGGCTCCTCGGGGAGGCATCTAGTCTTTGGCTGTGGGTGTTTGTTTCAGCAGGTTGGGACGGGGAGAAGCTGAACAGAACAAGGGGATAGCCAAGACCCACTATGGTGTGGTGGGTCTTGGGGGATAGTCTTTGTTGCAAGGAGTTTGTATGGTTGTCTGTGAGAAATTCTCTAAAAAGATGGTGGAAGTAATATTGACATATAAAACGGCGAAGAAGTAAACTTAAAAAAGGAGCATAAATTAAAATTCGTACCTTAGGTGGAGGGGGTAAAGTACGTACGCTCTAAGGAGAGGGGGTGGGTTGCCTCCAGTGTACGAAAAGTGTAACTGGGGGAGGGGGGGGGGTGGGGGGAGGTTTCTGGACAGCGATTTTCAGTTATGGTCACAAATTTAAGAGTTTGGTTTTATTTCCCTTTTTTTTTTCAGCAGAAGAAATTGTTGGATTACACAAAAAAAAAACGAACAACACACATGATTCTGATGAAACGCTCAAACTGTGCATGTAAATTTGCCATTAAAAAGTTTTCAAACATCAAGGCCTTGTCATGGACATTAAACATTCTAATGGCTGTCAGCTTGTACAAAGAGAGAGAGAGAGATGATTGAGGTCCAGCGTATGAACAACGAACATGTCTGGAGGTTGGGGGGGGGGTGAAGGTGGGGTAAAATCGCCAAAATGGAGCGGCGCACGTACTTTATGGATGGTTCCTACACCCGCACCTGAGACTTTCGCAAATAAGACGAACATTTTGCTAAGTTACTGAATGGCCGGCAGAAGAAATAAATTTAAATTTATACATTTTCGGAGAAACTTAGAAAAACAACAACCCAGTTTGCCACAAAACCACACTAGCGTCACGTCAACGTAACTTTGTGTAATGTTTTTCAAGTTACTGAATACTAGTTTGCCCAGCCAATTAAGTCATGCCGCTGACCCGTTAGGCTAACGATTATGGAAAAGAGACATCAACAATACTTTGTTTACTTGGTTTCTGTTTCCTTCCCAGTTATTGTTCCCCATCATACCAGACAGTATACATACTCATGCAATGTGACAAGTGGGCAGTCCCGGAAGTATTTACTTGAAACTGTTTCCCACAATCAGATGGAAACATAGTACTCGGGAATACCCATGAGCTTAACCCAGTTACCCACGAGACTGAACTCCGAACTGTCCTGCCTAATTGCTCGAGCTCCCACTTACGCACGTTTGAACAATAATAGCAAATTGCGATGTTTTAGAAAAAAAAAGTGGAGTAGTGCTCTCTTGTTTGGCGACGTTAGTTGGAAAATGAAAAAGTTTGGTGGAAATGAATCAAGTAAAATGAAATAAAAATAAGACAATGAACTACGAAACTTTCACACTCGTAATTTCTAACCAGCCCAGAGACACTCGTCAATCCAAGCGAGTGTGTTCACCTGTGTTGGACAGCTGAGGTGGGTTGAACTTTCAGGGCTATCTCACGTCAGTAGTAGTTCCACAAGGACAGGCCATTGTGCACAATATTGAGGCCAAAAGCTGTTGATTGCCTCCAGGTAGATCAGTCCAAATAGTATTCAAATCTCCGAATTTTAGATCTCGTTTCGTTTAAGCGATTTTTTCTTCTGTTTTATGTTACTGACAAAATGCCAATTATTATTAGGCTAACTGTAATTTCTTGCAGTGGGCCGTGCTTGCAGTGGGCTGTACTTGCAGTGGGCTGTACTTGCAGTGGGCCGTGCTTGCAGTGGGCCGTACTTGCAGTGGGCCGTACTTGCAGTGGGCCGTACTTGCAGTGGGCCGTACTTGCAGTGGGCCGTACTTGCAGTGGGCCGTACTTGCAGTGGGCTGTACTTGCAGTGGGCTATACAGGTACTGGTATAATTATGAAATTGACGACAGACAATCTGTAGGTGTCGCAGCAAGGCTTTGAAGCAAAGACAAAATAGTACCCAAAAAAAAAAAGGGTTGTATGAAGCAAAGCCTCTAGTAAAATTACTACGGAAACCATACAATAAAACCCAAAGGGTAAAGGAAATTACTTTGGTCTATTTATAGAATCTTATTTTAATGGATTACAAAGAAAATTAGACACAATATCGGTGCTTTCCCTCAGTTAGTTGTCAAATTGTCACTTTACAAACTTTACATTTTTCACATGTCCTGATTACATTCTGCACTGTCGTGTAACATTTGAGACGAGTGGGAAATTCCATCAAATCTTCCATTATCTCGTTATTCAACACTGAGCGTTGTCTAAAGAGTGTGTTAGGCATGGTGTTAGGAAACATTACATCTCTGGCTTGTGGAATCAACAATAGTGTTTGTTCCCCCCGAGTCACTGCATGCGTCACCATGCAATCTCTCACGTCATCCTAAGGGGTTTTCCGCTCTGTATGGCCACACACTTTGTAAGAACTCGTTCAGATATATGCACGATTATATATATGGCCTTTAGCGCCTTTACAGACGGTCTTAGCAGCTAGAATATTCACTTTCACTTTGACTGACAGCTTCTCTCGTGGCTTATTCTACCAATGTTTGACCCGAGAGTGCGATGGCAGTGATTGCAGGTCAGTCTTTTGGGTTCACTTTGGCGAGTGTTTTCATTCCGCCTCTGTCGTTTTGTCAGGTATGTTCCTTTTGCCTTGAAGTCTATTGCGAGCGTGCCACTGCGCAATTTTTGTCTCCATCTGCTTCGATCATTTGCAAGGTTCTCCCATTCATTGGGGTCGATGTTGAATGCTTTCATCGTGACCTTGCAAGTGTCTTTGAATCGCAGATGTGGCCTACCTCTGGGTCGGTTGCCAGTAGCAAGTTCCCCGTAGAGAATTTGTCTGGGGATGCGATCATTTTCCATACGGTGGAGATGTCCAAGCCACCGCAGTCTTTTTTTGCCTAGGAGAGCCTGAGTTGATGGAATGTTGGCTCGGCTCAGAACTTCGATATTTGAGATCCTGTCTTGCCACTTGATCTTGAGAATTTTGCGTAGGCAGCGCAGGTGGAAGGAGTTGAGGGATCTTTCATGTTTGGAGTAGGTGGTCCATGTCTCTGAGCCATACAGCAGGGTGCTTAGGACGCAAGTTTGGTACACGAGTACCTTTGTTTTGATGGTCAGCTTGCTATTGTTCCACACCCTTTTTGAGAGTTTGCCAAAAGCTGTGGCCGCCTTTCCTATTCTGGCATTTATTTCAGTTGTTATGTCTGTGCTACCACTGATGGTTGAGCCTAGGTAGCAGAATTTTCCCACTTGCTCCAGAGGAGAGCCATTCAGCATGATTGGGTTGGGGTTTCTCAAGCCTTGTGTCAAAACTACAGTTTTTGAGACACTGATCTTTAGCATGAATTTGTCACAGGCTTTGGCAAGGCTATTGATGAGAGCCTGGAGCGTGGTTTCATCGTGGGCCACGATTGCAGCATCATCTGCGAAGAGGAGCTCTTGTAACATAATATGCTCTGTACGAGATTTTGCTTTTAGTCTGGCAACATTAAAAATGGAGCCGTCCACTCTGGTGTTAATAAGTACTCCACCTGAACATTGACCAAAGGCATTCTTGAGTAGGGCTGCAAAATATATACCAAATAAGGTAGGAGCAAGAACACATCCCTGCTTCACACCGCTGTTTACAGCAAATGAATTGGATGTGCAGCCCTCAAAGTTGACACATGCCCTCATGTCAGTGTGGAAGGATGCAATAAGTTTTAGCAATGTTGGTGGACAGCCTATGGATTTAAGGACTGCATACAGGCCAGATCGGCTTACGGTGTCGAAAGCCTTTGTTAGGTCCACAAAGCATGTTATAAGCGGCCTGTTTTGTTCTTTACATTTTTCTTGGATTTGCCGAAGTGCAAATATCATGTCAATAGTTGATCGTTTGCTTCGAAAGCCACATTGTGTTTCTGGTAAGACTTTTTCCGCCAGTTGTTGAAGGCGGCAGAGGATGACGCGAGCAAAAGCCTTTCCAGTAATGCTGAGGAGGGATATGCCTCGATAGTTGTTGCAGTCGCCTTTGTCTCCTTTGTTCTTGTAAAGTGTGACAATTTTGGCGTCTCTCATATCATGTGGTATCACGCCTTCTTTCCAACACTGCAGTAACAGATTATACAGGTGTGGTAATAGTGGGCCTTTTAGGTCTTTTAATACCTCTGCAGGAATGTTGTCACTTCCTGTGGCTTTTCCAGCAGACAGGTGGTCGATTGCATTGGAAAGCTCGACTAAGGAAGGTTCAGCGTCAAGTTCGGCCATTATTGGCAGTTTTTGGAGGTGTTCCTCAAAATCTGGTGGAATATTTTTCTCAGTTGAATACAACAGAGAGTAATGCTCTACCCACCTATTCAGTTGTTCATTTTTATCTGTGATGGGTTCACCATTTACAGACTTAAGTGGGGCGCTTTTGGTGATGATTGGCCCAAGAGCTACTTTCATCTGACTAAAGGCGGTTTTCATATCTCCCTTTTCATTTGCCTCTTGTATGCTGTTACACAAGTCTGTCCAGTATTTGTTGGCGCAACGTCTTACCTCCAGCTGAAGTTTAGCTTTTGCATTTTTCAAACAAGTTTTTGTACTCTGATTGCAATTTTTGTTATACTCATTGAAAGCAGATTTCTTTTGCTCAATGAGAGGTAGGAGAATTTCGCTGTTCTGGGCTACCCAGTCGTTGTTTGAAACTTTATGCTGTCCAAAATTGATGGCACAGTCATGAATTTTTGAACTGAGAGTGTTCCATGTTTCATCTACCGAGTCACATTGGCTGACATTATCCATGCTTTCAGCAAATAACTTTTCAAATGACTTTCTATTTGATTCATCTCTGATTGCTGTTACATTGATCTTAGGGATTGAAGGGGCTTTTGATCTGTATATTTTCTTGGCCGAAATTTTGATTTTGCTGACTACCAGTGCATGGTCGGTGTCACAGTCAGCACTGTGGAGGGAACGAGTTATTTTTATACAGCCCAAACTCTTCCTCCTTGAGAGAATAAGATCTAATTGATGCCAATGGCCAGACCTGGGATGGCGCCATGATGTTCTTTGGCATCTCTTAAGGTCAAAGTACGTGTTTGTAACACATAATGAGTTTACGGAGCATAGCTCCAGAAGGCGCTGCCCGTTTTCGTTGATGTTGCCAATGCCGAAGTGCCCAATGCACTTTGGCCATGCGGAGTGATCTGCTCCCACTTTAGACGATTACAACTTGTGAATAGAGAACTCTTGTTGACGTACTTCCGTGGTTCACAATGCATGTCTATGAATGCTAACACGCCTTAAGTACAAACAGTTCAGCAAGGCTTTTGACAAATTGTACTGGTGACGTCTGCAACATTTGCACTCATGTTTAGTCATAAGCGTTAAACTGGGCGAATTGTTTAAACATCAGATTATACATAACTGTATCGGCTGTCATTGCCGCGAGTTGTCTCCCCATCTTGAAAGCGATGAAAAGAATGTGATAGCCGATGGAGAAATCCTGTGCAAAAGACGTACATAAATGATGTTTTGGCAGTAAATAGTGAAAGAAACTGAAGAAGAAAGATGCACCATACGTTGGCATTTGGGAGTCGAACCTGGGACTTCTCGCTCCCATGAAGGACCCTCTATAGCTGAACTATACTTATTGGAACTTCATACTGTTATAGTACCGTACTTATAATGCAGATGATGACCAAACTCCTGCCTTGGGCTCTTTGCTACAGCCACCGTCGTCTTGGTTTCATCCAGTGCTAGGCCGAGTTAGGAGCCAATACGCGCCGAGCCAGGTCAAGTCTGTCTTGCATCAGTTTTGTCTCAGACTTGAGCTTCCTGTGGATCAACCAGCCAGTCAGCCATCCCGCTGAACACTGTATTCCAAATCCTCACTCACACAGGGGCAAAGAAAGACTGGACGCGGTTAGCTGGGGTCCAAAATTTAAATGTGTCACAAATAACATTATTGAAAGGGGATTAGTCTGTGCTTTGCTGGCACGGGAAAAGTCATCGAGTGACTGCATTTCCATTGCATATGAACTTGCGAGAGATCAGAAATATGGCAAGAAAGGTTTTATATGAATCATGAGACCGCAAGTCTATCCCCGGCAATGGCTCAGCAACAGAGCGCTTAGTTTGTTAGCTTAAAGTCTGGGAAGAATTAAGCTACATGTAATTTTTATTGATCTTTTTTTTTAAAAATGTTTATTGAGCTGTTATGTGATAGCCTAATAGTTTATGTAATGCTAGGTAAGATATGTGCTGCAGTATGTACTGGAGCTCTTAAACTCTCTGTGAAAGAGAATTTACCTCATGGGATAATAAAGTGATTTTTATCTTATCTTATCTTTCTTATGTGCGCCGGTCACTCGTTCACTCACTCACTCACTCACTCATTCATTCACTCACTCACTCGTTCACTCACTCGTTCACTCACTCACTCACTCGTTCACTCACTCACTCACTCACCCACTCTATCTATCTATCTATCTATCTATTGGATTGTCTGCCTGTCTGTCTGTCTGTCTATCTATCTATCTATCTATCTATCGGATTGTCTGTCTATCTGTCTATCTATCTATTGGATTGTCTGCCTGTCTGCCTGTCTATCTATCTATCTATCTATTGGATTGTCTGTCTATTATATTGGATTTATCTACAGATCTCACTCAAACCTTCAGGGGACATTATTCAGATTGGTGCTGAAAACTGTAGTTTCCAAAAAAATCATTTCCCTTAACAAAGAAAAAAAAAGAGGGGGGGGGGGGGGAGGTTGGAAATTGAATGACCCATTAACATAATGTGCACGTGGGTCTGGAGATGGGTGTGATTGTTGATAGGCAGGTAAGTAGATTGACAGACATAACTGAAATCAAGTTGATTAAGTTAGGTACCGTAGTTAGGTCAGGCAGTAGACTGCAGATCTTGGTAGATGAAAGCCCGTGTATGTGGTCGGTCTCGGATTATGTAGCCTTTGCAGCTGAATACAATATGCAGGTGTCACGATCACGTGCGTGAAGATTGGTCACGACCACGTGTGTGATGAGTACCTAACTTATTTACCTTTCAAATCCAGCTAACAAGCCAAGCAAGCAGACCAGCGATCAACGGACACATGGAGTGAAATTTAAATTAAACGATATTTAATTATAAATGCATGACAAAACTTATGTCAAAAAATTCAACTCATGATAATCACATACATAATCACAAAAACAGAGATACTTCAAATTTACTCTTGGGGATCATGGCTATTCTCTATTCCCCGTTTCACATCTAGATCTAATCCCTCTGTCTATAAACTTAACTACGTATACTTAATAGTCTCTGTCAACAGCTGCCCTCCTCGTTGATGCAGAGTTTCACTTCTCCAGAGTTCACACAATCCTTTCTAGATCTCTAACTTCGACGATAAAAGGGGAAACAGACGTCCCTGGTTTCACACAAATAAGAACACACAGTTCACACCCGCCATCGTAGATTACTAGCTCCTTGAGGGGTTATCAGCCCGTCCTCAAAGACTCTTCTTCTGCAAACACACACAGCACATCGACGGTTCACACCCGCCATCGCAAATCACGAGCTTCTGATGGGTTCCCATCCTATCATCAGAACTCCTCAACTTCTGGTCCCCATGGCACGACCTTCCACTTGTCGCCCGGACCGATTAAATTCTTCTTATTGGGAAATACATGTGAACATCATGGATCCCTCACACACCTAACACTTCTGGTCCCCACTGGCACGACCTTCCACTTGTCGCCCGGACCGATAAATTCTGCGTCTTCCTTTTAGGAATGAATAACTTGGGAACCTTCATAGATTCCTCACATACATAACACCCCTGGTCCCCATGGCACGACCTTCCACCTGTCGCCCGGACCACTTCTCGCTGCGTCTTCCTTTAGGAACGAATAATTTTGGGAACCCCCTGTGTCGAGCTTCTCCTCTACTTATACTCCCGAGGTTTTTGCACACGCGACTAGTTTAAAGCGAGTCGTGTGTATCTATTCACGCTCGTCAACAATGTTAAAAACCGTGTTTTCCCCTGCTAAGCTCACCCCCCTAGACTCGTGGCGCACAAGGCCACCGACCTTCCTCGTGATATTTAATCTTTCATGCTCGACAACAACTTTAAACTCCCCTTCTCCCCTACTAAGTTTACCCCCTCTATACTCGTGGCGTACAAGGTCATCAACCTTAATCGTGACAGCAGGTAAGGTACAAAAGTGGCCAGGACAGGAACAATGAAAAAAAAAATGTCATCCCCTCACGACTTCTGACCTGCATATAAAATAAAGTGTGTATATTTATGCCAGGGAAATTTTGGGCGTATTGTAAAATCTATTATTATCTCCACTATTAGGCTACTTCTCTCGTGCAATGTTGACAAATTTCTTAACCAGCCTCATTCCGTCAATCCAACGTAGATTTCCATAGAACTGGTAAGATTACCGTATGGGCGGATTCCCTTAATCAAACCAACGTCGGCGCGATGTCGTAGCCAGCGGAGCTACGTAGGAACGATGTTATTTCTATGTGTAAGGTTGGCGTCAATCGCACGCCTCGGATTTTCCTACGGTTACCAGCTGAGTTGTTTCCCTGTTTGCCTTGTAGGAAAACTGCTCACGCGAGTAAACTGAACATTTGAATATTATTTTGTCCAAGTACTCTAGTCACCACTGAATTTGATCCCGAGTGGGTTTTGTTTACTTACATATTCCCACCACCATTAATAAATTCATTAATTAATTTCTTTAGTTATTATTTTTGTGGGACATGCACATGTCGGACGCTAATTTATTCCTATTTGTGTCTTTCACAGGCCTTGGAAACACACTTCCTGCCCAATCCAGTGTTAACGCGTTTCAAAATGAGCCAAGCTGATTCGAGTTTCTTCAAACATGTTAATGCAAGCTGCCCCCCCCCAACCCCCCTCCCTCTCCCAACCCCTTGCCACGGCTATAACGTCTCTCCGCTATTCCCCCCACCCCCTCCCTCTCCCAACCCCTTGCCACGGCTATAACGTCTCTCCGCTATCATAGGAGAAATATCTCATCTTTTGTTGTTCGGATTAAAAACTGTTGTTATTTTAATGTGCTATTGTCAAGTTATTCCTCACAATGCTCTGGCCCATTCGATCCTGTGTATTTTCTATTGTTTGTTTATGTCCAAGTTAGCTTACTTTTTTTTTTCTTCCAGCCACACACAATAGCCATGAGAGAGAGAGAGAGAGAGAGAGAGAGAGAGAGAGAGAGAGAGAGGGGGGGGAGAGAGAGAGGGGGGGGGGGTAGCAAAGGGCACATTGAAATTTCATGAATTTACCAATAAAAATATTCTAGTTTTGTTTTGTTTGTCTCCAAATTGAACGACAGTTTTGACACCTATCAAAAGGGAGATAATTCTAATCTTCAAACTTTCCATCTAGGCGTCAATATGGCCAACCACGTAGACGGTTGGCATGGAGAGAAACCTATAAATCTCGTAATTATTATTTCTACTTTTATGAAGTGTATTTATGCATTGTCTTTGCTGTTTTGTTCGAATCTTATGAGGCCATTGGCGTGACTCATTCAAACGATATATAAGAAATTGCTTTTGCAAAGTGTCCGTGAGTTCGCATTGGGGAGCGCCGTTTCTTTGATTTTTATCATTGTGATCATATGATGTGGTCAATATTATTCGGTCTCGTTCAGATAAGTAATTATCAGAATCACTGAGCTAGAAATAGGCACCGGCATTTGTTTGATCATATGATGTAATGGACTGACAAACCATGATCGAGACAGAGCCCTCCTGAAAGAGATTTCATTTTCATTTTCTGCTTTCTTTAACTCCATGATTGTAGACCATTGTATTACTCAGAAAGAATCAAAATCTAGAACCATGAAACTGTTATAAATGAAGTTTTAAAATTACCAAGTAGTGAATTGTCAAACAGATGTATGTGCATAAATACTTTTACTGTTGCCAGTCATTTTGTAAGCTGTGTGGCATTGGTTAGTTCTGCTGGTTTAGGCCTTCTATGACAGTGGATTTCTTTCGCAATAAACATGTGAAAGAAGAGTTGATGTTTGCTCTCCTTGTTACCGAATGGACACTTTTAATGACATTATTCTTGTTTAGCACTTGCTAAAGATGGAATGTGACTAGTAAGTCTATGGACTATTTACTCACCTTGACTTGAGTGCAAGTCGGCGCCTGCAAGTCATCCAGATTCTTCCATTCTGTGTAGTAAAACTGCAACTTAAGTAAAATGACACTTTTTTTTCACATAGTGTCTCATTAGGATAGGACAGAATCTCTAATGTTTGACATATTCAGAAATTTCAAAATGAAACAGGTTTACAAGGATTTTTAAAGAAAAATCAATATGAAAACAAAAAAAACAAAAAACAATCATCCAAAACAGGATTTAGATGTCACTTTACATTCCAAGTAATACATGTATAGATCTGTACAAGTTTTCTCCTTTGTTAATCATAAACATTGATATTAACAGTGTTACAATTTTCATTGTGTAACTTCCATTGAGTTAAAAGATATTTTTATGAAGGAAACAGCAGAGCAGTGAAGCAGTTCACCAGTCAAATAATAACAGTATTACTATTAGTGCAGTGTTTTTGAAAAAGCTATAGCAAACTGATTTACAACATACCTGAACCTCCTCTATGAATCATCAGGAATGCTTCCTACATGGATGAAGATATTGAAACTAGAGAAAGAAGCAATTAATGCTTAGGGATAAAAAGCAGTGATTTGTTACATATGGAATTATTCTCTGGGACAGCTGCTCACAAATGAAGTTAATGAGATTATAATTAGGGCATGTTACAGTTTCTTCAAGATAAACATCTTTACATTTCATTGTTTGGAAATGATGGAAGTGCATATGAAGCTGATGAACAGCAATCAAGGCACGAGTTTACTTCAGTCTTCTCTCCCCGTGTGATCGATCAGCTTTGATTGTTTTTCTATTTCTACATCAAATGTTAACACTCAACATCTGGTGTGACTGATATTATCTGTGATCAGGGCTTGCAGTGTGAGCATCTTGCAATCAGAGCATTGGCCTCAGGTTAACTGCTCTTACTCGACTGTCTATCAGAACTTACTGGTTGGGAAACAGTTGATCTGCGCAAGTTGTCTTGGTGTTGTCAGATCTTTAGCTGCTTCCAAAATATTGGATTACACACATTGTCATTCAGATAACTGGAGCACATTTTTAGCATTTTGAAAATATTAGGTAATTTATATACCCACTATACTGTAGTAAGAATTTTTTTCTTTAAATAGTGAGCAATAATAGTGTAACTATAAATTTGAAAAGTAAATTTGACACTGGTAGTGAAACATAGTTAGATTTGAATAGTTTTAAATGAGAATACAAAATGAAGGAGAGTATATCCCGACACTGAAAACATGCATGCAAAGCTCGGTGAAAAACATTTGAGATTTACTTTATTGGATGTTCAGGCAATCAGTAAAACTATATTCTTTTTATTATTTTTTTAATAGTTATATCACATCTTCCACATCTTCAGTATGTGTGTAACATGTATATGCTATCTTGAATGCAGAGCTCTGCTTCTCCAAATGGATGATGGAATCTGGAATTACAGTAATCATAATTTCAACAAAACTGCAGGCAAATCACTGTGGAAAGCGTTGGCAGAATTTAAGGCGATGGTTAGGCTGAAATTTCCAACATACCCCAAAGAACATTATACTGTGCCTGTCACAGAACAAACAACTTCAGAGGTGACAGATAAAGTTTTGAATCCCTCTTTTTAATCCCAGTAATTTTGTCATTTTTAGAAAATGGTTTTGGGTGGGAATTTTTGGGAATGTGTTTCATTTTTGTTTTATATTTAGATATCAACATGACTGACAACCTAGTCAAAAGTATGAGCTTCAAGCTCTGTCTTTTGTTATTAAATTTGAAATGAAAAGGCTGCCATTTTCTTGACAGGAATAATAATAATTTTTAAAAAATCGACTTGGCTAACAACTGTGAGAACAAATATTTAGCATTCTGTGAGAGTATATCACTATATGGAGGGATAAAGGCACAGCATGCTATCAGGGGAAATACCTTTCCATTTGCATTATATATCAGGACATTGTCACATTTGAGCAAATTTTATGGCATTCCATCATGTTAAAATTCTAAGTAGATCATAATTCATACAAGTTGGCAGGACTTGGATTAGTATGTAAAAAACTTTACGGCAAATGCATTTCAGTGTTCTTGTTTAGATTTGTTGGTAATCTTTACAGCTAGAAATAGGAAGAAACTGGAAAATTTTCTCAAGCATATGAGCTGTTGGGGGGGGGGGGGGGGGGGTGGCAGCCCAGCAAATTTATTATACAAATCAATAATATCCTAAAACTGGCAAAGTTATAATGTTTTAAATCTGTAAAATCTTTTAAATTTGCATGCAGGTTTACTTATTTCCGCCCTTTACACAAAATAGTTAATTAGCATTGGGTTTATGGCATCTTGGGCATGTGTTTATACAGCTGCTCTTAAACATGGCTTTTCTTTTAAAGAGCTGTTAGTTTCATCTATCCCTCCTGTGGCTTTGGTGTCTTTTAGAATAACTGAAGTCTGTAGGGATGGTTTTTATTTCTTTTTTTAACCGTTTGATTTGGTTCTCTATGAAAGCTGCCATCAGGTTTTATGAATAAAGTGAAGCTTGGAATTGTTTCTGTAGACATTCATGGAGTATCTAGAGGATAAAATGGTACCAATGAGTTAGTCTTCCCATGAATCAGAGTTTTTAAACAGAATTGTTTAAAAATGTTTGCGCAGACAGTAGCATCAATTTCCAGTCATGCAACTTTATTTCATGGTAATCTGTTTTCTTGTATCTTTCCCCATGAGAAGCTTGTATGTGTTTTGCCATGGAAGTTTGAGTGATACGTTGTCCATGTATGTGATGAAATGTGACATAGTTTGGTGCCTTTGTTTTTACATTGAAATTAAAGCATTGTTATTTGCATCCAGTGCTAACTTTCATACTTATGGGGTTTCCTCAAAATGTATGATATGATGTCTATACTTGCGGCTGTGTATAGATATGATCATTATCAGGATGATTAAAGGAGTTGACTGTCAGGCACTGTGGTGAAGTATTGAGTTGAAATAGTTGAAGTTGCTTTTTCATAGTCTTATGAAGACTGTAGATCATTAAAGCTTGGTTTTCTGTGCTTAGCAATATTCATTTTGATTACATAACATGGATGCATGCAGTTCATGTCACATCTTTCATCCCCAGCTAAACTCTTTCTATCTTTTACATGGAGGAGAACCTATGATTTTCCTGTGTATCCGTAGATTCTAATGATGTACTCTTTTTCATTTGAAATACATGCACCATTCATAGTCACAATAATGTCATTTGCAAAGCCATACAATGAAAATGTAATTGCGCCTTTTCTGGTACTTCTGGTTGATGATTCTTACCATGAAATGTATTAATTTCGGCCACTACATTTGGCAATGTGAAGTAATGTCATCGTAAGTTTAAATCTCTGTTTACATCAACTGGTTGCATTTGATTTAAATTCTTACTGTAAAGAAATGAGAATAATGCGCACTACCCGTCAGTGACATCTGGTCTATGTCTAAAAATATTCAGTTTGTGGTTCTGAAAATCATGGTTTATTATCTCTTTTCATCTTATTCATACATCAAGGAAGTTTTTGTGTTTAAATATAGGACATAAATTTCTACATTTTGAATTCATTTGAACTTTCATTTCATTTTCCTGTTGCAGTCGGGGGTGGATTTGTCCAAATTGTCAGAGAAAGAAAGATGGAGGTAAGTTTTATTTGACTGAGTCAAATCTTTTTCTCCTGTCATTCACCCCTCCCCCTCCCCCCCACTTCATTTTTTTGTTTAGTTCTCTGTCACATCTTCACTTTGGTTGCTCTTTTTTTGTTTTTTTGGCAATACTATGAAAAGAATGAAATTGTTTTCCATAACAAATGTGCTCACTAAAATTTTTTAGAGGGTCTGACTCTAGTCTAAGTAGAGAGTTCATTTTTGCCTTATGTTTTCTTTTGCCATGTCTCACATCCAGCTGTTGACAGTCAAACCTTGTTAAAAAATCAAACTGTCCAGGGAGAACCTGATCCCAATTTCTTTAGACACTGGTACTGAGGGATAACTTGATCTGGGTCTTCCTAGCCTCTTCCCTTAAAAATATAATTAGGGATTGATAAATTGAGGATAGAAAATTTGGAGAGAAAATGTCATGGAAGTTTTATCCATAATGCAAATTGGTTTCTTCATTCACCAGGGTAGAACATCAGATGCTTCACGAGAAACACAAGGGCCACGAATCCATGCATGCAGAAATGGCCTTAATTTTACTGGTCACATTGATTGTGGCACAAATTGTTCTGGTCCAATGGAAGACAAGACACTTCAAGTCATATCAGGTCAGTTGTTTACTCTGTTTATGTGGAACCATCAAAGATAATTAGGGTAGTTCATGAACATATAATTTTACCACATGTGGCATTAGATAAATCTGCTGCAGAGACCAGCAGGGGTGTAAATCCTTCAGATTTTCTCTGATTTCAGATTTTTTCATTTTGTTGAATTTTCAGGGTAAATTCATAGATCTAGAGCTAAATCTATAATCTATACTTATTTTTTAGTTATTTCAGGTTGTTTTTGTTTTCTTTATTCACTGATAATATATTTTTTCAACAGTAACAAATCGAAACCTAAAAACTACGAGTAAAAACAGTTAATTTCACAACTACATTAATACTATTGTCATGGCATTGGTTTGCTATTTGTACGACGAATTTTCAGAGAAAAATTCTCTGACGGAACGAGTTTCCTCATTATCGTTAGTCCGAGAATCTCCGAGGTTTCCGAGAAAAATTCTCTGACCCACGAAAATAGCCTAGGCCTAGCCTACACGGCCCCTGGCGTTTCAATTTCAGAGAATTTTTTAAAATGTCATTTACACCCCTGGACTAGGTTTTATCAAACATCTGCAGTAATATCGAAACAGGTAGTTTTAAATATTTTTTTTTATTTAAAGGATATAATATTGTGTAAAATATTGAATTTACTGTAGGTCTGTTCCATAAGCTTGTACTTTGGGCTTGGAACAAAAGTTTATTTGCAATATGAAGAAAAATGAGTGGGAATAAATTTGCAAACGTATGGAGTTTTATCAGAAAATAATTTGAGAAATTATAAGATTCTTGTCAGTTGAAAGCTTGCTGGTTATTCAGCCACTAAAACCATCAGAATTCAAGTGTATTCTTCCTTTGTAGACAGTATTCCACCATAAATGACAAGATAGGAATAAGTCTAGTGAGTGTTCTTATCTGATACAAAATCAAAACACTGTGATGAGAACGAGAATCATAGAAAAACAGCGGACAGTAATTCAGATATTTTCTGTATGAAAGAGCGTTGAAGAAAATGTGGCTAACTGAAAACTGATACCATCCATGTGTTTGGGGGGACAGGTATTTGATCAGAGAACAATTTACTAATCACAGAATGGAAAAGCACTAGATGTATTATGTTAATATTCTAAAAAACATGATAGCATGACTGCACTACACCAATATTCACCACACCAGCAGATTTGGAAAGCACATATTTCAGCATCTGTGCAGTGCGATATATTATTTCCTCAAAATTGATAATGTACAGATACATTTGAAATGTAATTTATGGATATTAAACAAATTTGATATGAACTAAATGTTATGAAAACTTGGGACCTGGGTATAACTCTCTTTGTCTTAACACTTTACACACTGACAAACTTTATAGCTAATGCACAAAGCTACTCATCTTGTAGTCTTTGAATCCACAACTTATTTGGTTTTTTAATCTGTCGATAGTTGACTGTACTGGGAACAACCACAAACAATCAAAATTGAAAGTCATAAGGCTTCTCATCAACCGGCTCTTGAAGGATTAAAAGATGGAGTTATATTCTTGTGTATCACAATTATTGTCATAGTATTGACCATAAGGGGAGGAAGAAGCTCAGGATTCGCCAGTCACAGTCTGATTTATATTTCTTGATTGCATATTCTCTTCATTTCCTTGCAAGAATGAAACATCATTCTTCATTTCCTTTTGAAAAAATGTTTTAATAACGTGTCCACATTGAGACCACAAGACAGTTATTTGAGTTATTTGATATGTTGGGCCAATCAGAATCATTTGTCGTACATTGAAGAGAGTGTTATGCAAATTAACACTAGCAAGAGCCAACATGTCCTGTGAATAAGGCAATAATGTCTTGTAGGTGTGAGTGGGAGAGAAAATATCAATAAGACACACCATGCTACAGATGGGGAAAGTCTCATTTGTATGAGATGGTGGCAGCCTGGTTAGGAAATTCAATAAACATTGCGTGACAGCTGGGGATGAAACAATACACAACAAATTTACCCTTTCATGTGAAATTGGAGGCAGACAAAGTTCATAATTGAGAATGAGAGACGGGACATATTTCTTTGCCAGATTTTTTTTTTTTCTCTCTCTCTCTCTCTTTCTTTCTCTCTCTGATCAGCCCACATGTTCTTTTAAATCCTTAGATGTTACTTTCTGCAGGGAAATGGCTCCAAATTAAACCTGTGTCAGATACAAGTCCAGTCTTTCATGGACATTTAGTGCAGATATTTTATCTAAAACATGGACTGCTGGAAAATAAAACTGTTGCAAAAATTGTTTTTGTAACAATTATAGACAATACATCAGTCTGCCAAACTTTCAAAGATTCCTCTTCAGTGTGAAAGTAGACTGTGTTGAAACTTTCAGGTGAATTGGTGCAGAAATGAGATTTCTGAGGTTGAATTTGTGTGTGTTTAGGGGAGCGGGGAGGGGGGGGGGGGTGTCAAACATTAAACTTATTAGACAACAGGTTCTTTGTTTTACACTAGCAAACACTCCACTTTTTACAGAATTCCACGTGTTCATGTGATTTGGAGATCAGTACTGAGCAATGGCTATTGTCTGATGCAGTCATTGATGGAAGATTGTATGAAGTACAGAAAATGTGTTGGGTCACAGCAAGGCTTGAAGCAAACTCAGAATGTGGCAAAAAGAAAAAGTTGTATGTAGCAAAGTGTTTTATTGTACCGTTACTGTATTATTCTTACAGAAGGCTTTCCTCCTTGTTCTTTTTGCCACATTTTGTCTGCTGCAGTCAGTGTGTGCCCTGTGTTTATTACCGTTTGGTTTCATCTACACTCTTATCTGACAGAGAGCCACTCTTCTGGGTATGTGGCTGATCCCTGCCATTATCTGTGCCAAGTTTGCCTGGTGGCGGTTCTGTGTGTTCTGGACCATTTTCTCCATCATCACAGGATTTGTGACATTCAAGGCCTCTAGGAAACCTTTGTCAGGCTCCACACCAAGGTGAGAATCTGTTCCAGTTACCTTCTTTTGTGTAGAATTCCAAGTTGACATTATTCATAGATGAAAATTGTCTGCCATTGAGAGAGGATTTCAGCTGAAGTGAGATTTTAGTTTCCACAGAGCTCAGATTCTGCTTTCTGTGGTCAAGAATTGCAAAACAGAGTAATCTTGAGCAGAATGAAGTAATGTAGCCGCCATTTTGAAATGGAATCTGTACAAGATGAGTTCTTCTTTTTTTTTTTTTTTTTTTTTTTGTATTCAGCTGGTCATAGTGTATTTCATTCATAATGGCATAAAATCACAACATACTTTGTCTTCATGTACCAGTTGCCTTGTGCCACATCTGAATTTCCTCCTTTATCACATGTTCCACTTATTCACTGAATTTTATACTAGTTTCAGATTTTTTAATGAAATTAATGCAGGGAAGAACTGTTATTAAACAAATAGAAGTCTGTCAGTAAAATTGGTGTCCGTGTATTTTTGAGGCATCGCACTTTTAATGACCCTTTTTGTCATTTCAACTGGTTGTTGAACATGGCGATCAAAGGGCAAAAGCTGAAAATTTGATATGAGTGGAATTTAGTAATAAAAATGTTAAACAATTTTACCATGTCACCAGGTGGGTCTACAAATGGTTCCTGCTATTGTACAAGGTCAGCTACGCCTCAGGGATCCTGGGCTATTTGGTGGTCATGTTTACCATCTTTGGTCTCAATATGCTGGTGCTGGTCAAGCCACAGACGGCCATGGACTTTGGCCTCTTGCTCTTGTTCTATGGCTTGTATTTTGGAGTGGTGTCTCGGGACTTTGCTGAAGTCTGTGCAGATACCATGGCAGCTCATATAGGAGTGAGTTTTCAGTGGAGGATGAAATTGCGTATTATTATATCAGGGATGGGAAATCCTATGGACATTTCCAAATTTCCACAATTTCAACATTTTTTCCCTCTCTTTTTCTTTTCTTCTAATTCTCATTCTTAATAATTTTAAATGGCAAACATTATTGTTACTAGTAAACACTATTTTGTGTGTTGTCCGCTGTATACAGGGTGTCCACAAAGTCTGGGTACATGGGGGATTTCACTATTTAATTAATTTATTTATTTATGTTATTTCCATCGAGTTCACCTGAATTTTGCAAAGCGCATCAAGTTATGCATTGAAAATGATGGAAATCATGTTGAAAATATTACTCATCAACATCCCAATTGAATAAAATTGTTTTGTTTGAAGAAGTATGCGTTTTTTACCATGTACCCAGATTTTATGGACACCCTGTATATTGGCCCCTATGTGTGTGTGTTGTGATTGACAGTGACATGTTTTGTCAAAAGTTCAGGACAGTCTTCTAACACTAGTTCACAGCCTCGTCATTTTTTTTTTCCCATCAAGTGTCAAGACATTTCCTTGGAATTACTGTGAAATCTTGTATCAGTGCAGCAGAGATTACCTTTTTAAGAGACTGTAATTACAGTAAAATTGGTGCCAGATTAAAATAAAAATTTTTAAAAATGCCAATTATGTAGCACATAGTAGCTTGTTGAAAGGCATCTCAAAGCTTTCTCTGTGAGATCTGGTGTCTTTTTAAACATCAATTCTCATTCATCTATAACTTTTCTATCCCGTGACTGAAAGTCATATTATATACTGCAGGGTACTGGATTATATTACCTACTGTGTTAATATGATACTCTTCTCTCAGATGATACCTAATGACACTACGAAGTAGTTAAACATTCAGTGGAACATCATATCTGGCCCTGACTTTGCTGTATCTGTAACAAGAGTAATTATCAAAGAATGATTGGGTGATCATTAACACTATGTGTGTATGGTACTGCATATATGTAATATTAATCCTTTGCTTACCGATGGGATTTTTAAAAAGTCTTATATCTTATCACCCGTAATAATTAATTTCTAATGAAAACTGCCTCAGAGCCCTTGCCTATAACAGGGTTATTCTGTAAATAGTTGAGTCTCGTCATTTAAATCTTAATGAGACAATAGAATTATAACATTGTTGAAAATGTTGTCCATCAGTTGTCCTATGTACAATCAAATCCTGGTAAACAAAGGATTAAATTCAGAGAAATCGCTGCTCTTCTTCGGTACAAATCTGATGACAAGTAACATTTTGACGAAGATCACAGTATCATCCACTGACAAATCATGCTACTTTCCTGTTTAGTTCTTGCAACGTAAAATCCTGTGATTTGGTCATTGTCTGGTGTTCTTGTTTGTAGTATTAACCCTTTGAACCCTGACCTTGATTTTCCCTGCACCATATCAAAGAACGCCGAAGCTCAAGGTAACAAATTTGAGGACAGTCTGCACTGATCAACTGGTGAATATGGACGTTGACCCTGCATAGTACCAGTAAAGAGGGTTCATCCTGTAAATGTCTAATGTTGGTGCGTTATGGTATTTTGAGCTCTATGTGATAAACTTGCTGATTGTTTTGGGTTTTACTTTCAGTATTACTCAGTCACAGGCTTGCCAGCCAAACGTTTGGACCCCAACATGTGTGCTGTGTGTGGCAATGAGATATACTTGATGAGCAATGACAATGCTGTCATAGAAAAAACCATCAAACTGACCTGTGGGCATATGTATCCTTTTTTCTGTTCTTTTAAGTGGAGTCGAGTGTCATTTTCTCAAGTTTCACCAGTCACAGGCTGGAATAGAACCAGTGAAACCAGAATACTGGACTAATTTTGCTTTTATTTTTAAATGCTAGGCTGTGTAAATGTGAGCCCTATACTTTCAGAGTTAGTGCTCTCTTTAGGGCCAGCCATACAGTACATACACACAATTTTGGCCAGGTTTTTTAAAATTCCCCTCCTCTCCCCATGTATGCCTTTCATATGCTTTGCATCCCCCCCCCCTCCCCCCTGTAAGCATGTAGCCATTAGAATGGTGAATGAATTTGGATGATAAAACCTTGATATTTGAAAACTGCTTTTCATGTGCTGGGAGACACCTCCCCCCCCCTCCGAGTGTACGTACTACATGGGTAGTCCCTGTTGACTATTTGCGCTATGCTAGGTATCTCGGTCAATATCTCATACTAGCTACCCACAGCTTTGGAATTTGAAACATCAGTGGTAGCAAAATTTAAAAAGTGAGGCCCACAACATAATTTTAAAAAAAAATCTCCAATTATGACCCACCAATCATCTGTTTTGTTTGAAAATGTGGGTAAATATAATAATTTTGTGAATTCATTCAAAATTGTGTCAATATGAAAGGAAACTTGATTGCATGGATGTATATAATGTCCAACTAAAAATGAGTTATGAAATGACATACATGGAATTGACTGATTTATTGATTTCTGAATGCAAAAAGACGATACAAATGTATTGGTTTTTATTTGTAAATGCACATATTTCATTCCTTAATTTGTTTCACAGATTTCATGAATTTTGTATACGAGGTTGGTGCATCGTGGGTAAGAAACAGACCTGCCCCTACTGCAAGGAAAAAGTGGATCTCAAACGTATGTTCCCAGGGCCGTATCCTTTTGTTTTGCTTTCAGTGTATGAATTACATGCGATGGGATGCTTTTTTGTATAGTGACTATAATAATATAATAATAAAGTCTTTAAAAAGCTGGGAAAATCATCTGAACCAATAGGAAAAAAAAGCAAAAATTTATAAATAAATGAACATTTAATATGTAAGTTTTGCATTTCCTTCATTTTGTTGCCATTAAGTGGTCATGGACTTGAACTTTTTAGTCCATGGAAAAACACTCTGAGAGAAGTGGGGGGAATCTTGCTCAGGGCTTCGCTGGAAGATAAATAAATGGGAAATACCTGTGCCCAGTACCTTCTTGAAGATAGAGAGCTAGAGACTGATGATGTCCCGTTTTTTTAGTGCTCACATGTTTGAGGATTAAGAGGCATTGGAAGGATTGCCCGCGAGCACTGACATGTTTTCCCAAGCCAGTGTCGCACTACCAGTTGCTCAGATACACATGTTTACATTTCATAGTTTCCTTAACTAGATACCAGATGGGAACGTCCCCACGTCATGTATGGAAATCTCTTGGATTGGATCAGATATTTAGTGGCTTGGCAGCCAGTTATCATAGGGATAGTGCAAGTTATCAACTGGGTCTTAGGGTTGGAATAATTTGTTACAGTCTTTTAGCTCATGTAAGTTTATTACAATGATTTGTATGCTGGATATTGTTTGTATTAGATCAAAGTGCTGTTTAATTGTTTCTTTTCGTTTTCAGAGGAAGATATGCAAACTTTTCAACTTTTTGGGGTTTTTTTTTGGAGCCTTCATGAAACATAAAAGAAAAAAAAATACATGTATTGGAAACTTGTATGAAGTATGTTGCACTAACAATTAAAATGTTCCTGGGATGTAATGTCTTTGAGTGTGAACATACAAGAGTATAACATTACTGAATATTTCTAGCCACTTAACTTGGATTTTGGAGAAACACTGCTTAAGCTGTTTCCGTGTGTACAGAAGTAGCATGAAACCATAATTTCTATTGCACTACTCGAAGGGATTTTGAAGTTTCTGTTGCCGTTTCCATTTCTGTACACATGAAAACCGAGCTTCAGCCTATTAATAGCCTTGCTATATTCGAAACAATATTGGACATTTGAAGTGAGGCATTTTTGATCCATTTTGTGGAATTTAAACATTTGTAAGCCCAGCTTTTAACCCTAGTCCTGCGGGAGGCCACTGTATTGGCCTCCCCGCGCAACACGCGAGACATGGGAGGCCATTATTTTGTCCGACACGCTTAACCGCGGCTCCTGCAGGAGGCCGCATTTTTGTATAGCAACGGTGCGCCTCGCGCTTTGTGTATTCAGTTGCCAAGGCTGTCGTTGTTGTTTTTTTTTCACGTTTTTTTTTTCCACACTATTTTCGCGTGTTTATCTATCCTGTCACCCCTACTATATCTAGCAAAATGGTATCGTCCGATTATGTTTATTACAATGCAACTATTCGCAACTTTTCGTCATACTCGTGTAATAGTACTGACGGTCTGAAGTTTGAACTGGGGAAAATCTTGGGGAAACTTTTACTTTGATGCTGGTTGTCGTCTACATGTGAAATGAGAAGAAAGGGGCCATGTGCATATTTGAGACGCCGTTCTACGTCTGTAATTATGAATTCCGATGTAATATTAGGGCATGCTGCATAAGGGCGTCTGTCAGTAGGTTTTTCATCAGGGAAAACTGGGAGAAAATGACCGACTTTGTTGTTGGTCGTTGTCTTTATTTGATGTGGTAATTAGAGAGATATTGTGTTCCTCTGGTTAAACCGCTTTTCAGTACATGTATGACTGTGCTCTACGACCTGGAACTGGAAATCAAATCTCTCGCTGAAACTAACATCATAGTACGTGGAAGCTTTACATAGTAGAGGAGGGAGAAGGCAATGTCACGATACATGTGGTTAGTAAATGAAGCGAATGGCTTAAAAAATAATTTGTTCACCTGAATGGCCTGACTTAGGGACAGAAAAAGCGTAGAGGTCTTGGGAAAATGATAAAACGTGTGTTAAACGGCATGTAAATGCAGAAAATTCTTGATTTGGGCCTTCCATTTCACAATAAAACCTAAGCCTGCATATCATCACAAGTACTTTATCCAAATATCATAGGGGTCCCTTACGATTTATCCACCACTATTGTTGTTATTGCGTCCTGAAGTATACGCGATACACGTGTTCACAACGACCCGATTGACCCGACCACCGAGGTTATCGGCAACACGCGAATGATCGGCTGACTGGCCGCTGGCTATCCCCGCACGGGGCGTTATG
Organism: Onchidella celtica; assembly: GCA_963931925.1. NCBI lineage: Eukaryota > Metazoa > Mollusca > Gastropoda > Systellommatophora > Onchidiidae > Onchidella > Onchidella celtica. Next base: position 63,667,759 of record OZ007573.1, read on the forward strand.
TGGACGAGTTCACACAACGCGGGACGAGGGTTTATTATATTTTTGTGTGGCCCCTGTAAAAATGTCAAAGTCAGAGTTTGGTGGATAGAAACATTCAGTAACAATAATATGAAAAAAGAAACAAGAAATGAATGTTTCATCATTTTAATATTCCTATTTCTGTTGTGACGTAGTCGTGTTTCTCATTATCATCAGTGTGGATTGCCAGTCATACTCCACTGTACAATGGTATTTTGATCTGAAAGAAGTAGAATGATGTAAATGTGGTGGATGTGAGTGAAGTAGGTTTTTTTGTTTTTGTTTTTTTTATAAAATGTGATTGGGAAAGATGAAGCATGAGCCGAGGCGCGCACCAGCTGATTGTGATTGGCTGACTTGTTCAATGGAGAGGTCACAGGATTTAGTTTGAGTGAGAGGGCTATCCAACTCACAGGATCTCATTGAAAGTTGTTGAGTGTTGGCTTGTGCACATCTGGGCTAAATGTGTGCATCTGGGCTAAATGTCCCTAGTTTTAATTTATTTATGTCCAGATCAGATATAGGGGCCATCCATGAAGTATGTATGCTCAAGGGATGGGAGGATGGGGGGGGGGAGTGGGGGAGGGGGGTTGACCCCAATGTATTAAAAGGGTACATCATGGGAGGAAAGGGGAAGGAGTAAGGCATACATACACTTTTCACTTATGATCATGAATTAAAGAGGTTTAATTAAATTTTTTTCTTGCAAAAAAAAAAGTTGTAGCTTTCTATAAAAACTAGCTTTAATTCTAATGAAGTGGGAGAGGGGGGGGGGGGGGGGTGTGATCATCAGAAATTGCCAAAGTTGAGCTTACACAGAAACAGCACTGCTGACGGTTCAAAATGATTTACTATGTGCTGCTGATGAGGGACAAGTGTCTGTTTTGGCTTTGTTAGATCTGAGTGAGGCGCTTTCGACACTATTGATCAAAGAATTCTTTTAAATAGACTTGAGTGCCGCTTTTTGTTTGTCTGGAACTGTCTTAAACTGGTTTGAAAGCTATTTACAAAATCGCACTCAAAGAATTTATGTGAACCACACTTTTTCCAAAGAATTCCCATTACAGTTCGGAGTCCCGCAGGGGTCCGTTCTTGGTCCTTTACTGTATACTTTATATACACAGCCTTTAGGCAAAATTATTCAAAATTGTAATGTTAACTATCATAAATATGCTGATGACACCCAGCTCTATGTTTCTGATAAACCATCAAATGTGTCCATGCTGGAGAGCAAGACAGAAAACTGTATCTCTCAAGTTCAGACCTGGATGAATGAAAACAAATTGAAAATGAACGAAGACAAGACTGAAATTTTAGTATGCCATGGTAAGAATACACCTGACATAAACATCAGTCAAATGACTATCCAGCAAAAAACGATTGAAACATCAGTGAAAGCAAAGAATCTTGGTGTTATTTTCGACTGCAACTTGTCAATGGTACATCACATTAATAACCTTTCAAAATCACTGTATTTAGAATTGCGTTGGTTAAGTAAACTATCATTAATACTCCCTAAAGAGTAAATGCAAGTTTTGCTTTCATCCTTCATTTTTTCTCGTCTTGGCTATTGCAACTCTCTTCTTAAAAACCTTCCAGCAGAACAAATTGGTAAACTTCAGAGAATTCAAAACAATGCTGCTCGATTAATACTTAAACAACGTAGAAGAGAACATGTTACACCTTTGCTTATTAGTCTTCATTGGCTCCATGTAAAGGCAAGGATATATTTTAAAATTGCAGTGTTATGCCACAAATGTCAGTACAACAATGCTCATCTTTATCTTATAAACTCTGTTCATCCATATAAACCAATTCAAGTCAATCCCACCAAACTTACAGTATAGAAAAGACCTTGAAGGAATTTCTTGTGATGTTACTCGAGTGTTGCTAGATAAGAATTTTAATTCTTTGGCAGGAGCTAAAAGGCATGAAACATTTTCTGTGAAAAAATAAAGAGAAGTTGTGTATTGTGGTTGGGGCTCAAATTGTGCAGTTTTCCATTTTTTGTCAATTTAGATTATGTCTGCTATTGTTTTCTATTAACAGAAAAAAAGAGGCGCAAATGCCACAAGCAGTGATCTTTCAAAAATTAAAACCTTTACCACTCTGTTTACACAATGATAGTTTTTTGTCGCAACCATCGTTTAGCTTGATTTGCTCAAATTGGGTGGCTGTGACAGATTGTCAATTCTGTTCCATTACCGTACAGATGATACTCCATTCTGTTGGTGGAAATCATTTCATAAACTGTCATTTTTCTGTATTTTTGCACTTTCTTTATTATTGTTGTGTTTCCCGGGGTCTCTAGTCCGACACTTCAGTGAGATTATGCAGTTATTCATGCATACGTGTTCTCACTCACCAAGAGTTAACATATTTGTTATGTTGCCCTGAAGGCCACGGCCACATCTAACTTATGTTTTCCAGGTGAATTAATAGCTCAGAACTGGATATTTAAATGAATTTTGTCAGTCAGTTGTTATGGCAGGAATTGGGTAGGAAAGTTTGATTTTTATGGGAACTGACTGATCTTGAATATCAGACTCCCACAGTATGGAGGGTTTTATGATCGTTAGTCAGGAAATGTAATGATTTGGGAAAAAAATTGTTTGATCCTCATACTGTCAGAGAATTCACCAGAACTTTTGTATGGGGGGAGTAGGCCTATGATCAAGCATTGTCAGGAAGAATAATAAGACTTATGCACAGTTATGAGATTTGTCATGTGTGGCATGCAAGATTTTTAACTGCTATACAGTGTTAGCATTAGTGGAATGTAAGGCTTTTGTGGTGCATGACAGTTTTATGTATATTGTGGTCAGAGGCTAATGTGTCTATATTAGCTTTAATATGATATAAATATTTACCACTTTAAACTGTGTTACGCAGACAGTGCACCTTTTGAATCCTCCAAGTGTACTTTACCGTTAATTCCTTGTCCAGAACAGCCAGAACCATTCTACAACTCAGGCTTCATAAGCTGAGCTGTTAAAAAATATCAGATTGCTTTGCCATTTTCTTGTTTGTCATGTTAGTGAATTGTGGAAAAGATAGCAGGCAATGGAAGGAATTTAATTAATGGTGCTATCCTGTGAATGTGTGGTATTTAACATTCCTAAGAAACAAGAAACATTGTGACATCATTGTAATGGACACTTGAGCAGTTTAGGATCTATCCATATATACATGAAATACATACAGCCAAGAAGTGGGCAGGGAATGTCAGAAATCATCAATATCAAACATATAATATAATATGTACTTTATGGAAGTTCCTCTTGTACTTTTGACTGAGCTTGAATTGTCTGTGATTTTAAAGTAGAAATAATTAAGGATGACAGTAGAAATAATTACAGTGTTGTACTGGTGAACCTTTATTGTGAAGATCTAGGCTTGACAGTTCCAGTTGACTGAAGTTTAAATGAACTGAAGTTGAACTAAAGTGAGTGGGCAACTGGTGCAGTTCAGCAAGCATGCGAACAATTAATAATGTTCATTTGTTTTCCTTTTACACTGGATTTGATTTTTTTTTAAATCAGAAAGATACAAATGATGGATGTGCTAGGTGATTTGTTAATGATGTGATTATTATGAGAGGGTTTTGTCCATTGACCATTCTAATGAAGTTTTTATGATCAGATATATTTTACGTTACTCTTCTTGTGGCCAGATGGTGAGAGATGGGAATGTAAGTTAGCTGCCCCGTGTCTGGAATATTTCTAAGGGTATACATGTAATATTATTGCATTAGGGTGAGCTTTTTTAAATGTTTTTTTGTGGTAAAAGGGCATCAAGACTGTCTTCATGCTTGTTAAATTCAGTTATCTGTGCTGTTAGTTTATGCAGTGAAGTGTGGTCAACTGGACAGAACAAGTGGTTTTTGAGATTAAAATGGCCATATGACCAAAATATGTGTTTTTGTGTTTATTAATTATTATTTGGTTTGTTGAATGTGTTTATACAGACTTTTTAAAATCTTTTTTTTTTCTGGCAAGTGATAATTGAATTCATTTGCAGATTTTCTTTCTTTCAGCAGGGCAGCTCTTTTATTATTGCTGTTTTTTTTTTTTCTTCTGTTTTAATTTGATCACCACAGTTATTTTACTTGTAAAAATGTCAGTATGACTATGTAAAATGTATTTCATGTTTATTTATAACATTTCTGATTTTGCTACTGTGCAAATGCAATAAACCTACTCTAGTGTTATAGTTCTTTAGAAATGTGAATAAAACTGATTTTCAAGGTGTGCTGGAATGAGTTTGTCTAAAAGTTCACCATTGCACTATTGTGGATTCAGTGTGGTGTGTCTGTTTTTTAGTTGCTGTACTATGGAAAAGGCTCTGCAAATTATTTTTGAATTGGATTTAATAGTGTATTGGCACGATAACAGCCACTTTTGTGCCTTTCACATTTTTTTAAATATTTAATTGATTCTCAGAGCTTGATCTATTAAAATTTCACATCTAGCAATGTGATGAGGAAAAGTCCTTATGAAATACATGTAGATTTATCTGTAAGTTTTGAAATTTTGTTACAAGTCATAGAAAATTATAACCCAGCTGCCAGATAGAGAGAGAGACAGAGCAGTGTCACTTTGTGAAATGTTAGAAAGCGAATTTCATCTAAATTGATATTTATGATTGTTTCCCGCAACAAGACAGAGTTTTGGGCTGGACTATTAGAAGAATCTACTTTTGTGGTAAGCCTGGCTTTGACCAATTTGTGAACACAGTGACAATTATTTGATTCCATAAATCCCAACCTTAGTTCTTGTTTGTTCTATCTCCATTTTCTGAAAAACTGGAGATCTTTTAGTAAGCAGAACAGGTATAACAAATGCACACTTTGATACTTGTTTCAAATGCTTTGTGGCACTTACCAAGCTGTTTCACAGTTCCGATGTATTCTTACACCTCATCATAATACTAAAGCTGCAAGTGTTTAATGTCAGATTTCTCAGTTGAGCAAAAAGTGCAGTTGGAACAAACAAGAACAAAGATTGTGATATACTGTAATGCCACATTGCTGGCTTGTCATAATAGGCCGCGATGATATTGGGTTGTCTTATTTTCATATGGGGAAATACATGTACACTGTATGTCATTTGTCCTAATAATTTTTTGTGTGGGTCTGTTTATGTTTCATTTTCTCAATAGAAATTCACAGGTGTGTACTTCAGGTTACAGCTGTAATTGTTGTTTATTTCTCCATCAGGAGCCTGCAAGTTCAAAATGTTGAATGGTGTTATAATTATTTGGTAGAGAGGCAGTTCGAACGACTTAGCTTAAATATTCACAAAAAAAGCTTGTAATGACCAATTTGTGGCCAACTTCCAAAAATGTGAGTGTGCATGGGAAAACCCGGCATAAGTCGGCAAAACTGATTTTGAGAAAAACGGCTTTGAAGTGAAAATAATGGGTCCGATACAAACTTCCAACTTGGCTGTTGTTTAGGGGACCGTGGCATGTTACAGGGTAAACTGTAGACGAGCAGTGAACACTACTCACTATGATCTCTATAACGGCTTTGTAATTAGACTACGGTCTCCTAACAAGATCCAAAAACTTCCGACTTGGCTGTCGCTAGGGGACCGTGGCATGTTACAGGGTAAACTGTAGATGAGCAGTGAACACTACTCACTATGATCTCTATAACTGCTTCGTTATTAGACTACGGTCTCCTAACAGCAATCACTCCAATATTACTTGGTCATTTAGCTATTGCCACTTATAGGATTAAAATGCCTTTTTGTCAAAATCTTGTTTTAGGGGGGTCACTGACTTCAATTTATCAGAAATGTCTTGTCTTTTATTATATGTACAGAACTCAAAATGTCATGTTGCCGACTTATGCCGGGTTTTCCCATGCACACTCACAAATATCACTGTACATGTACTACTGTCACCATGTCGTCAGTGAAAAGGTTTTTGAATCCTAACCCTAATCCTTTTTGGAAGGTCTGCATATCTTTCTAAAAAGGCTCTGTCTTCCAGTTGTTTTTACCCAAGAGGCATTATTTAAAGACATTGATAGAAAAAGAACTGAAAGAGTCAGCTGTTCATTTACGCCTGTGTTTGCAACAAAAATGTTTTTTTTTAGTTCTCTGGCCTCTGAGTATAGTGCCAGGGATATCATGTGTGGCTTTTTAATGAACAGTTTTATGCACATCTTCAGCTCAATCTAGAAGGAAAGTCACTTTTAGAAAGTGGCTAATAAATTTCAAAGCAGTGCTGTGCACAGTGCTTTTAAAACATACATGAAATTTTATTTAGATTTATTTAGAAAAGGACACTGCAAAACTTCAGTTCTGGAAAAATGCCTGCCTATGCTGCGGGAGTGAGACTACAGGTAAATTGAAAGGCTCAGAACCTCCATCATACAGATGTTTCAGCCCTTGACGTCCATACTCCCAACAGATCAGAAACTGGGAAATGCATGAAATTCTTTATATTTTATCTCTTTGTATAATGATATGAACAGACAGCTAAGTGTAAGAAGAGGATTGAGTGATGAAAGTATGCATACTGATAGCACAGACAGGCTGTAAGTTCTATAGTGGTCACAGAGTGAGAGAGAAATGTCGAAATGTAACTTACTTTTGGGTGAATTTTGCGCATAGAAAATGTCCACAATTCACGCTCACTGTAGAATCATTGCTATGCATATACATATTATGATTAAATCAGAAGTTAAAGGAAATGTCCTATTTAAACTGTAAACATCTCATATACATATAGTTCTATAATTTGCAGTAAACAAATTCATAATTATTTTTATTACATGTATTATTAATTTCCTTAATTCAGATGTGATAATCTGCATATCTTTGCTTCCTTGTTTCACATGAAAATAATGAAAACCTAGCACTCAGTGTAGTTTAAATGGTTGGAAATGAGGAATCAACATTGAAAAAAAAAAAGAGAGAGAAAGGGGAGGGAGAGAGAGCAAGAGCTAGAGAGATAGTGAGAGAGAGAGAGAAAGAATTTTTTCATTACTGTACAAGATTTAATAAATCTATGTAAATCTGTGAACTCAAAATCATGAAATGTTAATACATGTATTGCGCACATTAATTCCACATTAACTTCTGCTACATAATAGAGTCTTGAAGGTAGATGAACATGGATAACTTTGGGTGTGATTATAAGGTAATTTGGGATATCAAGAGTTTTTCTCATGTCAGCTATTTTTCTCTTAATTGAGATTTGGTATGGGATTGGAAAATTTCTTAAATTTAAATAAATATCAGACTTTGGATACTGAATGTAAGTTATAGGTGATAAACAGTGTTAGGGAATTGAAATATTTCCAATTAAATCATCAGCTTACTCATCTGATAGTATGCCAGATAAAAATTAATGAAACTGGTTGTAAATGTTTTTAAATTTGGTATTTGCTGAAAATAATAAATTTAAGGTTTAAGCTCATTGTCTTCAGTTTTTACACTTCATTCCCTCTTTTCCAAATTACTGCGCTTCTTGTAGAAGAGAGGCTGAGTTTAGAAGTGAGCGAAATAAGAGGCATTTGCTATTACAAAAAAAAAAAAAGGGCTGTCTCAAAATGTTTAAATTCCATTTAGAATGAAGTTTCAACTTTCATCTGATTGACTTAGTGTCAATCATAGTCAATGGACATGGAATTGCAAGATTTTCATCTTCCATAGACTTATTCATGCTCAGATAAAAATGTGCAGGGCAGTGTGCATTTTGTATGGAATTATGCATTTATTATGACAATATTATTGTTGTCAGCTCCTGTTGGTAATTGGTGAAGCTGTAAACCTCATATTTTCTTCTCTGATTCTGTGCCCCTTTGCTTGAAGAAATAGAATTTGCCCACAGAATACACGAACGAAATCCCATCTTTGTCTCCTTTATTATTTATTTACAGAAATCTGTGTAACTTGTACTGTGAGATAGAGAAATTTTGTTGAAAGACAAATGGTGAATATTCATTAAACAGGCAAATGATTTTGAATTGTATCTGTTGTTTTATTGCCAGATTCCCTTGCGATTTCTAAAAGTTATGACATATCAGTGGTCCTGGGCGCAAGCCATCGATCTTCAACATTTAGCAATTTTGTTTGCAGAGTGGAAATTTGATGTAAATTTTATCTGAATATGGAAATATCAAATGTATTTGAAAGACGAGATGACTTCAGGCATAAAATAGTTTGACATTAGCGGCAAACATTTTGCAAATGCAGATGCACCTACATGCATATATACATAAATGTATCAATGGCACAGAAAACTGGAACTATGCCACAACCTATCAAATTGAGAAAATGAAGTAAGATGGTGGTTGAAACAAAAATTTACTATTCCACGCAGGCTGGTGTTAGGGGCCAGTAATAATGGCTGAACAATGAAAACAACCAAGTTTTTCTATCTTCAGCTTTGTTATCATACAGCCTTTCATGACTAGAAAACGATGGACATGGAAATCTGAATTGAAAAATTTGATAATTCAACATTTAGAGCCTCAGCCATCATTTTCCTCCATTTTCTGAACCTGGCTGGCTGGGAATTACCGATACTGTACATTGTCTTAATGAGTCTTATGGAATATTGTCCCATAGTTTGGGCACTGGTTTTAGAAATTCGATGTGCATATATCAAAACAAAGAGATTACACTTTTCTATATTAAGGCAGTACACTGTGCACAGCAATTGTCTGCTATTTCTTTCAAGAATTTCTCATATCGTTTGTATAATGTTATAATGACAAACACTGAATCAGTCGTAGGTAAGGATAAACAGCATGACAATATACCATACATGAAATATGATAAAAAACTATTCAGTTTGACTTGTACAAAATCTTTATTTACATTCATGTACAAGGAAGTTAAACATATTCCACCCGCGTTTTTTTTGTGGTTCATTTTCAGCCTCAGAATGTGAAAATCTTCATATTGAGATAGGCAATATTGACATTGTTGACTTGACTTAGTGACACCATTAGTGAAAGAATAAATATAATCACATCGTCCTGTAAAGCCAAGTCAGTCTGGCTCAAACCATTTTCGGCATTATTTCATAAAAACATTTGAAGTTCCAGAGATTATTCTCTTGTTTGGCTTACGGTACGCTCAACTGAATTAAAAGGACTTGAACATTGTATGAAGCACGAAGTTCTTATAGAGTTTTTGTAGAACTTTCAAGCCAAAGTCAATTAAACAAAAAAAAAAATTTCAAGAATGAAATGTGAAAATTGTCACTGACATGGCAAACCATTGAAAACTTACTGGTAAAACAGCACAGATAAGACAATTGCTTTAAAAGTATTAGAGAGGTGAGGAAAACAAACCACATGTTTGCACTCCTATTTATCAATGTAATATCGCAAATAAATCCTAATCTGAAATAATGTCACAATTATGCTTCAAGTTGCAAAGACAACAAGAAGGAGTGCAAGACAAAGGCCTAATGTGACAAGCTAGACTGGCCTCCTGCCTCAAACTTGTGCTTAACAACTTAGCTCTTCCACCTGAGTGTTTTGATAAACAGAATTTAAAATCAGCGCAAATCTATGCATTACACAAATACAAGAAAATCTCTTCGTGATGAATAAACTCAAAAAAAAAAAAAATGCTGAATGGATCTCTGAAATTTGGCATGAAGAAGTGAAATACACACACAAGTATGCTTACCGATGTTCCTGGCTATATAAGGGCTTACATTTACAATTAAGCATGAGTGAAAGGTAATCGGCAAAATGTGCAAATAACTAAACTGTTAACTTCTGACAAGTTTCAGGCAACATGTTATGCTATACTCCTGTAGAGTTCAACATACAATATCTGCTTCCAGCTGGAAGGGTAGTTGGGGGTTTCCTACCGATAATATATATGTGTATTTATGTATGTACATGTCACAGCTATTGGGGAAAATCTATGAAATACTTTAAAACATTTCCATGCCTCTTGACTTATCAGTAAACTGCGCTGCTGACCAATGACAGGGACCAAAATAATCTCACTCAGCAAAGAATGACAACAGGCAACTATAGAACATTATGCAAACACTGCAATCCACAACTTTTCAGAAAGCTACCACATAAAGGTGCAGTGCCCATGATATGCATGAAATACAGAGAATTTATGGGATCTCAGTAAGTTTTGGTGTAAAGTCGAAATACGACAAATGTAACAAAGCTATATTTTGCAAAACCCTGCAAAGAAAAGTATATTGTCCAATATTTGCTACTAACATAGGACTTTGGGTTTTTTTGTATCACATTTTGATAGTATATTGTGCACAGTACAATTTTCTAAATCATGAAATTCAATAGCTCTGAAAATGCAAACTTGAGTGTGACGATTATTGAGCATCAGCCCTGCACATAACAAAGACAGACCTCTCTCACACTGACCATGTCAGGGGTAGCATATGGCCATCTAGGTGATTTTCAGAAAACTGAAGCCCTATGTAGGTGCTTGGCCAAAGTGTTGAGATCACTGCCATACTAATCAATGCTCTATGAAAGTTTACAAGTTGATGGTGTCAGGAGCAAACCAGCTAAGTCTGAAAATTTCATGTTTCTTTTTATAGGACCAATTTGTGAAGCTTGGAATCCTGCATCATATGTAAAAATAGCTCTTATCCAATAGAAATACTCAAAATAAGCATGTGATCAAACCGGCAGGACCCATTTCCCCTTTGTTTTCTCAGCAGTTTTTTGTTCCTCCTGGATAATTTGCTTAATTTGACTTTGCTGGTTTGCGCCCGACCATGGAAATACTTCCAAACCACCCAATGTCCCGTTTTGATCACATTTCAAGGCTTTACTTTGCCACTGATTAGTGTGAAATGTTTGGTAATTTTGATTCAAGCTGAAAGTATTCTGGGTGAGATTTATGTGCTGTAGACTGACTGGAATTATCTCAGGAACAGGCAAGTGGTTAGAATAACCACTTGCCTGTTTACACTTTTTGACTTCCTACCATACCTTTCCATTCAATGGGAACATAGGCCTGCAGGAAAAGAGATGATTATCATCATTTTAAACTATTAGAATTGAATAAGGTAAGGCCAACGAGAACTATGATGTTGGTTATTATTTCCTATGTACGTGACTAGTAGTCCCCTGGTTCATATTTGGTGTGGGCCATTAGTTCCGTTGAGTTTAAGATCAAAATTGCATGATAAGTTTCTGGTGACTGATGTGGTTGCCATCCAGCTTCGAAGACTCAACTCTTAGGTTACATTAACTCTCTAGAGTAACCCGTTCATCTATATATACATCTAGTGAGTGGCCCTTCTGGCAACCTGACTGGTCGTGGTGTCTCTTGGCAACCACTGACTATCCTTCTATAGACACTCCAAAATCCTACAAACAGTGGACCATTTATTTTCTTCCATTGTAAATTACATAAATTAATTTGAACAAAATCACAGTTCTGACTCAATCAAGCCTCTGAATTTTCTTTGATTTATCGGGACTGTTAAATTTTTTCCAGGCAGTAGCTGTTGCTCGGTCTCCTTTTGTGACACGGCTGAAGTCAAAATTGATCAGGGTGGGTACTGCTGACAAGACATACAGTCTGTACCCCTGGAAAAAGAAAGACAAAGACAAAACACTTAGGAAATGAGAAAGGGGTTGGGAGACATTTCTGTTTCCAAGAAAGTATGCTTTCTGAGGACCACTCCTGGTTTTGCATATGACGACTGTTATTCCAGTGTATAGTATTAATTGCATTCTATAATGCACTGTCATCCTTGTAGGAACAAGTGACGTAGCTGAAAATTTATCCATACTCTAGTGCTAACATCAGCATGATGGAAAATTCAGTCTGCTCTTTTCATTCATACAAGATGTATTAGCCCTTTTGCTGCCACAGATCGGCCCATCATATGTTGCATAAGACTGCCACACGGTGGATATCAGCCGTACTGTTTCATGCGAAAGCAGCTGCGACATTGTTCTGTCATGTTTTGCACTCCTAATTTTATTACCTCCTGCTGTCTTTCTACCAGATAATCAATTATTCTGGTAGTCTAAAGGAAGGAAGGAAGGGTGCTTAAGTAAAAGGGCTAAAAACAGCTCTATCTATCAAAGTTATAATTTTTTGAATCTACTGCAAAATTGCACGTCTGCAAAGAATGCAATGGCCTCGGGCCCCTTGTAGCCTATACAGGGAATGAGATACTTCAGTGCATAAAAGTTAAAATACCACAGAGAGATGGAGAAACAACGATAATGTTAGTCGGAAAATCACTTGTTTCATAACAAACCTTACCGGCGTATTTTCAATTTCATTTCCATGCAGGGTGAGTTTCCACAACTTGGTGAGAGTTCCCAACTTGTTGACTTCTTTTATGTCAGCAATCTGGTTGCCATGGAGATACAAAATTTTTAAATTCTCAAACTGTGTCAGGATCTGGAGATAGAATCAAAACAGATTCAGCATTTAATTGCAGAAATCTGAAATGCAAAGATCACACTTGGGTGACTGATCAGTCACACTTAGTAATTCAAGTAATAGAGGAAATAAACTGCTATAGTGCCTTTTTCGTGCAAGATAATCTGGAATAGAATGTTAGTGTTGGGCAGCAACTTGCTTCTGAGTGATTTGAATTTTTTTTATCATCCACTTCAAAATATCTGGATGTCCAGGTAATGATCCAAATTTTAGATCAATTGAGTAAGTCAGGTCTCAACTCTTGATCCGGTTCAAGAAGAGAAGAAGGTTGTAGCGTACAAGTTCACTGACTTCAGAGAGGGGTCTGTAGGTTAATTCTACTCTCTTTGATCTCATTTTTTTCTTTATGGAAGTCCCCTTTGAGGCATATGCAACTCTGCGAACATCTGTGCACCGGAGGGGAGGGGGGACCAGATGAAATTTAAAAAAAAAATTATTATTTTTCAGATGGACATGAGCATAGAGACAAACTGCTTCATTACGGAATGAGCTTCTGATCTAGATTTCTAAAAACAAGTCAGAAGTGGGGTGCAAGCAGGCCACCCGCTTGTATCCAGATGACCAGACTGATCCATTTAACTGATTTCCAAATCTAAATTTGGACCATCACCCAGCACTACTGAATGCATCTCATGTGACAACATCTTTTTAAGAAAGTGATATTCATATGATATAGTGATTACTGTGCAAATAATATTGGTATAACTTTAAATTTAAGCAACGGTACTAAAAGAAAATGGGGTGCATACAAACTTAAAAACTTTCATCATTGATATTTCCTCACCAAGGATGTTAACAAACGAGTTGGAAAAAGACATGAAGTCCAAACACTTTTATTAGTACATGACTCACTGGATCAACATGGGTCAAGAAATTGAAAGAAAGGTCTATCCATCCTATGTTATAAGGGCTTTCAAATAAGTGTGTTGCTATGTTCATCAAGTTGTTGACATCTTTCAGCTGATTATTATTCAGACGTATACACTGGCTTTGCGATTTTTCAAATCCGTCTTCTGCAGGTGCTGTTTTCGTTTTGAAGGCTGCTGGTTTACGTGGGGAGGTTTGTCTTGGTTGTTCTGATTCACATTCTAAAAATAAATTTTATATTAGAATTTGAAAAAGTAGTTTCTGAAAAAAAAAAGACACCAGGAACAGTTAATAAAACTGAATAAATAGTTTTTACATTTGAGAAAAGAAAATCTCAAATAGAATGAAGAGTGTCATTAAATTAAAACTGTAAGTCTTGATGTTTCAATATTTAAAAAGACTAAGAAAATTTCTTCCACATTATCAAACAAAATATTCAATAAAAAAAAAATTCAACCTTCACTTTATCTTCTACCTTTTAAAATTCTTTATAAATTTATCCCTGCACACAATCGATATCCAGAATTTTGTACTTTATTTACAAATTTCAAAATGATTGAACGCATGACAGAATTATATATTCACAAATGTTGAACACAATAAAGATACATTTTGGTTCAATTACATACTTCATAGTGGTGTACGTATAATTATATTTCAGGCAAAAGCAATAGGAAAACCAAGGGATATATCATAATGCCATTCATTATTTCACTATAATAATTTACTGTATAGTAAATTGGTGCACTAGTACAGCAGTTTGATCACTTACCGTCTATTGCTGTTAGGTGTAGGAAAGAATAATCAACGGGTGGAATGATGTCAGTAACATTTGGTTTGCGCACTCGTTTTTCTTCATACGGTACAACACTGAGGAATAGATTGTAAATTGGCAAGGAAGTGGTTTCAGTGATGTGGACACACTGTAGGCCTAGCATGAAATACATTAAAAATTTTGTTGGTCTTGTGGTATAATGATATTGGGCTCTTGTTTGCTTGCCAAGTTATAGTCAACCTATTCTAGTATATATTACATAAATTATTACTTAAGTGTTATCGCAGTTATACCATTAGATATAATATGTGACATATAACTTAAATTTATACCCACCATGACATGCGTTTGTTTTCAATTTCACAAACTTTCTACGCGTAGATTATTTATTCTTTACTTGGAGGGCCTTCTGTCAGACTTCTTGCCAAATTTTCCAAAATATTGTTTCACTCTTCCCCATAGACTTGTTTATGAAAATAACCATCTCAAGAGATTAAAGTGTTCACCAGCTTCACTGAAATAACAGCTTTCCAGGTTGCTGCTTTTAAAGACAAAATTGTGATCTTTAGTATCATTGCTACTACTACCATAACAAGGGATCTGCCTGTAAATGTAATTCATTATTTAAGATTATTGGGGCAAGGAAGAAGGATCAAGGATAGAAATTCATATTCTACTAGAGATTTTTAAAAATTAGGTCCAGACTCTATAATAAGTCTATTTTATTAATAATCTGCTTTTTCTCAAAAGTGGGGATCGATAACACTCTGAAACAATTTATTTATCTTTTTGTGAAGACTGAGTCCGGAAATCGGACACGGTTTTTCAAGTCAAACTCTCAAAAATCAGGATCGATAACACTCTCAAACAATTTATCTTTCTAAAGACTTAGTCCTGAAATTAGACAGGATTTTTCTGCGACTGACGGGCTCCTGTTTATTGCTTTTAAATCACGACAGAAGATACCAGACTGACAATCCAATAGATCCATATTCTACCTGTAATTGTGGCGTAACTAACCACAGTCTACGCCATGAAACTTTCTAGATCTAGAGAATCTAGATCTACAATGACGGACAAGAGGGCGAGAAAGTAATAAAATACATGCGAGCGTTTACCATTTTTGACGGTCTTAGTTTACCAGAATTCTATCATAATAAAAAGAATTTTGATATTGGTTTCATATAACTTTATTATTGAGTGTATACAAACCTGGACTGAGCCGCCATATTTGTTACTGTTGACAACTGAACGCTGTCAGAATTCTCGGCTATGTCCGTCGCTCTTTCGGAAAGGAAGTGACCTTTCACTTCCGTGTGGACGTGTTGAAAACGAGATCGCTGGATCGGCGGCTATTACAAAATGGGTTATTTTACTGGCAGTTGATGGCAGCGTGGTGATTTAATTTCTTTTACAACAATGCCCGTTTAGTTTGTCGCCTTTTAAATGTTACTGACTCTATAACTTGAAACTGGTAAGAAATATTTCTATGAATGTGATTCTCTACCGTTATATTCTCGATAGAAATCTCTTCGTCAGTATCAGTATCACTTTATCAGTGACAGTGTTTGATTTTGATCTCGGAACAAACAAAGTGAATGGATGGGTGGCCTGCCACTCCATCAGAGCGCGCTGTTAGATTTCTTTTTGTTTATAATTGAAAACAAAGATCCGTGGCCTGTCATAGTTCTGCCTTCCTTTTAGATTTTTTTCCTTAAAAGAAAAATGCTATAACACCTTTGTGAGGCCCTCCCTAGAGTATGGCTGCAGTGTCTGGGACCCCCACTGTCGAATAAACATAGACCAACTGGAAAGGGTCCAGAGGAGAGCTGCCCGCTTTGTGACAAATGACTATACTAGAAGTAGTAGTGTAAATAAAATGATGAGAGACCTCGAGTGGACACCATTAGAAGAGAGGAGAGCAAAAAACAAAGTAAAAATATTTTATAAAGGCAGGGAAGGAAATATCCATATCCCACTGAACCACCTCACCATTAATACCAGAGGCAACAGAAGGAATAATATAAAATATAACATCCCAAGCTCACGGGTTAACAGCCATCTTTATTCTTTTTACCCTAATGTCATCAGGATGTGGAACAACCTCCCGGCAGAAGACCAAACACTATCGTCTGCAACGACTTTCGACAATGAATTTAAGAACATTATTATCCGTTGCAGCTACCATTGTAACTAAAGTGCGGGTTGTATTTCTGTGCACAATCTGGAAACCGAGAGATATTTATACCAGAGTTATATCAAAAGACTTTATACAACTAATATATTTTTAAATGGTCTTAACATAGATCTATGTAAGATTTTACCCTGTTTTTAGCCTCAGAGGAGCGACGTTGAGTCGCATATATATATACTATAGTGCAGTTGGGGAATCGTCTTATAGACAAACCAACTATAAAAGAAGAAGAAGAAGAAGAAGATCGTTTCTTGTCCTCCACCAGCTAGATCTATCTCATTTTGCAGGTTCAGGGGTAGGGATCCGAATTGTTCGTTTGATAAGTTTGCACTCGGGTTTCAAATAATCACATGGTTATCAATCATAGACCAAATGCAGGAATTTCATTGCAAATTTCTGATTGGTGATCTGTAAAACATAAGTTCTGACAAATAATATGTGGTTTTTAAGAAATGGTTTTGAAGGGAATTTTAGAGTGGAATTGCAATGCACAAAGGCTGCCCTTATCCGTCAACATCATCCACAGATACTGCTCAGCTTTATCCGTCAACATTATCGACAGATACTGCCCAGCTTTATCCGTTAATATTATCGGCGGATACAAAAGCGGCAATGTCAAAGACTGTGGAAATTATAGAACCATCGCCCTCATCAGTCACACCAGCAAAATCCTGCTCATCATCATACTCAACAGAATGAAATCTAAGGTAGAAGAGGAACTATCAGAATGTCAAGCTGGTTACAGGACCAACAGAGGAACCGCTGACATGCTCTTCATACTACAAATAATGATTGAACAGATAAGAAGCAATGGAAACGAAGCCTTCATCACGTTCATAGACTACAGCAAAGCGTTCGACAGCGTTAGGCACCATCACCTGTTCGATATAATGATTAAGATGGGATTCCCGAAACACCTTGTGACCCTCATCGCTGCACTATACCACGAACAAAAGGCAACGATTAGATGGAACAATGAGAACTGTCTATATTTCAACATCGAGAAAGGAGTCAGACAGGGTTGCATACTTTCACCTCATCTTTTCAATATTTATACTGAGCAGATCATGAGAAACGCAGACATAGTAGATATGGGAATAAAGATCGGAGGCCGAAACATCACAAACCTTCGCTACGCTGATGACACAGCTCTTATGTCAGATAACATCACCAGCATGAAAAAAGTGTTGCACAGAGTGGATGAAGTGGGCAAGACAGCAGGCCTACACCTAAATGCTAAGAAAACGAAAGTCATGCATACTGGAACAGGGCACCATGAACACCAGGAGATACTAGTAAACAAAACAGCACTAGAAAAAGTGACTGATTTCAAATACCTAGGATCACATAAATCGCAAGATGGAAGCTGCTCAAAGGACATAAAAACAAGGATAGGAATGGCAAAACACAAAATGGTTCAACTAAACAACATTTGGAAGGATAGAGGCACACCAACGGACCTCAAAGTGAACATACTTAAGTGCTTGATCTGGCCAGTCCTACTATATGGTTGTGAAGCCTGGACACTCAAAAAGGCAGACATAACAAGATTGGAGGCAGCTGAAATGTGGCTTTACAGAAGGCTACTCGGAATAAGTTGGACAGAAAGGAGAACAAATACAAGCATCTTAGAACAGCTTGGCACCACCAGAAGAATAACACCTGAAATAAATAAAAGAAGACTTGCATACATTGGCCACGCGGCCCGAAACAAAAGCACGGCCCTTATGATATCAATCCTTCAAGGAAAGACAGAAACAAAGAGAAAACAAGGAAGACCACCCATTACATATCACGATAACATCAAGAAAGTCAGCCAGCTGGAAATAAGTGAACTAACTAGGAAAGCTAAGGACAGGATTGGGTGGAGGAGATTTTGTCGTGACATCCACTGTAGCAGCTAACATCGATGACGATGAAGCCGACAGGTGACTTGGGTTTATCCGGCAACACTATCGGGAGATCTTGGGCCGCCAACAGTATCGGCGGATAAAGCTCGGATTGACTAATGATAAAAAACAACAACAAACAAACAAGCAAACTGGATTTTTAAAAAATTACCAAACAGATTGATTACAGATAAAAAGACTTGTAAGAAAAGAAGGGAAAAAAACAAACCACCCTGCTGAGAATCGAACCAGTGTCCCCCGATTGACAGGTGCAGATACAAAAAAAAAAAAAAACTGGATTTCTTCCGTTATTGTTCTTGGGTTAAAAAAAAATAAAATGATGCCTAATAAAAAGACTTATGGAAAAAAAAAAACGCCATGCTGAGAATCGCACCACGACCTCCTGATTGACAGGCAGAGATGCTAACCACTACGCTATTGAGGAACTTGTCTAATCGTAAGGAAAGTCTTACTAAATAAGCATGAGCAAACCAAGAAACCCATTTAGACCTGAACCTTTGTGTATGTATCCATTTAATCAATAAATTTCCAAGTCTCTCCAATTTCAATATCGTTTTCAACACTCGCCCAATACGAACGTTGATCGTATCAGGATGAACGGACAAGGGAGGAAGACGGAGCAAACGGAGAAAGGTTCGAATCAGGGGAGATGACTCGCAAATATATAGAATTTATGTTGGCGGATAAAAAAAATCCTAGAGGAAATTTTATCCGTCATTATTGACGGATAAACACTTCGATGCACAAATTAGCATCCAGTTCTAGATCTCTAGCCTGTAACTTCATTTTGCCATTCAATGGAACGTATTTTACAGTTTTGTTTTCCAGTTACACTAGATTGCTCCAAACTCAAAGGATGGATCACATGAAAAGGGTTGCACTTCTGAAATATGTGAGTAAATTTTTTATACAGTGACAAACATGAAATGCTTGCAAATGAATGTCATCAATAAATAGGCCTACCAGTACATGTGGTAATGGTATGTCAGTCTGATCGGTGATCCTAGCCAGCAATCCTGCTCACAGTGAATGATTTTGTTGTGATGTATGTTTGCTGGTCATTACATCGCTCCGCTGTAATCTATGGTCAACCTCTATGGTAATCCTATCAACTGCATGGAAATCCTAAATACAATGTTCGACTGACTTAAGGATGCTGGCTATTGTGCACTTTAAAGATGATTTGTCACTCTTGTTCAAGGCATGATCTTGTATGTTATTCTTTTAGTAATTTAATACTACTCTATGGTGTATTCCTCTCCAGCTTTGCCATGATTTAAATATCACTCAGCTGTACTGACTAGCTGCATTTACTCATTTAATTTGTTCCATAGGTTAGTGCCATTTGGAGACATGAAGTGACAAACCTGTCAGAACTCAGAGATGGAACTTTTTTCATACATGTGCTGAACATGTTGTAAGTTTGTTGTTCTGGTATCTTAGCTGTGATTAAGTAAGACTGTAAGATTCCTCTCAACCTTTTCTTTGATGATTCCTAAGGACCCTTAACTCACTGGCTACCAAGACCGAGACGTTCTCGGTTCTGTATACAAGCATTGCCTACCTCTTGGTCACCGTCGTTACTATTCTTTTGCTATTGCAGTAGTTGTATACATGCCCTTTCTTCACTGTAGTCCACACATTCGTTGCTCACAACGAGTCACTTTGAACAGAAATACGTGTTTATAGCTAGAGTCTAGTTGTCGACGATCTAGCAACAAGACTGTCGTAGCCCAGTTGAAGGCACGACCTGCCCGGCCGCAATGCACATGTATTCAGTCTTTTTCCCGGAGCACAGTTTCGAGACTTGTCGGCGCCGGCACGTCTTGGGAAGTGTCGGTCTACTCGCTTTGATGTCCACCGGAGAATCGGAGATGTTACGTGAAGTGTGGCATAACCCAGCTCGAGTGGGGGGTGGAGGTGGGTTGGAGACCGTTCACTAGTAATTATATATCTATTGTTGGAGACCGTCTGCTTACCTCGGTCAGAGGTCCATTGCCGTATTGGAGACAACGGCGCGTTTTTCAATTTAAAAAAAATTTTTTTTTTTTTTTTTGAAATATGGAAAGAGAAAGAAAGATTATAGACAGCACTTGTGGAGGCAAGTGATGGCCACATAGGACTACTGTTGCGTCCTCATGAGCAATCAGCATTATTATAGGAGAGAAATAAGGACCGTAGTAGGAAAGAAACACGATTCTGGTGGAACAGTGTGAAGTGCCGCTTTGCCTGGAAAACTGTTTCAAATTATATCACACAAAGGAGGATTATAATAGTAAATCTGTAAGTTCATTCTCCAAATGTTTTTTTTTTTCATGTATTAAATTAATTTTTCAGTTGTTTTGTCCAGTTTTGGTCTTGAATCTAGCAGTGTGGTTGATTATAATACCTCTTCTATCGTATGTCACCCCTAAATTTATCATACGAAAATCAGCAAAATTTTCGCATGCAAACACACAGTTGCATAAAATCCACCATAAAACATATATAAAAATGATTGCCAGATTCAGTTAGCCAATCCATTTTTCCATAAACACACTGAATTTCATTGAAATATGAAAATTGTTGATTCAATGATTTTCTTGATACATAGCAAAAACGCCTGGTAAATTGGGATTGATGGAGGCAATAGACCTGGTAGCCAGTGAGTTAATAAACTATATTACCAACAAACTTGGGGAGTTCAAAGGGCACACCAGTTCAATTCAGGGCAAGATGTGAAGTTACACTTGTGGTAATTTACAGTGGCAGAAAATACGCAAGTTAGGCTGGGTTTCATGCAATATTTCTAAGGCTTTCTTGCGCCCCATCCACGACTGAAGGGCTTTGCATTTTTTTTTTCGTTGGTAATATCAGTATAGTCTAAATTTTTGTTTTTCCTCCTCACTGGAGGGGGGGGGGGGTCCTGCTTTCACTACTTTCAGGTGCAATTTTGTAATTGTATAGATGAATCTGAAGTATAAAGGCATTTATTTGCTACAGGAGTACCATTTGAGTTACACAACGTTAGTTGGGCATCTATTCCAAGTTCTGTGTTAATTGCTGAGCACCCCATTTACTATAAAAACATCAATCTAGAGGACTAAATCGGGGGTGGGTCCTTGTTGTAATTACAGTCCATTCCTCTTGTCTCTACTTACTTGGCTTTTGTCGACATTCTGGGCAACTCGACACAAGTTTTAAGTCCCAACCTGTTCCTTCTTATTTAATGCTACTAAATATTTCCCCAAAATTCGACATGTTATTCCATTCTTTCTTTTTTATATCGACACATTTCTCACGTCCAGAGCACCATAGTACAAGTGCACAAGATCTACTAAGTACTGTGCTGCGGAAATTGCCCACGCAACTCCCCGCATATTTATAAGACCTCTTTATTTCTTTTTGCGGTGCTGGCGGGGAGGGTTGGGAGAGGGGGTGTATGGACAAAGAGGATGACCCTTGGCTTCAATTTAACTGAGTGTGGAGTGTCATGCACAAGCGCAAGGCAGTAAATGTATAGATACTACAGACTGTTGTTGTTTTGTTTTTTTCCCCCACAAAACATTTGTGTGCTGTTGACATGAAGCCATGGCCTAGATTTCTTGGTTAACTGGTTAACTGCTGTTCTGTGAGTATCAGTATCATCACTTCTTCTGAAGAAACAGTCAGGTCGCAGTTAAAAAGAAATAGTAAAACCCAGCACATTTGATATTATAGCTACAGCATCTCGCCGATATCGGCAAATGTTTGCCACGCAACTGCTCCACACATCGATGATATTGGAGGAACGGGTGAAAGTAGGCCGATAATTAGAAGGAAAAGGGACACAATTAATTGCGTTATTAATTGGACATATCCCATAATGGTGATATTTGAATTGACCCCCCCCCCCTCCCTCCCCCCCTTTTTTTTTAGTCTCTTCCACCACTAATCTGCTAATTGGACTTTCTCTTTACTCAGCACAATTCAGACGGTACCACTGATATCTAGATATTAGGATTGCACTGTACTATCCTTGTTGTGTAACTCAAATGGAACTTGTCCATTTGTTAGATTAAATTTCCAACATTACAAAGATTCATCAAAAAATCAAACATTCAAATTGAACTTCATGAGAGTTCAGCCAATGGGTGGCCTGGCTGTGTTAGAAATGCCTCAAACAATTAATTGTGGTTCACTGGGAGACAAGCTTGGCAGAAGGTAAATTTGCATGTGTTCCATGTTGTACATGCAGGTGACTTGAACTGGTCCCGTTCTTACAGTTTGTACATTTTAGTTGCGTCAACCTCAAAATTTTGTGTCTTTTCAGGGATCAGCATTCCAAAGACAGTGTCTATGGGAATTTAAACATGAACAGTGACAGATTGTTATGTGTGAAACATTTTTTGCAAGGTGGTACAACTTGAATTTTTTATGATTTTTTTTTCTCTTAAACTAGATCTAGTTATTTTTAGTTTGCTTGTGTGAGAGAGAAAATGAAAAAAAAAAAACAACAAGGCGATCTTTATTCTTCATTATTTTTTCCACATTTGAACAGCTTTACGATCAAATTTAAGCATTTTAGGACGTTTTATATGCGACTGATAAACTGTTCGGTGATGATTGACTGCGTTCTTTGATGGATATGAAAAACTTTTGTAGCTGGTATTTTGCATTTTAATACCATGAACTTGTGAGAAAAATACTTTGGAACCTCTTTTTGCACTTTTTTACTCAATGATTCCTATTTGTTTGTTTGTTTTTTTCTCCTCAGAATTTTATGGTGACAGTATCCACATAGAGGAATATCTAAAGTTTGATAGACTACTTGGCAAAAACATTGCATCAGAATCACAAATTGAGCTGGAAATAGCAAAGGTTTCATATTTTTTAAACTCTAATTTATGTGTTTTAATATTAATAATAATATTCATCTTTTTCATTGAGCTTGAAGAGAGTTTACCCTGCAGCCAGCTGAAGTAAATTATCCTGAATATAACATTTTGAATGTCTGTGGCAGGTAAACAGAATCTTTTCACTATGAAATTTGATTCAGTTGTGACAATGAATAAGAAAATGGAATTTGAAAGTATTTATAATAGTCCTAAGAAATATTGCTAAAACTTATTGCATCCTTCCACACTGACATGAGGGCATGTGTCAACTTTGAGGGCTGCACATCCAATTCATTTGCTGTAAACAGCGGTGTGAAGCAGGGATGTGTTCTTGCTCCTACCTTATTTGGTATATATTTTGCAGCCCTACTCAAGAATGCCTTTGGTCAATGTTCAGGTGGAGTACTTATTAACACCAGAGTGGACGGCTCCATTTTTAATGTTGCCAGACTAAAAGCAAAATCTCGTACAGAGCATATTATGTTACAAGAGCTCCTCTTCGCAGATGATGCTGCAATCGTGGCCCACGATGAAACCACGCTCCAGGCTCTCATCAATAGCCTTGCCAAAGCCTGTGACAAATTCATGCTAAAGATCAGTGTCTCAAAAACTGTAGTTTTGACACAAGGCTTGAGAAACTCCAACCCAATCATGCTGAATGGCTCTCCTCTGGAGCAAGTGGGAAAATTCTGCTACCTAGGCTCAACCATCAGTGGTAGCACAGACATAACAACTGAAATAAATGCCAGAATAGGAAAGGCGGCCACAGCTTTTGGCAAACTCTCAAAAAGGGTGTGGAACAATAGCAAGCTGACCATCAAAACAAAGGTACTCGTGTACCAAACTTGCGTCCTAAGCACCCTGCTGTATGGCTCAGAGACATGGACCACCTACTCCAAACATGAAAGATCCCTCAACTCCTTCCACCTGCGCTGCCTACGCAAAATTCTCAAGATCAAGTGGCAAGACAGGATCTCAAATATCGAAGTTCTGAGCCGAGCCAACATTCCATCAACTCAGGCTCTCCTAGGCAAAAAAAGACTGCGGTGGCTTGGACATCTCCACCGTATGGAAAATGATCGCATCCCCAGACAAATTCTCTACGGGGAACTTGCTACTGGCAACCGACCCAGAGGTAGGCCACATCTGCGATTCAAAGACACTTGCAAGGTCACGATGAAAGCATTCAACATCGACCCCAATGAATGGGAGAACCTTGCAAGTGATCGAAGCAGATGGAGACAAAAATTGCGCAGTGGCACGCTCGCAATAGACTTCAAGGCAAAAGAAACATACCTGACAAAACGACAGAGGCGGAATGAAAACACTCGCCAAAGTGAACCCAAAAGACTGACCTGCAATCAGTGCCATCGCACTCTCGGGTCAAACATTGGTAGAATAAGCCACGAGAGAAGCTGTCAGTCAAAGTGAAAGTGAATATTCTAGCTGCTAAGACCGTCTGTAAAGACGCTAAAGGCCATATATAAGAAATATTGGTGTAAGAAAAATGAAGAAAAACCTCGGAGAACACACAAAAAGGTACATGTAGAACTGTCACCTTTAACGGGCTTTTATGTGCAGTTTGAAACGGAAAAGTGTGAAGGAATTATTCTTGGCGTTGTGAAAAGTGTCTACTGTCTATCATGATCAAATTAAAAAATGTCTTGTATTTCAAATTTTAAGATTGATTATTCTGTTTCTCATTTCCTGTGCTTTATGTAGATAGCGGTAGTCCTGCTTGGCATTGGAGTCTTGGATAGGAATGGAACTGTTTTTATGAGCGCAGCACTTGAAGTTGCTGTGGAGCTGCAGGAAGATGTTTTAGCAATGATTCAGAGTGTGGTTGTTCCGGACACCACTGAGGTCGTCTTGACTGACAGAATTGAACAAGTCTTGCTGGAATCCAATGGTAAGTTTGTAAAGTTATTAATTATTTTAAATAGTTATGAGACAGAAGTTTTATACCAATGCTTTGTATTTATGAAATAAGTAATGGTTCCAGAATTCAGGCTTGACAAATTTTTGGTTATGGTTTTATGTGAAAATTTATATGAAAGATTTGTAAGTGCACTTGCAGAAAGGTAATGTGCTATTTAAGTGATGATTAAGGTTTTCTTTATTCTTGATGTGAGAGGATGAACGACTTTCTATTTTTAATGTGCTTTCATGGTAACTCTGGTGCGTGAGTGAGGGACGGCCACTCATAGTAGTTTATGGACACTTGGCCGAGTACCATTAATTGGATTATTTCCCTTGTAATACTAGCGCGGGACCCGTTATTCACATCACGGTGAAAAGCGCGCATTTTGATTGGTCAGTTGGAAATGTTGACCACGGGGCTTCCAACTCTTATATCATGGCTTTAAGTTTCTTACAACTCGCTCCCTCGTTGTTATCCACCGACAGAAAGACGGGAACCCGAATTCATTTTTGAGAGTAGACAATACCCTATCGGTACAAAATAGGTACTCATGATAACGTTTGTTATCAATGGAGATACGTCGTATTAATGGACGAAAGTATCCCGCACAAAATTGTCGAATGTTGTTAGTCCTGACACTTTGAAAATTTATATTAAAACTATTACCGGGTTTCTGGTAAAAGTAGTCAGTTAGAATTTTAGCAGCAAGTTTCCAATTTATAATGGTACCAATTTTGTCGTACTTTGATGCACATATCCTATTGAAATAATTAATAAGAGGGTCTCGGATTTAAAGCAAACTATGAGTTAGACGCATGTTATCCCCGATAAATCCAACCTGGGTCAAATTTATTCAATTACTGCTGGAGGGGTCGTTAGAGTAATTTCTGCAGTTTACTGGGATACCTAATTGACTTTTGTGTGCACCCTTTTAACCGTACTGTAAATTCGATTGTGTTAGGACCCTAACCGGTTGTGTTGTTCGGCTGGACTCAATGTCCGAGCCTTTCACTTGTGCAACACGGGCTACGTAATAGCTCTCTCGGACGTCCGCGCTGGCTCATAGATAGGATGCCGGTTCGAGTGGTCAGTACACTCCATCAAAGACGCAGAGACAAGACCCGACAGCACAGTGAACCCAGCCCAGCAACCCGGGCCCGTAGCAGCTCAGAGGCTTGCCGACGCTTGCCATCGCCACCCCGCCCCATAAGGCATGGAGCGGTAGCGCAGGACCCGGAGAGACTTTGGGTAAGTTGGAGACTATTATATTAGAAGTGACTTTAATTTGCGCACCCCCCCCCCCCCCCCCCCCCCTTTCTTGGATGCCGCGTAGAGAATGCTGATCTACAGAGACCATTATGAGTCCGGCTCAACGGTAATTGCCATTGTCATTATTCGTGTAAGATGCGCTTTGCAGCGCAGTGTCTTGATATTGTGACTTTATTGTCAAAGTTAACGTTTGCGGTGCTAGATGATAATGATGGCTCGCTACCCCAGCTATCACGATTTGCTTGTGTGCATATATATAGTGTATGTGTAGCATTGCCTTGTTGTGGTAGGCAGTGAGGATTTCCTGACATGTTGATGTGGATGACTTATGTTATAGCGAGCGGCACTCCACACTTGATTGTATTACGGGTATTTGGGTACCTTGCCAGTACCACTATGCTATAGAGAGCAGTGTGATTGTGATTGTGTGTTTAATGTTTAAGATGTGTAATTAATTACATGTAGGCCTATTGGAGATGTATAATATTAGTTGGGCCTCACATGTGTGAGCCCCAGGATTGTTCTATGTGCGGCGGTGGATGAACAATGTTTCAGTGAGTCTACACATGTTGCAATGAGTCTCGCCGACATACATATATATATCATGTGCATGTATTATAGTTATCCAGATGTATTATGCTTTTATGAGTTTCGTAAGTGTGTGAAGGACAGTTTCATTTTAAGGAATGTACACATTACTTTATGTATCTAGTGGTGTGTCATACGCATGTTAGCCTGGTGGCATAGCTCCGCGGCTAAGGTCAAAGGGCATGACCCTTCAGTATCGATTGGGAAGGGAAGTAACCAATACAATAGTCCTGGGGCGGGTTAGTACTAATAATGGGAGTGGGCCTATGAGGATGGCCTGCATTGGGATGCAGCGTCTGTGTTATGGACGGTCAGTGGGCCATGTTGGCCACTGCGTTATTAAATGGAATGGCCACTCTGGATGTGTTGTACACCGGCTCAGCGGAGCGAAACTATTGTGTTCTTGCCCCTTCATTTGTTGTGTCCTTCATACTTTGATTAGTACATTAATTAGTTTATGTTGCCAGTGTACTAGGAAACTCCTTGTGTATATGATATAGCCACTTGTAGTTGTTATTCATTAACCTTAGCGCTATTTTATTCCATGCATACATATCCAGTTGGTTATTGCTTAAATTCTATATTATGTTGTTGTTGTTCGATTTAATACTTAATCCTATTACTATGTATGTCCACCATTGATTGCCTGATTAATGTTGTCATTATATCCTAATCATATTTTTGTCATTTTTTCTCTTGTTCCAGCTTATGGCTGGTTGGGCTTCTTTTTTTGGGCTTCTTCTTTTTCTGGGCTTCATTTTCCTTTTTTTTGTTTGGTAGTGATACCGTTGTTGGGCTTTTGAATAAATAAGATTGCCAGCAGAACCCTGTGTTTGTTAATCCTGTGTATCCTTAAGGGAGTTACTATTGAACCCACGCAGTAACCACATTAGCCACTCGTAGTTCAATCCAACATTTTCTGGTGTCAAGAAGTGGGATACACAGAAGGGTTAGTTTGTAAGTCTAGAAAGCCCAACCATGCCACGAACAACAGGAAGCCGAAGTTCAGATGAGGAACAACCCCCCGCACCACCGCCAATGCCAACACAGCCCTACATTATAATGGCAGCAGAGCAGCCGAGGATCGACACATTCTACGGCGACATGGGGAGAGGAGGTGCAGAGAGGTTTGAGGGACAGCTCCGGGCCTGTTGGTCCAGCAGGCCAGAACTCTCCGAGGACCACCGCCTCACCATCCTTCTAAACAGCGTCGGCCCCGAGGTGAGGGCGGAACTCAAGTGCCACCCCCGGGAGGTGCAGCGAGATCCTGAGAGAGCTCTCCAGTGTATACTGGAGGCTTTCGGAGAACACCGGTCACCCAGCGACCTGTTCATAGCCCTGAGCCAGTGCCGCCAACGACCAGGGGAGACGGTGAGGGGTTTCTCCCATCGGCTGAGGGATATGTTCGACGCCCTTACCAAGCGCCAGTCTGCCCTGAGGGAGCCCATATATGAAGAGAGCATCCTGAGGGACATCTTCATGGGGGCCCTCTCAAGCGAATCGCTCACGGCCCAGCTCCGTGAATACAGGTTCCAGCATCCAGATGCCACCTTCCTGGACATCCGGAACACTGCCATCCGCTGGTATGACGACAGGGGACACCCCGACAGCCACGTCCAAGCCATTGCGACCAGGGCTGACAACAGGCCACCCCAACACTCCGCCGCCGCCACTGCTAACACCAGCGACCGGGCCATCGCTGATCTCAACGGCAGGCTGGAGAAAATGGAAGCTCTCCTGTCTCGGTTGGCTGAGGAGGAGCCACTCAGCCACCGGAGAAGAAGGACGAGGGGGCAACGAACTGAGAGGGGACTAGGGGCCTGTTTCCAGTGTGGACGACAGGGACACTTCGCAAAGGACTGCCGCCGCTATCAACGCAAGCCACAGGGGGAAGGGCGACCCCTGTAGACCAGAGTCCGGCTACAGATGGGTCAAGTGAGGACTCATTCACACGACGAGCGGTTGGGGAGCTCCCTGTCAGGACGGTACGGTTGAATGGAATACCAGTCACTGGGACCATCGATACCGGATCACAAGTCACGACTGTCACCTCGGCGATCTACCAGCGGCACTTCAAGGGAAAATTGCAGAGGCCCACTCAACACTACCAACTGACCGCGGCGAATGGACTCAGCATTCCATATGAGGGGTACATGGTTGCTGATGTGACAGTGGATGGACTGACAGCCCAAGATCGAATAGTCTTCGTCCTGAGCGGAGATGGTCCTGCCCTGAATTCGTGCCTGATAGGGATGAACGTCCTAAACCATCTGGATGTAACCTTGCCCTCACCAAACTCCTCACAACAGCAGCACCCCTACGCTAGAGCCCCCAAGCAAGCCACGGTGATACCAGCTCGCACCGTCAAGACAGTAGTAGCAACAGGAGGCAATACCCGAAACCAAGAGACGGTAATTTTAGAAGCGATAGTAGATGGTCCACGCCGAGGCTTGGCTGTTCTGACAACCTATGTGACTCCAATAGATGGGAAGCTGAAGGTTCTAGTCGTGAATGAGACGGATGAAGATGTTGTTTTGCCAGCCCGTGCCCCTCTGGGAAAGATATACCCTGCCAGTCCTGCTGTACATGTCAACCACGTCAACTGCGAGTCGCCGAGGTCCCCCGTTAATCACCCACCAGGACAAGGCCCCACACCTGAGGCTCTACAAAAGCTTACCGAGATGGTTTCAATCCCAACCCTAAACAACCACGAGCAAACCACGCTAAGGGACTTACTGGTCACACACCAAGATGTCTTTGCCTGGACGGACGCTGAACTGGGATATACGGATAGAGTGCAACATAATATAGTAGTGACGGATGACACGCCAGTCTCCCAACCATACCGAAGGATCCCGCCATCTCAGTTGAAGGAAGTGCAAGAACATATTGAGGACCTCTTGCGTCGTGGCGTGATCCAACCAAGTAGTAGCCCCTATGCCTCACCCATTGTTGTTTGCCGCAAGAAGTCAGGCGAGCTGAGACTCTGTGTCGACTACCGCCAGCTGAACAACATAACCAGGAAGGACGCATTCCCACTTCCCAGGATTGACGAGTGCTTAGACATACTAGGTGGCTCAAAATTCTTCTCAACCCTAGACCTCGCCAGTGGTTACCATCAAGTTGCTATGTCGGAAGAATCTCGAGAGAAGACTGCTTTCATCTGCCCCTTTGGCCTGTACGAATACAATAGGATGCCCTTTGGTCTGTGCAACGCCCCGGCCACCTTCCAGCGATTGATGCAGTCCACAATGAGTGACTTCATATTCAAGATACTGCTGGTCTACCTGGACGACCTGTTAGTCTTTTCGCCAACCCTTACCGAACATCTGGAGAGACTGGAGTCTGTCTTCACTCGACTTCGCACCATTGGCGTCAGGTTAAATCCCAACAAGTGCTCATTTGCCCGCTCTTCAGTACCCTTCCTAGGACACACTATCTCGAATGAGGGGATCTCTACTGATGAAGACAAGGTCCGCGCCATAACGGAATATCCTATGCCGAAGACCATGAGAGACCTAAGGACTTTTCTGGGGATGGTAGGCTATTACCGTCGTTTCATAAAGCATTTCGCCAGAATGGCCCGCCCCCTCCATGAAGTCATCAGCAAGGCAAACCAGCAGAACCAAGGCAGCTACAAGAAGCACCAAAAACTGGGTGAGCTATGGACGACTGAATGCCGACAAGCCTTCCTGGAACTGCGAGATGCCCTCTACAGCGACGCAGTAATGTTGGCCTACCCTGATTTCGACAAGCTTTTCGTCTTGGAAGTAGATGCTAGCCATGAAGGTCTAGGTGCTGTCCTCAGCCAGGAGAAGGACGGACGACGACGTGTAATCTCTTACGCAAGCAGAGGATTGAGGCCCAACGAGAGGAAGATGCGTGGATACAGTTCATACAAGCTGGAACTACTAGCAATGAAGTGGGCCATAACCGAGAAATACCGGGGATATTTGCTGGGCAACTGCTTCACCGTATACACCGATAACAACCCCCTAAGTCACATTCTGTCTTCCAAACGCAGTGCAGTGGAACAACGCTGGATAGCTGAACTCGCAATGTTCAACTTTGATATCAAGTACCGCTCGGGGAAGGAAAATGCGAATGCTGATGCTCTGTCCCGACACCCCCTTCCGGCACCACCCGACGAGGACGCTGATGAATTGGTAACTATTGCTTCCGCCTGCCTGCAGTCTACCACACACCTCCCATTGGAAGTTGCCACCACGGTTGGAGAGGAGGTGTTTGTGAACCATCTGCACCTGTCTCCTGCCAAAGCCCTTATTCCCTCCCTCAATAACGAAGACCTAGCAGCTGCCCAAGAAGATGATCCAGCCATCCAAGTTGTCTACCGAGCAGTAAGGGCGCAACAAAAACCCACAGCCATAGAGCGCAAAGACCTAACTAGTGACACCCTCGCCATACTGAAACAGTGGCACAAGCTTTCCATCCACGACAGCATACTAGTGCGGAAGATTCTCGACCCAGTCCACGGAGAAGTAAAACAGGTAGTCTTACCATCCAAATATCGTGAAACTGCTATTAGGTTTGCACACGACGGCACCGGACATCAAGGCCCCGAGCGAACACTCGCCCATATACGACAACGGACCTATTGGCCAGACCAAACCAGTATGGTTCAACAGTATTGCCAACAGTGCGAGCGGTGCCAGCGGTCTAAGCATCCCCCTGTCCGTGTCGCCAAACCCACTGGTCATCTTGTGGCCACTCACCCCTTGCAAATTGTGGCCATGGACTTCGCAAAAATTGAGCCCACTACTGATGGCTACGAGAACATACTGGTCATGACAGATGTTTTCACCAAGTGGACAGTAGCAGTGCCAACCAAGGACCAGACAGCAGCGACAGTTGTTCGCCACCTCATTCACTCGTGGATTGTCCACTATGGGGTTCCAGAGAGGCTACATTCCGACCAGGGACGGCAGTTCGAGGCTGAAGTGGTACGCCAGCTCTGCAGCCACTATGGCATCACCAAGTCCCGCACCACCGCTTATCATCCACAAGGCAACGGCCAGTGCGAACGGTTCAACCGCACTATGTTCAGTCTGCTGTCCACCTTACTCCCAGAACAGAAGTTAAGATGGCGAGAATACCTGCCGGAATTAACTTTCTGTTACAATGCCACCCCCCATTCTTCCACTGGAGTGTCCCCTTACGAGCTCTTGTTTGGCAGGAAACCACGTCTGCCATTGGATGTCTATCTGGGCGACGAGACACCAGCCTCCACTTCGGTAGGCGACTACGTCCAGCGGCATATACAACGACTTAACGAACTGAGGGCGAAGGTAGCGAGGAAGGTGGAGTCCACGCACCTTCTGCAGGACGCACGAAGGACAACCCCCCACAACGCCGCCCATCTTCAGCCGGGCGACCATGTCCTTGTCGAGCACCACTATCCTGGTCGACACAAGATCCAGGACCCGTACCCCGGTCCTGTGCACACCGTCCTGTCTGTTCCCCCGCCTCATGGTGGTTACTTTACCATCAGAAACCCAGATGGAGATGCCACTGCGGTCAACGGAGACCTCTTGCGGTTATTTCACCCCCCAGTGGTCAACACACATCCACAGCACCCGCCTCCACTGCCTGCGTCGACCGATGTCTGGTACTTCCCGGCTCACCACCCTTGCCAGCCACCTGCAGCCCGACCGGACCCTCAACCTGGGGTGACAACTTCCCAGCGCCTACCTCCTGTGCGAAGGTCCAGCCGCCCACACAGACAACCCCAGAGATTGGACCTCTGACTCTTATTAGTGATTAACATTAGACATTGACTGTGAGTGCAGAAAGAGCAGGGGAGCGCACCCATCAAGACCCCCCCCCCCCCCGAGTTTCCATCAGGCCAGATGATAGACCACCGAATCCAAGGGAGCTCCGCCTCAAGATTTTAAGTTAGAGAGTATGCCCATGTTGGCTTTCTCCACAGCTTAGTTACAATGACTTTTAATGCCTATGTTGACCTTACCTTTTTCATTGCACTAGTGCCCTTATAGCATATTGTCTTTTTTTGTACTGTTCGATCCTACGTTAACCCCGATAGTGGTCTGGGACCACCGTTTCAGGTCTGGGACCTGTTGTTTGTCCATATGATGTAACTTACTACAGCCAGAGCTGAGACTGTTGTGTACATCTTCAGGATGCCAGTAGTAACTTAGCCGGTTCACGCCACCTGTTAGTAGTTATAAAGAGGATGGACCATTGTTGTACTTCGGTTCACCGTGTGTAATTTGCAATTGTTCTACTCTAAGTGACGGTATCATAGCCCCTTAGAGTTTGATTATACCTTCAGTGGTCTTTTGTAAACCTTTGAATTGATGTATGTGTCACGTAAGGGACTACGTGACTTAGCAGGGGAGAATGTGAGAGGATGAACGACTTTCTATTTTTAATGTGCTTTCATGGTAACTCTGGTGCGTGAGTGAGGGACGGCCACTCATAGTAGTTTATGGACACTTGGCCGAGTACCATTAATTGGATTATTTCCCTTGTAATACTAGCGCGGGACCCGTTATTCACATCACGGTGAAAAGCGCGCATTTTGATTGGTCAGTTGGAAATGTTGACCACGGGGCTTCCAACTCTTATATCATGGCTTTAAGTTTCTTACAACTCGCTCCCTCGTTGTTATCCACCGACAGAAAGACGGGAACCCGAATTCATTTTTGAGAGTAGACAATACCCTATCGGTACAAAATAGGTACTCATGATAACGTTTGTTATCAATGGAGATACGTCGTATTAATGGACGAAAGTATCCCGCACAAAATTGTCGAATGTTGTTAGTCCTGACACTTTGAAAATTTATATTAAAACTATTACCGGGTTTCTGGTAAAAGTAGTCAGTTAGAATTTTAGCAGCAAGTTTCCAATTTATAATGGTACCAATTTTGTCGTACTTTGATGCACATATCCTATTGAAATAATTAATAAGAGGGTCTCGGATTTAAAGCAAACTATGAGTTAGACGCATGTTATCCCCGATAAATCCAACCTGGGTCAAATTTATTCAATTACTGCTGGAGGGGTCGTTAGAGTAATTTCTGCAGTTTACTGGGATACCTAATTGACTTTTGTGTGCACCCTTTTAACCGTACTGTAAATTCGATTGTGTTAGGACCCTAACCGGTTGTGTTGTTCGGCTGGACTCAATGTCCGAGCCTTTCACTTGTGCAACACGGGCTACGTAATAGCTCTCTCGGACATCCGCGCTGGCTCATAGATAGGATGCCGGTTCGAGTGGTCAGTACACTCCATCAAAGACGCAGAGACAAGACCCGACAGCACAGTGAACCCAGCCCAGCAACCCGGGCCCGTAGCAGCTCAGAGGCTTGCCGACGCTTGCCATCGCCACCCCGCCCCATAAGGCATGGAGCGGTAGCGCAGGACCCGGAGAGACTTTGGGTAAGTTGGAGACTATTATATTAGAAGTGACTTTAATTTGCGCACCCCCCCCCCCCCCCTTTCTTGGATGCCGCGTAGAGAATGCTGATCTACAGAGACCATTATGAGTCCGGCTCAACGGTAATTGCCATTGTCATTATTCGTGTAAGATGCGCTTTGCAGCGCAGTGTCTTGATATTGTGACTTTATTGTCAAAGTTAACGTTTGCGGTGCTAGATGATAATGATGGCTCGCTACCCCAGCTATCACGATTTGCTTGTGTGCATATATATAGTGTGTGTGTAAGCATTGCCTTGTTGTGGTAGGCAGTGAGGATTTCCTGACATGTTAATGTGGATGACTTATGTTATAGCGAGCGGCACTCCACACTTGATTGTATTACGGGTATTTGGGTACCTTGCCAGTACCACTATGCTATAGAGAGCAGTGTGATTGTGATTGTGTGTTTAATGTTTAAGATGTGTAATTAATTACATGTAGGCCTATTGGAGATGTATAATATTAGTTGGGCCTCACATGTGTGAGCCCCAGGATTGTTCTATGTGCGGCGGTGGATGAACAATGTTTCAGTGAGTCTACACATGTTGCAATGAGTCTCGCCGACATACATATATATATCATGTGCATGTATTATAGTTATCCAGATGTATTATGCTTTTATGAGTTTCGTAAGTGTGTGAAGGACAGTTTCATTTTAAGGAATGTACACATTACTTTATGTATCTAGTGGTGTGTCATACGCATGTTAGCCTGGTGGCATAGCTCCGCGGCTAAGGTCAAAGGGCATGACCCTTCAGTATCGATTGGGAAGGGAAGTAACCAATACAATAGCCCTGGGGCGGGTTAGTACTAATAATGGGAGTGGGCCTATGAGGATGGCCTGCATTGGGATGCAGCGTCTGTGTTATGGACGGTCAGTGGGCCATGTTGGCCACTGCGTTATTAAATGGAATGGCCACTCTGGATGTGTTGTACACCGGCTCAGCGGAGCGAAACTATTGTGTTCTTGCCCCTTCATTTGTTATGTCCTTCATACTTTGATTAGTACATTAATTAGTTTATGTTGCCAGTGTACTAGGAAACTCCTTGTGTATATGATATAGCCACTTGTAGTTGTTATTCATTAACCTTAGCGCTATTTTATTCCATGCATACATATCCAGTTGGTTATTGCTTAAATTCTATATTATGTTGTTGTTGTTCGATTTAATACTTAATCCTATTACTATGTATGTCCACCATTGATTGCCTGATTAATGTTGTCATTATATCCTAATCATATTTTTGTCATTTTTTCTCTTGTTCCAGCTTATGGCTGGTTGGGCTTCTTTTTTTGGGCTTCTTCTTTTTCTGGGCTTCATTTTCCTTTTTTTTGTTTGGTAGTGATACCGTTGTTGGGCTTTTGAATAAATAAGATTGCCAGCAGAACCCTGTGTTTGTTAATCCTGTGTATCCTTAAGGGAGTTACTATTGAACCCACGCAGTAACCACATTAGCCACTCGTAGTTCATCCAACATTGAGAATATTCATCAGAGAAAGTCAAATGTTTTGGAGCGAACAAGTTATCCGTTGTCGTAATGTCTGTCCATGTAATGGATACTTTAGCTTGGATCGATGTATTTTTTGTTCAACCCCTTTTTAAGGAATTTCCATTCAGCATTGACTGATATTTTTACAGCAGCTAGTAATGGTGGGAAACTGAGTTTTAGCGATAAAAAGAAATCCTGCGAAATTGTTTGCTTGGCTCGGTTTAACACCCTGACTGCAGGCAACAGTATCTTATTATAGTGGCGGGAGTAATTCATTGTGGTGCAATTCTGACCCTTTTTGGATGCTGCAGCCTAAATGGTAGTTTCAACAATTATAAAATTAATTTTCCTAAGTCATAAGTGTCAACGAATCCAGTCCAATCACTTTTGTATCGACCAAATATGTTGATTCAAGTTTCAGGTAGTTTTAAATTAAAAGTCGTAAAAAATAAAATGCAATGATCTTTGTTTTGGCTCCCTTTAGTAAGCCCACCGCACCAGAAATGATGTATTAATACCATAGAGATATTATTACACTAGAGTGCGCACAGTGTCACACGAAGTGGAACTATTAGAGTCTCGTGGCGGCCATTTTGACTTGGGGTGGCGATTTCGGAAGTCAGAGGTTTTTTTTTTCTGTATGCAAAATGGTTGAGAATTCCATAAATCATTTCTATCCTTCTGTCCTTCCCATCTAAGGCTGAGCAAGCCCAGTTTACGATAACAACGTCTTTCAATCTCTCCCACGCACGCCATCTGTGATTTGTACATCCATTTGTCTTAATTATAATTACACACTTGCGAAGAAACACAGGAAAGACTCGGGGGGGGGGGGGGGGGGGGAGGGAGAGGAAAGGCAGAAGAGAATCAAAGACCTGGGTCTTTTATGACCAAGTGCCGAAGCGGCCCCGAGTTGACTGCACAGTGATGGCTCAGTTTCAAGGAGATAGGATGCTGAATGCTCTGGGCTAATTGTCACGAGCGAGTGAGCGAGGGTCAATAAGTGCGGGGAAGGGACTTGAAGCGTGCATGTTGTGAGTGAAGTTGAGGCGTAGTAGAGGCAAAATCTGAATAGTCAGATCACTGCAAGTTAAGAAGTCCAAGGAGACAGACGTGAGAAAGCAGTCGGGAGATTGTGCGTTTTCCAGTGATGACTGGTAGGTTGAACTATGATTAATAATTATGGTGATTGATGTACTATGTTCTCCTATGACCATGATGTAAATAAGTTATATGTGAGGAATGTGAAAGTCATTGATTACTGTGTATAGAGATGTGCGCAATGAGCGATAGATGTAAGTTAGGATCATGGATTCGTAGCGAGGCTGAGTACTGTGTAATACGGTGGAGGTGTGTTACCGTAGAGAAGTGCAGATGTGTGATGAGTGAAATGTGGACTATTGTGTGTACGCTTGATGGTTCGTAATGAGTGGTGAAGTGGATAGTAATTGTATGGTGTTATACAGATGTAATGTTATTTCTATAGGTGCCAGGGTCGGGCAGAGAAGCCACCCGCGGTGAGCGGACTTGTGCCGGGATCGGGCCGTGAGGCTGCCCGTAGTGAAGAGACTAGCACAGGGGATAGGCCAGCATAAGGAATTGCTTGGGTTGGGCAGAAGGCTACCCAC
Organism: Onchidella celtica; assembly: GCA_963931925.1. NCBI lineage: Eukaryota > Metazoa > Mollusca > Gastropoda > Systellommatophora > Onchidiidae > Onchidella > Onchidella celtica. Next base: position 63,705,168 of record OZ007573.1, read on the forward strand.
AGGCCTGCCTGAGTGAAGCTGTCACGCAGGACAGCGGGAGCACATGAGTCGTGGCAGTCTGGCCACAGACAGGGACGTTGTTATTGAAATGTTAATGTGCTATTAAGATGTTACTGTGCTATTGAGATACTAATGTGCTATTGAAATATTAATGTGCCATTGAAATATTAATGTGCTATTAAGACCTCGAGGGGAGATTGAGATACGGAGATTAGGTTGAGCAGGAGCCAATAAGAGAGGCCAGCAAGTAGTATATATATGGATGTGAGGCTGAGGCCAGAGCATAGTTAGGAAGTAACTACCGGGTTGTGGACCCGGAGAAGAATGAATGTTGGGAATACTGACCATTGAATGGTATTTGAATTGAGTAATGTAATGTATGTAATTGCACAGATATCTTATCTTTATATATAATAAATGTGTGAGTCTGTTTGGTTGTTCTGTTAAGTGTTATACTTGTTCGTTCGTGATTGTTGTCCTGTCGTAATTATTACATCTCCCAGTCTGGGATTTGTGACACTAATAATGTCCAGATTTACGTGTCATCGTACTACATCATGCTCCTCCCACGCCCATCACCCTTGTGTTTTGGATTGTCTCAGTTAAAACAGACAGCCATGATGGGACTGGGTGGCAAGGTTATCTCCATAGGCCTAATTCCTCTTTGATATGAATAAAACGTACGTCCAAACAACTTGATCATTTAGTGCATTGGATTGACAATAGGGAAGGGCTAAAGATCAAAACCTGTTGTAATATATTTATCAATATGAGTATATCGTGGGGCATTGCCATATTGTTGTTTGCGACACTGTGCTAATTTTTTTAGCCTTTGTCATGAAAGTGGTTCTCTCACTCCTCATTTCATTATAAGTGTCATTCCAATCTTTAAGTTTCGATTTTGAAAGGCCTGGAACAAACCCCAGATGTTACACAACTCTTCGAATTTTCAATCCTCATTTTCCTGAAAAGGCAAAGATGCACATAATACAACAATATGGAAAATGCCAGTTGATATTATTTATCAAACAATAACAACAATTTTTTTATTGTGACTTATTTTTTTGCTTTTTTTTTTTTTTTTTGCTTTCCGTGGAAGGAATCTGAGAGATTGGCTAAATGGATTGCCAGAATAAGTAGACAAACTGAGAATGGGAAGCCTTGGTATCCAACCAAGAATGACTAAGTGTGTAGTGCTCACTTCCTAAGCTCTGACAATTATGCAGGGCTCGATAAACAGACACTAAGACCAAAGGCAATTCCATCTGTTTTCGAAAATTATACTCCCCTCAAGCAGAAACTGCCAACTCCAAGAAGACCATCTCCCAAAATGAGGAAAAATCCTGAGAGCTGAACACACCCCCCCCCCCCCCCCCTCGCCAAGGCATGTATGTATGATCTAGATCACTCATATGCCCACCACTCAATCGAAGATCATCTTGAGAGGACAAAGGCAGAGATTAATTTATGCAAATAAAAGAAAGCTGTGCAAAGGCCGCTGAATTAAGAAATAGCAAGAAAAAGCTGGTGCGGAGAGAGAAGAAAATTGAAAGTTTTCATGTCTATTCTCCTTTCTTTCTTTCTTTATATGATCCAGTTATACCTCTAAAATATATATATTTTTTGTTTCTGTATGAACATTTTTCCTTGTTATATACTACTATCATGCCCTTCTCATGATTTTCTTTTCAAAGCTATGCATGTTGTAATTTTCATGACTCTTACTAGTTTTACCAGTTATGAACTTGTTATTTTGAAGAATGTTGTTTGGGGGACGTAGTCTGATTACAAAACCAAACAGAAAATATTGCGGTGTTCACTGTTCAGCTTTAGCTTTCTATGTAAAAAAAACTGTCTCCGCAACAACTGCCTGTGTTGCATCGTATTTGTAGTATATCTATTATGACTTTGACATAATTATAGGCGGGGATGGGATTACTATTCCTTGAGACGTCGAACAGCCAGCGCCTGCTCGCTAGCGAATCCTTCCCAAGTCAACATGGCGCGCATGTAGGCCAATTGGGGCTACTGCGACGCGTTGCACTTGTGCATGCGTGCGGACTCTAGTTTATTATAGTATCTCTATGATTAATACACGTTCAATTCGATGCGCGCAGTTTCCCTACCAAAAATGAGTGGGTAGTGCTCTGGTGCGCATGAAATTTGTAGTAAGACTGGAAAATATGGGAAATTTTCTACACCAAAAAAGAGAGAGAGAGAGATAGAATGGTGGGTTCACAAGTTAATCCCAGATAATGCCGGGAATTTCATCTAGTGTTATGAAAGATAATAATTATATATCTTATGAATCTCAAAATGGTGTATTAAGATGATTCTGTTTAAGCATTCTTCATTTATTTGATAATATCAATTGTGCTTTCTTGTTTGTTGTGTTTCACTTATCAGTTTTAACAGAGGCAGATGAAACCGGCGATGTATACAGGCCAGAGACTCCAACGTTTGGCTCTAAGAGAGCTACACCAAGACTTCTTGACACATCCTTTAAAGCAGATTCAAATCCGCGAACTCCACTGAAGATAAATACCTCGCTCCTAAACCTTTCTTCACAAGATATTAGCTCTCCTTTTAAGAGCTTAGACATCAGATCTCCAACTGTGATAACATCACCCCTCGTAGATTTTGTACAGTCTCCTCAACTTATTCAGAAGGTAAAACCGTAAATGATCTTCAGTCATAAAAGAATGTTTTATAGACTTGGGTTGAATATCACATGGGGCTGCGCATCTGGCTGTGCAAGATTTTGAATGTTTTCAGATTAGTAAGTTGTTGGAACAAACTTGACTGATGAAAATGTTCATGGCCATTTGCTTTTAAATCAATCCTTTCAGTGTTCTGTGCTGCCACATTGTTTTTGTGACAGATGAAAACTTGCAAGATGATATATTATGTTGAAAGCTGGACAAACAGCTATAGATAGCTGCTACATATATAAAAGACTTCTTGAATGGAAATCGTTTGTTAAATAATAGTTTTTCCGCATGAAAGTTGTCCGGAGCAATGCAAATGCTGTAGTTAGTCTGTTAGAAAGATATTCACTTGAATTATCAGTTTTAGAGGGCCAGTAATTATTAAACATTTTTGGTGTCAAGCATTCTTCAGCAAATTTTCTCAAACTCAAGAAACTATTTCCAAGATTTATAAGTATTAAGAGTTAGATAAATGCAAAGTCGTGCTGTTTAGATGGTGCTTTGAAAGTGTCATCGCCTGCTTTATCCAGGGGATTCCCCAGACCTTGACTAGTGCTAGTGAAGGGAAAAGCAGTAGGAGATCCCTTTCATATGTCAGCTCATCTCCATTGGTATGATTGTCAACCCCTTTGCTGCTTGCATATTGCATGTTTGGCACATGTGTCCCACGTGAAGGGGCCTTCACAAGTCACACTGGTCATGTACTAGAGACATTTTACAAAGACTTAGTTTAAGAGGACGCTGAATAAAAGTAAAAGAAGGGATTAATTTTGTATAAAAGCATGCAAAGTGAAAATGAAAGAAGGGATTAATTTTGTTGCAGAGCATGCTTAATAAAAATAGTGATTAATACAACCACCTTGGTGCATCTGCAGTTTCATTTTTACCTGAAGTTCAATTTCAGGTCAAAGTCACTGAGTTCTTGCTTGCTGTGGGAAGTTTTAACCTCTGCATGCTTAGATTCTCAATGATATCCAGTTACGACAGAAAGATAATGTGCATGGCATGCTTTGTCAGTGAGTTAGTTATACTCAAGATATGAGAATAAATGCTTTTAAAATCTGAGTTTAGTGGGTCCCAGTGGGATTTAAACTTTTTCAATCAATAAGATTACGAAGATTTATTTGTCTGCTATTTACTTTGATTGAATGTGTTGAAAATTGCTGCATGGAAACTGTCCCTGGAGATTCAGATTTACAGTCTTTGTGGTGTTTTCATGCATTTTCATTGAACTTTCAAGGGAACTGAAGATTTAAAGGCCACATGGATTGTAGTCATGGGTGAAAGTTGGCTGGACAAATCCAGTAAAGCTGGAAGTTTAACTGCAATCATTGTGCCTGGCTTGTAATTTTGTTTCAAAGAATCTTAGTACATATTTGTGTAGAATAGAGTGTTTGCTGGTGGTTTTTTTTTCATAAACAACCGCTTTTGATTTCACTTTCACCCAAGACTATAATAGTCTGACATCACGCTCACATGCTGTCGAACCTAAACTCAAACTCGCATCTTAATCTTATGGGAAGCTGTCATGATATGTTGTCTTATTCTAATATCATAGCTTCTGTGTGTGTATCCAGGCTGTTTTAAAACAGAAAGATTTGGAGTTACGGAGACTAAGAGAACAACTGAATGCTGAAACATTACTGAAAGAAGAGGCACAGATGTCACTGCAGGACACTGTAACAGATTGTTGTCAAAAAAGTAAGGAAATCTCAATATCACTTCCACAGAAGTATTGTGAAGAATTATTGTAAAAGGTCTATTAGTATCTTTTGGATAGACATCACATTAGCACCACTACAGTGTTGTTTTCCATCAGGATGCCAGAAATTGCAAAAGTCATGTTCATTTATGAAACTGCATTTGCCCTAGTCAATGACTAATTAAATAATGTTTAGAAATCTCAGTATATCAAATGTTCAGTTGAATACCTCCTTGTACTCATATATTGGAATAGGAAAAAACAAGAACAGAATTTCAGTAAAACTGGTATTATTCTCTTCTAGCCTTGTGCCACTATTATCATGACATACGTTGTGTAAGGAAATCAATCCTAATGTGGCTTAACCAATGGGAAAGGTTAGATAATGAATGCACCAGTGAAAAAGAAAAGTTGGTAACTCAAAACAAAAGGTATTCATTATCCTTATATTGCTTTATGTAATGTTTCCTGTTCTGATTTATCATGTAAAGACCTGGAGGTGCTGCCATGCTGTCTGCTTTCTTGTTGATTTTAATTTTTTTACACATAATATATTATAGATCTCAAACGAGTCACTAAGTCAGTCTCTGATATAATGTATTGTAATAACTTAAGTGTCTTTATTGTGATGAAATTTAGTATGGCTGCCATTATTAGTTCACATGATATGATTTTTCCTATTTGAAATTAATTACAGTCCAATCCACTTATCTCGACATGGCTTTTCTCGACATTCTGGGTAACTCGACACAATTTTTAAGTCCCAACCTATTCCTTCTTTAATGCTACTAAATATTTCCCGTAACTCGAGACGTATTGATCCGTTCTTTCCTCTTATATCGACACATTTCTCCCCGACCGCTGCAAAACAAGTGCACTAGATCTACTACTGTGCTACCAAAAATGCCCACGCAACTCCCCGCATGTAAGATCTCTTTATTTCTGTTTGCGGTGCTGGCGGGGAGGGGTAGGAGAGGGGGTGTGTGTGGACACAGAGGATGACCCTTGGCTTCAGTAACGTGAGTGTGGAGTGCCTTGCATAGGCGTACGGCAGTAAAGGTACAGAGTCTTACAGACTGAGTAATTATTTTTTCCCCACAAAACATTCGTGCGCCGTTGATACTAGACCTTGACCTAGATCTCTCGGTTAACTGCCGTACTGTGTGTGTATCGGTATCAGCACTTCTAAAGAAACAGTCAGGTCGAGGTTAAAAATAACAACAACAGTAAAGAACTGCGCATTTGATAGCTACAGCATTTCTCCGATATCAGTAAATCTTTCCCACGCAACTGCTCCGCACAACAGTGATATTGGAGGAACGGGTGACAATATGCCGATAATTAAAAGAAAAAGGGACATAATTGCTTTATTTATTGGACACTTCCCATTATGATGATGTGTGATCTCCCTCCCCCCTTTTTTTTTTCTCTTCCACCACTAATCTGCTATTTCGACTTTCTCTTTACTCGACACAAGTCAGACGGTCCCACTGATGTCGAGATATCAGGATTGCACTGTATGTTTCATCATCTTCATTTGAAAGATCATCAATTTTTTCAGATGCCGAAATAGCCAAATTGCAAGAGAGAGTGAGAGATTTACTCAGCTTCCAAGAATCATTTACTGAGTTGCAAGAAATGAAAATGAAGTACGCAAATAAGGAAAAAGAGGTTAACAGGTATGATATGATATAATATCTTTATGTTGGAGATGGAAGTCATTGACATTGTTGTGCATTGGGGTGATTATAGATGGGTTCTTGCTTGCTGTGGGAAGTTTTAACCCCTGCATGCTTACATTCTCAATGATATTCAGTTACAACAGAAAGATAATGTGCATGGCATGCTTTGTCAGTGAGTTAGTTCAAGATTTATTTGTCTGCTATTTACTTTGATTTAATGTGTTGAAAGTTGCTGCATGGAAACTATCCCTGGAGATTCAGATTTACAGTCTCTGTGGTGTTTTAATGCATTTTCATAGAACTTTCAAGGGGACTGAAGATTTAAAGTACACTTCAGACCACATGGATTGTTGTGCATTGGGATGATTCTAGATGAGAGTTTGAATGTGATTCTAGATGAGAGTTTGAATGTGATTCTAGATGAGTTTGAATGTGATTCTAGATGAGAGTTTGAGTGTGATTCTAGATGAGAGAGTGAATGTGATTTTAGTTGAGAGTTTGAATGTGATTCTAGCTCAGAGTTTGACTGCAGGTTTTAGCCTTATGAATTATGAAGGGCATTTGTTGTAAAATGTTATATATCTTTCTAAGTCAGGAAAAGAATTCTTATCTTTCTGTCAGAGAATCAAGGAGATAATTTTTGGCAGCTTAAAGACATTTTGTGATAAAAGTGATTTTTTTTATCTTTGTCATGTTTGTGCTGTTCCAAAATGTCTCGTAAAAATTATCAGGATCCTTTTCCTTTTGTAAAGTTTTTTCAAGATTTGCATTTTACAATTGGTAGCAATCCATAGCTTATTCTTTGTTTGTAAACTGCTTTTTACTAGAATGAAGGAGAAAATTTTACAGCTGCAAACTGAAAAGGAAGATTTGGAACAAATGAACACAAATCAAGCAGACGAAGTTGCCAGATTACATACTGAGGTAAAGATTCATCTGTCTGGCTTGATGGTAGCAGTTAGGATGTGACAAATTTATTCTATTGTGACAAAAATTAATTTCACTTTATGATGCGGAAAAACTGTTTGATGAATATGGAGTTTTCCTGAACACCACAGCAGATTGTACTTTTCCATGAATCCATTGGTGGGTTGTTGATATAACCTGGGCTACCAGATCCTACTTCAGTCATTAGTTAAAAAAAAACTCATTATGCATTGGTGTTCTGTGTCTTTGTCCATTTCCTTTTATTTTGTAGACGTGGAGATCATTTGCATCAATAATCTGTCTATACAGTAAAACCTCGCTATACCGCCACCCGTTATACCGCCATTCCCGCATACTGCCAGCTTTTCGCAGTGGTACGGATCTGACACCTATACAAAGTCACTAAAAATCTCGTTATACCAACAGTTTGACTGCTACATTCATAACTTGAGTATAGTAAATATTGCTCGTTATAGCGCCAACGTAAATTTAACCCCCACTCCCCACATCTTATAATAATGAGAGCAGGGGGTAAACTGTCTGTGACGCCTATGCATTTCATGGCCATTCAAGCTAGACACTTGAAAGTTTGCATACTGCCGTTTTTGATACTGCCGAGTTGCATGGCTGGCTTAGTTTTTGCGTTTGACCACGTCTTATATTTTTTTGAAAACTGTGAAACGCCTTAGCGTTTAAACCCGGACTAAATTCCTGGTGTAGTTTTTATGATTGTTAGAGTGTTGCGTATGGGTGTAGCAATTGATACTCAGTATTGAAGGCTGTCATTTTGCGCAAACTCCTGCATGACGTCTAAGCATTTCATGGCCTTTAAAGCGAGACACTCACAATTTTGGAATATCTAGGCCTAGGCCTACTGTTTTTTATCCTGTCGAGCTGCATGGATGCCGTGATGTAAATATGATTGTTATGGATGGCGATTCCGCAACCTCTTTACTTGGCGCTAGCAAAACCGATAAACAGTATCGTATAATAATATGCCATTTCCTTTGAGCGTGGCCTGCTTTAAAGACATGTGCTCAGCTTGATGCTGACAATGTTACACAGACAATGTTGTGCATACCCTGATGGGGAGGTCCTCCGCCCGTCCGCGCACGTCAAGAAAACACACTAAAGAGGGGACTTTTGAACGGGCTTAACAAATGATTGGGTTTAGTATTTGTATGGGACAAAGAAAGAAGAAAGAAAGAACGAAAGCGCGGGTTAGGGGAGGTCTTCATCATATTATGTTTGTTAACTTTGTGGTAAGTGGCGCGGACGGGGGGAAGACCTTCCCCCTGAAATTTAGCGACAATGATTGTCCGGTAAGCGAATAGTTTAAAAAACTCAGCATTTGTCTAACCTGTCTTTGCAGTCTCTCAATCTCTTTTGTTTTGTTTGCCACATAGCGTTCGGAGAACGGGTACATTTACTAGTCTACTAAATCCAGCTAACAATCGGAACATCACTTGGGGCTACAGTTTGTGCTTGTTACTCAAACACCAATCCTACTAGCCTACACAGTCTTCGCTTTTGAAGTCCTGATAGGCCTACTGATGGGGCATGCTGTGGGAAAGACGGGTCACAGTTCAATAGAGAGTTTGCGAACGAACTTAAGCGTGCGCGAGGTGATGCTTCAACTGGTTCATGCCGGTCGCGGGGTACGATGCAAACAACGCACGTTTCTTGCTGAATTGTAATGTAGCATTATTTGTCGTGTTGCAATACATAATACTTTTACTCTTACGGTGCGATTTCCTGAATAAATAAACTCCAACACACATAAACACAAAAAAACAACAACAAAAAAATTCAAATGAAAGCAATGTAAACTTCAAAATGACATTGTCAACGGAGGTTTATGTCTAGTGGAGAGATACGGGAGATAACTGCAATATTTTAGACATGTTAGCCAATCCAAGGTTGATAAATTACTTAATTACTTATTTCCCTTGTTCTACATGGTATTTTCGTTGTACCGCCATTCTTGTTATACAGCCAATTTTCTGTTTGCCCCTTACTTGGCGGTATAACGAGGTTTTACTGTAATTGCAAAATTGGCCCTGCTCAGGCTTACTTAGGTTTTCCTGAAAAAAAAAGTAATCAAGGCTGCTTGGCCCTGCATGAGGTGTCTTTATGTTTAGAATGCTCAGGCTGACCCATGTCAAAAGGGGCTAAAGGCATCAACAAATAAGTGTTCTTTAAAAAATGCAATTCTGTTACACATGAGACAAAGACAATTCTTATTTTGTAGGCATGAAATCTTCAGTTTTTGCATGGAGCATCCCTTCTGATGCTAATATTTTGTCATCATTATTATCTGCCACACAGATGGCTTGTGTAAGTGCAGACTGGGAAGAACTGAATGCCCTGTCACAGAGAGTTGGCCAACTTGAGTCAGCCATCAGATGCCAAGAGAGAGAACTTGCAGAGATGAGACATGCAAAGTCACTGTGGCAGGAGGAGAAGACAGTTCTTGAGGAGAACCTTGGCAGCAGCAAGGAAATGAACAAGCGACTCCAGCAGGAACTGGAAGAACTCCAAGCCAGACAGACTGGTACAGTTTTATATTGTTGCTTATAAAGTTGTCAGTACTGGAGTAATTTCTAATTTCAAGTAGGGATTGAGAATTACTTGTCACTGGTAACGCTAATGTCAATTTTGACACTTTTGATTTTGATTATGGAATTCTTGCAGGTGTCCCAACCAGCACTGAACTGCAGTTTGTGGTTTAAACAGCTTATTTGGACATCCTCTATAAAAATTTACTGTAGCTCTGTGCCCTTCAAGACATTAAAATTTGTCACTGATACTGCCTCATTCGTCATTCTGCTGTTTGGACTGTCTTGTGGGATGAGTTTTCTAGCTCAAAGCTAGGAAAGGGAACTAGACTCCTCCACTATGGTGTGCATGAAGAATTTGTTTTTGTCAACTTGATGATTTTTGTTATAAATCTTCCTGTTTCCTAGACACAGAAACTTTGAGAGGGGAGTCGATGAGTATTTACATGGACATTCAGCTGGGAGAGCTCAAGTGTCAGCTGGAGGAAGCTAGGCAAGGACATGAAGCACTGCAGAAACAGGTCAATAGATCACTAGTGTTCTCCTGGAATCTTTTCTGTTTTCTACTAAATATCTGAGGAAATAATTTTTTTTTCCTTTTCTTCTTTAGCAGTGTCTTTAAATACCAGACATTCAGGGACGGGAATTCTCAGGCAATTTCCGGATTCTTAAAATCTTTTTTCCTCAGTAAACACTGTTTTGTTTGTTGTTGGGTAGATGAATTGGGTCTTAGTGTATGTGTGTATTGTGGTTAGCAGTGATGTGTTATGGCAGGAGTTCAGTCTATCACAGAGATGCCAAAAGTCTGGTTTTTCTGTGTTTTTTCCGGTGTATTTAATTGCATTTTGTGAGTTAGTGATTATTTAAAAACTGTTAAAAAAAATGTTTGTTTTGATGCAAACACACACGTTCATTTTTCAGGTTTTTTTGCAAAAATCATTTGGCATCCCTGTTATCAGTAGTTCCCATCCCTGTACATAGAAAATAGTCTTTGGTGTAGTTAGATTCTTATTAGGCAACACAAATGCACTTGCGAGCTAAACTGGAATACATTGTTGGTTTGTTTGCAAGATGTGATTATTTTCATGTTCATAAATAAGGAGATAGGCACTTCTTGCACTGTACAGATGATGCAGCTTCAGACTGCTTTCAGCACACACACTTTTAAATGAAGCATCATACATGGAACAATTCATTTACAGTAAAAGGGAGTGGTATTAATGGCTTGTGTACAGTTGATATGAACTGCCGAGCTAATGTGGAATGATTACTGCTAAAGCAATGAATTTGTCTGCCTTTCACAGTTTGAAACATCAGAGAGAGACAGAAATAATCTCCAAGAGCGGGTACAAAGACAGGAGCAGTACATGACAAAGATCAGAGAGACCAATACAAGTTTGTCTAATGCACTGAGAATTGAGCGAGACACAAGTGTCAAGTTGAAGAAACGTATGGAAGGATACCCTACCAAGTATGGAGAAATGAAACAGAAACTTGAAACTTCTCAGAAAGAAAAAGATGAGACAGGTTGGTGACGGCAATTTTCACCTCATTTTTGTGTAATAAGCCTAGTGCATTTTCTTTTCTCTTTTGCAGATTTCCTTCCTCCCACGTTACTGTTTTCTTTTCCTACAGTCTGAAAATCAAAGGCTCAGCCCAACACTTTTTAAAGAATTTCCTATCCTGAAAATTTTGCCTGCACAGCCAGATAAAAATATTTTTTTCTAATTGCTTACTGTATTTTTTTTTTTTTTTCAGCCTCAGAAATTGCCATATTAAGGAAGAATATTCTAGAGATGGGGAATTCACAATCCACACAAGGCACCAAGCTTGCACTATCAACTACCAACTCAGAAACAGCTGCAGATGAGGATGATGATTATGTTTTAGCAGGTACACCACTTGTGGACTGACTGAATCACTGCCACTGGTGTCAGGCTGTAAACTATAATGTAACAACTGTAACTCTCACCCATAGAATTTGAATTATTGTTGCACAGGTTATTCACAAAATAATGTGCTTATAAATGGCACTGTATTCAAATCAAATTAATTATGACACCTGCATATGAGCGTGAAAAGTTTTTATTATCTCCATACTTTACTTTTTACTAAACATCACTTTCACCTACTTAGTCTTCATAACTTCCTTCCATTTCAATGTTACGTTGTAATTCATCATGTTAAATTTGTTTTGTTTCCTGTCTTATATTCAGGATATGACAGCAGTGATTCCACATTGAATGAGACTGTCATTGAGCAGAATGTGGAAATGAAAAGGTAAAATGTTAGAGAAGCAGCAAATTATTTGGAGAGCAAGACAGTGAACAATTGAATTTGTCACATTTAGGGTGTAACTGGGTTGTAACAACACTCTGCCCACCATGTGTAGGGTAGTATAATTATGTTGTGGACATAGGATTTCTCAGGTTCAGCATCAGTATTGAATGAGTACATGTGAGTGCAGCAGGTTTCACTTTCTGCTTGTGTATCCTTTGTGAAATTTCATGATTGTAAAATTTAAAGTGCAGAAGTTTGAATTGTCAGCAGTGCAAGTTCTTTATTTTTATAGGTCTTAATAATGGAAATGACTGCTTATGTTCCTACAAGCAGACCAAATTTTCAGTATCATGTTAATGTAAAATTAGAATGCTGCTATTTTATTTTTATTTTTTTTTCTCATTTTTCTTCAATCTTGTATTTGATCAAAAAGTAACTGAAAATGCAAAAAATCAGTCGGTTTGTCACATGGCTTGGGGTCACTTCGTTGGATGAGTCTCCTCAGTCACTCATTTGATGTCTTTAAGATTACCAAAGTCAGTTTTAGGATTTCTTTTCTTCTCTTACTGTATAGAAACAGTTTCAGGCGTTTTTGGTCTTGGCAAGATAGATGAAAGACGTATCTGCATAAAGTTGGAATAACATAATTTTGTGCATTTATTGACCTGAATTTTATGAAAGGTCACATTTACATTTTTCCTTTAAATATTTTTTGCTCAATTACTGAACTGATGCATTGAATCATTCTATATCCCTGAATTTTGTCTTCCCTCAGATGTTCTGTTGCATGTCAAACAGATTTCCCAAGCAACACATGTATCAACATAGGAAGCCTGGCCACTAGTGAAATTTTTGTTCTCTTCCTGCAGAGATGCTGTCACCTGCCTCAGAGATATTTCAAGCTGTTCACTAAGCCAAAGAAGCCTAGGCAGCATGAACTCTAGGCAATCTTCTACTGTCTCTCTGCAATCTATACAGTCTGTCAAAGAAATGCTACGTAAGTTACACTGGCGTTCGTTGAAGTTGTGCAGCCTGAACGGGTTTACAAACCAACAGCAAAGCAGAGTGTAGCACTAGCAGATAAAATGTTACCCTGGATGTAATGAAAGGGTTCAGACTGCAAAGAGAGAAGAGCAGAGCAGTAGGAAATTAACTGGACTTCTTTTCTGCCTGGTCCTGCTCAATCTTGAAAGGTCATGCTTGTTCAGGTCTGCTTATGATAGACATGAAGTGACAACAGTTCGGTCATTTTAGTGTGTACTGGTCTTGGCCTACTAGAGCACTGTGCTGTGCATGGGCTCTCTAACAGCCTTGGGGAATCCTACAGTTTTAAAAGATCCTGTTTTTAGGAAGTATTTCAGCAGGGATACTTTCCATGTGAAGCCAGGCAAAAAATGTGGAATTGTGTTCACTGTTCTTCTAAATTCTCTCACTTTGGCATCACTTGGAAACTGTCAATAATGGAGCATTTTCCTTTTTTTTTTTAAAAACTGGGGTCACATGGCTGGATTGCTGTATAATTCATGTAGTTTAATGAACAGAAGGGCCTAGATAACTGGAACTCTTTGCTTCAGGTCAGTGGCAAGTCAAATTCAGTAACTTTATGTATTCTGATTAATACTGTAATAGCAGATTTTGTTGATAACTATATGTATTACTCATTGGAGCCATAGTAATAATAATAATAGTTCGTCCATCAGGTATGATGATGACCTTAACAACACCAGAGGAATAAAGAACAGAAATTGTTGAGAATTTCAACACATGGACAATGAAGAGAACTAAAGGACACAGAGGACAGAATGGAAAGACTGTTCTTTCATGACTTATGGCTTCTCATGTGACTGATAAGTCCTATTTTTGCCCTGCAGACCCTTCCGCATAAATGACAAGAGTGCTCCGTTGGTTCAGTACCACTGGGCCTTTTCTTGCGCCGTTCTCTTTGGACAGAGTCCAGCAGGCTATCAAAAAAGGAGCCATAGTAATTAGTATTAATTAGCTCCATCCTTCTGGTTTTGGCTCCTATCTCTGGAGACAATAATGAAAACAGCACCGGATCTTCTTTCCATTGATCAGCACCTTATCCTTGCTGAAGGATCTGTTGTCTGTTCTACTAAATGAGGTTTATAGGACTATTCCTGGACTGTCTGTTTTCTTTTGTTCATTTCCACCAGCTGGTGTCTTGCCCAATGCCTTGTCTTGTGCCCATGAACCTGATGATTCAGACTTTGAATGGGACCAACTAAGTCATCTCAGTCTTGATGGGGACAAACATGAGAAAGTGAGTCAGTTTAACCATCAGTAATAGGTTTTTGTAAAATTAAAAATGCAACACTTGAGCAATATTCAGGTGAAATTCAGGGCCATCTCTCCCTGCTTGTAGTTGTATAAAAATGTTTATAAGTGATAATTGTAACTACTCCTGTAACAGTTACGTGACGTTGAATGAAATCTTTGTCTACATCTGTTTCACTCAAAAAAAAAAGACAAAATGTGAAATTTCAGAGCAGGATGGTTTTTACCTGAGAACAATGTGTGCAGTTCGGAAAGTGAGACAATTTTCCTGGAATAAAACCACACTGATTGCCAAGGCCTGACTGCAAAGTGATGCAATGTAATTTATCAGTATTGGTTCATGAACATGATGCATAGATTTATTCACATTTTAAAAGCCATGACAACTAATATTTGATGGGGTTAGAATTAGAAATGATCTAAGTACCATTTATCTACTTTTGAAAAAAAAATATGCAGAAAACATCATTTGAGTCAAAACCAATCAAATTGAATATTAATGTTTGCAATACTGACACCAACTCTTTGGGTAAATCATTTTAAAGATACGAAATTCAGTTGGTTTATACTGAAATATTTTTTTTTGCTTTTCCTCAAAAGTAGCCAAATGGCACTTTGATCCCCACTAATCCTAACCCTCATTTAAATTTTGGTTGTGCACTCTCTACTTTTGTAGAGCAGCCCATCCAAATCACGTGTTTCCAAGAAAGAGGGAGAGCAGAAGCCAAACAAGGGGAGAACCCCTGTGAAACGTGGGTCTCGTGAAGAAGGTCACTGTGCAAGCCCTGCCAAACAGGTCTGCTGCATGTTGGTTTCTTCATCTTGTATGATTGGATTGAAGTAGTACAATTCAGAAGTGTAAAATTGTTAAGATAATATTGGTATTTTTTCAATCTACATGCAAACAATTAAAAATCCAATTGATGTTTTGAATATATATAGATCTAGTGTAGTTACATGTGGAAATGAAAATATTTCTTAAAAAATTGATGTGAATTCATTGTAACTATAAAATGAAATCATTTCTCAAAACTCATTTCTCTCCTGCAGAAAAAGTCTGGAGGTACTGTCATCTATTTTCCACTGGTGAGTACACATTAGGACATGTTGGTCTAGTGGTAAGGCGCTTACCTCTCATGCTGAAGATACTGAGTTCGATTCCCAGACAGGGCAAACATGTTGGAATTTTGGGAGTTTTCTCATATTGTCCTGTCTTTGATCCTATGGTAGGTAGGATCAAGCACCTAGTCTTCTCAGATAAGGACAAAAAACTCGGAGAGCCTTTGTGCTCACTGTGCATGTTAAAGATAGCTTGGCAGTTGGAAATCGTAAAGAGCAGGCTGAACAAGCTGCTGCCCGAGCAAAATTAAAAAAAAAAAAAAAAAAGAATAAACCAGTCCCTACCCCAGCCCCCCACTTCCAAACAAAAAACAAAAAGAAAAAAAAAAAGCCGACGGGCACTGCACTGTAGCAACAACGTGTCAGCTCCAGTTGTAACTGGGCTGCTATGTCACTAAGGCAAATTTCCCAAATGGGATTAACGAAGTAGCCTATACAAAATGCAAAAATATATTCTGTTGAAACAAAGCATTGCTTTATATCCAGGATTGATTCTGACTTACATCTGTGCTAGAAATATCTACACTTGTGAGTTTAGAATCTCAGTAAAAATGTAGTGACACTAGCTGGAAACTGTCAGTTCAGATATAGTGGCTGGACTGAACTTTAATCATACCACTCATTGAGTGTGGGTTAATATGTCAAAATAGTGTTTTTCAGAGCTACAGTACCGTACTTTTCTTATTTGGCATCAGGACATGTCCAGTTCCTTACAGAATTGAGCATTTTTTGTGCACTGGAGCACTTGTTTCTGTGTCTTTGCTTTTTTTGTTTTGTTTTGTTTTGTTTCATTTGAGCCTCCTCCCTCCCCATTTTAGGATCACAATGGTCCCATCTATCCACTGCCAAAACCAACCACACAACCACGCAGAACATCAGGAAAGTTCACCCCTCTAACCCAGCAAAGTACAAGTGACATCGACGTCCCAGTCTCTTCAAGTTTTGTAGGAAAGCAGAGGGCACCGGCATCTCCCAGTGGCCACTTCAGATACACCCCAGCCAGGCGATCTAGTCAGAAATTCAAGCGAGCAAGCAGGCAACGGTTGATCCGATTTCCAGATGATAAATTCTGAGGAAAGTGAAATGTAGCATTTCTTTGACGGGATTAGAGAGACAGAGACAATTAAATTACTTTTCAAAACAAATAACCCATGACAGAAAACTTAATATTATTTCTTATTTAAACTTGAATTACATGCCTCTTCTGCTGTGGTGAGTTTGTTCAGTAGGCCTTCAATGTGTTTCTGGGCATCGTGCCAGGCTGTTTCTATACAGCTCTGGCTCATTACGATCTGGTTTGAGTCATTGACATCCACAGTTTGACACAAAAGATACTCATATCACTATTTTATTTCTTATTCTTCTGTCTTGTGATTGTGCAATTTTCTCCACTGGAAGTTTTGCTGCAGGTTAGTATTGTTTTCTTTTAAATATGTCACCATAAAAAATTGCAATCTTTATTTTATAATAATTATTGAATAAATATGACAGAAAGTTTGTTTGACTGTCTATCTGTGTCCCCCCCCACCCTTTTCCCTCCCACTCTCTCTCCCCCTCCTTGCTCCTCTCTCTCTCTCCTTCTCTTTCTCTCTCTCTCCATCTCTCTCTCTCATACACAAATGTTGAAACTACATTAATTTTTCTAGTGACTAGTGGAATGGCTTTTGCCAAACAGAATTTATACTTCTAAGTGTATTTCTGGACTAGCCATACTCAAGTCAGTTGGAATATACCAGGTACTTAAACATGTGTAAATCAAAATATGTGTACTTAAAGAAAACAGTTTGAATATATACATAAACTACATAGTATATTAATTTGTATGTTAAAACTAGATGAAGTTCCCTGTATTATCCGGGATAAACCTGTGAACCCACTGTTCCATCTCTCTCTCTT
This sequence comes from Onchidella celtica, assembly GCA_963931925.1. Taxonomy (NCBI): domain Eukaryota; kingdom Metazoa; phylum Mollusca; class Gastropoda; order Systellommatophora; family Onchidiidae; genus Onchidella; species Onchidella celtica. The sequence continues at coordinate 63,722,335 of OZ007573.1, forward strand.
TTTGGTCTAGAAAGCTTCCCATAATTAATTATCCTACCATCTTACTACAGATTTCATGCACACCACAGCACTGTGCACTCATTTCTTGTAGGGAAATTACATGCACCAAACAACATGTATAAATACATTGTTTCCAGCATGGTGGGCTTTTTTTACTACGGGGAGCCAAAACAAAGATCACTGTATTTTATGTTTTTCCAATTTTTTACTGAAAAATATCTGAAACTTGAATCAACACAATCGGTCGATACAAAAACGATTGGGCTTGATTTGTTGACAGTTTAGAAAATTAACTTTATCATTGTTGAATCTGTCACTCAGGCTGTAGCATCGAGCAAAAAAAGGGTCAAAATTGCACCACAATGAATTACCCGCCACTATTTTTTATATAATAAGATATGAAAATGAGCAATTTGATGAAGGAAGTTTTATAGCGCACATGAACGTGTCAGTTCTTTGGGTTTTTTCCCTCCCTCCACCTTTGGCAAGTCAGTTACAGTCATGTAAAGAACCACATTTATCTTATATTGTTTGATGCATTATGCTAGGAGTGCCTTCATTCAGGGACGGTGTGCAACTACCTCAACACTTACACTTGTCCAAGCCAATTGTTTAACCTGGATAACAAAAAACATGAAAGGACGTGTAATTTTAATAAGCAATTGTAATTTGCAAACTCTTCAAGTAGTTTCACCAATGGCTCATGGATTTATTCTGAGCATTTTTTACTGAACGAGTCATTTTATATTATATTTACATATTTATATATATCTAGTTGTTGACTGTTGTAATTCATACATTTTGCTTTTATTGTTATTATATATATGTACTTATTTTTTTTTAGCAGTGTAGATCATAAACTAACTCAAAAGCCTTAGAGCTAGTCATTGTGGAAGAATTTGTTCTTTATGGTGTATGAGAGAGCATATATGAACAGAAGTCAGAATCTCAAAAGTTTGGCAAAGGATGGTCATTTTATGTTTTTAATATATGTATTTGTGGCATATGAATGCTAATATATACTTGGCATACTTTGATGCATACTGAATACTGCTAGTATTACCGGCACTTGGTGTTCTGTGAATGCTGCTACATTATCATGCTTTCTTGCACACTGAAAACTATTACTACATACTCGGCATAATGTCTTGCATATTGAATGCTAATACCGTAATACAGATTCTGCAAATTTTCTCGCATGTTGAATATTGTTTTTTGCCTACTGGGCATTCTGATTGCTAATACTCAGTCTGTAATTTTTGTATTTCGGTAAACAGTAGGTAATTTGTGGAGATTCCATTCAGTTTAAAGTACTTGTAATCTTATTTCATACTGCTTTCTTGTGTCCTCTTAAATCCATGATATGAAACTTATTGAAACTGTCTTTCTTATTTTAACAGTTGATTTTTCTTTGTATAGCCATGAATTTGATGATCCGAACAATGGGATTGTGACCTGCTCAGCCTCTGCTCAGTGCTATCCTTTTCTGTGATAATGTTTGGATTGACTGACTTTCATTCTCTGTGCTTGGCCTTGTGTATTATTGGCCCATTACTGTTCATGCTTGTTCTCACTTGTGACATAACAAAATCCCATATCTTGATTTTTGAAATACATTGAGCTGCAATATGAGGTTATCTTCATGTCTGTGTGCCAGATTTTTCAAATGTACTTTATAACTATCATTTTTTTTTTCCCTGATACATGTAGAATAATATGTCACATGTATATGTGTATGGAGTTTCTTGTACCATTCATTATTTATGTTAATTTCGTAGCTTATGTAACTACAGTGTACATGCATTCTCATGATGAGATTGATTTTGTTGGGAGGGTAAAAAATTCCCACTCTATTGATGTCCCAGACTATTCTCTCTGCAGTTTTTGTTTCATTCACATGTCTAGCATGAAACATTCTGGAGAATTTTTGGGAGGGGTAAGGGATAACTCAGACTTGTTTCATATGGAGTTACTTGTTCTTTAATGTGAAATCTAGTTCAAAGCAGCTTTTAATTCATACAGTGTTATCTTATTCATGATCATTGTGAAAATTTGTGAGCCAGAACAAGGGTTCTTTTTGATGAATCTTCTCTGAAAGGAGATTTCGTATTATCCATGGTAAAAGTTAGAGCAGGCCGTGTTCAGACATGTGTGTACGTGAGAGTGGCAGATGACCTGACCCTCTCAAACTTGAACATTGATAGACATGTATGATGTGTAATGCATCCCCAGATTGGAATATTTCATGCTGAAAATGTTAAATTTTGAGAAGTTCTAAAATTATAAAATTATCATCGATGTCTTATGATGCATCCTCATCGTGTTGAAATATTTGGTACTTGAAAAGTTAATCTTGAGAAATTCTTTTTAAAAAAATAAAAAAATCTTGCATTGTATCAGATGGTCGACTCTTTGTGTTTCTGCTCATAGAATAAAGGGGGATCACAGACGAGTGGCTGCTTGCAATTTAATATGGAGGTTGAGGAATATTTGTGTCAGGCATTTGAATCTTTCACAATGTATACACTTCTGAAAAGATCTGCTTAAGGATTCCTAGCCAAGTTATGTCTGTTAATTACATATATATACGAGGTGGACAAGGTGGTCTAGATGCCAAGGGTATGAACCCGGCCATTGCAGGCATGTTGGAAGTTTGGGATTTTTCTCATACTTTCATGTCCCTGATCCTATTGGGGGGTAGGATCGAGTACCTAGTCTTCTCGGATAAGGACAAAAAAATTCGGAGGGCCCGTGTGCGCGTTGGGCATGTTAAAGATACGTTGGCAATCATAAAGAGCAGACTGAACAGGCCGCTGCCCGGGCAAAATTAAAATTAATACATGTAGATTAAAATTTATCCCCATCACACCCCCGCCCCCTCCTGCGACCAACAAATATTTATTATTCATTATTAAATATTTATATATTAATATGTATTCAAATATTATTATAATACTTTATAATCCAGTTGTGAGTGTGAACTGTTGTGAGTTGTGAACTATGCCTAACAGGCTGCGCTACAATTTGCTCTGAGAGAGAGAGATGGGGAGAGAAAGCAATAGAGAGAGAGAGAAATGTAAATGGAGAGAACAATACTTTCTGTAAAGCGCTTAGAGCAAACGTGTTTGGGATAGGCACTTCATAAATGATCTCCATTATTATTATTATTATATATTGTATAGATTTTCTTAATTATAGTCAATAATTCATATGTAAGATAACACTTTACAGCATTGTTGTGGTGGTCAGTTAAGCTTGCCCTCAAAATGCATGGGCAAATATTATTAATCATACATACATGTATACAGGGGTATTCATACCTGCCATGCTAAACACCATAGTCAGCTGATTCCCACAACATACAGTGTCTTGTTGTTGCATGGCAGGTGGATGTAGTCTAATGTTGAAAATGTTGCAGTTCAAGTTTGATGTATCAGTTTAGTTCTGTTGTTTAGAATACAGTAAGTGAATAGAATACAGTAAGTGAATAGAATACAGTAAGTGAATAGAACACAGTAAGTAAATAGAATACAGTAAGTGAACAGAACACAGTGAGCGAGCTCATCTGCCTAACTGAATTCTGTACATCATATTTTCTGTTCATGTCTGTTGTTTTTTGTAATGCCTGAATCATCTGGAAGTTTATTTTCTGATTGTGCTTCGAAGTTTTGTTGCTGAATTTCATAAGTAAATGTTTAAGTCACAAAAGTAAACCCAAGCTAGATGACACAAACCAATTCATTACCAAGGAGAATAGAGCATGTGATTTGTCACCCAGGTTTACAAGTTTTCTGTGTCCATTTTTTGGGAAAATTGAGTCTTGTTAACAATGGACCTCAGTTGGGCATTCAGTCCAGTCCTATAAATATCAATTCTATATGGTGTCCAGACATGGGTGATACAACGGATCTGTTCAATGTGCCTTAACTTGGCAGGGATTGTCGCATGTGTAGAACTAGAAGAATATCAGTAGAATGTAGAAATAATTTATTTTACAAAAAAAGAATTTGTTGCCAGGTTTGAGGGTAAAGGCCAGTCCAGTCAACTCCACACTCACTGTGACAGTTTACACATTACAGGTGTACCAATATGCATAGTTTACATGTACATGAACATCTGATATTGGATCCCACTGACAGTGCAAGAGCATATCTGACCCATGTATAATTCATACATGTGTACTGAATATACTGTATGGGAGGAACAGCAACTTCCTCAAGTGTTATGTTGTAGTAAATCTTGTCATTGTCCTGCAACTTTTACTGGTAACAGACTGCCAATAAAGTTTTATGTCTCATATCATAACTCTGTTGTTTGTTTGTTTGTTTGTTCTGTTAACATTTTGTTCAGATGTGAAACAGTTGTCCGAGGGACTGGTGGACAGGTGTAGTGATGGTTAACTTAGCTGTACTTAATCATCTTTTTAACCTTTAAGGTTCAAAGAAAGAAACTACACACACACATATATAGATTTATTATTTGAAAGAAAGTTGAGGGAACACTCACAGGGCTGGTAATGTCAATCTAGATGGCTGGGAATGTCCTGATTTCCAGATTTTTATTTTTATTTTTTTGTTTGTTAATAAAGACTTGTCTGCTGTTCAATAGCCTATTTGAATGTGTGTGCACGTATTGCAGTTGATGGCGACCTGTTCATCAAAATGTGAAATGTTCAGGAAATGCCGAAGAGACTCCCAAATAGTTTGGCCGACATCTTATTACTGCTTCATTGAGAGAAAATCATAAGGAGGCAGTGATACCATTACCAGTATAGAAATTCTCCAAGGTTGTTACGAGCCACATACGCGATCCAGGCTGGCCTGATTACAGTTCAAACTTCAATGATCAAGTCGACCTCTTGCGAAGTGGCCAGAATATGTTGTAATACCAACTAATGGCAAGTCATTGACATACATAGTCAGCTGTTATCTTCACCACCATCTCCACCTGACCTAAATACATGTATTTGGCAGATAATAATATTTAAGAATTTCAGAAATCGAATTATAGACGAAATGAAAATACATGTATGGTGTCGCTGGTGCACTGATCGGTGGCTTGACCCGGGGAGTTTGACTCCCGCTTGAGATCTGCTTCAGTTTCAATGTTACACAACTGCCGCAGTCTAACAAATAAACACAATGTAATCGATACCATGAAAGTTAGTGTAAGATATGAGCCAATAAACATTTGAAGTAAATTCAACTGTGTCAGAAAAAAATCGATGCGGGTCCAAGAAAACGAAAAAAAAAAAAAAATCGCACTGTAGACATGTAATTGCAAGTTAATGCGTGTACATGTATACTTTTTTTTGGTGGCCACCGGGTAGCATTTTTTTGTTTCCCTTTCTGTTTTCATTTTCCTTCACCAGTTCTCTCTGTGTCTTCATGAGGTCTTCCCATACAAATACTTGTAGCGTGTGTATTATTTTGAACACCAAATTTCACCAAAGAAGTGACGTCACACTGCGACCTGATCACGTGCTAATTCCCAGATGGTAGATGGACGCACAACAAAGTCTGAGTTTTCCATATTCGTCATGCCACAAGAATAGCAAAGTGTTGACAAGTGATACAATATCTGGTATATAATCGATCAGAAGATGCTGATAATTTTCTGTTCAACAATCACAAAATCTTTACTGTAAGTAACAGGAAAAGTACTTGAGGTCACTTCAGATTAGAAGATTGGGCTATCGAGCGTTTATATAAATTAGTGGACGGTCACCGGGAGATGTCACAGTTGGTTTTGTTTGTCTCAGGATCTCTCAACATGAAGGCTGCTTTTGTTGTTGTAGCTATTTTTGCCATCATTGCTGCAGTTGTAGTAGGCAGCAATGGCAAGAATATCGTGAAGTTTACTATGAAGGACTCAGAACGTTCCTTGTTTGATTACTTGATGAAACCAAACGTGGCGGTAAGTGTGGAATATTGGTTTTATATCAGTGTGTATTATACGTGGGTTGTATAAGGTGAGAATAATCACCGAATAGCTTGTATGTATACACACACATGTACATTTAGTAGGACCCTTATACATGCACATGTATTTGGTATTGTTGTCGAAGGCATATATGTATCTTGAACTTGTTATAACTTTTACATGTATAAATCGCAAATAAATTCAGCCACAAGCGAGGCTGCTCCAGCAGGGACGACAATCAAAAATAGGATGGAACATTTCATGCGATATCTCTGACCGACGTAGACATCTGTTATCAGTCTGTGATCCCCGATGACTCGATACTGATGCTGGCAGATCACTACGTATTCCCAACTGTGCCCTACTTTGCAGTCTTTTCAACTTCTTCCAAAAGCTCTCTCTATCTCGTTGTCATCGATTTCTCATGCAATATGAATGTGGTAAATAATTTATACACGCCTGTTATGAATTAATTTGGTCATCTCCCCTCCCTTTGTTCATAGCAGTGAAGACTCAGCCCTGGATGAACCGTTATGCAAAATATTAAGCACTTGCTTAGTTAGACCATCATGGGGCGGGGGGGGGGGCGTCTGGGGTGGGGTTTCAACGGCGACCTGTGTGATGGGCTGTTCTTACAGGTATGGGCCTGACTATCAACTACAGGTACATGTATAACATGTGCAGTTCTTTACTTCCAAGATGATACATGTATCATTCACACCTGAGCCCTTCCTTGATCAACACACTCAGGTTTATTCATAACTAATCATTCATTCATTCATTCAGCTGGTCTTATGGGAGGTCGTGGCAGCTCTCAGATATACATGTACATAATTATAGGCCCGATGTACATAATAAATTAGGCCTGTAGGCCTGTACTCTAGTGAATCCGTCCTTCTTACACCGCAGCGTTGTCGCCGCCCGGGGCGGACAAGAAATGGCCATAGAGCACCATAAACCCCGAGCTCATGAATAAAACAGTGGTTTAACTTCTCTTTTGTTTCCAGTAGACCTAAGTTCTTAACAACGTGTACAGAAATTTCTAGTCTTTCAATGGAATAAAGATGGAACTTTCCCGAGACAGAGTAAACTACATGTAGGCCCTACATGTAATTATTTCATGATTGTGTTTTCTCTTTGTCATCTACATCTACATCTACATCTATAATTATGTTTGTATCAGGAGAAGAAGAAGAAAACAAAAAACCATGTTCAATTTTCTCAAAAAACACTTAAAGTGGAGCCATCAGAGTTGTCACCACCACTACTAAAATAAGTAAGATCACCACCACCCACGTCATTTCCACCCTTGCCATAGACACTAGCACTCTCACCACAATTACAACAGGATTTCAACCTCTCTCCAGCGCGCCTCCCGCTTGGGTGAGTTCAGGTACATAAACTGCGGGGACAACAACACAGAGATCCTGAACCTGACCAGTCTTGTACTCAGCCCTGACCCAATTGTTTTACCAGGAACTTTAAATATAGGCTTCAGCGGACAGATTAAATCTACTGTGGACACTCCGCTGAAGGTGAGTAGCATGGTTGTTTCACAAAAATCATTGTGTACCAAATAGTGATTGGGCAGTCTGACAGTGCATTCCGGGTGGACCCGCTAATTCCCGGTTATGCGTCAAAATCCCATATAAACAGCGCATTCCCACACACAGATCTCGCCTTCATTATCAACAGTTCACGACCTTATACAGGAACAAGTTATTTAATTTAAAACCAACATACTGAAAAATGATCCAATATTCTTCATTCTCTTTGGGCTCTTTGGTGATTGCAGTTATTCATCTTCTGAATCATCAACACAATAAGGTCACAAAAATATTATCATTACATTTGTAGTCAATGGTAAGATTTAAAGATTTAAAGTAACATCATATTGATAGAAAATGAGCATAAAAAAAACATAAAAATAAAATCTAAAAAAAAAATGATGAGAATGTCGTAAATTTTTAACCATTTTTTTTATGTCTCGTGATGGCTTTGTTTGTCTGTTGTTGCCATGACGCCACGCCCATCACCAGGCTGAGGTGAAACTGGCCAAGAAAGTCGGCACGACCTGGATCAAGATCCCGTGTATCGGCAACATTGGCTCCTGTACTTATGACGATCTGTGTCAACTCCTGTCCGGGGCTGTGTGCCCCCCGCCCTTTGATGCCAACAAGATCCCTTGCAAATGTCCGTTTACAGCGGTAGGTTCATGGCATTGTCAGCTCTAGAGACGTAACGATTGTATCAAATAATTATAGTTGAGGCTGAACTCTAATAGTGTGAAAGAAAAAAAAAAGAGAGATGAATACAGAAATCCTGACCCTGACCATTGCAAGCTTCTCCAATTCATTGTGCAACTACAAACCGGAGTGACTACACGGCCCCAAATTGTCATTCCACACCAGACCCAGGGTTGCCGGTCCTTGGGGTTTTTCTCAAGATCTTGGGGTTTGGGGGTGTCACGAGCGAGTGAGCGAGGATCAGTAGTTACGAGAAGAGGGGAAAGCGTGCATGTTGTGAGTGGGGGGGGGGGGGGTCTGAATGAGGCGAGAGCGCTGTATTACTATCACTGCACACTAAGACGTCTAAGAAAGCGGACGCAGGAGAAAGCCCCAGAGGGCGAACATAAGGAGAGCAGTCGGAAGACTTGGGAGTAGTGTTTTTCCAGTGATGACTGGTAGGTGAAACGATGATTGATAATAGTTATGATTGATGTATTATATTTGTCTATGACCATGATGTAAATAAGTATATGTGAGGAATGTGGAAGTCCTTGATACTGTATATAGCAATGTGCGCCATGAGCGATAGATGAAAGTTGAGTTCATGGATTTGTAGCGAGAGTGAGTATTGTGTACTACAGTGGAGGTGTGTTACCGTAAGATGTTGGTGAGTGAAATGTGAACTATTGTGTGTACGCTTCATGAGTTGTAATGAGGGGTGAAGTGAATAGAAGTGGTATGGTATTATACCAATGTAATGTTATTCTTAATTGATTTATGTGTTTTTATGAATATGTATTGATGCATGTATTTTGATGAATATGTATTAATGTGTACTTAAATTTCTGCAGAGTGTGTGTGCCAGCCTGTAGAGGTCAAGCAGCCAGAGCTCCGAGAAAGGGGAGGAACTTAAGTCTAGTAGAAAGGTAAGTGAAACTGAAATTTTGTACCCTGGATTGGGGGCTGTTCCTTAACCTGTCTTTTTCTCTGTTTTTGCTGTTTTCGTTGTAATTGATTGTACGGGCGGTGGCGCGGGTTTGCTGTGTTGAACTTAGTTTATCCTTTTAAAAAGGTGTGGTAAACTTTGGAACTTCGTTCATCACAGTGAACAGTTCTATAGGGACCTGTATTTTTGTTTAGATTGTGGCGTTCCATCTTCCTCGTTGTTTTAGGAAGACGTTTCTCTTGTCCCTCTCTTACCTATCTGTAGATACGTTTTTTTTTTTCAGACTCTGTTCTTGTTCGTACCTTGTAGTGTAATCGGCGTAGTTAGGTTGCATTTTTTTTCCATTATATTTTCTTTTTTAGGTCTTTGTCCTAGTCTGGTTCGTTGTCCTTGACGTATTTGTGGTCCTTCTACTGAATTTCCTCATTTTTGTCTTTTCTATTCTCTATTGTTATTTGATAGTGCTATACATTTAATGAATATAGAATTAGGAAGTAGGTTATAAAATGTTCAGTAGGTAAATTTCTGAATTGTATTTGAGACAATTGGGTGTTGTTATATCTGGTGTGATCTCAGGTCTCTGGTCGTGTCGTTAGTGATCATACCGACAGGTTAGTCTTTTTCATAATACATACCATAACCATAAATCTGTGAAATGGCGGATCTCCGTGAGCTCATGAAATTGGGTACGGAACTTGGCCTTGAGGGAGAGGAGCTGCGCAGCTGGATTAAAGAGCAGCAGGCGGAATTGCGCGAGGAGCGTGCTAAAGATAGAGAGCGAGAAAAAGAGGCTCAAGAGCGGCAACAGGAAAGAGAGGCTAAGGATAAGGAGCAGGAAAGAGAGGCTAAGGATAAGGAACAGGAAAGGGAGTTTAAGTTAAAGGAGTTAGAAGCTCAGCAACAGGAGAGACAGGCTAAGGAAAGGGAGCAGGAGATAAAGTTAAAGGAGATAGAGGCGCAAGTAAAGATTGCGGAGTTGGAAATCAAGAAGAATGCGCCAACAGAAACAGTTGAGCGGCAGGGGCAAAATAAAGGTGGCGTTAGGATTAAGCTGCCTACGTTCGACGACCGGAAGGACGACATAGACGCCTTCCTTTACAGGTTCGAACTGAATGCACAACTGCAATGGGGGGAGAATAAACGATTATGGTCCACGTACCTGGCTTCCTTGTTGCAGGGGCGAGCGTTAACCTACTTTAAAGAGCTACAGCGCGAAGACGTACATGATTACGATAAGCTGAAGTCTTTGCTGCTTCGCCGATTTGCGAGTACGGAGGAATATTTCCGGGAGCAGTTTAGGCGAGCACGTGCGGATACCAGGGAGGACTTTGCTGCCTTCGTCGCGAGACTAGCAGAATATTTCACGAACTGGGTGGACTTGGCGCATGTGGGCGCGGATTTTGCTAAATTGAAAGACCTAATGATCCGTGACCAGCTGTACGCGTCGTGCCATAAAGATCTGGTGGCTTTTCTGAAAGAAAACGAACCCGCGACGGTGCAGGAGGCGTCTAAGTTGGCGGAAGCATACCGTACGGCACATCCGTCCAAACCAGTCGCGAGGGCGTACGTACAGGATGCTGGTTACGTCGCCGTGGTTGAGGGGTCGCCGACAGGACATAAAGACAGGTCGCGTCAGCGTGGTGCCTATAACGGGCAAGCCCAGGGGCAACGTAGGGGGTATCACCAATCACCTGCATATGGATCCGGTAAGTTTGACCGAGCAGGAGGGTTAGGTCGCGGTAATGGCCGAGGGCGATTTGTGACCTTTGCCGATGACCGACGGCATAGGGACTTTAGTTCCAGTCGCGATGGGTCACGGGGACCCAGGTTTAGCGGAGCACAGGGAGCGGAGTGTTGGACTCGCGGACGCGTGGGTCATTATTCACGCGATTGTAGGACCGCGAATTGTTGGAACTGCGGAAGAGCAGGTCACATCAGGGTGAATTGCCCTGCAGGTAGGATAGCGGCGAACCTGGATGACAATCGCAGTGGCGCCAGTCCATGTTCCCCTAATAAATTTCATCATGCGGCTGCGTGTGTTACATCGGACAACGGAGGCGGACAGTATTCTAAGTGTCCCAGTTGTGAGAAGTTATTATCTTCCGGTGTTTTACCTTGTGGGAGAAAGATCCCCGTTATAAATTCATGTCATACAGGAGGTGGTCTTAGGGTTTATCCGGGGTTTGTTGGGGACGAACCGGTCTCGGTTTTACGAGATACAGGATCTACCGTTGTGGGAGTTCATAGGGACTGCATTCGGGATTCACAGCTTACAGGTGAGACTGTCCCGTGCATCCAATTTTCAGGGGCCATTGAGAAATTACCCATGGCAAGAATAGTGATAGATACACCTTTCCTTAGCGGGGAAGTCGAAGCAGTCGTTGGTTGCTTTCCAGGCGCCCAGCTCATCATTGGTAATGTATCGCGGGTAGTTTCCCCTTCCGAGGAGAATGTGCAGGCATGGTCGCAATCAAAAGGTATTGACTTTTGTGCCGCAGTCGAGACACGTCGACAGGTAGGTGATAAGGGTAAAATTAGACCTTTGGCAACGCCAGCGGTCAACCTGGATATCACACCAGGGCGCTTGGCGACATTACAAAAGGAGGACCCATCATTGAGTCCATGTTTTGAGGAGGTGCGAACGGAGAAAACGAGGAAATATAAGAACGGGTCGTCTTCCTTTGTTATTCAGGCGGGCATTCTGTTCCGGAAGTATGTGACAGTGGCTTCGGTTCAGAAGCAGGTAGTGGTGCCAGTATCCTTGATTGCAACGGTATTGCGTCTGGCCCATGATGTTCCATTAGCGGATCATATGGGAAGTGCTAGAACCAAGCAAAGAGTTCTGAAAAATTTTTATTGGCCGTCAGTATACAGAGATGTACGGTTATATTGTAAGACGTGCAGTTGTTACGAGTTGGGTTATATGGAATTATTGGGGTTACGACTGCATTTAAAATATCGAGAGGTTTTTAGGAATTATTCTTCCATACCATGCCACATATACTAATAACAATTCGAATAAGTTTTATCAAAGGACCTGCAGGGCCACAAATTTATTTACTTTAAAATCCTTAACAAATTTCGTCTAGCTCTTACATATTAAAAGGACAACATCAGCAGCATCAAATGAAAATTCAATAATATATCACTAGAAGTCTCCTCTAGATTCCTAAACGATTATATCATTCTGACTCATTCACAATTTAATTATTACTTATCTATCTTCCAGATATAGTCTGCCTACTATCTAACAAATAATATTCTAATGTCTCAGACGACAATGTTAACTCAGTTATTTATGCCTACCGCTTACAAAGGATCAGAATCGTCAATACAACTGACGTAGTTAAGTTAGATCTAGATCTACTCTAGGATGGGCTGGCAATCCCCAGCCTCATCCAGACACATCAATTTCAATTTACAAATGTGTATACCAGACATTCATGCTAGATCTAGTGCAAGTTAAAATACATTGTAGTCTTGCATTCTTCGGTAGCACTTCTACTGGAGAATTTAAGGTCAGCTTCACGTTCATCGTCGAATCAATAGACAAACACTTACACTTGGTCCCTGATACGAGATCAGGGAGCCGGAGATAATAGCAGTAGATGATTTGTAGGAAGCGTATGGTCTCATTCCAATGTCTATCAAGGTCATAGACATGACTTTAACAATCTTCTGATTCTCTCTGGCTGAATCCCGCCGACTACCTTCGCAGATGGATAATTCTGCATGGAGTAGTGAAACGTGGGAATGGCTCCGCTTAAATACTGCTCGGCCATCTGCAAATCCCCAGCCAACTGCCCAAATTTGATTGGTGCATCCATTTCGAGCTCAGCTCGTAGTATTAATAGATTCTGCATGGAAATCGGTCACGGCCTTGCACTAGTAACAGACAAGGTCAAATTACCATATCAAAACCCTTACTAAAGTCTCCAACCCTCTACGTTTTATGTACGAATTTACTATTTCCCTTTTACTCACCCCTTCCCTCTCTGTTAGAATTCATCAAAATCACGGGGTCGAAAACTGCACCGTCACTGCTAATTTATCCATTTATTCTATCTTGCCCCACTTTCTTTCCATCTCTAAGAAAAAGCGTTACAAAAACAAACTGTCCACGAGAATAGTTCAAGGACCTTTGCACTGGCTAAAGTTAACGAGACCATGAAATAAACACGCCGTGACCCAGCACGACACTTCTAGTCCTAACCCTGACATCCCCCACCCCAGTGAAAATTTTAATAAAAATTTACACGATAGGATCCAAGAAATCCCAAAGTTATTGTGGTAGGGGCTTAAGTACTACTGTAGAAAAACGAGCCTTAAGCTTGAGACCAAAAAAAAAATCTAACTAAGAACGTGCATATTGGATGGACAAAACGCATACAATTATTGATGTCACGTTCTAGAGAATCTATTCTATCGAAACATTCTTACTGCACACAATCAAAATTCTCAGGAAGATCTATAATAAGAATGAGTATATCACTGTATACTGTTGAATTAAAGTATAACTATTATCAAACAATGAAGCCTTACTGAAGGAATAGGCTCATAATTATCTAGTCAACACACATAATTGCTGCTTATATACACATACACACACAATATATTGTTAATTAAAATACTGTGGTATCCAATGGCAGCAGTAGCTCTGGTAGCTTGGTTTGCCATGTCTCCATCTCATTGACCCGCTGACAAGGGCGTCAGGTTTGTCAGAAGTTCAGGTCACAGTCCGGAATGACGCTGGTGGAAAGAGGATATTCACAAAAAAAAAGATTGTAAAAGTGGTTCACAAAGTAATGAACAAGATAAATGTGAATCCATCCACCGTCTAGAATTGAGGGGGACAAGCACTATCCAACCCCAATACAAGACACAACACTCTTTAATAGGAAACTAAATTAGACGTGACAAAATATCAGCTTGGGAATTGTCACCGCCAGGGATAGCCCGGATAACAAACCGGTATTCCTGGAGTGCAAGACTCCACCTGGTTAATCGAGCATTTTTAGCCCTGTTAGCCTTCAAGAATAACAACGGACGATGGTCCGTTTCAATTATAAACTCGGACATGAGTAGATATCGCGAAAATGCGTTTACAGCAAAAATGATAGCGAGGCACTCTCGCTCGATAATTGCATAGCGGCATTCCCTATCTAGCAACTTGCGGCTGGCGTATAGACATGGCCGCAAGGTATCGTCTCGTTCCTGCAACAACACAGCTCCCAATCCCTTGTCCGACGCATCAGTGCGGACAATAAATATTTGGTTTATATCTGGCAGTATGAGAATGGGGGAAGTGGAAAACAGTTGTTGAACGGTACGAAGTGTATCAGCACATTCGGTTGTCCATTTCACTTTATTAGGAAAATTCTTTCTTGTGAGGTCCGACAACGGAGCTGTAAGCGAAGAAAAATTTGGAATGAATTTCCTATAATAGCTAAGAAAGCCCAATAAACTACGAACTTCTTTCTTAGTTCGAGGAGGTTGGAGCTTTAAGATGGTAGTTATCTTCTTGTCATCAGGAGTCTGAACGCCGTGGGCAATTGTATGGCCCAGAAAATTAATTTCATTATATCCTAAAAACACCTTACTGGGTTTCGCCGTAAGGCCAGCTCGACGAAGAGCAATAAAAACTTGTCGTAGGGCTGCAAGGTGGCCCGACCAATTGGTTTCATAAATACAAATGTCGTCAAAATACGACAATACGGAATTCATACCCTGGAGCAATATTGTCATCATACGGGCGAAAGTGGCAGGGGCTGTAACTAATCCAAAAGGCATATAGCGCCACTGCATAAGACCCAACGGGGTCTGAAAAGCGGTATATTGCTTGCTATTCTCATCAAGGGGAATTTGCCAATAGCCTTTGGAAAGGTCAATTTTAGAAAAAATCGTTGCCCTCGCTAACTGAGCAAAAAGATTCTCCTGGTTGGGAATCGGTTCAGCGTCATATATCGTAACCTCATTAAGTTTACGATAGTCAATACAAAAACGCACTGTATCATCTTTTTTTTCCACTAAGACGATGGGTGAGTTATATGGGCTCGTCGATCGCTCTATCACTCCCAGGTGAAACATGTTACGTACCTCGGATATTATAGTCTCCTGTGCGTGCAGCGGACGCGGGTATGGTTTAACAAAGACGGGTATATCCGTCTTTAATCTTATAACATGCTGTACCAAAGAAGTATTACCTGGTAGATCAGTAAAGACTGTAGTAAACTCGTTAAGCAAATCTCTTATATCTTGTCTTTGCGATTCAGATAAATATGGATTTATATTTACATCCGAAGTGTTTTCAGAAGATCGAAGTGCGGGGATTGAATTCTCTATCTTAATAGGATCATCATCGTCAACTGAAACCAAGGCCGCATTGGCCTGAGCAACCACATTTCGGCGATTATTCTGACGATTATCCTCGTCGGACAGGTACTGCTTTAACATATTTATATGGAAGACTTTGTCCTGTCCCCGAATCTTGATAAGATAATTTACTCGAGAAAGTCTCTTTAGGACTTTAAAAGGTCCCTTCCATGTAAGAAGGAGTTTATTTTTCGTCTCCGGAAGGAGAACAAGAGTTTGGTCTCCGACGGCCAAGGTTCGCAATCGGCTACCTTGATCACGATATAGTTTATAAAGACTAGCATGCGCAGCTGAAGATTTTTGTGCGAGCTGACATGCGTTAAGAATTCGATGCCGCAAGTCTACAACGTATTGATATGCAGACCGCGTATCGTTGTCGTCGGTGTCTGATCCGGCAAATAAATCATGGAGTATGGC
The DNA here is from genome assembly GCA_963931925.1 of Onchidella celtica. Classification (NCBI taxonomy): domain Eukaryota; kingdom Metazoa; phylum Mollusca; class Gastropoda; order Systellommatophora; family Onchidiidae; genus Onchidella; species Onchidella celtica. Next base: position 63,738,220 of record OZ007573.1, read on the forward strand.
CATTGGACCACGCCGCTTACGACCATACAATAATTCGAAGGGGGAAAACCCCGTCGATGCGTTCGGCAGTTCTCGGTATGCAAAAAGAATAGCGGGGAGTTGTCGATCCCAATCACTCGGCTTGTCGGCGGAAACTCGCGCAAGCATAGTTTTCATGGTAGCATTCCACCGTTCACAGCAGCCATTAGACTGTGGGTGGTATGGAGATGTCAATCTTTGTTTAATCCCTACCAATTCCAAGACTTTCTTAAAAAGTTCAGAGGTAAACTGTGGACCTCTGTCCGATAGAATTTCAACCGGAAACCCAAGACGCGAAAAAATGGTAATAAGGGCCTCAGCCACATGATCGGCTGAAATGTCTTTTAGCGGAATGGCCTCTGGCCAACGGGTTGCGTAGTCAATGACAGAAAGTATAAAACGATGTCCTCTGTCTGACTTGTGTAGGGGCCCAACTATATCTACGGCAACGCGCTCAAATGGTCTGGAGACCATAGGCATCTCCTGCAGAGGAGCCCGCGATGCTCTTCCTTTAGGAGTACGTCTCTGACATACGTCACATGTTGATACGAACCGGTTTACATCTGCGTACATACTGGGCCAAAAAAATTGCGATAGTATTCGAGACTTAGTTCTGGCCTTTCCTTGGTGACCCGCCAAGGAGGTGTCATGCGCGAGACGAATAATGTCGCGACGAAAAGATCTGGGTACTACAAGCTGCATAACGGCCTCTCGCTTACTCCGAAAATTACGATATAATAAGTCATCTTTAATAAGAAACTTAGAGGTATCCGGCGCGGTAGGATCAACCTTAGCAAACAAATGTTTCAATGTGGGATCTGAATGTTGCTCATCATGAAATGCACTAGACGTTATGTTCACTTCAATAGTAGGATTACTCAATGGACTGTCTGCTCATCGACTCGATTGTAGGCGTGTTGTCGCACAAGCAACACTCTCATCCTCAGTCCAACTTTCCAAGTTACCGATAGGAAACTTATTTACTTGAGGTACATTCCCTATGATTATATCAGCCACGGGATTAGGCAGTACACATGCGGTAACAATACCTGTGAGAAAAGGTGTATCAATATAAACTTCTGCAAGACGGAATCGCTCTACAGATCCGCCAAAAGTAATACAAGTTACATCCTTGTCCAAAAATTGTGTTGGACGGACTAGTGACTGTCGAACGCCGATAGTCGTGCATCCGGAGTCACGTAGAACAGAAGCGCGAATCGCGTTAACGCGGCCCTGGTAAAATGTTAATTCACCCAGTTCATGTAGGGTGGACATGACTGGAATAGCTTTGGATTGTCCTGAAGATTCAGAATGACCGTCAGTCTCATAAGGTGTAGATTTAACCGAGCAGGCATTTGTTGATTCCATTTTCACGTTACAAAATTTTTGTATGTGACCTACCCTATTACACCTAAAACACATAATTCGATTAGGATCGTTTCCACGATAAGGAAGACTCTGCGGTCTATCATAATCATGATTATTATCAAAATGCACTCGTCGCGGCGGTCCCTGAGGCCGGTTATATTGTTGGCCTGGATAGTTGCCACGATAATATGGGCGAGGCTCGTAAAAAGAGTAAGTCTGGTATCCTCGACGCGGGGATACATTACTTCGATTCGGGAAATCCCTCTGTCTAAAAAAAGGTGGCTCTGATTGAGAGCGCGGATTTGGGGCCTGACGACGAGTCGGCCTTGAACGATCGTGTCCGGTTGGCGCTCCTTTGCCCACGTTGGCATAACACGGTGCTGTAGTTGAAGGCTTTGCCAAAGGACGATTTGGGTGGGCGGACGCATAACGTTCCGCGCACGATGTGATTTCTTCAGAGGATGTCGGTGCCCTCTCTTTAAGGTGGGCAACCAAATCGGAATGACATGCCGTATAGATTTGGTCTTTTAAGACCAAATCATAAAGTTGAAGATAATTTCCCGTAGTCACGTTCGCGAGCTCGATCCAGCGATCTAAGTAATGTTTCAGCCGATTCACATAAGTTGAGAAATTTTCAGATGGCTCAGGTTTACATGCGCGAAATCTCTGATGAAAGCCATCCTCGGTATGCTGGAATCGCTTAAGCAGTGCTGTTTTAAGCTTGTCATAGTCGTTGGCATCCTCTACTTTGAGGCTATGAAATACTTCCAGAGCCTTACCTGTTAGTAAATTAGACAGGCATGAACTGTACATCGCCTGCTGCCATCCGACGCATTTAGCGTGTAGCTCGAACCGATGTAAATATGCGTCGATCCGGTCGAGTTTTTCATTAAACGTCGGCAGCTTTGGTTTGGTAGCATAAGTATTGGTGGCAGTAGTGGGGGTCACAAGCGATTCTCGCTCTAACTTCTTTATTGCGAGTTCATGCTGCCTTTCCTTTTCTCTCTCTCTTTCTTTTTCTCTTTCTCTTTCTCTTTCCTTTTCTCTCTCTACTTCTTTTTCTCTTTCTCTTTCTCTTTCCTTTTCTCTCTCTACTTCTTTTTCTCTTTCTCTTTCTCTTGCTTCTTTTCGATCCTCACGATCTCGGTCTTGTTGTAATTGTCGTTCGCACCACGAGGCGCGTTCTTCTTCTGGTATACCCAGAACTTTGGCAGATTCAATGTATTTAAGAAACTCGGCCATGATATGTTAAAGTCTGTAATTAGTAAGTATTTACCTACTGTATATCGCGGTATCAATTATATTATTTATAACAGTTATTCTCTGTTAATATTAATTCAGTGTCTTACGTTAGCACTGCTTCGCGAAAAGAACGTTCTATCTCTCTCTGTAAATTGCAGGCAGTGTGTCTTCCACTGCAAAAACTTTATCTTCCTCTCTCTGAATATGAATTCTAGTAAGGCAGTGCCGTCTATCCGTTGCTCCCACTGCAATAAAATATATATATCGCCTTTAATGCGATAAATTAGTGTCTTGAGTGATCACTCTCAAAAATTTATGTCTCTCTCAACGCGACGAACCAGTGTCCTCTGTTATCACTGTGAAAAATGAATCGCTCTCTCAATGCGACGAATCAAAATTATATCTCTCTCTCAACGCGACAAATTTGAAATATCTCTCTCTTCTTAAAACGCGCACACGCAGTGTCTTCTGTTACCACTGCAAAATTATTCTCTCTATATTCAACGTGAAATTAGCACGTGAACAAAAATTTATTATATCTCTCTCTCTCTCATATGTCAATACCAGATTACAATTCAACGTGGTTTTAGCACGTGAAACACCTCAGGCATATATTGTAAACATAACAATGTTAGTATAGTAGTTTAAAGTTTATAAGGAAGCAAAAAGAAATACAATTAACAAGACGCTATACTGACAAGTAATACGAACGATAACAGACCCTACAAGTCCTAACTTATATTACAGAAAGTTTAAGAAAAAGACAGGAGAGACATCTTCCTAAAAAATGTAAGGAAGGAAAAGAAACGCCACAATCTATACGAATAATGGATCCCTAATAGAACTATTCACAGTGAAGCAAATCCCCCCGAGTTATCAATAGCCACCAAGGCACTCCAATATCCTTCGAAATGGCAAAGAAGATATGCTAAACTATGACCCCAACCAACCTCCCGCTCTTAAACTAAACATATAGTAAATGGTAAAATAGCCTGGAAACACACAGAGCGGAAAGTACGTCGCCCTCCTCAAGACTGTTAAATAGATGGATCACTTAACTTTGTTTTTGAGGAATTCAGATGGTAAATATCCTCAAACCATAGCTCCAAGCCCAAAAAAAAATGCGTTTCTGTCTCAGGTAGATCTGTACGGTGAAAAGTGTCCCTCGCCGGTGTCGTCTGGTCAATGGGATGTTGAGTTCACCATATGAAATTGAAAGAAAATGTTAAATTAATACAAATTGCCTAAAATCTATAATAAAAAGGACCTGAAAACACAATGTTACAACAGTACAATATTAAATAATGGAATAAAAATACAATAGATTTTAAAATAATTTACCTATGGCATGGCGTTATTTAAGTTCTTTAAGGGTCCCTCTCCAGTGTTACGAGTTGGGTTATATGGAATTATTGGGGTTACGACTGCATTTAAAATATCGAGAGGTTTTTAGGAATTATTCTTCCATACCATGCCACATATACTAATAACAATTCGAATAAGTTTTATCAAAGGACCTGCAGGGCCACAAATTTATTTACTTTAAAATCCCTAACAAATTTCGTCTAGCTCTTACATATTAAAAGGACAACATCAGCAGCATCAAATGAAAATTCAATAATATATCACTAGAAGTCTCCTCTAGATTCCTAAACGATTATATCATTCTGACTCATTCACAATTTAATTATTACTTATCTATCTTCCAGATATAGTCTGCCTACTATCTAACAAATAATATTCTAATGTCTCAGACGACAATGTTAACTCAGTTATTTATGCCTACCGCTTACAAAGGATCAAACTCGTCAATACAACTGACGTAGTTAAGTTAGATCTAGATCTACTCTAGGATGGGCTGGCAATCCCCAGCCTCATCCAGACACATCAATTTCAATTTACAAATGTGTATACCAGACATTCATGCTAGATCTAGTGCAAGTTAAAATACATTGTAGTCTTGCATTCTTCGGTAGCACTTCTACTGGAGAATTTAAGGTCAGCTTCACGTTCATCGTCGAATCAATAGACAAACACTTACACTTGGTCCCTGATACGAGATCAGGGAGCCGGAGATAATAGCAGTAGATGATTTGTAGGAAGCGTATGGTCTCATTCCAGTGTCTATCAAGGTCATAGACATGACTTTAACAATCTTCTGATTCTCTCTGGCTGAATCCCGCCGACTACCTTCGCAGATGGATAATTCTGCATGGAGTAGTGAAACGTGGGAATGGCTCCGCTTAAATACTGCTCGGCCATCTGCAAATCCCCAGCCAACTGCCCAAATTTGATTGGTGCATCCATTTCGAGCTCAGCTCGTAGTATTAATAGATTCTGCATGGAAATCGGTCACGGCCTTGCACTAGTAACAGACAAGGTCAAATTACCATATCAAAACCCTTACTAAAGTCTCCAACCCTCTACGTTTTATGTACGAATTTACTATTTCCCTTTTACTCACCCCTTCCCTCTCTGTTAGAATTCATCAAAATCACGGGGTCGAAAACTGCACCGTCACTGCTAATTTATCCATTTATTCTATCTTGCCCCACTTTCTTTCCATCTCTAAGAAAAAGCGTTACAAAAACAAACTGTCCACGAGAATAGTTCAAGGACCTTTGCACTGGCTAAAGTTAACGATAACGAGACCATGAAATAAACACGCCGTGACCCAGCACGACACTTCTAGTCCTAACCCTGACAGCAGTGCGTGCCAAAAGACGACGCATAAGGGTCGTACACCCCAGGCTCCTCTTCAAAAGATCCCCACGGTTTCGGAACCGGTTAAAAAGGTTTCGATAGACCTTGTTGATTTAAGAGAAAGATTATCTTCAGCGCGCACTATAGCAGAAGAAGCTTCTAGTATCGCTTCGAAAAGAGCAAAAGACTATAAAGATAGAGGTTCCAAACTGAGAATTTTTAAGCCAGGAGACAAGGTCCTATTGTTATTACCTACGGACCATAATAAGTTATTGATGACATGGAAAGGTCCTTATGTTATTGAGCGAGTTGTTTCAAAGGTAGATTACGCTATCCACATTGATGGATCGAGTAAGGTTTTCCATGTTAATATGCTACAGAGATTTTATGAGAGACCACAGTATCTGTGTGCACAGACAAAACCAGAGGAGACTGTCTTCTCTATTGCTTGTACGGGGGTCGTAGACCAATTAGACAGTGACGTAAGCGACACCGAGGCGCAGGAAGAGATACAAATTCAATTGCCGGAGTTAACTCCGACACAAGGTTACAGGGACGTAAAATTTAACCCTGACCTTACGAGTTCAATGAGTAGGGAACTTAAGACCCTGTTAGCGTCATTCCCGGATGTTATTACGGATTTGCCGGGTCGCACTACAGTGATCCAGCACCAAATAAAGTTGACTTCGGATAGGCCAGTATCTCTTAGACCTTATCCGCTGCCTTTTTCTTCGAGAGATAGAGTTATAAAGGAAGTTGAGTCAATGTTGAAGTTAGATGTGATAGAACCATCAGCATCGCCGTATTCATCACCCATCGTCCTCGTGAAAAAACTTGATGGATCGGTGCGGTTCTGTATTGATTTTCGAAGATTGAACACTATTACGGTAGGCGATAGGGAGCCTATTCCGTTTCAGGAGGAACTAATAGCTTCATTGGCCGGGTCCACGTGGTTTTCCAAGATAGATTTAACGAAAGGTTATTGGGAAATCCCTCTTACTGAGGAGTCTAAACAATACACGGCGTTCCAAACGCCCATTGGATTATTCCAATTTAAGGTCATGCCATTTGGGTTGGTAAATGCGCCAGCGACGTTTGCACGATTAATGAGACGGGTATTGAAGGACATACCTAATGTCGTGTCATTCTTTGACGATATAGCGTGTCATACGTCGACATGGTCTGATCATATTCAGACACTAACAGTAATTTTTAAACGATTACGTCATTTTGGGTTAACTGCTAAACCCGCAAAGATGGATTTGGCATGTCCAGAGATAGTATTCTTAGGACATATCGTGGGTAGAGGTGTTCAGAGACCTGAAGTAACAAAAATTGACAAATAAGTAGGGTTGCAAATCCCTAAAACAAAGAAACAAGTCAGAAGCTTAGTGGGAATTTTGAATTATTACAGAAAGTTCATTCCAAATTTTTCCTCCTTGTCATCTTCTCTTACTGACCTTACTAAGAAGGGACAACCCGATAAGGTCCAGTGGACGTCTGAATGTCAGACAGCATTTGATAATTTGGTGACAGCATTATCATCGTCACCCATTCTGATATTACCCGATTTTCGATCTAATTTTATCCTCAGAACGGATGCGTCGGACTCTGGTGTCGGCGCTTGTCTTCTACAGGGGAAGAACGAATGTTTACATCCTGTATGTTATGTCAGTAGGAAGTTATTGCAGAGAGAAAGAAAGTATTCTGTGATAGAGCGGGAGTGTTTTGCCATTGTGTGGTCCGTCCAGAAATTAGGACGTTATCTCATGGGACGAGAATTTGGTATCCAGACAGACCACAAGCCACTAACGTTTTTGTCGAAGAATCGTTCGTCCAGCCCACGCTTGTCTAGATGGGCATTGGCTTTGCAGCCGTATACCTTCGTTATTCAACCAATTCCAGGAACCAGCAATCATATCGCCGACTACCTTAGTCGAGCCTAAGGGAAGAGTTCAGGAGCTTATACATCGGAGGACAGGAACATTGACAGGATCTGTGTGAACGAGTCGTCGACTTTAAAATATTGACATTATAAATATCATATGAAGAATGGTTGATATGAGGATTGGTTCTGATTCTGTATTAGATATTGTGTTTAGTTAGCTATTGATGATGTGATACATATAGGCATAGTGCAGGGCATATTGATCCCCATATTTTCCCCTGATTCCGGTATTTTATGTGCTAGGGGCATTGGTAGGTCATTTTTATGTAAGTATTGCTCACGCTCACTCGTTGACAGTCATCTTGATGCGATTTGAAATTAATTGCATTAATTTTTTTGGGGTGGGGGATGATGTCACGAGCGAGTGAGCGAGGATCAGTAGTTACGAGAAGAGGGGAAAGTGTGCATGTTGTGAGTGGGAGGGGGGGGGGGTCTGAATGAGGCGAGAGCGCTGTATTACTATCACTGCACACTAAGACGTCTAAGAAAGCGGACGCAGGAGAAAGCCCCAGAGGGCGAACATAAGGAGAGCAGTCAGAAGACTTGGGAGTAGTGTTTTTCCAGTGATGACTGGTAGGTGAAACGATGATTGATAATAGTTATGATTGATGTATTATATTTGTCTATGACCATGATGTAAATAAGTATATGTGAGGAATGTGGAAGTCCTTGATACTGTATATAGCAATGTGCGCCATGAGCGATAGATGAAAGTTGAGTTCATGGATTTGTAGCGAGAGTGAGTATTGTGTACTACAGTGGAGGTGTGTTACCGTAAGATGTTGGTGAGTGAAATGTGAACTATTGTGTGTACGCTTCATGAGTTGTAATGAGGGGTGAAGTGAATAGAAGTGGTATGGTATTATACCAATGTAATGTTATTCTTGTAGGTGCCGGGGTCGGCCGCCTACGGTGAGCACAGGGGATAGGCCAGCATAGGGCCGGAGGCCACACATAGGCCAGGAAGGAAGCTGTCGGTGCAGGACAGTAGAGGCACATGAGTCGTGGCAGTCTGGCCACCGACAGGGACGTATATATGATCGTAATGTGCTATTGCCATGTTGATGTGCTATTGAAATGTTGATGTGGTATTGAAATGCTAATGTGCTATTGCCATGTTGATGTGCTATTGAAATGTTGATGTGCTATTGAAATGCTAATGTGCTATGGCCATGTTGATGTGCTATTGGAATGCTAATGTGTTATGGCAATAGGAAGGGGCTATAGAGAGACTGCGGTGCCAGTGAAATATTAATGTGCTATTAAGACATGGAGAGGAGAAGCTGAGACCGAAGTGTCTTTAGGAAGTAACTACCGGGTTGTGGACCCGAGGAAGAGTGCATGTGGGAATAAGGCCGTTGTGCGACAGTTGAATTGAATAATATAATGTATGTAGCTGCGCTATTATCTTTATGTTTATGTATAATAAATGTGTGAGTCTGATGGGTTGTTCTGTTAAGTGTTATACTTGTTCGTTCGTGATTGTTGTCTTGTTATAATTATTACATCTCCCAGTCTGGGATTTGTGACAGGGGGGTCGTTACCTTGGGGTGTTGGCATTTTTTAAAAAAAAGATCGTGAGTTTTTTTTACACGTTTGTGTTATTGCTTCATTAAAAAAAAATAAAAAATCACAAACTTGCTCCTCTGCTCACAGCGCCATTTGCAACTCATGACAGGTGACTAAAGCCTAATGGACTGAGGGGCAGTTTGAGATTCCCTATCTGAGAGGATCTTTCTGCGTGATTTGAGAGCTGATCAGTGACATTGCTTGGTTTAAATTCAAACTATGAAGAAATTGTAAATTTTAATATATTTTTCGGGGTTAGAAAAATCTTGGAATTTTTGAAAACTTTCTTCGGCAACGTGCCAACGCCGTTCGCCCACACACACCAAGTTTCACAGCGGGCTTAGGCCAGGCGGACATAAGTGATTGTTAAGTTGCTCACTGCGAGAAACTATACAGTTACCGGAATAGAATATTAACGATCCTCCTATTCAAAGCGCACACGAGCGAATTTATTTAACCTCCAAGTGAAAATTAACATTTAAATGACCGGTAACTAAATAGATGTAATTTCAGGGACTGATTCAAGTAAAAATCACTCGTGGGCGCCTGGCCTTAGGCGTAAGGGTACAAACATAAAGGCCACCGAATTCGGTCACCGAGCCACTAGGGGCTTTAGGTGAGAAGAATTGCACTATATAAACGGACCGAATCTCGGTGGGCTCTGTGTGCAGTTGTTGAATTATATAGTGCAAATCTTCTCACATAAAGCGCCTAGTGGCTCGGTGGCAGAATTCGGTGGCCTCTATGTTTGTACTCTTACCACCTAGATTCGGTCCGACATTTTTTTTATCGGAATCGAAAAGACATTCCTATTGCGCCGAAAGACACCGATCCCGTGACACGGTGAAGGGCAAGACCGTCGCTCGACAGGAAGGTGTGATGAGTCATACTCATTTACGGTGAGCGGGGCGATTTTCTACTGACCAAACCACATCTGGACGGGACGATAGAGGAAATTTGATTGAAGATTTGGATTCAGCGGCTTAAATTAACCCAGACAGCGAGCAAAATTTGTTTATTTTGAAAGAGAACAATTTTTTAAAAATTTAATCATTTTAAAGACATGATAATTCAAAATGTTTAAAGCGAGCATCTGGTCAGCTCAGTTTCACTCTGCAAACTTCCACGTGGTGCAGTGAGTGGTGTGAGCAGAAAAAACAGTACAAATAAAACCTATCAGGCGCAATGCACCGAAATTGTAGGCGGCCTTTATGTGTAGCTAGATCTAGATCTGACAACGCTCTCAATGCAAACACGTTTGCTGGATTTTGGCAATTTCTGCCTCCTCCCCGGCCCAAAGTACGGTTTTGGTATGCTTGGCCTCAAGCCCTCCCCCCTCCCCACTTGTACAGGTGTACCACCAATAGATTGTTGCATGTCCATGACACAGCTTTGATGTCTGAAAACTTGACATGGCTAAATGGCAGTTTGCATGCACTAGTTGTCTGTTTCAGTTAGAGACACGTTGTTTATGTTTTATGTCATCTATAATAGAACAACCTAATTAGCCGGAAAAAGAGTAAATAAAATCAAATTTTAAAACTTTATTACAATAATAGAAAAGCATAAACTCCCCCGCCCCTCCCACCCCCCACCAAGTAACCTTATCGTGCGCTGTGAGCACTCCCCCCCCTTCCCCCAACCACTTATATCCGTTATGTATGATCCGTAACCGTAGGCCAAAGCAAAGACACCGATATTCGTGCAGTCGGAATGAAAAGATCTATCTTTCCCTTGGCAAAACAAGTGGCCTTGTGCTGTGCTGTACGTAATAAAACTATCCGATAACTGATTAGCTCTGCTGGTATTAATAAATAATGATATAATACTGAACGATTCACTCAGTAGGGTAGGCTGAGACCGCACGTGGCCAGATTCGTCATGACATGTTCACATAATTAGCAATGTCACATGGGGACGTGATAGGAAAAGTAAAGGATGATAATGATTTAATATTATATAGATGCTCTTAGATTGAAGAATTATCATTCTGTTGTCGGTGTGCATCCATTTATCCATCCACCCATCTATCCATCCGTCCGTCCGTCCGTCCATCCACCGTCCATCCATCGATTCATCCATCCATCCATCCATCCATTAATCCATCCACCGCCCATCGGTCCGTCCTTCCATCCGTCAATCCATTCATCCATTCACCTATCCATCCACCCACCCATCCATCCATCCACTCATCCATCCATCCATCCATCCACTCATCCATCCATCCATCCATCCATCCACCCATCCACTCGTCCATCCATCCATCCGTCCGTCCTTCCATCCATCCATCAATCCATCCATCCATCCATCCACCCATCCACCCATCCACCCATCCACCCATCCACCCATCCACTCATCCATTCACCCATCCGTCTGTCCTTCCAGCCATCCATCCATTCATACATCCACCCACCCATCCATCCATTCATCCATCCATCCATCCATCCATCCATCCATCCATTCATCCATCCATCCATTCATCCATCCATCCATCCATCCATCCATCCATACATCCATCCATCCATCCATCCATCCATCCATCCATCCATCCGTCCATCCATCCGTCCATCCATCCGTTCATCCATCCATCCATCCATTCATCCATCCTGTCACGAGTGGAGTGAGTGCAATTAAGGGGATTGCTACAGAGCGGGTGTAGAGTAAGAAAGGCTCACGGTAGACAAGTAAGATAAGCGTGCTGTTGTGAGTAGTGGGGGGGGGGGGAGGTCTGAATGAGGCGAAAGCGCTGTATTACTATCACTGCAAGTTAGAAGGTTCTACGGAACGGACCTGTGAATAAGAGCCCATCGGGCGGACATAAGGGGAGCAGTCGAGAAGACTAGTGAGAGAGTCTTTCCAGTGATGACTGGTATGTAGAACGTTGATTGATTATTATGATTGATGTATTATATTATATTCGTCTATTACCATGATGTAAATAAGTATATGTGAGGAATGTGGAAGTCCTTGATATTGGATATAGCAATGTGCGCCATGAGCGATAGATGAAAGTGAGTTCACGGATTTGTAGCGCGAGTGAGTAGTGTGTACTCCGATGGAGGTGTGTTACCGTAAGATGTGTGGTGAGTGAAAGGTGAACTAGTGTGTGCACGCTTCATGGATTGTAAGGAGAGGTGGAGTGAATAGAAATGGTAGGGTATTATACCAATGTAATGTTATTCTTGTAGGTGTCGAGGACGGGCCGCAGAGCCACCTCGATGAGCACAGGGGATAGGCCAGCATAGGGCCGGAGGCCACACATAGGCCAGAAGTGAGGCTGTCAGTGCAGGACAGTAGAGGCACATAAAGTCGTGGCAGTCAGGCCACGGACAGGGACGTAGATATGAGCGTGAATGTGATAATGCACTATTGCCATGTTGAGGGGCTAGTGAACTAATAATGTACTGGTGAAATGATAATGTCTATTGAAATGATAATGTGTTATTGCCCTGCTGAGGTGCTAAGGGAATGCTAAGGTGTATGACAATAGGAAGGTGATATTGAGAGACTGCGGTGCCAGTGAATTATTAATGTGCTATTAAGACCCTGAGGGGAGAGGCTGAGGCCGAAGTGCCTTTAGGAGTAACTACCGGATTGTGGATCCGAGGGAGAGTGTGTGTGAGAATAAGGCCGTTGTACGGCAGTTGAGTTCAATAATATAATGTATGTAATTGCGCTATTATCTGTATAATTATGTTTAATAAATGTGTGAGTCTGATGGATTGTTCTGTTAAGTGTTAACTTGTTTGTTCGTGATTGTTGTCCTGTCATAACTTATTACATCTCCCAGTCTGGGATTTGTGACACATCCATCCATCCATTCATCCATCCATTCACCTATCCATCCATCCATCCATCCATTCATCCATCCATTCATCCATCCATTCATCCATCCATTCATCCATCCATCCATCCATCCATCCACAGGGCAACTACACCCTCCCTGCCACGGGGTTTGAGATAGATGTATCAGTATTCCCAGCAGGAGATTACCACGGATCTGCCAACCTCAGCTTTGGCTCCAAGTTTGTTGGCTGTGTCGAACTTTACGCTTCATTTCAGTGACCGTTTTACTCAAGTTTGATAACAATAAAATTGCTTCTTTTGTCTTCTGTAGACCATTCGCCTTGTTTTACTGTGTGTAACTGATCCTTGACTCATGTACGTGTGACTGTGAAACATTTGCATGTGTGCACGTGAGTACATCTGATGATGACAGTATGAAACATGCAAGTGTGAATGTGTGTGTGTGTGCATGTGTGTGTGTGTGTGTGTGTGTGACTATAGAATCCCCGCGCAGAGAGTCAAGTCTGTTTTGTCTCCCGTCCAGTGTGAGATGTGACCTATGGAGTGAGACGAATCCCCGCGCACGAGTGAGATTAAAATGTCCGTCCTGCTGGATGATCCAGTGAAATTTAGCCTGAGTCAAAACTGACCTAAGCCAGGCTTGAATCAATGCACCACGAACCTTCAAGTCTGCGTCACAATCAAATATAAGTGGTAGTTTTTGTCTTTCATCTCATCTCTAGGGGTTAAACAGACGAAAGCTGGTGTAGGTGCCAGACCGGTGGACCGCCCGCCGCCCATCAAATTTTCCTTCACGCTAGCCCAGTGGCTACTACCGGCTGCGTCACGCTGGGTCAAGGCGTGGGGCAGTGTCTACTGTACTGGTGTGAAGCACAATTTATGGGCAGCGAGCCGCCAGTCTGGCATCTACATCAGCTTTGGTCTGTTTCACACCTTATACAGATTGATGACCTCCAATGTCCTGACTGCAGTAACTACACTGTACACGTAGTGTGACATCTGATCGCTTTCATGAAATTATTAGTGATGATTCTCAATTCCCCATTCAGTGTGATGCAGATCAGAATTTTTTTTTGCATAGACGTTATCTGATTTTACAACCATGACACACTGGATTGTCATCCTTAACAACATACTACACGCACTATAATATTTTGTAATGTATTACAATGAACAATTAATTCACAGTAAATTTGACATGTCCAAAGTTTTTTTTTTAATGAGAGAGTGAAATGAAAGGATTTGTTTTTTTTTCACCACGTAAAAAGTGTGTCAGAAAATACAAAATTTTTTGCTAGAATTTTCCAGGTATTTGTGACGAAGTCCCAGATGTGAATCATGAAACAAACATCCCAGCTCGTCTCCAAACTAAGTTTTGTACCGCACCCGGTGGTTTAGAAAGTGACTTTTAGCGTACAATAAAATTTGTCGTTCGTAAAATTTGCAGCATTTATATTGTAGCAGGATCAGCTGTTATGCGACTCAGCTTACAGCCTTAACCACCACCATTATCCATCAGAATTCAACAGCAGCAACAACAACAACAATAGGAACAGCAACAACAGCAACAACATTAACCTTTCACAGTTCACCCACAGGAAAACTCGTGAGAACATCATTTTGATTCCCTGAGGTTTTGAAAGCGTTTTTGACTTTCTGTATGTTTCCAGCAGTGAGTGACGTCACAGTGACGTGTCTTGTGTTGTCATCTTTGTCTTTGGAGGATCTCTGGCCTTGGCATTTGCACCGGATGTGTGACGTGTCTTTGACTACTGTTTTTATTTATTTCTGTATTTAGTATCTGTGGTCCCCGGCCCCGCCGATAAATCTAGCTTATAGTTTTACAGTTGTGGGTGATTATAAGGGATCTGCTTCATCTTGCCCGGTCGTGTGATTTTTTTTTTTACGTACGAGTTTTAGCAAATTCAGGAGCGGGGCAGCAAAACCCCCTCCCCCACCAAAAAAAAACCAGGTCATCGGCTAAGGAATTTCTCGTCCTATCGAACACTGCCATGGGGTGCTGCAATCTCTGGACTGTGCCTGATATGACTCTGAACGTCACCGAAAATCTCTGGGATGTGTTCGAATTGTCCTGTGTTTGAGGGTGTGTTGCTGTTCCGCTCCTGAATTTGCCAAGGCTCGTACGGAAAAAAATCACGAAAAAAGAATGGGGGCGGGGGGGGGGGGGCGAAATTAGCGACACAAAGCAAACTTTAAAAACAACAAAAATACCCACTTCCCTACCATTTCAAATCTCAAATTCTAAAAAATTCTACAGGTGGAAAGGAAGGCACCTGTAAAATTTCGCGCAAATCCGAGTTGTCTGAACGATGGTAGGGTTTGGTATCAAGGGGTGAGTTTTTTTTTTTTTTAACTCGATGAAGTTCCCGGAATTACCGGGACAAACCTGTGAACCGGCCATTCCCTCTCTCTCTCTCTTTTTGGTCTAGAAAGCTTCCTATAATTATTCTACAGTCTTATTACAGATTTCATGCACACCAGAGCGCACTCATTTCTGATAGGGAAATTGCATGCAACAAATTGGACGCGTATTAATACATCATTTCCGGTGCGATGGGCTCACTACAGGGAGCCAAAACAAAGATCATTGTATTTTACATTTTTACAACTTTTTATTTAAAAATACCTAAAACTTGAATCAACACAATCGGTAAACACAAAAGTGATTGGACTGGATTAGTTGACACTTCAGAAAATTAATTTTATAATTTTTGAAACTGTCATTTAGGCTGTAGCGTCGAGCAAAAAAAGGGTCAAACTTGCACCACAATGAATTACTTCCGCCACTATTTTTTTTTATAATAGATATTTTTAAACTACAATTGACATCCGTTAGCACCTGGCAATTTGTCATGTCACCAGTTGTTGAAAGTCATTTCAGTGAGGTCAGTAATTGTGAAATATTTACAACGCAGTTGTATTGAACATACAGGCCTAGGACCTTATTATTGGCATCCGTTGCAGTGACTCATACCATGACATGACTGAGCCAAACCCCATATTAAACCAAGGACTCATATTTCAGACCAGCGGTTCTCAAATCTTTTTCGGACAATCACTCTCTTAGGCTCTGAATTTTCTATCATCCCCCCCCCCCCCCCGCCATTCCTCTCCCCACCCCTACTGAAATACCTTATCAAAACCCAAGCTACATTTCACAACAAGACAAAACTACACACAAATTATGTTGTTTTTTCAAAGCTTTATTCATGACAATAGGCAGAAGGCATACTCTATCAAATACACTAAAACATAGGCCCTTTCTATTCATAAAACCCACCTGGGCGGGCTGTTGAACAATGTCACGATCACGTGCGTGAAGATGGTCACGACCATGTGTGTGATGAGTACCTAACTTATTTACCTTTCAAACCCAGCTAACAAGCCAAGCAAGCAGACCAGCCATCAACGGACACATGGAGTGAGATTTAAATTAAACGATATTTAATTATAAATGCATGACAAAACTTATGTCAAAACATTAGTCTCATGATAATCACATACATAATCACAAAAACAGAGATATTTCAAATTTACTCTTGGGGATCATGGCTATTCTCTATTCTCCGTTTCACATCTAGATCTAATCCCTCTGTCCATAAACTTAACTACGTATACTTAATAGTCTCTGTCAACAGCTGCCCTCCTCGTTGATGCAGTTTCACGTCTCCAGAGTTCACAAGATCCTTTCTAGATCTCTAACTTCGACGATAAAAGGGGAAACAGACGCCCCTGGCTTCACACAAATAAGAACACACAGTTCACACCCGCCATCGTAGATTACTAGCTCCTTGAGGGGTTATCATCCCGTCCTCAGGACTCTTCTTCTTCTGCAACCACACAGCACATCGACGGTTCACACCCGCCATCGCAAATTCACGAGCTTCTGATGGGTTCCCATCCTATCATCAGAACTCCTCAACTTCTGCAAACACACAGCACATCGACGGTTCACACCCGCCATCGTAGATTCACGAGCTTCTGATGGGTTCCCATCCTATCATCAGAACTCCTCAACTTCTGGTCCCCATGGCACGACCTTCCACTTGTCGCCCGGACCGATAAATTCTTCTTATTGGGAAATAAATGTGAACATCATGGATCCCTCACACACCTAACACTTCTGGTCCCCACTGGCATGACCTTCCACTTGTCGCCCGGACCGATAAATTCTGCGTCTTCCTTTAGGAATGAATAACTTTGGGAACCTCATAGATCCCTCACATACTTAACACCCCTGGTCCCCATGGCACGACCTTCCACCTGTCGCCCGGACCACTTCTCGCTGCGTCTTCCTTTAGGAATGAATAACTTGGGAACCCTCATAGATTCCTCACATACATAACACCCCTGGTCCCCATGGCACGACCTTCCACTTGTCGCCCGGACCACTTCTCGCTGCGTCTTCCTCTAGGAACGAATAATTTGGGAACCTCGTGTGTCGAGCTTCTCCTCTACTTATACTCCCGAGGTTTTTGCACACGCGACTAGTTTAAAGCGAGTCGTGTGTATCTATTCACGCTCGTCAACAAAGTTAAAAACCGTGTTTTCCCCTGCTAAGCTCACCCCCCTAGACTCGTGGCGCACAAGGCCACCGACCTTCCTCGTGATAGTAATCTTTCATGCTAGACAACAACTTAAAAACTCCCCTTCTCCCCTACTAAGTTTACCCCCTCTATACGCGTGGCGTACAAGGTCATCAACCTTAATCGTGACAACAAGTTTAGTCAGTAAAACACGGATAATTTCAGTTATCTTGAAATCAGAACATTTTGTGTTTGGGATACCCACAGTACCTTCATACACTGAGATGGCAAATGAGATACAGATAAAGAACAAAAATGTAAACACTGAAGTCAGGGAAACATGTGAGAGACGAACTGCAGGCTGGACAGGGCTCACCTGTGTTTCGCTCCTTTTGTACTATGAAATGAACTAGAAACTGAATGATTTTACAGTGGATAAGACACGCAGTAGGGCGCGTTTTATAACTGATCAACATTAACATTATTATGTTATATAAATAATTGTGACAGTTTGACGACAAATTGTTCATAATTAAGCAGTCTAATTTCTGAATAATAATGGTGTTTCTTTTTTTCGTTTTCATTTTTTTTCAATTACCCGCTATAAATAGAATAAACTGTATTGTAATTTGCATATTTGAACAAAGTATAAAAATAAAAATTCCGTTAAATCTTGAGGAGAAACAAGAAATTCCATTGCATCACTGATGACAAGAATGAGTGGACAGAAATCTCTCGCCTCGTAGTTCAGTGTTTGAATCTTTTTTTTTCTGTTTGAAAAACAGCAATGACAACAACAACAACAACAACAACAACAACAACAACAACTACTACAACAACAACAACAACAACAACAACAACAACAACTACAACAACAACAACTACAACAACTACAACAACTACAACAACAACAACTACAACAACAACCACAACAACAACAACAACAACTACAACAACAACAACAACAACAACAACTACAACAACAACAACAACAACTACAACAACAACAACAACTACAACAACAACAACAACAACAACTACAACAACTACAACAACAACAACTACAACAACAAAACTGTCAAACTTGGTAGTGAAAAGCCTCGAGCCAGAAACAGCGCATGCGCAAGCCTTGACATCTAAACCATAATTATGCAGAGAAAACCAGCAGACGACAAGCTACCCTGTTTGCAAAGTATTCTTCTTCAGTGATCAATACATGTTATGTATGTACAATATGTGCACTTTCCATACAAATGTTATGGTTAGTAAAAACTGCAGCATTGGTCTTTCCATGCCTGATAGCTGAGTGCATTTCAGAAATACAAAACGATGGACAAACAGATGTTCCAGTAATATAATCTAGCGTTTAACCGTATTTGCTGAGGCAGAAACACCCATTTCAGAAGTTTAACACTTAGTACCTAAAATAGTAGGATTTTCAAATAATGGATATGACTCCTATTTTGACCTTTTCGGTTTTAACGATGAACTCTGCATTTTTGTACCCCCCCCCCCCCCCCAAAAAAATTACGCACAAGATAAATCATAAACTATATGACCGTAGTTACATCATGATGCCATGGTGGTAATGGTGGTGGTTGCACATTGTTAATATTAGAAGAAAAAAAAATACATTTATTGTTTGTTTTATTTTAGCCTGGCAAATGCCCCATTCTCTGTTGGAATGTATTTGTATTTTAGAATCTGTGGCAAAGGTTTCTTGTCTTGACCACTGACGTCTTTTCCTGTCTTCTGTTATCCATCCCATAGTTCGGCTGAGAGTTTTGGGCACAACTGCAGACCTGGGAACCAGTTCCGTCCACTCCTCTCTGCCTCTGACTTTCTCAGAGAGTCGCCGAGTTTGACCGAAGTCCGCTCTGTGGGCTCCCTTTTACCTCTGCCCCTGTCTGCCCGTCTTTCTTAGTCTTTTGACTGGACTTTGGACTTAGCAGGATTGTGTCTGTCGATTTTGGGACATGCCCATACCAATTCAGTATGCATTTCTGATGTCCTTGCGTGAACAGTTGTCCTTACGTGAAGAGTTGTTAGAAGCGTCAGAAATATTGACTATTTAAACAGCTTCTCAAATGTTCATGTATTTTACAACATCAACATTTAAAGGGACCTATGTAAAGGCAACAATTGTTTTGTTGATTGTCACATCACAGTGAATATTGTGTAAGGGAGTAATCATTGTAGTATAATGCAGTGTTCCCTTGCTGTCCACATACGGACCACAGTTGAGATAAGGATACGGCACGTATCTCTTTACTGCGGCAAGGAAGTCTGCTTAGGGTCCAGTGGCGTGTCTAAGGATGCTCCTGCGATGTGGCACTGTAAATACATTTTTTGGGGGCCAAATTTGAAATGGTTTAGAAGTAATTCAGGTCATAATTAGAATGTTTTTCCACTCCGACCTCGGAAGATCGTGACATACAATAATGTTCAGCCTCATGGTTAGAATAGCAACAATATCAGGTTTATCATTATTATAAATATAACACTTGCCAAGTGGACCAGATTCTATGCTGGCCGAGGATGTCAGTTGAGGGTTTTACTGCTGACTTTGCTTTGCATATTTTCATAGACATTTGATTTAAAGATTCGAATTTATCCGGCTGTGTGAGGACTTTAGTCTAAATAACGATAACTGGTCCTTTGTCAACAGTTATCGAACATGATCCTTTGGGCTGAATAGCTCGTTTTTTTTTCTTTCTGTTTCAATTTTGGCAACGGTTATGAAATTACAGTCATTCTGCGGGCGGCTGGAAGACGCTCCTGGTCGGATCTCCTACTGTACTGTTCTTCTGTTATATTCTGTTGATAGTCTTGCGTCTTCCCAGCACAGTTTGATCGTTCTGGTGTCGACGTGACCTGCTGACTCACAACTCAGAAACTGC
This sequence comes from Onchidella celtica, assembly GCA_963931925.1. NCBI lineage: Eukaryota > Metazoa > Mollusca > Gastropoda > Systellommatophora > Onchidiidae > Onchidella > Onchidella celtica. The sequence goes on from OZ007573.1 coordinate 63,758,322, forward strand.
CGCTACAATATCGCAGGCCGCCTCATAAACTATGCTAAATCGGCCTGACACATTTTTCAGCAGATGCAAAAAATCTGAACGACTTTCTTAATCAGACCTGGTAATTGCCATATTTAAAAAAAAGTTATTTGACCTTAGTTTTCCAAATATTAAGAGGTTGCCAAGTGTTACGAATCTGGACTGGGTGATAGTGCCCTCCAGTATTAGGGTTCTGGACTAAAGTTCCCTCTAGCTGTTATGAAGAGGGTCTTCTCAATGATGGTATTATGACTGCATTTAAATCGAGAGGTATTTAATATTTAATCTTTCGTACCATGCCACACACTAAGAACAATCTGAATAAGTTTCATAAACAGACCTGCAGGGCCACAAATTTAATTACATTAATTACCCTAACAATTTTGTCTAGATCTATTACATAGTAAATACAACATCAGCAGCATCAAATCTAATTTCAATAATATGTCACTCGAAGTCTTCTCTAGATTCCTATAATATTATGATAATTCTGACTCACTAACAATTTAAGTACTAATTATATATCTCTCAGATATAGTCTGCCTACTATCTATCAATCAATATACTAATATGGTCTCTGGCGACGATGTCATCTCAGCTATTTGTGCCTACCGCTTATAATGAATCGAGCCCGTCAATATAAACTGACGTAGCTAAGTCTAGAGATCTACTCTAGGATGGGCTGGCAATTCCCAGCCTCATCCAGACAAATCAATCCCAATTCACAGATGTGTATGCTATACATTCATACTAGTTGCAAGTCAATATAAGTCTTTGTCTTGCATTCTTGGGTAGCACTCCTAGTATATGCGGCAATCCTGTCCTAGTGGATAACTTATGTTCAGCTCCTCGTTCATTGTTGAGTCATCAATGGACAAACACTTACGCTTGGTCCCTGGTGTTAGAAACAACCAGGGAACAGTGGACAATAGCAGTGGGCATATCTCATTCAAGCATATGGCTTCATCTCAAATGTCTATAGTGGACTAGACATGATATCGAACAGACTTAGGATTCTTCAGGCAGAATCGTGCCGACGCCTGCACAGATTGGAGTTTTCTGTATGGAGTAATGGACATAGGTATGGCTACACTTTTATACTGTGCAGCCCCCTGCAAACTACCGTCCAAATCCCTAGATTTGATTGGTGCATCCATGCGAGCTCATCTCGCAGTATTAATATATTCTACGTGGGAGTTGGTCACGGCCTTGTACTAAAAACAGACAAGGTCAAATTAAAATGTCAAAACAATTACTGAAATCTTTAAACCCTCGTGCTTTCTACATTTTATGTACGAATTTCTGAACGCGACTAAGCGTCTTAAACTATCTATCCTTATTCACCCCTTCTCTTCCCTTCTAAGTGTTCATCAAAATCACGGGGTCGAGAATTGCACTGTCACTCCTAACTTATCCATTTATTCTATCTCGCCCCACTTTCTTTCCATCTCTAAGAAAAAGTGTTTCAAAAACAAACTGTTCACGAGAACAGTTCAAGGACAAATTACGCTGGTTATAATCAACGAGACCGTGAAAAATCAACTCCTTGCAAGTCGTGACCCAGCACGGCAATTATAGTACTTAAACCATGACATCCCCCACCCCAGTGGAAATTTTAAGAAAAATTTACACGATAGGATCGAAGAAACCACAAAGTTATTGTGGTGGGGGCTTAAGTACTACCGTAGAAAAGTCAGCCTTAAGCTTGAGAACAAAAATTTAACTAAGAACGTGCATATTGGATGGACAAAAAGCATACAATTATTGATGCCACGTTCTGTAGAATCTAGTCTATCGAAACATTCTTACTGCACACAATCAAACTTCTCATGAACATTTATAATAACAATGACTATATCACTGTATACTGCTGAATTAAAGTATAACTACTATCAAACAATCAGGCCTTACTGAAGGAATAGGCTCATAATTATCTAGTCAACACACATAATTGCTGCTTATATACACATTCACAAACAATATATTGTTAATTAAAATACTGTGGTATCCAATGGCAGCAGTAGCTCTGGTAGCTTGGTTTGCCATGTCTCCATCTCATTGACCCGCTGACAAGGGCGTCAGGTTTGTCAGAAGTTCAGGTCACAGTCCGGAATGACGCTGGTGGAAAGAGGATATTCACAAAAAAAGATTGTAAAAATGGTTCATAAAGTAGTGAACAAGATAATGTGAATCCATCCACCGTCCAGAATTGAGGGGGACAAGCACTATCCAACCCCAATACAAGACACAACATTCTTTAATAGGAAACTATATTAGACGTGACAAAATATCAGCTTGGGAATTGTCACCGCCCGGGATAGACCGGATAACAAACCGGTATTCCTGGAGTGCAAGACTCCACCTCGTTAATCGAGCATTTTTAGCCCTGTTAGTCTTTAAGAATAACAACGGACGATGGTCCGTTTCAATTATAAACTCGGACATGAGTAGATATCTCGAAAATGCGTTTACAGCAAAAATGATAGCGAGGCACTCTCGCTCGATAATTGCATAGCGGCATTCCCTATCCAGCAACTTGCGGCTGGCGTATAGACATGGCCGCAAAGTATCGTCTCGTTCCTGCAACAACACAGCTCCTAATCCCTTGTCCGACGCATCAGTGCGGACAATAAATATTTGGTTTATGTCTGGCAGTATGAGAATGGGGGAAGTCGAAAACAATCGTTGAATGGTACGAAGTGTATCAGTACATTCGGTTGTCCATTTCACTTTATTAGGAAAATTCTTTCTTGTGAGGTCCGACAACGGAGCTGTAAGCGAAGAAAAATTTGGAATGAACTTTCTATAATAATTAAGAAAGCCCAATAAACTACGAACTTCTTTCTTAGTTCGAGGGGCTTGAAGCTTTAAGATGGTAGTTATCTTCTTGTCATTAGGGGTCTGAACGCCATGGGCAATTGTATGGCCCAGAAAATTAATTTCATTGTATCCTAAAAACACTTTACTGGGTTTCGCCGTAAGGCCAGCTCGACGAAGAGCAATAAAAACTTGACGTAGGGCTGCCAGGTGGCCCGACCAATCGGTTTCATAAATACAAATGTCGTCAAAATACGACAACACGGAATTCATATTCTGGAGCAATATTATCATACGCGCGAAAGTGGCAGGGGCTGTAACTAATCCAAAAGGCATATAGCGCCACTGCATAAGACCCAACGGGGTCTGAAAAGCGGTATATTGCTTGCTATTCTCATCAAGGGGAATTTGCCAATAGCCTTTGGAAAGGTCAATTTTAGAAAAAATCGTTGCCCTCGCTAACTGCGCAAAAAGATTCTCCTGGTTGGGAATCGGTTCAGCGTCATATATCGTAACCTCATTAAGTTTACGATAGTCAATACAAAAACGCACTGTATCATCTTTTTTTTTCACTAAGACGATGGGTGAGTTATATGGGCTCGTCGATCGCTCTATCACTCCCAGGTGAAACATGTTACGTACCTCGGTTATTATAGTCTCCTGTGCGTGCAGCGGACGCGGGTATGGTTTAACAAAGACGGGTATATCCGTCTTTAATCTTATAACATGCTGTACCAATGAAGTATTACCTGGTAGATCAGTAAAGACCGTAGTAAACTCGTTAAGCAAATCTCTTATATCTTGTCTTTGCGATTCAGACAGATCTGGATTTATATGTACATCCGAAGTATTTTCAGAAGATTGCAGTGCGGGGATTGAATGCTCTATCTTAATAGGATCATCATCGTCAACTGAAACTAAGGCCGCATTGGCCTGAGCAACCACATTTCGGCGATTATTCTGACGATTATCATCGTCGGACAGGTACTGCTTTAACATATTTATATGGAACACTTTGTCCTGTCCCCGAATCTTGATAAGATAATTTACTCGAGAAAGTCTCTTTAGGACTTTAAAAGGCCCCTTCCATGTAAGAAGGAGTTTATTTTTGGTCTCCGGAAGGAGAACAAGAGTTTGGTCTCCGACGGCCAAGGTTCGCAATCGGCTACCCTGATCACAATATACTTTATAAAGACTCGCATGCGCACTCGAAGATTTTTGTGCGAGCTGACATGCATTAAGAATTCTATGTCGCAAGTCTACAACGTATTGATATGCAGACCGCGTATCGTTGTCGTCGGTGTCTGATCCGGCGAATAAATCACGGAGTATGGCCATTGGACCACGCGGCTTGCGACCATACAATAATTCGAAGGGGGAAAAACCCGTCGATGCGTTCGGTAGTTCTCGATATGCAAAGAGAATAGCGGGGAGCTGTCGATCCCAATCAGTCGGCTTGTCGGCCGAAACCCGCGCAAGCATAGCTTTCATGGTAGCATTCCATCGTTCACAGCAGCCATTAGACTGTGGGTGGTATGGAGATGTCAATCTTTGTTTAATCCCTACCAATTCCAAGACTTTCTTAAAAAGTTCAGAGGTAAACTGTGGACCTCTGTCCGATAAAATTTCAACCGGAAATCCAAGACGCGAAAAAACAGTAATAAGGGCTTCAGCCACATGATCGGCTGAAATGTCTTTTAGTGGAATGGCCTCTGGCCAACGGGTTGCGTAGTCAATGACAGAAAGTATGAAGCGATGTCCTCTGTCTGACTTGTGTAGAGGGCCAACTATATCTACGGCAACGCGCTCAAATGGTCTGGATACCATTGGCATCTCCTGCAGAGGAGCCCGCGATGCTCTCCCTTTAGGAGTACGTTTCTGACATACGTCACATGTTGATACGAACCGGTTTACATCTGCGTAAATACTGGGCCAAAAAAATTGCGATAGTATTCGAGACTTAGTTCTGGCCTTTCCTTGGTGACCCGCCAAGGAAGTGTCATGCGCGAGACGAATAATGTCGCGACGAAAAGATCTTGGTACTACAAGCTGCATAACGGTCTCTCGCTTATTCCGAAAATTACGATATAATAAGTCATCTTTAATAAGAAACTTAGAGGTATCCGGCGCTGTAGGATCAACTTTAGTAAACAAATGTTTCAATTCTGACTGTTGCTCATCATGGAATGCGCTAGACGTTATGTTCAATTCAATAGTAGGGTTACTCAATGCACTGTCTGCTCGTCGAGTCGACTGTAGGCGTGTTGTCGCACAAGCAACACTGTCATCCTCAGTCCAAATTTCCAAGTTACCGATAGGAAACTTTATTACTTGAGGTACATTCCCTATGATTAAATCAGCCACCGGATTAGGCAGTACACATGCGGTAACAATACCTGTGAGAAATGGTGTATCAATATAAACTTCTGCAAGACGGAATCGCTCTACAGATCCGCCAAAAGTAATACAAGTTACATCCTTATCCAAAAATTGTGTTGGACGGACTAGTGACTGCCGAACGCCGATAGTCGTGCATCCGGAGTCACGTAGAACGGAAGCGCGAATCGCGTTAACGCGGCCCTGGTAAAATGTTAATTCACCCAGTTCATGTAGGGCCGACATGACTGGAATAGCTTTTGATTGCGATGGAGATTTATTAGTATAACCAACATCTGTATAGGGTGTAGATTGTACAGAGCAGGCATTTGCCGCTCCCATTTTAACGGTACAAAATCTTTGTATGTGGCCGAACTGATCACACCTGAAGCACATAATACGGTGTGAGTCGTGTCCACGATAAGGCCGACCTTGCGGTCTATCATAATCATTATTATTACTAAAATACACTCGCCGGGGCGGTCTCTGAAGCCGGTTATGTTGATGGCTTGGATAGTTGCCACGATAATAAGGGCGACGCTCGTAAAAAGAATGTCTCTGGTATCCTTGACGCGGGGATAAATCACTCCGATGCGGAAAATCCCGCGGTGTAAGAAATGACGAAGTGGGGGTCACAAAGGACTCCAGCTCTAATTTCTTTAACGTTATCTCACGCTTCCTCTGTTCTCGCTCCACAGCCTCTTTTTCTCTTTCTTTTGCTCTTTGTTCCTTTTCTCTCTCTCTTTCTTCTTTTACTCTTTCTCTTTCTCTTTTTGCTAACCGATCCTCCCGGTCTCGGTCCTGCTGTATTTGTCGTTCGCACCACGAGGCGCGTTCTTCTTCTGGTATACCCAGGGCCTTGGCAGATTCACTGTCACTCCTAACTTATCCATTTATTCTATCTCGCCCCACTTTCTTTCCATCTCTAAGAAAAAGTGTTTCAAAAACAAACTGTTCACGAGAACAGTTCAAGGACAAATTACGCTGGTTATAATCAACGAGACCGTGAAAAATCAACTCCTTGCAAGTCGTGACCCAGCACGGCAATTATAGTACTTAAACCATGACACCAAGGTCTTCCAGCACACCAAATATCTCAATTTTTAGTATAAGTGGAGTTACGTTAGTTTACGATATGGCCTTCGATGAAATGCTCGTTGCTGTGTGGTGGCCGTGTTTGTCACTGCTATGTCTGAGTATTGTTCTAGCGTAGTTATGTTGTGTTGGTGTCGTGTTCAGGAATGCAATGTAAATTTATGCAGTTCAGACCAGCTTGGCAAGTTTGCTGAACATTCTGGTCGTTGTAACAGGGCGACAGACCGGCAAGGTATAACTAGCGTGGGAAGATAGTTAACGGCGGGGAGACAGAGTTATTGTAGGCCAGAGGGGGAAAGTAGCCGATGCAACGGAAAGCGTTTTGACACCCGGAAAGGGTAGTGTTTACTTGACCGCCGTACTTGACGATCAGATCACCTGGGAATTGCTTGGGGGTTAGAGATGCTTCAATAGTATTTGACGTGGAGTCGTCGGGGGTGGCTATTAGGATAACTAATGTACACTCGGTGAGCGTCTTGGGACGCTACCCGACTGGGTATAAATCCTCGAACGCTCCTTCCAACTTCAGACCGCTGAGAGCACTCACCAGCTTCGTGCCGAAGAGGAGACCACCACTGCAACTGTAACTTCGTACTAGTCTTGTGAGTGGGGAGAGTCAGGGAACCCGCAAACATCCTTTGTCAGAGCGTGGTATCTTTGGTATCTTGTCGGCATTTGAGCTGTTGCTGAGTGGTAAGTTAATTGTGCGATGTATGTGTATTTTACTTAATGTTCATAATTGTACAAATCAGATGTCCTTTAACAAATCACCAGGCGTGGATTCAATTCCTGCTGAGGTGTATGCCTTCGGTGGAGAAAAGCTTATTGAAAGGTTGACCGAGTTGTTCAATCATATGTTGAAAGCAGGGAAGCTGCCACAGGACTTCAAAGATGCTTCAATCATCCATCTGTACAAAAACAAAGGGGACAGCCAAGTCTGTGACAACCATCGGGGAATCTCTCTACTTTCAATTGCTGGCAAAATATTGGCAAGAATGCTTCTGAGAGCCAATGTGGCTTTCGTAAAGAGAGGGGAACGGCGGATATGATTTTTGCTGCCAGACAGATTCAGGAAAAATGCATGGAACAAAATAAAGCGCTGTATATCACATTTGTTGACCTCACAAAAGCATTTGACACAGTGTGTCGTGAAGGCCTCTGGAAAATCTTGGCGAAGTTTGGGTGTCCACCCAAATTCATCACAATAGTGCGCCAGTTTCATGATGGCATGCAAGCTGCAGTCAAAAGCAACGGCAGTGTTTCAGAGCCCTTTGCTGTCACAAATGGGGTAAAACAGGGTTGTGTCTTAGCCCCAACTCTGTTCAGCATCATGTTCTCTGCAATGCTACAAGAAGCCTTTAGCTCTCCTCATCAAGGGGTAAGCATCAAGTACCGAACTGACGGCAGTCTATTCAACCTCAGGAGACTTCAGGCAAAAACCAAAACCAAAAGTACTCAAGTCTGTGACCTACTATTTGCTGATGATTGTGCACTTCTGGCATACGATGAGGATAGCATGCAAAACTGTGTTGATAAGTTCTCTAGTGCCTGTGACAACTTTGGCCTCACAATAAGCACAAAGAAGACGGAAGTGCTCCATGACCCTACTCCAGACGACAAGTATCCTGTGACCCCAAATATCAAAGTCCATGACAGTCTTCTGAAGGTGTCGGAGAACTTCACCTATCTTGGCAGTACACTGTCTTCCGCGGCTCGTGTTGATACTGAAATTCTCTCAAGAATCAGCAAAGCCAGCTCTGCATTTGGCAGGCTTCGAAAGAGAGTATGGGATGTTGCCGGCATTCGCACAGACACTAAGCTGAAAGTGTACAATGCTGTGGTCCTTCCCACCCTACTCTATGGGGCTGAAACCTGGACAGTGTACCAATCGCATGCCAGAAAGCTAAATCACTTTCATCTGGCCTGCCTTAGAAAGATCCTAAGGATCAAATGGCAGGATAAAATTCCAGACACTGAGGTCCTCAATCGTGCCAAGGAATTGAGCATCTTCTGCCACCTGAAAAAAATTCAGCTACGTTGGGCAGGACATGTTGTCAGAATGCCCGACTCCAGACTCCCTAAGCAAATCTTCTTCTCTGAGCTCTCCAATGGAACGAGGAATGTTGGGGCCCCAAAGAGACGTTACAAAGACACTCTCAAGCAATCACTGAAGGCCTTTGCCATTGATGTGAGTGAGTGGGAAAAGCTCTTGCTTGATCGTGCAAATTGGAGGGCGGCCCCTACCAGAGGCAGCAAAGCATGGGAAGCTGACAGAGTCCAGCAGGCTATAAAAAAAAGAGAACGGCGCAAGAAAAGGCCCAGTGGTACTGAACCAACGGAGCACTCTTGTCATTTATGCGGAAGGGTCTGCAGGGCAAAAATAGGACTTATCAGTCACATGAGAAGCCATAAGTCATGAAAGAACAGTCTTTCCATTCTGTCCTCTGTGTCCTTTAGTTCTCTTTATTGTCCATGTGTTGAAATTCTCAACAATTTCTGTCTTTATTCCTCTGGTGTTGTTAAGGTCATCATCATACCTGATGGACGAACTATTATTATCATAATTGTAGAACCTAAATCTAGTGGGTTTACTTTGGTATAACTACTGCCTCTGAGAGAGTCACGGAAACGCCGTTACATATATGTTACGAAACCTTATAGGATGGGGTCTGTTAGAGAGAGCGTTATTCTTCGTGGGGAACGTGTAAATATCATTAAAACTGTATTGATCGTTTATTCTATTGCCTATATGGGAGCCTATGGAGTATGGGAGCTGCAGCCTGACTTATAACAGTGTCAGCGGTTAAAACTATTGGTGATGAATATCCGTCATGGAGTAAGTATGGAAGTCATGCCTTCCAGCAGTAGATTAGGAAGTTGCGATTGTTTTTCTACAGAGGAGGAAGAACAACACCTTCTTGGCTTCTCAACTTCTTGTCCTTTGATTAACGACATTGTGGCTTCTTGGTTTCCCGACCTATTGGTACCTGCCGATACCTGTTGATCTAACTGCGCAGTCAAGCCAGAGTAGAGAGGAAGAACCAGTGCCCAGATGGCGCCATACACCCCTAAAAGAGAGGTTTCCTTATGCTGAATGTACCCATGTGTTTTATAAAATGTGCTAGGAATTGAATATTACGAAGACTTTTAATTATCATGTACTGATTTGCATCAATTTCATTCCATCGAAATTCACATGAAATTGTATGACCTATGTTCCTATTATTATTGAATGAATTAATAATTATTGTATATATATAAGCAATACAGACATCGTTTGTTATAACTTATAGAAGAGAGATAGTCGATTATTTAGTGTGTTTGTGCCGTGCCCATCACGGCTGGTGTCAGAAGAAAGTTAGTGAGAGAAAGTGGAAACATCACAGTCGTTATCTCATCTAATGCCTGGTGGTCTGTGTTACTGCAGGAGCCCAGGGTCGAACATGTTCTTGTTGATGGAAATGTACAAATGTTATTGTCGTTCTCTTTCGTGACTTATCTTTGACAAAGAGAGAGAAAGAAGAAAGGAGACAGGGCAAGGTATGGAGAGAGAGAGAGAGAGAGAGAGAGAGAAGAGAGAGAGAGAGAGAGAGAGGGGGGGGGAGGAGGAGTGAAGGTGGAGGGGAGGGAAAGAAGGAGAGAAATGGGTAGGGGAGAAAGAGAGGGGAGGAGACACCACCACTATCACAGCAACCACGTCTATCACCACCATGATCACCATCACTACCACGATCACCACCACCACCATCACTACCACCATCACTACCACCACCAACACCACCATCACCACCATCACCACCACCAACACCACCAACACCACCATCACCACCATCACCACCATCACCACCACCACCATCACCACCATCACTATCACAACCATCACCACCATCACCACCATCACTACCACCACCACCACCACCATCACCACCATCACTACCACCACCATCAACACCATCACCACCATCACTATCACCACCATCACTACCACCACCATCACCACCACTACCACCATCACTACCACCACCATCACCACCATCACTACCACCACCATCACCACCACTACCACCATCACTACCACCACCATCACCACCATCACCACCATCGCTACCACCACCATCACCACCATCACCACCATCACTACCACACCATCACCACCATCACCACCATCGCCACCACCACCACCACCATCACCACCATCACTACCACCACCATCACCACCATCACCACCATCACCACCATCGCCACCATCACTACCACCACCATCACCACCATCGCCACCATCACTACCACCACCATCACTACCACCACCATCACCACCATCACTACCACCACCATCGCCACCATCACTACCACCACCATCACCACCACTACCACCATCATCACCACCACTACCACCACCATCACCACCACTACCACCATCATCACCACCACTACCACCATCATCACCACCACTACCACCATCATCACCACCACTACCACCATCATCACCACCACTACCACCATCATCACCACCACTACCACCATCACCATCACTACCACCACCATCACCACCATCACCACCACTACCACCATCACTACCACCACCATCACCACCATCACTACCACCACCATCACCACCACTACCACCATCACTACCACCACCATCACCACCATCACCACCATCGCTACCACCACCATCACCACCATCACCACCATCACTACCACACCATCACCACCATCACCACCATCGCCACCACCACCACCACCATCACCACCATCACTACCACCACCATCACCACCATCACCACCATCACCACCATCGCCACCATCACTACCACCACCATAACCACCATCGCCACCATCACTACCACCACCATCACCACCACTACCACCATCGCCACCATCACTACCACCACCATCACCACCATCACCACCATCACCACCATCGCCACCATTACTACCACCACCATCGCCACCATCACCATCACCACTACCACCACCATCGCCACCATCACTACCACCACCACCATCACCATCACCACCACTACCACCATCGCCACCATCACTACCACCACCACCATCACCACCACTACCACTACCACCATCGTCACCATCACTACCACCACCATCATCACCATCCACTACCACTACCAACATCACCATCACTACCACTACCACCATCACCACCACTACCACTACCACCATCACAACCATCACCACTACCACCATCACCACCACTATCACTACCACCATCACCACCACTACCACTACCACCATCACCACCATCACCACCACTACTACTACCACCATCACCACCATCACCACCACTACCACTACCACCATCGCCACCATCACTACCACCACTACCACTACCACCATCACCACCATCACCACCACTACCACTACCACCATCACCACCACTACTACTACCACCATCACCACCATCACCACCACTACCACCATGGCCACCATCACTACCACCACCACCACCACTACCACTACCACCATCACCACCATCACCACTACCACCATCACCACCATCACCACCACTACCACTACCACCATCGCCACCATCACTACCACCACCACCATCACCACCACTACTACTACCAGCATCACCACCATCACCACCACTACCACCATCGCCACCATCATTACCACCACCACCACTACCACTACCACCATCACCACCATCACCACCACTGCCACCATCGCCACCATCACTACCACCACTACCACTACCACCATCACCACCATCACCACCACTACCACCATCGCCACCATCACTACCACCACCGCCACTACCACTACCACCATCACCACCATCACCACCACTACCACCATCGCCACCATCACTACCACCACCATCACCACCACTACCACCATCGCCACCATCACTACCACCACCATCACCACCATCACCACCACTACCATCATCGCCACCATCACTACCACCATCGCCACTATCACTACCACTACCACCACCACCACCATCGCCACCATCACTACCACCACCGCCACTACCACTACCACTACCACCACCACCACCATCACCACCACTACCACCATCGCCACCATCACCACCATCACCATCACCACCATCAAACAATACATACCAACAATCACATGATCTGTGACTAATATTTTGACATTGTCGACCTGCCATAAAACAACCAATAGAAACCATCAGTCCAAGTGATATTTAATACAGTATGAGTTGCTCATTATCATTATATTCATGAGTTCTGTTAGAAACTGCTCACACACGCAGTCAACTCTACTGGCAGTGAGAGCAAGTACGTGTGTTTGTTTGGCTGAACGTCCATACCTACAGGTATACAAGGTGAGCTTTGACTTCACTGTTACTTCAAGGGTAAAATCTATCTATCTATCTATCTATCTATCTATCTATCTATCTATCTATCTATCTATCTATCTATCTATCTATCTATCTATCTATCTAGATCTATCTATCTTTCTGTCTGTCTGTCTGTCTGTCTGTCTGTCTGTCTGTCTGTCTGTCTGTCTGTCTGTCTATCTATCTATCTATCTGTCTGTCTGTCTGTCTGTCTGTCTGTCTATCTATCTACCTATCTATCCATCTATCCATATCTATCTATCTATCTATCTATCTATCTATCTATCTATCTATCTATCTATCTATCTATCTATCTATCTATCTATCTATCTATCTATCTATATCTGCTTTTTCAACAGTCTATTAATTCGTTCCGCTTTGCCAACTTGATGGTAATTGACATATGCGCACACATTTACTCACATTACGCCAATATCGATTCACGCGCAACACAACATTTTTGTAGTCCTCATACTACTCTCTCAACAGACATCAGGGAGAGCCTTGGTACAAGTGTAAGCTTTCATTATGCAAGCTGGTACTCGCTTGATGTTCCTGGCGATAGTGACCACATTGGTTCATGGTGGTATTGTTAAGGTGAGTTATAGATGGATGTCATTAACTACATCATCTTCAGTAATCTCATTCACAGTATTCTCACTAACAACAACAACCGCAGCAACAACTATTTACTGGACATGGCCATCACCACCGCCGCCATCACCACCACGACCACAAGCAGCAGCACCTCCACCACCACCACCACCACCAACAACAACAACAACAACAACAACAGCCTTTATACTGGGTTTAAAGTTAAACTAACTCATTTAACCTCTAAGGCAGCCGTACCAGGAAGAATACTAAAAATGCACCTGCCCCAGTGAATAAAACTCTGACTGGTTTTGTAAAGTGAACGGTATATGGATGATTGACTCTTTGCGTCTTGGCAGACGGTCCAAAGCAGTTTGGTCTAGCCATTCTTCCTTCTGTAGCTTCGCTCATGGCAAATCCTATCTATCTATCTATCTATCTATCTATCTATCTATCTATCTATCTATCTATCTATCTATCTATCTATCTATCTATCTATCTATCTATTTATCTATCTATCTATCTATCTATCTATTTATCTATCTATCTATCTATCTATCTATCTATCTATTTATCTATCTATCTATCTATCTATCTATCTATCTATCTATCTATCTATCTATCTATCTATCTATCTATCTATTTGTCTGTCTGTCTGTCTGTCTGTCTCTCTGTCTATCTATCTTATCTATCTATCTATCTATCTATCTATCTATCTATCTATCTATCTATCTATCTATTTGTCTGTCTGTCTGTCTGTCTGTCTGTCTGTCTGTCTATCTATCTATCTATCTATCTATCTATCTATCTATCTATCTATCTATCTATCTATCTATCTGTTGTCTATCTGTCAGTCTATCAGCTGTCAGTCAGTCAGTCTCAGTCAGTTAGTCTGTCTGTCTATCTATCTATCTATCTATCTGTTGTCTGTCTGTCAGTCTATCTGTCAGTCAGTCAGTCAGTCAGTTAGTCTGTCTATCTATCTATCTATCTTTCTGCCAGCTGCATGTCTGTCTATTTGCCTTTCCATCCGTCCATCCATCTGTCTATCCATCCATCCATCCATTCATCCATCCATCCATCCATCCATCTTCCTATTTGTCCATAGCGGGAAGACACAGCTGAGTTCACCAATTGTGGAGACCCAGACCAGGAACTGCTGACCATCAAAGAGTTTACCTTGGAGCCCGAAGACGTGGTTTTCCCTGGAAATGTCACGCTCAGAATTCACGCGGAAGTCAAACAGGACATAGAACCACCCGTATCGGTAAAGATAAAGTTAGAGAAGAAAACCACATGCACAGAATTAGTTCCGTTCAATGACGTCAGATAAGTTGCTCATCGCATTTTATTATTTTTTTTTTCTACGGCCCAGAAGTTTTTACTTTGATAAGATTTATATTTATTTCAAAGTCTTTTTATCGTCTCTCGGCATCAATGTTGTTGCTAGTCAGTGACTTGACCACACAATACAACGCAAATGAAAAGAAAGACAAAATCAAGCTCTCGATACAATAACCTTTGGGAAAAAGAAAAATATATTGGTTAAACGTTCGATGATTTTTCTCTGTGTTTGATTTAAAAAAATAAAAAATTCTTGACCTTCTTATCCCGTTGTTGTACACACAAAGTTTAGTTGGTGCAGTGAAGAAGATGATGACACCCAAAGCTTGAGTTGTCTTTCCTTTTCATTTCCGCTGTGTGGTATCGTTTCTGTATTATTCCTTATGTAAGGCTTTGCTAGTTACAACCTTTTTCTTTTTGCTACATTTTGACCTTGTTTGAAAACACCTTCGTCCTCGTTCTGCGAGAAAGATATTTCAAAAAGAAAAAAAAAGTTTATATTTGGTACCACGCCACACAACTTTGAGCTCCTGCGAATTTAACTAAACCCATTTCAACTCAAAATAACTTTGGGACTTTGCGTGATGATCTGCACATCAACTTTGGTGACGTAAAGGACACAAACCAGCAGGGCAGATCTGACCACCTGAATGTAATACATGTATATAAAAGGACCCGCTCTCCTCCCTCTCCTCCCTGTCGTGATACCACTACCCTCCATTCCTGCCCCCTTTACCTATCCAGGGTTTTCACCTTGATTTCTGCTCTGTTGACGTCCTTTCTAAAGGTAGAATTACTAGAATGTGTTACTGTAAGTTTACAATGAGAAAACAGCCAGAGGAATTTGATCTAGAACAACTTAAAAAAAAAAAGATAATCTAGGGAGTTTTCCGCTGGGTCCTAAATCAAAAGGAACCTTCCATAAAGTAAGTAAGCTCGATTTTGGCTATTTTTGTCACCCCCCCCTCCCCCCATTCCCTCAAACTGAACTGTTTTCAAAGACTTGGTTTCACCCCCCCCCCCCCATTCCCTCAAACTGAACGGTTTTCAAAGACTTGGTTTCACCCCCCCCCCCCCATTCCCTCAAACTGAACGGTTTTCAAAGACTTGGTTTCACGCCCCCCCCCCCCCATTCCCTCAAACTGAACGGTTTTCAAAGACTTGGTTTCACCCCCCCCCCATTCCCTCAAACTGAACGGTTTTCAAAGACTTGGTTTCACCCCCCCCCCTTCCTCTTTTTGTTTGTTTGTACGAGCATGCGGCCATTTTTAAAGAGAGATGAAACTGATCCGAATAAAACAAAATTAGGTGTTTCAATCACGCGTAATATTGTTTTCCTGGAATATGAAAGAGGGTATGAAAACTTTAGTCTGTCCAAAATCTTGACAGTTATGTGATTTCATCACGACACAAAATGTTTATCCCCAACCTCTCTCACGTCACGATCCATCCAGGCTGAAATATTCCGAGAACTTCAGGTCAATGTCAGGGACTACGAACTGACCAGATTCGGCTACTACTACTATGAGGACTTTTGTGAGTACATGGAAGACCTGGGGTCAGAGGACTGTGAGGAGGATGAACTTTGCCAATGCCCATTCAAAAAGGTAAGTTTGGGGTTGAGTTTACCGCGCTTGGCACGAGAATGGCCACTTTCCGTCTGTTTGGGCACTTTACTTAGGTTTTGTATTCAGAGCTTCATGAATTGAAGTTCTACCGATGGAATTATATAGTACCGTATAAACTGTATTCCATCGGTCAAATTCTCAAAAATTGTTTGGTGTAGATGTGAAAAGAGTTTCGTCACTGTGTATAAAGGTATTTAAATCAAGTTGTGGACTTCAGCATCTTTCAGACAGGACAAGACATGCTGTAGGTCCAAGTCATGAAATAATTCTTTCATGGATCTGCAGGCTGAGTGCAATCCTCGGATATGCAAGAAATCTAGACATTCAGTTAAAATGTGCTTTATTTGTAGTTGGCAATTGCACGCCACACATTCGGGTAGGGGGGGGGGGGTAGGGGTAGGGAAGGGGAGATCTTCCCTAAAAGGTAAGCAGATTTTTTGGTACTTCTGGAGGAACTGTGGTCTTAGCCAAGACAACCGAGTTAGATAAGACAAAGACCTGGAATTCGCTGTCTCAAAACTGTGGAGATGTACAAAACACTTGACATTTGCAAGAAACATCTTACAACACACCTTTTCAATTGATGGAATGCAGCAACAGCTGTGTCTGACCGTTGTCACAGGTTTTAGTAACGCCGTATGTTCTTCTTCGTTATTTGTGCATTTGAATATGAATGGCAGAATGGCTGTAAAGTGCCTGGAGCTTGTATTACGGGAGAAATGCTTTATGAATGTGGTTTATTATTATTATAACTACAAGGGACAGCAACAACAACAACAACAAAGACAAAATTAGATTATATTTGCTATTCAGTCAGGATGTTGGCAGATCTCCAGACAAATATCAGCATCGGATGGTGAAGCAGTCAGATCTCTAAAGTGGGTCAGATGGAAGCCAAAATTCAGCAGTTCACAGATCTGGGATACAAAGACTTCACTTGGGTTCGATACCCAGCATAGACATAATACTTAGCTGGTTTTAAAGTCATTCCTTTATTTACTGATTTATCATCGTAGCTATTGCCATTACTGATTTCTTCATAATTACGGCAACAATCCTTTATATTGAGTCAAGCACAGAACTTACCTGGAGCAAATCGCAATTAAATCTGACACTCCTCCCCAAACAGAGCTTTAAGAATAAATATGTTTCAAGATTCAAACCCCCTTTAATACCGATTTGTAGTCTGGAATAAAATATAAACAATGATTGTGATAAAGATTTTACGTTTCCATTTTTTTTTTGAGGAAACGTAAGAAAAACCAAAAAAAAAAAAAGGAAACGAAAAGCTTAAACTCGAGCGTTCTTATGTTGCTGACGTCACTAAATGTTTTGCTTAAACTCGAGCGTTTTTATGTTGCTGACGTCACTAAATGTTTTGCTTAAACTCGAGCGTTTTTATGTTGCTGACGTCACTAAATGTTTTGCTTAAACTCGAGCGTTTTTATGTTGCTGACGTCACTAAATGTTTTGCTTAAACTCCAGCGTTTTTATGTTGCTGACGTCACTAAATGTTTTGCTTAAACTCGAGCGTTTTTATGTTGCTGACGTCACTAAATGTTTTGCTTAAACTCGAGCGTTTTTATGTTGCTGACGTCACTAAATGTTTTGCTTAAACTCCAGCGTTTTTATGTTGCTGACGTCACTAAATGTTTTGCTTAAACTCCAGCGTTTTTATGTTGCTGACGTCACTAAATGTTTTGCTTAAACTCCAGCGTTTTTATGTTGCTGACGTCACTAAATGTTTTGCTTAAACTCGAGCGTTTTTATGTTGCTGACGTCACTAAATGTTTTGCTTAAACTCGAGCGTTTTTATGTTGCTGACGTAACTAAATGTTTTGCTTAAACTCGAGCGTTTTTATGTTGCTGACGTCACTAAATGTTTTGCTTAAACTCCAGCGTTTTTATGTTGCTGACGTCACTAAATGTTTTGCTTAAACTCGAGCGTTTTTATGTTGCTGACGTCACTAAATGTTTTGCTTAAACTCGAGCGTTTTTATGTTGCTGACGTCACTAAATGTTTTGCTTAAACTCCAGCGTTTTTATGTTGCTGACGTCACTAAATGTTTTGCTTAAACTCCAGCGTTTTTATGTTGCTGACGTCACTAAATGTTTTGCTTAAACTCCAGCGTTTTTATGTTGCTGACGTCACTAAATGTTTTGCTTAAACTCCAGCGTTTTTATGTTGCTGACGTCACTAAATGTTTTGCTTAAACTCGAGCGTTCTTATGTTGCTGACGTAACTAAATGTTTTGCTTAAACTCGAGCGTTTTTATGTTGCTGACGTAACTAAATGTTTTGCTTAAACTCGAGCGTTTTTATGTTGCTGACGTAACTAAATGTTTTGCTTAAACTCGAGCGTTCTTATGTTGCTGACGTAACTAAATGTTTTGCTTAAACTCGAGCGTTTTTATGTTGCTGACGTAACTAAATGTTTTGCTTAAACTCGAGCGTTTTTATGTTGCTGACGTAACTAAATGTTTTGCTTAAACTCGAGCGTTTTTATGTTGCTGACGTAACTAAATGTTTTGCTTAAACTCGAGCGTTTTTATGTTGCTGACGTAACTAAATGTTTTGCTTAAACTCGAGCGTTCTTATGTTGCTGACGTAACTAAATGTTTTGCTTAAACTCGAGCGTTTTTATGTTGCTGACGTAACTAAATGTTTTCCTTAAACTCGAGCGTTCTTATGTTGCTGACGTAACTAAATGTTTTCCTTAAACTCGAGCGTTTTTATGTTGCTGACGTAACTAAATGTTTTGCTTAAACTCGAGCGTTTTTATGTTGCTGACGTAACTAAATGTTTTGCTTAAACTCGAGCGTTTTTATGTTGCTGACGTAACTAAATGTTTTGCTTAAACTCGAGCGTTTTTATGTTGCTGACGTAACTAAATGTTTTGCTTAAACTCGAGCGTTTTTATGTTGCTGACGTAACTAAATGTTTTGCTTAAAGTCGAGCGTTCTTATGTTGCTGACGTAACTAAATGTTTTGCTTAAACTCGAGCGTTTTTATGTTGCTGACGTAACTAAATGTTTTCCTTAAACTCGAGCGTTCTTATGTTGCTGACGTAACTAAATGTTTTCCTTAAACTCGAGCGTTTTTATGTTGCTGACGTAACTAAATGTTTTCCTTAAACTCGAGCGTTCTTATGTTGCTGACGTAACTAAATGTTTTGCTTAAACTCGAGCGTTCTTATGTTGCTGACGTAACTAAATGTTTTGCTTAAACTCGAGCGTTCTTATGTTGCTGACGTAACTAAATGTTTTGCTTAAACTCGAGCGTTCTTATGTTGCTGACGTAACTAAATGTTTTGCTTAAACTCGAGCGTTTTTATGTTGCTGACGTAACTAAATGTTTTCCTTAAACTCGAGCGTTCTTATGTTGCTGACGTAACTAAATGTTTTGCTTAAACTCGAGCGTTTTTATGTTGCTGACGTAACTAAATGTTTTGCTTAAACTCGAGCGTTTTTATGTTGCTGACGTAACTAAATGTTTTGCTTAAACTCGAGCGTTCTTATGTTGCTGACGTAACTAAATGTTTTGCTTAAACTCGAGCGTTTTTATGTTGCTGACGTAACTAAATGTTTTGCTTAAACTCGAGCGTTTTTATGTTGCTGACGTAACTAAATGTTTTGCTTAAACTCGAGCGTTTTTATGTTGCTGACGTAACTAAATGTTTTGCTTAAACTCGAGCGTTTTTATGTTGCTGACGTAACTAAATGTTTTGCTTAGACTCGAGCGTTCTTATGTTGCTGACGTAACTAAATGTTTTGCTGACACCTTTATTATGCAAATTTTTACTCAAAGTTCTTGATAAATAAATCATTTAAGGTTGGTTGGCAGCTGGGTTTAATTCTCACAGCTATCATTTCCGAGTCATTTTAAGGTCACAACGATTACGTCCACATGTCACATCGGAAAAAAAGACAAAAACGAACTTGCTTAAAGACATTATGACATGTCATTTCAGTACTGATGAAGGTGGCCATTGTCAAGGGTAAAGTTGTAATTGTCGTGCTGGGTCACGACTTGTTTTTTTGTCACGGTTTCGTTGATTATAACCAGCGGAAATGTCCTTGAACTGTTTTCGTGAACAGTTTGTTTTTGTAACGCTTTTTCTTAGAGATGGAAAGAAAGTGGGGCAAGATAGAATAAATGGATAAGTTAGCAGTGACGGTGCAATTCTCGACCCCGTGATTTTGATGAACTCTAACAGGGGAAGAGAAGGGGTGAGTAAAGGGAGATAGTAAATTCGTACATAAAACGTAGAGGGTTTAGAGACTTTAGTAAGGGTTTTGACATGTTAATTTGCAGCCGGCCGCACAGTATATAAGCGTGGCCATTCCTATGTTTGAGCACTCCATGCAGAAATATCCATCTGTGCAGGCGGTCGGCGGGATTCTGCCAGAAGAATCAGAAGATTGTTATATTCATGTCTATGTCCATTATAGACACTGAAATGAGACCATATGCTCTTTGTGAGAATTACCCACTGCTGTTATCTACTGTTCCCTGATTTCTGATCAGGGACCAAGTGTAAGTGTCTGCCTGTTGATTCAACAATGAACGTGAAGCTGACCTTAATTTTCCAGTAGGAGTGCTACCGAAGAATGCAAGACTACGATGTATATTAACTTGCAACTAGATCTAGTATGAATGTCTGGCATACACATTTGTAAATTGAAATTGATGTGTCTGGATGAGGCTGGGGATTGCCAGCCCATCCTAGAGCAGATCTAGATCTAACTTAACTACGTCAGTTTGTATTGACGAGTTTGATCCATTATAAGCGGTAGGCACAAATAACTGAGATAACATTGTCGTCTGAGACATTAGAATATTATTTGTTAGATAGTAGGCAGACTATATCTGAGAAATAGATAAGTAATACTTAAATTGTGAGTGAGTCAGAATGGTATAATCTTTTAGGAATCTAGAGGAGACTTCTAGTGACATATTATTGAATTTTCATTTGATGCTGCTGATGTTGTCTTTTTAGTATGTAAGAGCTAGACGAAATTGTTAGGGAATATAAAGTAAATAAATTTGTGGCCCTGCAGGTCTGTTGATAAAACCATTCAGATTGTTATTAGTATGTGGCATGGTATGAAAGAGTAATTCCTAAATACCTCTCGATTTTTAAATGCAGTCGTAACACCTATAATTCTTAATAACCCAACTCGTAACAGCCATTGTAACACATCAACAGTGGCAGAGCTTAGTTAGGGTATTTAAATTTGGAATAGAAGAAAACATTTTTTTTTAATCTGTGGGAGTCATGATCGTGTTCAGACAATCAAGCAGCTGCATGGGTCATTCCATGTATATGTATCATATAATAATGGAGCTTGGGCCCAACTTTGTTCCCGCAAAGGCTTTTTTACAACGCAACGTAGAGAAATGAAACTTGGCACATGTATGTAAAATTTATTAAGCCTGTACGTGTCGAGCTCATTTTTTCCCGAAACTCTTTACTTTTCCCAGAAATTCAGTTATAATTATCAGTTATCAATTCATGATTGCGAATACGACGTGACAATGTACTTCCGTCAATTTCGTCATTTCCGCCTCTTACCGGAAATGTAAACTAGAGTTCGCGATCCAGCCACGCCAAGAAAACTTTGATACCG
The DNA here is from genome assembly GCA_963931925.1 of Onchidella celtica. Taxonomy (NCBI): domain Eukaryota; kingdom Metazoa; phylum Mollusca; class Gastropoda; order Systellommatophora; family Onchidiidae; genus Onchidella; species Onchidella celtica. The sequence continues at coordinate 63,780,161 of OZ007573.1, forward strand.
AGTATATTGTTATACAGATGAGATGAGTGCCATTCATTCATACCAAGAAAACTGTAGAAATATTTAGAGTGTGCTTCAAGCTCGGAAGGAAATAGTTTTATTATAGATCTCGGAGTGTCAGTCATTCCAAGAAAACTTTGTCGAAAGGCTAGATCTAGGCCTCTCACGCCTCGAGGATCGAACTAGAGCTACTGCCGCTCACACAGCTCGAATTTGCTTGAAATTTTACATGTGCCTGCCCTTCGACCCGCAAAAGGTTCTATTTTAGATTTGGAGTCTTGAAAAGGTGTGGAAGTATTTTTTTTAGTTTGCTTTATGCCACTAACTGACTATCTCCGATCCTTCATTTTTTACGAACACAGTCATGAGTCCATGACATCATCACTTCCTGAAAAATTCTCGGTGCGCACTACCTCGCACAATATACTAATAATATTAATTATTATCCTATCTAGCTGTTAATCGCTGATTTTATGTGGATGACCCAAAGTGTCTGGAAATCAATGTCTTTGTGCTGATTCCTTTCGGTCTTGATTGGTGAGCTTTGTTTTTTTACCATTCGAAGAATGGGGCAGTTACTAGTATTTATAATTAGCACTGACACTGTTGTGGGCATTTATCGTGGAAGGAACAGAAGCATTTTTTCCATAACCAGTCTCTCTGTGTGGCGGCATTTGCAATTCTAGTAAAGAAGGTTGTCATAGTTGCGCAGTCGCAGCCCAGACGTAGCTGCATAAATAAAAAGTCCAATATTGGATTTTATCATATGGCCAGCATGAACGAGACAAGACTAGAACATTAAAATTTTCTGAGTGCCAAATTGAGAAGCATGAACGATTACAGATGAAATTCTTTTGTGTCGAATCTTTAATGACATTATGCAAACGCCAATTTACCGTATCCGTATGAATTATCATTGGAACTGGAGTTTGTTAGCCTAAAAAAAAAAAAAACCAAAACAAACAAAACTGGCAACTCGAAACGGCGTCAGATACTTTTTCTATCTAATGTTGGAACAAATGACTTGACATTCGACCTGAGACACATCAGATATCCAGACGAACCATTACTTCTTTCAGTATGTCCACAAGCTGCGCGCGAATAAGTTGCGTACATGGCAGTAGTTTTCGTTTTATTATGAAGGGATGAGGTGCATATTGGTAACATCGTTGATACAGGCCTTGAACAACATTTCCAAATACCATCTTGAGAAGATACAATCATGTAAAAGCCCTTATTTTTTACGCATTTTACGCACGTATGACGAACCGAAACTGCAATTACAAAAGACGCCCATCATCTTACAATACGCATCCTATTATGTCATTGTGAGTATTTCCATAAGACAAGAAATACGTGCCTTATCTACATGCACAAACACGCATCATGGTAAGGAAAAGAATGGACGAATTCTGCACGAAAAATATGCGGACGTAACAATGTCCGTACAAAGTACATAACGCACCATGGAAAGGGGGATTTGTACACAAGTTTCAGACGTCCCAGTACAAAGATATCTTGCAGTTTAAGGTGTATTTTCATGTGTACGTAAACAGAAACGTCAAAAATCCACCAAATAGTAAAAAGAAAGAGTGTTCCCAGGTGTACGGAAATGGCGTTCCAGTACATATGAAAATATTCTATTTCACCACTTAAGGGATTTTTGACGTCTCCGTCGCCGTTTCCGTTTCTGTACACGTAAAAAAACAACAGCTTTAGACTTCACAGAAAATGAATGTTCTCTTATATTTTGTTGTCTCTCTTTCTCTCTCTCCTCAGGGCACCTACACTCTGCCGGAAGTGACGTTCGTGGTCTCATGTCCTATCCCAGGACCAGGTAGTTATCACATTCTTGCCAACTTTACAGCTTCTGGAGCTTTGGTCACCTGTCTGGAGTTCTCTGCCACCTTTGGTGAGGACGACTAGCTCCTGGCTCAGTGCTGCTTCACCGCGTAAAACTACAAGGATTGCCAGACATTTCCCACGGAGGGCCACACCAGCGTCAGCCCTTTGTAAAAAGAGCTGCATTTAATAACTCTCAAAACTCATTATGGCTCATTATTTCTTCAATAAAAAAAGTGTCAATAACATACACATTATTATGTTTCACATGTTTTACTAAGATCTAATATCGTATCTCATATATAGACAAGTGGCCAAATTTTTCCGAGACCACACCTTATTCAAAAGCACTGTGTTAGGCGCAGCCTGCAGCTTCACGTACAGAAATGACAGAATGCCAAGCGCAATGTGAGACCAAAATAAATGTCTTCTGGTTAAGAACCACTGACCTAATAAATGGACACATCCGCCTTTCCTCCTGGCAGTTCAAATAAGCAATTTTATTTTATGTGAGGTTAAGCTGAGAAAATTTTGTCAACATTGCAGAGAAATCAGTCTTGACTTCAGTAATAGCGGCTGCGTCAAAGACATGACCCTTTCTATTTGCATGTTGTCTGAATGTATTGCTCCATGTCAAACAGCTGATTAACCACAGTTTTTTTTTTATTCCTGGAGAAAAAACAACCTTTTCGGATTACTTTTTTTTTTTTTTGTATGACTTTAATTTGACTGACCACCCATAACTCGAAACTCAGAATTTTGTGAACACCAATCATAGACATACCACAATTAGAATCCGGCAATGAAATTACAGTTCGACCAAAGACTTTGATCCATATGAACTCAAAACATCAAGTAAAATTTCGTAGAAAAATTCATTTCTGCCTACGTGTTTTTTTTTTTTTTTTAGCACAGGGGATGTAATTCTTACCGTCTTACTGACACTACGGGTGACCTGAGTTTTGTCCCTTTAATTTTTCTCTGTACTCCACACGAATTTCAGACTCAAGTGGATCAAGGGGGGGGGGGGGGGGGGAGGTGGTGAAGACGTGAAGGACACAGGAATATTTTATGCAAAGTCAATTGGAAAATCAAATATTGAACCTCAGCGTGTCCGCTCGCTATGCATAGAGTTTTCTACATAAAGGTACAGAGTGGTGTGGAAACAGCATCAGAAAGGGTTGGTCGTGTCCTCTGGAGTAAAGACGCCGTAGATTATTGCGTCCTTGAGAGCTGCACTACGGCAACCATCAGTGTCATGACATGGAGTGCACGTCTTTGATGTGGCCGTGAATGTATCGTGCACCAAGATGCACCACGACAATTGAAAAAAAACCAGTATGTGTAATCCGTGCGGCACCGAAATTATCCCTCCTCTCACAAACAACAACAACAACAACAACAATAACAACAACAACAACAAACGATGAGGACATGTGTAAGCGAAGTGTCTTGAGGATAATGATGGTGATAATAATAATCATAATAATAGTATTAATAATAATTACAATAATAATCATCATATTCTAAAGGAAGTCACGTGTCCAGTTTAATCTTGAACGTTTTTTTTTCACCGCTGAGCTTTAAATTCTACAAAATATCACATTTCTCATGGACAGACGCAAAGGTGTACTCGGGCATGTTGTACAAAATCTTGAAATTCACAATATTTTTAATACTTTCGTTGATTTTGAGCCAGAAATGAGTTGAACCAGTGACCTACATAATGGCAGCATATCTCTGAGTTGAACAGAAGAAAAGTGTGCCGACGTGTTGAGCCGGACAAAAGTGACGTATTTTCTTCGGATAGAAATAAAAAGTTGACAGGAAATTTAGACATTGGTGACTGAAACTCAACTTTAAATATGACAGAGTTACGTGTATTCCCCGAGTCAGCGGGCCAACTAGTGATGATAATAATAATAATAATAACAAATATTGTAAATGAAGTCAGGCCTCCATTGTTATCATGGAAGACTTATTAACTTCTGAGCCTTAAATTCTACAAATTATCGTATTACGCACAAAATGGTATAAGGGACCGTGGTATTTTACATAAAACGCCATAACCAATCAGTGAACACAACTCACTAGTTTCTCTATTGGACTCTGTAATCAAACTACGCTCCCCCAACAACATCCATAAAGTCTGTCATGGGAGAGAGAAAATTACCTGCCACCATGAGGGTTAAAGGTTTACGTGGGTAGAAGAATTATGTTCAATTTGGTCTTTTTAAAACCTCCGTTGATTCTGATCTACAACTCAGTTCAACAGAAGAAAGTGTCCAGACATTTTGAGTCGGAACAACAACAACAAAAAAAAAGGCGTTTTCTTAGAGTGGAATGAAAAAGTATGACAAGAGATTTGGTTCTGTGTCTCAGTTTACACATTGGTGAGCAAAACTCAACTGTAAAAATGACACCCGTGACTTCCCCGAAACAACGGGCCAACTAGAAAGAATAATAAATCTATTTATATAACTATTGCACCCCATCACGTGATACACAGAACACTCCTTCTCCCACTTCACCTCCACAAAATGCGCCAGTATAAATATGGTGAGCGCCGCTTTTTTTTCGTTCAATTATGAAGTTGCGTGGTGCGAATTGTTGCACTGTTGATATGGATGACACGCGCGAATGTGGACGGACGGAATATGACGGATTGATTCCTCTCGGGATCCCGTGTCACGGCTGGTACCTTGGGGTCTCATGGCGCTTCACAAATTTGTACAGTTCACAAAATCATTCAAAACTAAATTCTGAGCTAAATGGCCCGATTTTAAAACCGAGTCAGCTATTTGATGCAAGAAGAATTTCACACACACACACACTTTATAAGCTTGATATGGAGAAATGCACAATATCAAGGAGACCGGGCCATTCCTATGATGAGATGCTATCAGTTCCTATTTCTTATCAAACGTTTTTAGTTTGGCTTTGACGATATCATTATAGAGCAAAACTTGGCCCAGAAAGAACTGAGCGCTGTCAAACAGATGTAATGGAAAGTGTGCTAGGCCATACTCCAGACTTGTGAAAGAAATGCGCCGGAATTGAGGTCACTGTCGTTATACAAAAAGTGCATCAGCGTTAAGATTATTATCACTATAGAAAGAAAAAAGGGCAAGACTTGAACTTGTTGACATAGAAGTGCACCGGACGTGGCACTGTTGTTGTTATAGAAAAAGATGCACCAGGCTTGAGATTTATTGTCGTAATTGAAAAAGTGCACCAAGTTTAAGATTATTGACATAACAGAAAAGTGCACCAGACTTGGGATTACTGCCATAATGGAAAGAGGCACATAAGACTTGAGATTTTTGTCATAACTGAAAAGGTGCACCAACCTGAGATCATTGTCGTAACTGGAAAAAGTGTGTCAAATTTGAGATTACTGACGGACTAGCAAGACTGCACCAGGTTTGAAATGGTTATCATTCTCTCCTTATCCAAAGACAATCATTTCCAACTGCATATAATGAAGGCCAGGAAAATTATTAGTTGTACATCAAAGTCTTCATAGAACCGTCTGGAGGACAACCGCTAACACTCTACAGCCAAAACAGATTTACCAAAAGCTGAATGTTACGCAACGCAGGTATTTGCTTAATGTATGCCAGAGGTTTTTAGTTCAAAGAAGAGGTAACGAAATTGACATCATTTAGCGCTAGTGGAAGTGCCGCACACACAGACGCATACATATGTATATTAGCGAACGCAAAACGTTCCCAGTTCAGCACCACCGAAATAAAAGACGAATATGCAAAAACTGTTATGTGCAGGCAGCGCCTGAACTCCCCATTCAATGATACACCGCTAGTGCTACTTTCTGTTATTTGAATTATTTCTGGCTGGATAGGAATGAAAGGAAAACTATTGAAACGAAACCATAGTTATTCACGCGAGTTTCAAACAACAACAACAAACAACAACTCTGCAAAGATAATTATATTCTGACATGACCCAACACATCGAAATGAGGATATATAAAAAAAAACACAAGGGTCCACTTTCAACCTACTTTTCTTTCATTTTGCTGAGGTAAAAACTCAATTATCTGTAGAAATATTTTGTTGTGACGTGACCGAGCAGTTGGAAACGAGGACAAAGATATTGTGACTATTTTTGACTCAACAAGCTGTGATTAGCCCTTGAGAAAGGACTGCTTGTGAGCGTATAAAATGTTAACGTATATAGAAGAGGATACCGGGTGGAAAATGACAATATTTTTTTTAAAAGGGGGTGGATGGGTGAGTGGGTGGATATGGTGAAGACTGGCAAACGGTTGATAAGGAAGAATGGATAGTTTCTGGCTGAAACATAATTATGATAAAGACGTCATCAGCCAGCCATCACTGAGGCCTTACCGAGAATCCGTATGTCTGCATGGCAGTCTGATCGCTAAACCACAGACATTCAATTGCCGCCAGACGAATGTAGGGCCTTACATGTAACACTGTGTAGTCTGTGTTCATGTACTCGTGGCAAAAGTTAGCCTGTGGTCAGTCCTACGCCCTGGCCAGGCATTCGCACTAGCTCTATATTGAGGTCAGTCCTAGCGGAGTAGGACAGAGTGTGGGTGACGCACTTGCAGTAAACAAAGTCGAATGGCTGCACAGTGATGATGTTAAGAGGAGCTCTAACTCAACAGTGAACACAGCTCAATATCTTCTCTGTTTGGCTTTGCCATCAGACCACGTTCCCCTAGCAGCATCCGAGCCCAATAGAGACAATACCGAGTTCGGCTCTCTGCTCAACTACAGAATGATTACCAGGTAAAATGCTCCAGTGCCGTACCAACTGCCATATTTCAATGTGGTCACTGTCAGAGTGTGACCACCTACCTGTACCAACAGCTAAAAGACCACCGATCAGGTCCGCACGCTAGGAGAAGGGGGATGTGTGTATGTGTGTGTGTGTGTGTGGGGGGGGGTGGGAGATTAGACCTCAGCTTCTGGAAAGTGTACATTGGGGAAGGAGAATGCCGGGAACGTACGTGCGTATTTGAATTATGGTAGCGAATGAAGAAGTTTCATCTTATTTACTTTAGTTGCAGTGATATAAACAATAAAACATGGCACACTACAGGCGGTGTATCTATTGAAGACACAGACAAAACGACTAGTCCACGGTCATTGATAGGAGCAAGCGTGACTTGCTGTCCCAGGTAGATTTAATGCTTGTCTCTGAGTGTGTCCGTCTTGTTGTCAGGAACAGAGGGGTAAGGTGAGAACCACACTGCTTCCCGCCACTGGTCACAACTCCAGTGGTCGCGGGGAAGAGATTAAATTATAGAGTGGAATCAAAATCCATGTCTGGAAGGTCATCTTGTCCCTTAGCCTTGTCACAGACATTCGACATTCTAATGGCAGGATGCTTGTACAACGTAGAGTGGGGGGGGGGGGGGGGGGGAGGGGGTTCCAGCCAACAACGCCCACGGAAATCCGAGCGTAGGATTTTGTCAAGTTTGCATATAAGAATGACATCGTTCCTACGTAGGTCCGCTGGTTTGTGACATCGCGACGACGTCGCTTTGATGTAAGGAACCCTCCCCTATGGAAATCCTACCGATCCTACGAAAATTTACGTTGGATTGACGTAAGGTTGCTGACAGGGTGTTGCCCCAATGTGTGAAATGTAAGCGTATTATGGGAGTGAAAGGATCGGGGAGGTGGGGGGGGGGGGTAAAAATCGCCAAAATTGGGCTTACATACTTCATAAAATAATGGCCCTGTGATGTGCAATGTTTGAATGTAGCCAGTGGCATTCAATGTGGCCAGGTATATGTGGTTACCGTACAGCAAAGCAAAGATTGTGGAATGTGGTTACAGCTAGCCTAGTCTGTGTTGCTACTCCGCCGACAAAATCCACAATAGCTCACCTAATACATGTTACTTCACATTCCATTTGCTAAACGCGAAACATTCTCGATCTTGAATTAATGCCAAATTCTAACTATTTTACATGCCCACAGAACAGGACTCTTATTCAAAAAGAAAACGCTGTAATATTTGAATTCAAGAGAGTGAAAAACAGAACCATTGATACATATTCAGCAAACACGGGACAGATACGCTAGTATACAAAAGCACACAACAGAAATACCAGGCTATTAAAAAAAAAAGAGAGAGAGACGCTCTAAAACCGGTTTTGCCAAAGTTTGTTGCGGGCGAACTAGATCTATTAAACCTTATGCCCTGCTAGTTCTGCCAGATTGATCATAGGTCACACACTGAAGCGTGTAGGCGATCTTGTGGGTTCTAACATGCTACAGTACTATGGAAGAAAACCGTGTAAACCAAAAACGAAATTTGACAGGAGACGCAACAACAAACAAACACATGAACAAACAACAAAATAGCCGTTTCGCCGTGCACTTCTATTTTGTTTTTTGTGAGGATCCAAGGAAAGTATCAGTCGTACAAGGTTAGAGGTCAGAGAAAATTTCATTCTCTATTAAACACTGTTAAAAACTGAATTTAAATCTTAACTTGAGCATACGGTGATTTTCAGTAGCAGGGCAATTTTGTAGGGGTTTGCCATTCTAGAATTTGTATTTATGGGTACATTCATTAACCGGTATTTAGTTGTCTGTCTGTGAAAAGCGAACACCGCACAGACACGTGTAAGCACACAGATTATGACGTCACTGACACTTTAGAAATACCATAGATATACGAAGATCGTTGTTGGAGGACCGTGGCCTAATTACAATTCTGAATAGAGAAAATACAGTTATGTTCACTGTTGGTCTAGAGCTTTCTAAGTAAAATACCAGGTTCCCATAACAACAGTAAATAAAAGAAACTTCCAAGAGACACACGCGCTGTGGAATTTGATAGGAAATGAAAACGAGTGATGTATAGTACCGTAAGATGGAAATCAGTTGTATAACAGACTGCGGTGATGGCGAGAATAAGGTTGATGATGGGTCTGATGATCTATGACGATAGTGATGAAAGTCCAGTTGATGGTGGTGGCGATGTTGATGATGGGAGTCGCCTACTGATGCTGCTAACGATGTCGATGATGACGATAATTCTTGCTGATTGTGACATCGATGATACTGGCGATAACGGTGGTGGTGGTGCTGGTGCTGGTGGTGATGGCGGCGTATGAGTGTGGAGAGATGAAGTCTCAAAAGAAAAGGGTGGAGAGATAGGAAAACAAGAGATTACACAGCGAATCTTCAAGATTTGATGTCTTGGCCACGCACTGCAGTTTTAGCAGTATCTGACGTGGCAGACTTTCAAGAAAACCCGTGAAAACCACTAAGCTCAGTCAATCTGTCTCTCTCCTGGCATTCATCAGCACAGCATCAGAGAGCCCGCCCACGCGGATGGTCAAACAGCTGACAGTCAGCGATTATATTATAAAGTAAACAAAATTAAACGCAACAACTAGGTGTTTTTTGTTGTTGTTGTTGTTGTTACATGTTTTAAACAGGATTTTATTTCCCTGAATATATTTTGGCTTTCCAGATTGTTGGAGAAATCTTTGTCATATCAACAAACCGGAGAGTTCAGGCTCAGATGGCTGCTGGACCGGAAAACTGACTCAGAGATGCTTGGGGATTTCCCCCTGACTCCTACAAACTCCAAACTTGTTGTACATACAGGTCTGCAGTGTTTCCTGGGAACTTGACCTCTTTGTTTTCTCAGCATCTCTGCCGTCGGCGTTTGCACCTTTCCTTTTCTAGTTTTTTTTTCTTTTATTTTTGTAGTTGTTGTTGTATTTGTTGTTGTTGTTGTTGTTGTTGTATTTGTTGTTGTTGTTGTTGTTGTTGTATTTGTTGTTGTTGTTGTTGTTGTTGTTGCTGTTGTTGTATTTGTTGTTGTTGTTGTTGTTGTTGTATTTGTTGTTGTTGTTGTTGTTGTTGTTGTATTTGTTGTTGTTGTTGTTGTTGTTGTATTTGTTGTTGTTGTTGTATTTGTTGTTGTTGTTGTTGTATTTGCTGTTGTTGTTGTTGTTGTATTTGTTGTTGTTGTATTTGTTGTTGTTGTTGTTGTATTTGTTGTTGTTGTTGTTGTTGTATTTGTTGTTGTTGTTGTATTTGTTGTTGTTGTTGGTGTTGTATTTGTTGTTGTTGTTGTTGTTGTATTTGTTGTTGTTGTTGTGTTTGTTGTTGTTGTTGTTGTATTTGTTGTTGTTGTTGTTGTTGTTGTTGTATTTGTTGTTGTTGTTGTTGTTGTATTTGTTGTATTTGTTGTTGTTGTTGTTGTATTTGTTGTATTTGTTGTTGTTGTTGTTGTATTTGTTGTATTTGTTGTTGTTGTTGTTGTTGTTGTTGTATTTGTTGTATTTGTTGTTGTTGTTGTATTTGTTGTATTTGTTGTTGTTGTTGTTGTATTTGTTGTATTTGTTGTTGTTGTTGTTGTTGTTGTATTTGTCAACTTGTTTGATCCGGTATGGGGGAGAGTGCGGGTAGGGATCAGATTTTGCAAATTTGCCCGGCCAGCCGGCCTTGTTCGGCCTGCTCTTCTTCGACTTCCAACTGCCAAGGTATCTTTAACTTGCGCAACTTGCATACGGGCCATCCGAGGTTTTCGTCCGTATCCGAGAAGACTAGGTGCTCGATCCTACCTACCATAGGATCAGGGACAGGAAATTCCCTCAAATTTCCAACAGCACGCCGACCGGGAACCGAACCCAGTAACTTCGGCATACGCGGCGATCACTTTGCCTCTTGACCAGGGGCCTCCCCTACCCCCCCCCCCCTCCCCCCTCCCATTCTTCATTGTTTCAAACTTGTTCGAGATTGAAAAACCAGCATTGGGTACCGCCATCAACTAACAAACAGATAATTCCACATTCCTCATTCTCACCTCGTGTTCGGTAAAGTGCTGAATACAAACACACTCAGATTGAATCCATTCTGAGAACCACAAGGCTGGCCAAGTCTGCTTTGCGACTGTTTCCACTCATTGCGGGAGATCTCTCTTTCCACTGGCTGACCCACGACAGTTTTGCCGTGCCCGCACTAGTGAGGCAGACTTGATTCAGTCTCGCCACATACACCATTGCGCGAGGTTCTGTCTAATTCCATAGTCAACGTCTCATACCAAAGCCGAGATCAAACAGACGTGTGTCAGTGGCCCGCCAGCCATACATGTAGAGAACACGCCACTGACAGCTGTAATTACCACCTTCATTGCCGACAGAGCAGAGTTTGTATCTCACTGGACAATACCACCGTAGTAGGGTACAAATTACATTGTAGTAAGGGGCTCTCACCGTTTCTCCTTAGAAGTGGGCAAAATCATGATTCTGAAAAGCGCAGAGATGAATGTCAAGCTCTAAAAGACATTAATTTGTGAAGGGAAACAGCTGTCTTCGGGGCTCTCTGAACCAAATGATTCGTTTAGGCTTTCCTGCCTTGAATAGAAAAACTTCCTAATCTTGGCATCTGAAGCACATTTATAGATCGGGTCCTCTTTTGAACAACTGCGAGAAATGACAGTATTTCTGACTCTGTGAAGTTTGTGAGGACAAGACTTAGTGGAATGTTCTTATGTTGTCAAATGCGCCAGGAATATTAAACTCATCAATAGTTTCTCATATGTTCACATCATTGAGACTTTCGTCTTAACACTACAATTTTATGGTCACTTATATAAGAGTAACAGTTATTTTGCTGACTGCAGTCGATCACAATGAATATTACAAGGAAGTAAGTATTATGTTACAGCCGGTCCTTGCTGTCCACACAAGCACAACTGTTCACGTGAACAAAGAAGAGATGAGTATGAAAGAATATTAAATGTGGGACAATTGAATAAGCCTAGTTTAAAATTGCAGTTTGTTCATTTCTCCCATTGAAAAGTTGCGCATGTCGCACTGTGGCCATTGAACTTCACACTTGGTGTGGCCTGGACTTTCCGTCAATATTTTGAGCTACTTTAGGCTCTGAAAATACACTGAAAAAACAACTCGTCAATCTTCAGTTGAAAGTGAGACTGAACCCACAGATATAAACTGGCTGAAGATAAACTTACGACGTTGTTTGACTGGGGAATATGAACATAGATGTTCTATATATAGATCTATTGATATGAAAGGCACACAATTGCAGGTCGGGTTTCGTCAACTTCAAATACACGAACAGCCCTGGATTTACCCTGAAATAAAATAAGCACGTGCTGGGGCATCAAAGGAAAAGTTCGGGGGGGGGGGGGGAGGGGGAAGGGGGGAACGCACCAAATATCTTTTTTCTTTTCTAGCTTACAATCTGCCCTTACTGGTTCATTCATACAGGCCTACTTCAGATTATGAGATATGGCTTGGTACATGGCCTGGAAGAAACCTGAAAGATTTCCTAATTTTCCAATTGCCATTAATTCACCTTCAGCAGTTATTGAATCCGAAATCCTTGCTAGTGAATCGGGGGGAGGGGGGGGGGGCGCCATTGTTGGACTCTGCTTAGGGCATCAGTCAGTCGCTATTTATTATTCCGGCTCGACAAGTGAAACAAGAAATGGCCCCCAAGGGCTGGCGAGATATTAATACAACGAACAGTTTCCAGTACGTTCTCCTTTGATGTGGTCAAAACCTTTGCCCTGGAGCGACAAATGAGCAGCGGAGGTTTCAATCCTCCATCAATGTATTCTTCCACAGGTTTATTTTTCTTCATCTTGTTCCTCATTATTTATGCTCTCTCTCTCTTCTCTCTGTTTTGTCTCTTTCTCGTTCTCTCTCTCTCTCTCTCTCCATGCGACCACTTCATCTTGTTTGACTCTAAGTTCAACATTCTCTTTCTTTCTTTCTATCTTTCTTTTCTCCTCCTCCAAATGGTGAAGTTTTCTTCGACTCTCTTTATCTGTTTGCTCCTCTCCTTCCGTCTGAGATATCTCAGACTCTTCCTGTCTTTTGATTTCTTCATTTCTTTCGTTTATCTCATCCCTCCCCCTCCTCTCAATGTTGCTTCCCTGATCAGGGCTGAGTGTAAGAATCATTCCATCTGTTTGCCAGTTTGTCTATTTGGCACTTCCATTCCGTGGCCCCAGACACATTGAGAAAAGTTGGCATACACAAAATTCAGAAAAATAGATTTGGCCCTCACAACTTTCACAAGACAACAGATAAATCTGGCTTGTCCTTTCACCATGTCTTCAGAAATAACAGACTATCATACTTGGTCATTTCTTGTCGCGAGCTCTCGTTGCTGCACAGACAAACTAAATTTAGCAAGAGAATAGCATACACTCCATTCCTTAAAGTTTGCGTTTTTTAAAGGAATATTTTGATGTCGATAACAGCTATCGTTTAAACAGTTAATCTCTAAAGAAATACAGTGTTTGTCAAAGTTGTCATGAACTGATAAAGTTTCATGCAGCATGGAAATGTCACAACTAAAGCAAATCTTGGGCGCTGATAAATTAGTGACTTGTTCAACACGCGACCGCAGTTCTTGTTTGTTTTATCCCCATTTTTTGAAAAACAACTGGAGATCTTTTAGTATGCAGTATGTAACAGATGCACACGCTGGCAAATGTTTAAAATGCGTTGTGGCGTTAATTGTCCAGCTGTTTCACAGTTCCCATTTGTTCTAACTCCTTATCATAATGGGTGTTAATAGGGCACCACAGTCTAATTACACAGCTGAAAAGACAAAACAATAAAAAAAGGGACCTGTAATGACTGCTTACCTACAAGTTTCTGTGTAAACTACTGGGGTGCTCTAACATCAGCTACTTCAGTCGCAAACGTTAAACTTGCAATTTCTCAGGTGTGTAAAAACTGGACGTGGAACAAACACGAACTGAAGTCGCAAAAAGTTGAGATGTTCTGGATTTTCAAGCACAGATCTCGTAGATCGGCAAAATTGATCCTGCATGTTTGTCGTTTGGCGTGTGACTTTCTGTCAATGAATTATTTGTTACGTGGATGAGGCGAGAGGGAGGGAGAGATAACGAGGAATGATGACAGAGATAACCCTAGAGCTCTTTTTTTCTTTTCTTTTCTAAGTGCGGATGGAGGTTGAGGGCAGGAGTGGGGTATGTCAGGATTAGGATTTGAATTGCCGTGCTAGGTCACGCATTGTTTATTACATGGCATCATTGATTTTAGCCAGTCCAAACGTCCTTGAACTATTCCCGTGGACAGTTTGTTTTTGTAACGCTTTTCTTAGAGATGGAAAGAAAGTGGGGCAAGATAGAACGAATGGATAAATTAACAGTGACGATGCAGTTTGCAACCCCGTAGTTTGGGTGTACTTTAACAGGGAAAGACGGGGCGAATAAGGAGTGAATAAATTCGTACATAAAACGTTTAGGGTGTAGAGACTTTGCGAAGGGTTTTGATATAGTTTAATAACTTTGTCTGTTACTATTAATAGAATCTAGTGGCGCTGCGAGCGGAGCTCGAAGTGGATGCACCAATCGAATTTGAGCAGTCACGTGGACTTGCAGAAGATTTGGCCGAAGCCATCTTGAGATTTGATCACTCCATGCAGCGTATTCCATCCTGCGAGGGTGTCGGCAAGATTTAGCCAGAGAGAACCAACAGACTGTTAACGTCATGTCTATGTCCTGGATAGACAATGAAAATAATCCACAGCTATTTTCTCCAGTTCCCTGAAATCGTTTCAGGGAACCAATCGTAAGTGTCATCACCATGATTCGAGATGATGTGAATCTGACCCTAATCTTCCAGTAGAAGTGCGACCAAAGGAATGCAAGACCATAAAGTTTTACTTGCAATTAAGATCTAGAAAGAGTGACTGGAATATACATTTGTAAATTGTAATTGATATGTCTGGATGAGGCTGGGGATTGCCAGCCCATCCTAGAACAGATCTAGATCTATCTTAACTACGTCAGTGTGTCTTGACGGTTTGATCCTTTATAAGCAGTTAACTGAGTTAACATTGTCGTCTGAGACATAAGAATATTATTTGTGAGATAGTAGGCAGATCATATTTCTGAAGATAATTAATTACTAAGTAAACTGTGAATGAATCAGAATGATATAGAGTTTCAAATCTTTTAAGACTCTAGAGGAGATTTATAGTTATGTATTTTAGTATTTTCATTTGATGCTGCTGATGTTGTCTTTTTGATATGTAAACGATAGACGAAATTGTTAGGAATTTTAAGTAATAAATTTGTGGCCCTACAAGGTCCTTGATATAACTTACTCGAAATTGTTATTAGTGTATGTGGCATGGTATGGCAGAGTAATTTTTAAAACCTCTCGATTTAAATGCAGTCGAACACCTAAATTTATAATTTAGTAATCCCCACCGTAACATTCGAGGGCACACCCCTTGGTGAACCCGTAACACTGGAGAGGGACCCTTGAAAGAACTTTAATAACGCCATGCCACTTAGTTAGATTATTTTAAAACCTTTTTTTTTTTTTTATTCCATCAATTAATATTGTACTCTTGTAATATTATCTTTTCAGGCCTTTTTATTATCGATGTTAGACAATTTGTACTAATTTAATATTGTGTTTCAATTTCATATGGTGAATTCAACATCCCATTGACCCGTGGACACCGGCGAGGGAACCCTTTCATCATACAGATCTACCTCAGACAGAAATACAGTTTTGGGCTTGGAGCTGTGGATTAGGAATATTACCATCTGAATTCCTCAAAAACAAAGATAAGTGAACCATCTATCTAACAGTCTTGAGGAGGGCGACGTACTTTCCGCTCTGTGTTTGTTCCAGGCCATTTTACTATTTACTATATGTTTAGTTTAAGTGCGGGAGGTTGGTTGGGATCATAGGTTAGCATATCTTCTTTGCCATTACGAAGGATATTGGAGGCCTTGGTGGCTATGTAAAATAACTCGGGGGGATTTGCTTCTCTGTGAATAGTTCTATTAGGGATCCATTATTCGTATAGATTGTGGCGTTCTTTTCCTTCCTCACATTTCTTTAGGAAGATGTCTCTCCTGTTTTCTTCTCAAACTTTCTGTAATATAAGTTAGGACTTGTAGGGTCTGTTATCGTTCGTTTTACTCGTCAGTATACGTCCTGTTTATTGTATTTCTTTTTGCTTCCTTATAAACTTTAAACTACTATACTAACATTGATATGTTTACAATATATGCCTGAGGTGTTTCACGTGCTAAAACCACGTTGAATTGTATTCTGGTATTGACATATGTGAGAGAGGAATATAATAATTTTTGGTTCACGTGACAATTTCACGTTGAAGATAGATCTAGAGAGAATAATTTTGCAGTGGTAGCAGAAGACACTGCGTGTGCGTGTTTTGAGAAGAGAGAGATTTTTGAGAGTGTTTTGAGAACACAGAGATATTTCAAATTTGTCGTGTTGAGAAAGATATATAGTTTTGATTCATCGCATTGAGAGAGCGATTCGTTTTTCACAGTGATAACAGAGGACACTGGTTCGTTGCGTTGAGAGAGACGTAAATTTTGAGAGTGATCACTCAAGACATTAATTTATCGCACTAAAGGCGATATATAGTATTTTATTGCAGTGGGAGCAACGGATAGACGGCACTGCCTTACTAGAATTTATATTGAGAGAGAGAGAAAGACATAAAGTGTTTGCAGTTAAGTGATACTGCCTGTAATTTTCAGAGAGAAATAGAACGTTCTTTTCGCGAAGCAGTGCTAACATAAGACACTGAATTACTATTAACAGACAATATCTGTTCATATAATATAATTGATACCGCGATATACCTTAATAGTAGGTAGATACTTACTATTTACAGACTTTAACATATCATGGCTGAGTTTCTTAAATACTTAGAATCTGCCAAAATTCTGGGCATACCAGAGGAAGAACGCGCCGCGTGGTGCGAACGGCACGTACAACAAGACCGAGAGCGCGAGGATCGAAAAGAAGCAAGAGAGAGAGAAAAAGAAGAAAGAGAAAGAGAAAAAGAAGTAGAGAGAGAAAAGGAAAGAGAAAGAGAAAGAGAGAAAGAAAGAGAAAGAGAAAAAGAAGTAGAGAGAGAAAAGGAAAGAGAAAGAGAAAGAGAGAAAGAAAGAGAGAGAGAAAAGGAAAGACAGCATGAACTCGCAATGAAAAAGTTAGAGCAACAATCGCTTGTAACACCCACTACTGCCACCAATGCTTATGCTACTAAACCAAAACTACCACCATTTAATGAAAAACTCGACCGGATCGACGCATATTTACATCGGTTCGAGTTACACGCTAAATGCGTCGGATGGCAGCAGGCGATGTACAGTTCATGCCTGTCCAATTTATTAACAGGTAAGGCTTTAGAGGTATTTCATAGCCTTAAAGTAGAAGATGCCAACGATTATGACAAGCTTAAAACAGCATTGCTTAAGCGATTCCAGCATACCGAGGATGGCTTTCATCAAAGATTTCGTTCATGTAAACCTGAGCCATCTGAAAATTTCTCAACTTATGTGAATCGGCTGAAACATTATTTAGATCGCTGGATTGAGCTCGCGAACGTAACTACCGGAAATTATTCCCAACTTTACGATTTGGTCTTGAAGGACCAAATCTATACGGCATGTCATTCCGATTTGGTTGCCCACCTTAAAGAGAGGGCTCCGACATCCTCTGAAGAAATCACATCGTGCGCCGAACGATACGCGTCCGCCCACCCAAATCGTCCTTTGGCAAAGCCTTCAACTACAACACCGTGTTATGCCAACGTAAGCAAAGGAGCGCCAACCGGACACGATCGTTCAAGGCCGACTCGTCGTCAGGCCCCAAATCCGCGTTCTCAATCAGAGCCGCCTTTTTGTAAACAGAGAGATTTTCCGAATCGAGGTAATGCATCCCCGCGTCGAGGATATCAGACTTATTCTTTTTACGAGCCTCGCCCATATTATCGTGGCAACTATCCAGGCCAACAATATAACCGGCCTCAGGGACCGCCGCGACGAGTGCATTTTGATGATAATCATAATTATAATAGACCGCAGAGTCTTCCCTATCGTGGAAACGATCCTAATCGTACTATATGTTATAAGTGTAATAGGGTAGGCCACATACAGAGATTTTGTAACGTGAAATTGGAGTCAGCAAATGCCTGCTCGGTTAAACCTACACTTTATGAGACTGACGGTCATTCTAAATCTTCATCGCAATCAAAGACTATTCCAGTCATGTCCGCCCTACATGAACTGGGTGAATTAACATTCTACCAGGGCCGCGTGAACGCGATTCGCGCTTCTGTTCTACGTGACTCCGGATGCACGACTATCGGCGTTCGACAGTCACTAGTCCGTCCAACACAATTTTTGGACAAGGAGGTAACTTGTATTACTTTTGGCGGATCTGAGGAGCGATTCCGTCTTGCAGAAGTTTATATTGATACACCTTTTCTCACAGGTATTGTTACTGCATGTGTACTGCCTAATCCAGTGGCTGATATAATCATAGGGAATGTACCTCAAGTAAATAAGTTTCCTATCGGTAACTTGGAAATTTGGACTGAGGATGAGAGTGTTGCTTGTGCGACAACACGCCTACAATCGAGTCGACGAGCAGACAGTCCATTGAGTAATCCTACTATTGAAGTGAACATAACGTCTAGTGCATTTCATGATGAGCAACATGCAGATCCCACATTGAAACATTTCTATGCTAAGGTTGATCCTACCGCACCGGATACCTCTAAGTTTCTTATTAAAGACGACTTATTATATCGTAATTTTCGGAATAAGCGAGAGGCCATTATGCAACTTGTAGTACCAAGATCTTTTCGTCGCGACATTATTCGTCTCGCGCATGACACTTCCTTGGCGGGTCACCAGGGAAAGGCCAGAACTAAGTCTCGAATACTATCGCAATTTTTTTGGCCCAGTATTTACGCAGATGTAAACCGGTTTGTATCAACATGTGACGTATGTCAGAGACGTACCCCTAAAGGAAGAGCATCGAGAGCTCCTCTGCAGGAGATGCCTATGGTCTCCAGACCATTTGAGCGCGTTGCCGTAGATATAGTTGGTCCCCTACACAAGTCAGACAGAGGACATCGTTTTATACTTTCTGTCACTGACTACGCAACCCGTTGGCCAGAGGCCATTCCGCTAAAAGACATTTCAGCTGATCATATCGCTGAAGCTCTTATTACTGTTTTTTCGCGTCTTGGGTTTCCAGTTGAAATTTTATCGGACAGAGGTCCACAGTTTACCTCTGAGCTTTTTAAGAAAGTCTTGGAGTTGATCGGGATTAAACAAAGATTGACATCTCCATATCACCCACAGTCTAATGGCTGCTGTGAACGTTGGAATGCTACCATGAAAAGTATGCTTGCGCGAATTTCCGCCGACAAACCGAGTGATTGGGATCGACAACTCCCCGCTATTCTTTTTGCATACCGGGAACTACCGAACGCATCGACGGGTTTTTCTCCCTTCGAATTATTGTATGGTCGTAAGCCGCGTGGTCCAATGGCCATACTCCATGATTTATTCGCCGGATCAGACACCGACGACAATGATACGCGGTCTGCATATCAATACGTTGTAGACTTGCGCCAGCGAATAATTAACGCATGTCAGCTCGCACAAAAATCTTCAGCTGCGCATGCTAGTCTTTATAAACAATCTCGTGATCAAGGTAGCCGATTGCGAACCTTGACCGTCGGAGACCAAACTCTTGTTCTCCTTCCGGAAACGAAAAATAAACTCCTTCTTACATGGAAGGGACCTTTTAAAGTTCTAAAGAGACTTTCTCGAGTAAATTATCTTATCAAGATTCGAGGACAGGACAAAGTCTTCCATATAAATATGTTAAAGCAGTACCTGTCCGACGATGATAATCGACAGAATAATCGCCGAAATGTGGTTGCTCAGGCCAATTCGGCCTTAGTTCCAGTTGACGATGATGGTCCTATTAAGATTGAGAATTCAATCCCCGCACTTCGATCTTCTGAGAACACTTCGGATGTGAATATAAATCCAGATTTATCTGAATCGCAAAGACAAGATTTAAGAGATTTGCTTAACGAGTTTACTACAGTCTTTACTGATCTACCAGGTAATACTTCTTTGGTACAGCATGTTATAAGATTAAAGACGGATATACCCGTCTTTGTTAAACCATACCCGCGTCCGCTGCACGCACAAGAGACTATAATAACCGAGGTACGTAACATGTTTCACCTGGGAGTGATAGAGCGATCGACGAGCCCATATAACTCACCCATCGTCTTAGTGAAAAAAAAAGATGATACCGTGCGTTTTTGTATTGATTATCGTAAACTTAATGAGGTTACGATATATGACGCTGAACCGATTCCCAACCAGGAGAATCTTTTTGCTCAGTTAGCGAGGGCAACGATTTTTTCTAAAATTGATCTTTCCAAAGGTTATTGGCAAATTCCGCTTGATGAGAATAGCAAGCAATATACCGCTTTTCAGACTCCGTTGGGTCTTATGCAGTGGCGCTATATGCCTTTCAGGTTAGTTACAGCCCCTGCTACTTTTGCCCGTATGATGACAATATTGCTCCAGGGTATGAATTCCGTATTGTCGTATTTTGACGACATTTGTATTTATGAAACCGATTGGTCGGGCCACATCGCAGCCCTACGACAAGTTTTTATTGCTCTTCGTCGAGCTGGCCTTACGGCGAAACCCAGTAAGGTATTTTTAGGATATAATGAAATTAATTTTCTGGGCCATACAATTGCCCACGGCGTTCAGACTCCAGATGACAAGAAGATAACTACCATCTTAAAGCTCCAACCACCTCGAACTAAGAAAGAAGTTCGTAGTTTATTGGGCTTTCTTAACTATTATAGGAAATTCATTCCAAATTTTTCTTCGCTTACAGCTCCGTTGTCAGACCTCACAAGAAAGAATTTTCCTAATAAAGTGAAATGGACAACCGAATGTGCTGATACACTTCGTACCGTTCAACAATTGTTTTCCACTTCCCCCATTCTCATACTTCCAGACATAAACCAAATATTTATTGTCCGCACTGATGCGTCGGACAAGGGATTGGGAGCTGTGTTATTACAGGAACGAGACCATACCTTGCGGCCATGTCTATACGCCAGCCGCAAGTTGCTAGATAGGGAATGCCGCTATGCAATTATCGAGCGAGAGTGCCTCGCTATCATTTTTGCTGTAAACGCATTTTCGAGATATCTACTCATGTCCGAGTTATAATTGAAACGGACCATCGTCCGTTGTTATTCTTAAAGACTAACAGGGCTAAAAATGCTCGATTAACGAGGTGGAGTCTTGCACTCCAGGAATACCGGTTTGTAATCCGTGCTATCCCTGGCGGTGACAATTCCCAAGCTGATATTTTGTCACGTCTCATTTAAATTCCTATTAAAGAGTGTTGTGTCTTGTATTGGGGTTGGATAGTGCTTGTCCCCCTCAATTCTAGACGGTGGATGGATTCACATTTATCTTGTTCATTACTTTATGAACCAGTTTTACAATCCTTTTTTTTTTGTGAATATCCTTTTTTCCACCAGCGTCATTCCTGACTGTGATCTGAACTTCTGGCAAACCTGACGCCCTTGTCAGCGGGTCAATGAGATGAAGACATGGCAAACCAAGCTACCAGAGCTACTGCTGCCATTGGATACCACAGTATTTTAATTAACAATATATTGTGTGTGAATGTGTATATAAGCAGCAATTGTGTGTGTTGACTAAATAATTATGAGCCTATTTCTTCAGTAAGGCTTCATTATTTGATAATAGTTATACTTTAATCCAGCAGTATACAGTGATATACTCATTATTATTATAGATGTTTCTGAGAATTTTGATTGTGTGCAGTAAGAATGTTTAAATAGAATAAATTCTATAGAACGTGGCATCAATAATTGTATGCTTTTTGTCCATCCAGTATGCACGTTCGTAGATTTTTCTTCTCAAGCTTAAGGCTCATTTTTCTACAGTACTACTTAAGCCCCTACCACAATAACTTTGAGATTTCTTGGATCTTATCGTGTAAATTTTTCTTAAAATTTTCACTGGGGTGGGGGATATGTCAGGATTAGGATTTGAATTACCGTGCTAGGTCACGCATTGTTTATTACATGGCATCATTGATTTTAGCCAGTCCAAACGTCCTTGAACTATTCCCGTGGACAGTTTGTTTTTGTAACGCGTTTCTTAGAGATGGAAAGAAGTGGGGCAAGATAGAACGAATGGATAAATTAACAGTGACGATGCAGTTTGCAACCCCGTAGTTTGGGTGTACTTTAACAGGGAAAGACGGGGCGAATAAGGAGTGAATAAATTCGTACATAAAACGTTTAGGGTGTAGAGACTTTGCGAAGGGTTTTGATATAGTTTAATAACTTTGTCTGTTACTATTAATAGAATCTAGTGGCGCTGCGAGCGGAGCTCGAAGTGGATGCACCAATCGAATTTGAGCAGTCACGTGGACTTGCAGAAGATTTGGCCGAAGCCATCTTGAGATTTGATCACTCCATGCAGCGTATTCCATCCTGCGAGGGTGTCGGCAAGGTTTAGCCAGAGAGAACCAACAGACTGTTAACGTCATGTCTATGTCCTGGATAGACAATGAAAATAATCCACAGCTATTTTCTCCAGTTCCCTGAAATCGTTTCAGGGAACCAATCGTAAGTGTCATCACCATGATTCGAGATGATGTGAATCTGACCCTAATCTTCCAGTAGAAGTGCGACCAAAGGAATGCAAGACCATAAAGTTTTACTTGCAATTAAGATCTAGAAAGAGTGACTGGAATATACATTTGTAAATTGTAATTGATATGTCTGGATGAGGCTGGGGATTGCCAGCCCATCCTAGAACAGATCTAGATCTATCTTAACTACGTCAGTGTGTCTTGACGGTTTGATCCTTTATAAGCAGTTAACTGAGTTAACATTGTCGTCTGAGACATAAGAATATTATTTGTGAGATAGTAGGCAGATCATATTTCTGAAGATAATTAATTACTAAGTAAACTGTGAATGAATCAGAATGATATAGAGTTTCAAATCTTTTAAGACTCTAGAGGAGATTTATAGTTATGTATTTTAGTATTTTCATTTGATGCTGCTGATGTTGTCTTTTTGATATGTAAACGATAGACGAAATTGTTAGGAATTTTAAGTAATAAATTTGTGGCCCTACAAGGTCCTTGATATAACTTACTCGAAATTGTTATTAGTGTATGTGGCATGGTATGGCAGAGTAATTTTTAAAACCTCTCGATTTAAATGCAGTCGAACACCTAAATTTATAATTTAGTAATCCCCACCGTAACATTCGAGGGCACACCCCTTGGTGAACCCGTAACAGGGTAGAATAGAGGAACTGGGAGATGCCGACATGAGGAATGACGTGGTAGTTGTACATATTATACATGTGTTATTGTTATAGTGGCAACATGTCAACCACCCCCACCCGCCCTCCTCCTGCTAATGAAATCTCTGTCATGCTAACATTTCCACAGCCACCAGGCTGCTCCATCTACTACTACTACAACAACTACTATCACCACTACTAATACTACTACCTACCACCACCACTACTAATACTACTACTACTACTACTACCACTACCACCACCACTACTACTACTGCTGCTACTACTACTACTACTACTACTACTACCACTACTACTACTACTACCACTACTACTACTACTAATTTTACTACCACTACTACCACCACTACAATCACCAAGTACAAATACAGATAAAAAACCAACCAAACAAACAAACACAAGATTGTCCAGTCACCAGCAACAAAAACAACGGACAAACAAACAAAAAGGTCAACAGACACACGAAGGTGAGAGACCAGCGATCAGCCATGCATGAACACAAAGATTTAAACATGAAACATTCAGCGGGAAATGCTTGACCTCATGTTGTGTGTAGCAGAAAAGAAAATGGACGGGCAACTGTTGAAGAAGACAAAGTCAAGAATGCGTCATTCCTTCAAATCAGTCAGTCAGTCAGTCAGTCAGCCTGTCTGTCTGTCTGTCAACCAGTGTGTCAGACTCTCCAACAGC